>CM053582.1:354999049-355051610 GCA_028627135.1 Pseudochirops cupreus
TTTAGTGGGAAGTATCTTTGTGTGCGTTTTGGAGTTCCAGGATTGGTTTGGAGTCCTATTTTATGGGTATTTTGGGGTGGCTATGTGAGAGCTGCGATGTGTTGCTGCTGCTATGCCACCATCTTGGCTCCGCCCCCCCAACCTTTCCATTTTATAGATGAGAAAGCTAAGGCCTAGAGAAGCAGTCAGGGTCACACAGGCACTAAGTGGTAGGGCCGTCACTCAAACCCAGGTCAATCACGTAGTTGGGCACTGGTTAAGAGTCTGCTGTGTGCTGGGCTCTGTGCTAGGTGCTAGGGATCCCAAAATAAACACGCCACTGGATCTGTACACAAAGAGGTTAATTCTGTGAGGGAGACTGTAATGTCTAGATCTGTATGTAGATATAAATACATAAATGAGCATCTACGTTAAATCAAACATATATGTGTTTGTGCATACATATGTGCACACTGATAAGTGTGAACACACACAATGCACATGCATTGATAGGTATAAATACATGGCACATATCATGTACACATATTCACATACATGTCACACACCTACACATGCATATATATGTGCACACGGATAGGTATAGCTGCGCTGTGTTATAGACATGTGTGCCAATGTGTACACACATATAGATTACATGCACATACACATATGGACATGTGTATATAATGTGCAAGCACATACTCTTCATGTGTTGATATGCAGAGACACATATAGCAATATTAACATGCACAAATGCACACATGTGTACATGCATTGCATCACACATGCCCTTTATTATACAACATACATATATAGTAAATAGATACACATACACACATTGATGCATATAAATACATGCATGACATTATTAATGTTTATAAACACATGCATTGCATATTGACCTGCATAAATATGCAACAATATGTACACACATATTACATGCATATACATATATATGTGACACACGCACACAGATAGGTGGACACAATGCATTGCATGTATTTGTATGCACAAGTACACATAGCATTGTTGATATATAAATACACCTCGATGTGTACATGCACATTACATGCACACATATTATATGTATACACACATGTGTGACACACATGGATAGATAGACACAATGCATTGCTTGTATTTATACACAAATACACATGGCATGTATTAATATAGAAATACACATCTATGTGTACATGCACATTAAAGGCACACATATTACATGCATGCGTGACACACGTGGATAGATAGACACACATGCACTGCATGTATTTGTATGCACAAATACACAAGGCGTGTAGTGATACATAAATACACATCTATGTGTACATGCAGATTACATGCACACACATTACATGCACATGTGTGACACATGCACATGGATAGGTAGGCACACATGCATTGCATGTATTTATACACAAATACACATGGTGTGTATTGATATATAAATACACATTGATGTGTACATGCACACATATTACCACATGCACACACGCATAAGCACACACGCATATTGATATGTATAAATCCATCTAGGGCATGTGTTGATGTGCATAACCACATATTGATATGTAAACACATAGTCTGACAGAATGAACACAAAGTTAAGTACAAGAGGCTGTCCCTTGACGGGGAGGGCCCCAGCAGCCAGCAAGATCAGCAGAGGGTTCCTGCCGAAGGCTGTGAGTAGGGATTCCACGAAGGGGAGCTGAGGAGGGAGGCCTGTGCCCTGGTAAGGGGCCATCAGTGCAAAGACAAAAAGGGCCAGGTCTAAAGAAGAGCAAGGAGTCCAGTGTGACCAGACCGGTAAGTGATGGATAGCAGTGACCCAGTGTATAGGGAGACTTCAAAGATAGGTTGGGACCAGGTTGGCCAGGGCTTTAAAGGCCAAACAGCAGAGTTTCCATTTTGTTCAGAGGCAACATGGGACCACTGGAATTCACTGAGTGGAGGAGTAGCAGAAGGGTTTATTTCTTATCCTGTGGATCTTAGGGAACCATTGGAGTTTATTGAGTAGAAGTCAGACCCTCACTTAAGGAAAATCTCTTTGGCAGCTGGGTGGAGGATGGGTTGGATTGGGAGTCTTGAGGCAGGATGACCAGTAATCTAGTTCAAAGGTCGTGGAGGTATGAAAGGTGGTGGCTGTGTGAACTGTGAGAAGGGGAGGGAGAGAAAAGAGTGTGGGAATAAACAAAGGCGAGATGTGGCCACTGATAGGATGGGCGTACTCTTGTGACAGATCATTATTCCGGGATTTTGTTAGGATCTGTAATTCGTGTTGTCTTCACGCTTACTGGCAAAACACCCCTCTGCCCTGTTTTCCATCCCCTCCTGACCATTCCCCCCTACACTGGGTCTGACATCCTGGAGAACAGGCATCTGATGGCGTGTCATGTCCCAAGGCAAGTGGCTATCTTTTTTCCATTCTAAACAGACATTTTGCTTGTTGGCTGCCCAATTTCTCATTAGGCTTGGTATAATTTCTTTCAGACCTGGAGAATGTGGGTTCATTCTAATTTGCTTCACTGCTTGTAATTGGCAGGCTTGGAGAGAAGCCAGAGAATAAGCCCTTAGGTGAGACAGAATGATCCCCCGCCTCTGGACAGGAGAAGTCCCTACAGGCAGAGGAAGAGGCAAGCATGCCACTCAATGTGGAGACGTGTCAGCCCGCCCCGGAGAGCATCCGCTGTACTCAGAGACAGAGCTCGTCCCTCTGCATTTGCAGCCTTTTTTTCTTTTCTTTTTCTTCTAAATAGTAGTATTGTGTTTCTTGGTTTGAACTGTCTAGATCATTGCCTCAAAACTTCCCTTGATTATGTGTGTGGGGAAGTTATGGCTGAACTCCAGCGACTGGTGAGTGACCTTTGGTGATTTGGGATCTTTATACTCTTCTGTTTGTGACCTAATCTGTTTACTGGACAGATAAACCCTGGGGGCTGCTAATCTGCATAGGAAATATTCCCACAGAAAAAGGGTATTAAAACAATACCATCTCCACCCCCATCACCACCACCACCATCTCCACTACCACCATCTCCACCACCACCATCTCCACCACCACCATCTCCACCACCACCATCTCCACCACCACCATCTCCGTTACTACTACCATCACCACCACCACCACCCCCCCCACTACTACATAGTTTAGTTTGGAGAAGAAAAGAATGAATAGAAGCAACTTTTAAGATGGCGTTGTCATGCTACCAGTTCCTATTTAAATTTAACAACTGTTTATTAAGCAGCCTATGTGCAGAGACCTAGTGTTAGAGACTGAGGATACAGAAACTAAGATGATGTAGCCCCTGCCATCAAGGAGCTTACATTCTATTGGAAATACAACTTTACATGCATAAATAAATGTAAGGTACAAAGTAAGATGTTAACTTATTTTTTAAAATTAGAATTTATTTTATTTTCAGATGAAGATTCACCCTTTCTCCCTAATACCTTGGTCCCTCCCCCACTGAGAAGGCAAAACAAACAAACAAAGAAATGCCCCAACCTAAAACTCAAACCCAAACCCAAACCCCTGTTACAAACATGAACAGTCACATCACAAGTTAATTTTCAGATGAAGAGAGTCTAGCTAATAAGTGGGGGGACTGGGAAAGGCCTCGTGAAGGGGGTAGTACCTAAAAAGTATTCAGGGTCTCTAAGAATGAACCAGATTTGTAAGTTTTGCTGTCACTCAATATGCTTGGATTTGGAAAGCAAGCCTCAGAGAGGCCACTTTCTCGTAGGCATTATGTATTTCTAGAAGCCACCTTCAGGTGAAAGATGATGCCTTGGACTTGCTTGTACTGACCAGACTCTTCTGACAGTTATCACATGAAAATATTATTAAAATAATAGTGTAAATTAGCGAAAGACAACTGAGTGGCAGAATGGATAGAGTGCCAGGCCTGGAGTCAGTAAGATTCATCTTCCCAAGTTCAAATCCAGCCTCAGCTACTTCCACGCTGTGTGACCCTGAGCAAGTCACTTCACCCTGTTTGCCTCAGTTTCCTCATCTGTAAAATGAGCTGGAGAAACAAATGGCAAACCACCCCAGTATCTTTACCAAGAAAACCCCAAATGGGGTCACAGATAGTTGGACGTGACCAAAACAACTGAACAACAGGTATGAGATGTGGGTAAACAACGAAATAACATACACAAAAAAAGGCTGCCGTAGGGTTACCCTACAACCTCTCAGAAACCAGCAAGCACAGATTAGCTTTATCTCAGCTGAGCAGTGTCCATCCATCAGCTCTACATCTAGAATTCTGAGATTCCTTGGACTTAAGTACAAATAAAGGATCTTTTCTCACCCAACTCAATAGTTACCAATTGTGGTTTATTTTAACTTTGATTCTCTTTGGCACCCTGAAACAAAATCCTTAATTTAAGCCCAAGTCTTGCCTGTTCAGAACTTCCTCCTCTGTCTCCTGCCTGCATCTGCCTATCCCGACAGCACTAGATACTTTGACACTAGGGTATCACAACCTGGCATGAAAATCTGCTGTTTGAGGCAATGAAAGTCTTTCATTACTTGCTTACCCTAATTACTTTAGGTTGGCTCTTGTTATTTAGGGGCTGGCTCGTTCATCTCAAGAGCCTAAAGTCTGTTAGCATGCCTGCTTCGGATATCTGTGCCCCTACTTCAGAGGGTGACAGAGTCGTGGAGGACAAGCATTGTGATACCAGGGAGATGGCAAGGTGAGGATCATCTCTGATCCAACATAGCTCCTGGGGAATATCAGCCATCCCTGTGAGTTCCCCACATCCACCCATAAGGTGTTGATCTTCCTCTAGACACTGATACTGAAGGATCTTGGGTAGTGCAGAGGCTCCCCCACCCCCAAAAGATTAGGATATGCCCTAAGTAGTTGAAGACCTCTAAGGCTTAGGGAATATCAGCTCTCAGGCAGAAATGACCAGGTAGCTCTGAACTCATCAGCGTAAGAAATCTCACAGGGAGGTGTTTTGAAGAACACCTCTTTTTGCTGCTATGAGCAGCCCTAAGGCTATTAAAGTCACAATATATCAGAACTAGAATGATTATAGCAGCAGTTAGAGAGCTGATCAGGGGCGTTAGAGATTGTCTGGTCCAACCCTCTCATTTTGAATGTAGTAAACCAAGGTCCAGAGAGAGCAGTTACTAGCCAGCATTTCTGTAGCAAATTTAGGTCTGTCAAGCACTTTACATTTATTACATCATTGACAACCCACTCAAGTAGATGCTCTTCTTATCTTCATTTTTTCAAATGAGGAAACTCAGGCACACAGAGGTTAAGTGACTTGTCTTCAGTCACAAAGCTAGTGTCTGAGGTAGGATTCAAAGTCCGTTCTTCCACACTCCAAGTCTAGTGTTCCATCTATTGTATGACCTAGGAGCCTAAGATCGATATTGATAGATAAAGCTGCATCTAGATGTATGTATAAAGATTTATAGATACTTATCCATTTATGATATAGATATCTGTGTCTCTACAGATAGATTTATCATCCATTTTAGGTAGGTAGGTGATATACGTATTGATACGCATATACGTGCGTATATAATAAGATGTATAATGGTTTCTTCACATAAGCAAAGAATAGGTTTGTCTTCGGACATCAGCTGGGGGACAGAGTTTCATGTAACATGGGCAAAGCCAAAGTACCACGTGGGGAAAGCCCTTGTAAATGAATATCGCAGATGCACCAGGTCTTTGAAGTCTCTTCCAGCTCTCGGGCTGTGCTTCTGGGACCCTGTGGTCACATATGTAGGGAACATAAACTAAAATCTGAGCAGAGAGGGAGCTCTGAGGGCTTGTGGAAAGAGCCCTGGGCTGGGAGTCAGAAGACCTGGGTTCTAGGTGCGGCTCTGGGATGAGCTGGCTGTGTGACCTTGAGTAAGTGACTTCCTCTCCCTGGGTCTCATTTTTCTCCTCTTTAAATGAGGGATTTGGGTCTAGGTGACCTCTAAGGTGCCTGAAACGTCTATGGGAATTGGAACATTGGAAATCGACATCACAATTGATCTTAACAAAAAGGATCTTAACAAAAAGGAGGGGCTCCTTCATGCTCCTGTACCTAGGGAACTTCCCGAGCCAGAGGAAGTAAGAGATAGTGATTGCTTTTCCAGTGTAGTTTGCCACATTCAGGAAATTCCAACTCTCTCCCCCTTCCTCCCTCTGGGCTCCCTTTCCCTTGGTATAGTTTGTTGATCCAGACCAGCCTGGAGCTAAGCAGGGCAGTTATTTGCTTAAGAATTGCCTCCAGATTGGATCTCAGAAGCATTTCTCAGGAAAAAGGGAGGAGTAAAATCAGTCCTTCCCCTTTCCCTCCCTAGGACTCCCCTTCTCCTACTCACTATTTCTCCCAACCCAGGAAGGAAAGAGAAGAGGATTGGGAATACAGAAAACATTCTCCCTACAAAGAGTTAGAGGCCTCCTCTTCCCTCCTCCTTCCATCCCCTCCTTCAGTTCTTCAAGGATTTTAGCTTAGAGCTATCCATTATCCAGTGATTCAAACTGGGAAAGGGCACAAGTCTGGGCCTTATCACTCTGCTACTCAATAAACCCATGTGGCTTCCTATTACCTCTAGCCCAGGGTTCATAACCTTTTTTCTGTGTCATGGATTTCTTTGACAGCCTGATGGATCCTATGGACCCCTCTCTGAAAATTTTTAAATTTGAAACTCAAACCAAAGCCAATTGTATGAAATGTCAATTAACTTGTAGATAGTGTGTCCATATAACCAGCCTAGAGACTGAGGAAGGGGCCAAATGGGCCTTGTAAGTCCTTGGATGGGGTCACCAAAATGGCCAAAAGCCCAGCTGCAGGATCGGGTTTGTGCACTCTCATGATTGCAGAATCTGGACTCTGAAATGCACAAGATGCCAGCATCCATCCGGGACCTTTGGGTTCTTATAGGAAGAAAACAGTTGTGAGTTGAGGTATAATGATTTCCTATCAGGAGAAGGCTGGTATTCACAAAAAGTATCATTTGCTTGTCAAATCATTAATAAGACTCTGTCTGGATTCTTGCATCTTTTAGAGTTTTTGTCTAAAGTCGATTAGCTTTCTTCCTGGAATTTATTGAATAAGTTATCCATTGGCCTACCCTCGATGACCCATTATGTTAATGAAGGGTGGGGAAGGGATCTGGAGGGCTGCCAGTGACTTCTCAGAGAGAGGGGAGGTTTTTATTGATCAGTCTGGCTGACTGTTAAAATGGTGAATACCCTGGAGACCAGAGGACTTTTACCTGGAGGTTTGCAAGGCCATGACAGTGTGGGAAGGATGCTTTGTCTCTAGGGCACTGATCCAATGAGCTTCCTGCCTCCACTTTTCCTCCATGGGAATCTATCCTTTATACCAAAACCAGAGTAATCTTCCTAAAGAAAGATTTCCCTTGCATCATTATTTCCCTCCTTAGTTCCCTGGTGCCTATCAAATCAGATTTGAACCTCTGCCCTGGCATCCCAAGCCCTCCTGAACTGGTCCTTTGTTACAAGAACAGTGACTGCCCCCTGACATAAACTCTGTCCTCCAAACGCTGTCCCTAGAACATTCCTCTTCACAACCTGAACTCTTCCTGTCTTCCCAGTCTCCTAACACATGAGTCCCCTCCATGAACTCTCCTGTCTGGCCACACTGGCTCACTTGCTGTTCCTCACACGTGACTCTCCATCTCCTGCCTCAGTGTCATTGACCATTTCCAATGCCTGGCATGCTCTTCCTCCTCTCTCTGCTTCTTAGAAGCCCTGGCTTCTTCCAGGAGTTAGCTCACATGCCACCTCCCGCAGGAAGCCTCTCTGGGCGTGGTCTGCCCGCTTCTCCTGCCTTCAGCTTTATGTCTAGCTTCCTTTACTCTGTATGCAGTTTTAGAGTCTCCTTATGCACGTAAGAATAGCCAAGCTTCTGTGGTGCTTTGGGGTTTGCGCTATTTCTCTAGATCCTCCCAACGAGGTTTATTATCCCTGTTCTGCTGCTGACAGAACTGAGGCTGAGAGGTTAAATGGTCTGACCAGGGCCATGCAGTGAGATTCAGACGGAGCTCCTCTTGACGTCAGGCTCCACCTATTGTGCCCTCGAGGGAGGTCCTTACGATTCGCTTCCTCACAAGCTGCTTGAGAGCAGGGGACGTTCTTACTTCTCTTATTCTTGTATCCCAGGACTTAGCACAGTGCCTGACACTGGGTGAATGTTTGCTAAGTGGTTGTTGATTGGTCGATCTACCACGTGCAAGACTCCATGCCAGATGCTGGGCACACGAAGATAGACCCCCCTTTTCAATGAACTCCCAACCTGAGGAGGATCAAGGTGAATTTGATGCCTTATAGAGTACACATCACACATGGTGTCACTGAGTCATAGGATCATAGTCTTTAGAGTCTTTAGAAACTCCAGTTTGTTCTGTGAATTCTGGATCCAGTCAAAGGGCTGCACTTAAGGACCTAGACCCAGAGGGCCACGGATTCCCCACCCCTGTACTAGCTGCTGAGAACACAAACGGAATGAAACTGTCTCTGCTCTTGAGAAGCTCATAATATTCATAGCCCAGACAGAATATGACCAGCAAAACTCCAGAGGGAAGCCTGAACCAGATTAAAATGCAATTGGGACACGTGTAATGAAATAAATTAAAATGCCATACCACATTGATAATGTTTATTTGTGGCTTTCTAAGTCAACCTGCAGCCTTCAGGGACCCATTTCTATTCGAGTCAGACCTTCCTGTTCTAAAGGGATTCATCCAGCTACACCCTCTTATTTTATGCCTAAGAAGCTAAGGTCAATAGAATTAAGTGGCCTGTCTAAGATGGCACGGATGTGAAGTGACAGAGCTGAGATTTGAACCCAGATTCTCTTAAGTCCCAATCTAATGCTCTGTCTTTATCTCCACACATGTACTGCTTTGAATTGGATACACTCAGATACATTATCCCAATAAATGTCCTCCATATGCTGTAAACTCCCTAAGAGCAGGGATGTGGCAGTATGTTTCTTCTCCATCCCCTGCAGCCTCTAGCCTCTGGTGGAATGAAAGCAAGCTTCTGGAGTTAGTGAGGAAGCTCTCATTTCCACTGCAGCAAACATTGTTAGTCTCAATTCTAAGGGAGGTACAGAATTGAGGGAGATGAAGGGACAAGAGTGGAAGGGTTTCCCAGGAGGTGGTAGCTGTCAGGAGTGTTCAGTGAAATAGGACGGGTGCTGGAGGCAAAAAGACACTGGACACAGAATTCCAAATTCCATGTGCCCCAAAGGTGGGAGGTAGAGTCCAGACTATGAGAGGTATTTCTCAGTCATTCAAAGGAAACATGGTGCATTTGTGAATGTATGTGTGTATGTGTAGGAAGTATTATGACTTTAGGGTTTGGTTGGGGAAAGAAAGCACTACCCAACAGTCATTGTGTGTATGAGATAATTTGGCCAAGAATTCCACAGGAGAAAAGCTCACTCCCTCAAGCCTCTAATCTTTAAGATGGATGTTGGTGTGGCGTCAACAACTGTTAGTGCCTAAGCTTATGACTGGAATTTGGCAGTGTGTCTATAGACAGAGTTATCCCTAGGGGAGTGTGAAGCCAGGGCAGATTATACCCAGTGGGCCTCCCCTTCCAACCTTCTCACATTTTTCTACTGGTGAAACCTAGTTAAAGTGAATAAAAGTCCAACAGTCTATGGGGGTCAGTGGTGGGAGAAAGCAGAGGTAGAATGTAGCTGTGTGTGTGTGTGTGTGTGTGTGTGTGTGTGTGTGTGTCTAGAAAGGTGCAGTCTACTGCCTACAGTTGCCTTGGTGACTAGAAGGCAAAAAGGAGGGTTTTATGTGCAGTTACCACTTGCATTTGTTAATTGAGTTCTCTGGTATGGAGTAGTATCCTCCTCCTTCCTGCCCTACTCCATGAGCCTTTTTCCAAACCCAAGTATATTTGAGTGCTGAATTGTCTGGGGAGGTTGAGATGGGGGTATGTGGCAGGAGATGCCGTCTCCTATGTTTGGCATATCCTATGTATGACCTGTGTGGCCTTCATTCATCTGGTGAGGGAGTGTGTGCAAAAGGGGTATCCCTGGGGTTCCCCCTTGTTCATCTCCTTTTTCTAGATTTCTAGGACTGAACACAGGATGGATCTGTATTTTTGAGGTCTCTAGATGCTTTGTGAGCAGAGTAATTTCAGCCATCAGCTACGCTGACATTTAGATAATCCAGATGTTGCTAGGTGATTTTTATACTTCATAGTGAATTCCATCATTTGCCTATCATCCTGAGGACCCCAGCCCCTTTTCTGAACCAGGGCTCAATGAACACCATATATTACTGTTATTACTATTAGATAGACACCAGAAGTTCCCTTGGGAGGGGGTGAATTAGATCACAATAATTAGCATTTAAACGAATTGTAAAACAATACTTAATAATGCATGATCTGCGCATCCCACCACTGGCCCCATTTAAATCTCCCACCCCTTCCTAATGAGCTCCCTTTACCTCCTCGGATTTTTTTTATCCAGATGGATCAAGGTAGATGACACGCCCACAGTAAAAGCATGTTTAAGCCTGTAACCTGTGTGACATGAGCTGGAAAACTTGTGATAGGTACAGGCATGGTGGTTGGTACCTTACTGTAAGGAGCACTGGCTCAAGGGTCAGAGTACATGGGGTCAAAGCCTGCCCCTGTCTCTATCGATCAGGCCCAGGGCAAGTCACAATCTCCCTAAATAAAAGGGAAAGGTTGGATTTGAGAGATGGCCTCACACATCTCTTCCAGTCTCTGAGCTTTCTTCCAGTCAGAATCCACAATCCTATGATCTCCCTTGGTGGCCATCTTCCACTGCCACTGGGTTATGGGAAGAATTCACTGTAGAATGATTCTCAGATACAAAACACATTTGCTAATTTTATTGTGCATTTCTTTCCCTTAGCCCTGGTGGAGTCACATCAAAGACTTGCAGAATCACCTTTCGATTCTTTAATCAGTCCATAAACATCTATATTAGGTACCTACTATATTCCAGGCATTATATTTGTCCCTCCTCAACTCACTCTCTCTCCCTCTCTCCCCCCTCTCTGTCTCTCTGTCTCTATCTCTCTCTTCTTCCTCTCTCTCTCTCTGTCTCTGTCTCTCTCTCTGTCTCTCCCTCTCCCTCTCTCCCCCCTCTCTGTCTCTGTCTCTGTCTCTCTCTCTCTCTCTGTCTCTGTCTCTCTCTCTCTCTCTGTCTCTGTCTCTCTCTCTCTGTCTCTCTCTGTCTCTGTCTCTGTCTCTCTCTGTCTCTGTCTCTCTCTCCTTCTTCTCTCTCTGTGTCTCTGTCTCTCTCTATGTCTCTCTCTCTCCTTCCTTTCTATCTCTGTCTCTCTCTTTCTCTCTGTCTCTGTCTCTGTCTTTCTCTTTCTCCCTCTCTCTCCCCCTCTCCCCCCCACTCTCTTGCTCTCATCCTCCTTTGAAGATTAGAAGCATAGATGTAAAAACTTTCTGAGCTGATCTCTTCCCTGAATGGGGAGTTAGGAAGTGGAGGGACCTATCAGAGATGAGAGATGACTTTGAGATTGTTATTTTACAAGATTAAAATGAATAGAGATATTGAAGATGTTTGTATCCTTAGCACTTAGTCCAGTATCTGGTACGTAGGAGGCATTTTAATAAATGCTTATTGGTTGGTTGAGTGATGGATTGAGGATAGTACTTGACCTCTTGTCCCCACAGACGATTTCTAAAGCCTATGAGCTAGGAAGTAATTTGGTGTCGTGGAAGGAGCACTGGATTCAGATTGAGGTTTTTAAAGCAGAGAAGTGGTGTACAATCCAATCCAAACTCAGACACTAAGTCACTAATTAACCCTGGTTAAATCACAACCTTTCTCAGCCTCAGTTTCCTCATCTGTAGAATGGGGATGATAATGATAGCACCTACCTCCAAGCATTGTGAGGATCAAATGAGAAAATGTTTGTAAAGTGCTTTGCAGACCTTAAAACCAGGCAGTGCAATGGATAGAGTGCAGAGCTTGGAGTCAGGAAGAATCAGCTTCCTGAGTTCAAATCTGGCCTCAGATATTAGCTGTGCGACCTGGGCAAGTCACTTAACCCCACTTGTCTCAGTTTCCTCATCTGTAAAATGAGCTGGGGAAGGGCATGGGAAGCCACGCTGGTATCTTTACCAAGAAAACCCCAAATGAGGTCCTGAAGAATTGGACAAAACTGAAAAGACTGAGCCACACAGACCTTACAGCATCATACAAACATTGACCACTGTATTATCACTGCCTGTGTGACCTGGGACTAGTCACATAACTTCTCAGGGCTTCAGAGACCTTTCCAAGGAGCAAGCGTCCGTTTATTCTCAATTTTAATTCTCTGATCCTGTGTACTTCACATAAAACCACCTACACGGCCAAACGTGATGCTGAGGCTAAGCAAGTGAGCACAACTCCTGATCACAAGAACCTGACAGCCCACATCTGCCTGATGGGCAGAGATGCCCCCAAGGCAGGGAAGAAGGCTCCAGGGCCCCCTTCCATTAGCAGAGAGCTGTTATGGAGAGGAGGGTTGGAGTCTGCGGGCTGAAGGACAAGTTCCTTGCCATTTGACAAGGGCTGGGAGTAGATCATAGCAGCAGATTTATGCCCATAGAAATTCAAGCCAATGGTTTTTTTGCCCAGTTTGAAGCGAACAAGGTTGAGTATAAAGAGTTTGGAGGTGAAAGAAAATTGGAAGTTGGCTCTGCTTGGATCTATGACCTTGAGCTCCCCAAAGGAATAGAAAGAAAGCATACAGTTATATTGAAAGGTAAGAGTTTAAGTGGATTATATTTAAAAATGTTATAATTGCATTAGCAGGTTTTTATAACCTGCTAATTATTAAATTCCTTCTCATCTGACTGTGATAAAAGCAGAAAGAGCATGAGTTAGCGGAAAGAACGGCAGGCTTGGAGTCAGGTTTAAGTCCTAGCACGGCCACTTTCTGACTAGCTGTGTGATGTGGACATGTCAGCCGACCTCTCTTAGCCTCAGTTTCCTCATCTGTTAAGTGGGGATAAGAATTGCTCTGCCAACACACACGATATTGTGAGGAAAGCATCGTGTGAACAAATTGTCAAGCTCTAAATAAAACAAACTATTCCTACCCAAGCTTAGCAATTATCCTGGCAGGTGAGTGAGGCCTCCAGGCTTGGACAGTTACTTACAGTTATCCCCAAGGAGGGGACGCCAGGGCTAAATGTGTACATGATTAGTGTTTGTATTCAAACTAAGCCGCACTTCCCTTTGTCTTCCCTTCCCCAAAAACGGGACCAAGTACCAGCATCTGGAAGTATTTCTGTACTTCAGGTTTGGCTAAGAGAGAGGAATTTTGTGTGTGTGTGCAATGTGTGCTAATACTGTCAGATGAAATATAAACTTCCAAATGCTCCTTTAAGACACCCTAAAGTATTCTGCTGACATTAAAAAAATCCTGGATATACGTACATATGTGCGTGCGTGCATGTGTGTGTGTGAGCATGTGTATGTGTGTGTGTGAGTGAGTGTGTGTGAGAAAGACAGAGACAGAGAGAGAGAGAGAGAGGGAGAGAACTGGGTGGAACAGAGAATCAGAAAATAAAGCACTGGACCTAGGCTTAGGAGTCCTGAGTTCAAATGCTGCTTCAGACACTTACTATCAGTGGGACCCTAGGCAAGTCACTTAATCTCTCTTTGCCTTAATCTATCAGAGAAGCAAATGGCAAATCCCTCCAGTATCTTACCAAGGGGGCAGCTAGGTGGCAGCCAGGTGGCTCAGTGGATAGAGCGCCAGACCTGAAGTTAGGAAGACTCATTTTCCAGAGATCAAATATGGCCTCTGACACTACCTGTGTGACCCTGGGCAAGTCACTTAACCCTGTTGGCCTCAGTTTTCTCATCCATAAAATGAGCTGGAGAAGGATATTTCCAAATCACTCCAATATTTTTGCCAAGAAAACTCTAAATAGGGTCATAAAGAGTCAGAAACAACTGAAAAATGACTGAAGAATAATAACAAATTTTAAATAGACTTGTGCAAGTTACCAGCTGTGATGAATGTGCAGGAGAAAGTGTAAAAGCTCAGCTCAGGGACACGGGTGGTCCCTAAGAGGTGGGCCAGTCATGTAGCAAGAGCAAGAAACAGCAGATGGATAGTTCTGGTGCTGCCTTTACAAGAGTGACCTGTCCTTCTGGGTGCTAAGATGCCGAATGAGAGGAAGGCTTGCAGCTCTCCCACATTGGGTAGATCAGCCATGAAGGATTTGTGGAAAGTCAAGGATGACCTTTGGAGAGAGGATAAAGGGGCTGTGATCTCCCTCAGTGAAGGGAGTCTTCTAAAGCCATCCAAGGCAAGGGGTTCTTAATGTGCTTTGTGTCTGGTGCCCCTTGGGTAGTCTGGTGAAGCCTATGGACCCATTCTAAGAATAATGTTTTTAGATGAATAAAATAAAATATAGATGGTGACCTAGAAAACCAAGAGTTCATAGAAATCCATTTTTTCCCAAATGAGTTTACAGACCCCCTGAAATCCAAGTCAAATCCTCATCTCCTTTGCTCCACAACCATTCTGCAAGAGGCCTCTTTGAGAGCCAGATTGACTGAATGAAAGTATTTGTGCAAGGAAGAATCAATTAGTGGCAAATAACATCCTGTGTAGCTTGGCATGGTCCCTTCCACATATAAGGTACTTTCCAAAGACTTGTTGACGGACTATACAACCTATAGGTGGGTGGACAAGGAAGGAATCAGAAGCTGTGTGGTAACAATGATTTAGCAATTTTTGTTTTCTTTTTGGAGGGGGGAAGGCAGGGCAGGTGGGGGTAAGTGACTTGCTAAGGTCACACGGCTAGTAAGTGTTAAGTGTCTGAGGCAGGATTTGAACTTTATTTTCTGATTCTCTGTTCCACCCAGTTCTCTCTCTCTCTCTCTCTCTCTCTCTCTCTCTCTCTCTCTCTCTCTCTCTCTCTCTCTCTCTCTCTCTCTTTCTCTCCCTCACACACACACACCCACCCACACACCCACCCACACACACACACACACACACACACACACTTGAACTCCAGGGCCAGTGCTCTATTCACTGTGCCACCTAGCCACCCCAGATTTAGCAAATTTTTGGTCAAAATATTGATCTAGCACAAGCAGAGGCATTGAAGTTGTTATCGATTGTAAAATATATGAAGTCCTACAGAAGATAGGATGCTAAGCAATGTTTGTTTTGCTGAGTAACAGTACAGGTAACGTGAGTACTGGGTTTGACGTCAGAGGACCCAAGCTAAAATACTGTCTGCCACTTATAAGCTGTGTGACCTTGGACAAGTCACTTTGTCAGCATTTTCCTCTTTGTATCCCCTGCTCTATGCATGATAAGCATCTAATAAATGCTTGTCGATTGAATAACTTCCCTGAGCCTCAGTTTCTTCCACCTTAAAATGGGGGCAGATGGGTGGACCAGACGGCCTGCAAAGTGCATTTGAGCTTGAGATCTCTGATCCTATGAAAGCAGCATGAGAAGGCAGACTAGACGGATGGTTACATGTGACTCTGTGCTTGGATGTGCATCTCACGATCCGAACTTGTTTCTTGACGTCAAGAAGGCTGGATGCTCTCCAAAAGATAATAGTTGAGTAGAAGACATTCTAAAACATGCAGAGTGACTCCTATTATCCTTGCTGTCTTCAAAAATAAATTAATGCAGTGACTTTGAACTTCTGGAGGAAAGCTTGATAGGCTGGAGTGGGGAGGTCCTTGGAGAGTTTCTTAAGAAACAAAGACACTCTTAGAGAAACATTGTTGATGTTCTTGAAATACCCAGTAGTGTAAGGAAGACTGTGCTTGGTGAGGCTGCTGTTGGAGCAGTGCTGCAGAATCCCCTGAAGATTCTAAAGACATCACCCTTTCTTTCTGACTTCAGGCATTTTCACGGGCTGTCTCCCATGCCTGGAACACTCTGCCTCCTCATCTCCTCACCTCTTGCCTTCCTTCAAGTCTCAGCTTAAGCCTTCCATTCTCCAAGAAGCCATTTCCTGTCCCCCTCAAGGCTAGCACTCCCCACTTCCAATTATCTCCAATTTATCCTGTGTGTCGCTTGTTTGTTCGTGGTCGATTGCGTGTTGTTTCTCCTGTGAGACTGTGAACTCTCTGAGAGCAGGGACTGGCTTTGGTCTCCCTTTGTGTCACCAGCATGTACCTAGCACAGTGCCGAGTATTTAGTCAGTGCTTCGTAAATGTTTGCTCACCTGACTTTCCAAGTCTGCCTTCTCTGCTCCTCATTTTCCATGTCTGTAAAATGGGGGAGTGCGTTCTGGGGTCCCATTCAGCCCTGACATTCTGTGATTCTATACTGCTCACAGTTCCTTCCCCTTCTTAAGGCTCTGTCTGCTTCTCACAAACTGGTAACAGTTAAGAGTTGACACAACTCATAGTTTATCTTGCAAGAAAAGACATTCAAAAGTGTATTTGTAATTCTTGTCTGAGAAAGCGATCCTTTCAAATTTAATATACTGAACATGATAGCTTTATGAGTAAACCAAATAATGCATAATCCATACTTATGTTCCTAAAACTAACAGGATGATCTGTACGAGGGATTTTCGAAAACTAGAACGTGTTGCATCTATTTGAATTTCCCCCAAATTTTCCAGTCTTTCCTCCCCCGCCCACCATGACTTCAAAATTTCCAGATAGTTGACATTGCTAGGATCCCCTCACTAAAGGGTTGTTTGTTTTATAATTTAAAGAAAATATGAGAAAGCTTTGAGAGAAGATTTTGCCTGGAGTGGGGGGTGGGAGGGTGGGAAGAGGGTTGCTCAGCAGAATGTCAACTTCTACCACTGATCTTGAACTGAGATGAGAGGCAGGCAGACTTCCAAGTTTACTGCCCATGGAAGTTCTGAAATTTTCCAACTGGCCTTTGGAATAGGTGGAAACAAGAACAAGGATTCCACATGTGTGACCTACCCAGCATGCTAGAACACCCTCTCCAGAGCAGGTCATTGGATAGTGTCCAGGGGCTTAGAGGACACTGCTCTCTTTCTGCTGCAGTCAGAAAAAAATCAAACGTGGTCATCCCCAGCCAGAGAACTGAAAAGGGGCTCCCCTTCTCCCTTTTAAAGCTTATAACAAGCTTCAAAAAAAACATGGCCTGGGAGAAACAAAAAAGACTCTACTTTTTGGAGAAAAATTCAGTTTTGGGTATATTTTCAGGGATGTGCTAGGCTAGGGTTAGCTCAAACCAACTCCTGATTGGTAAATTTTCAGTGTGAATATTTACACCTCTGAAATTGGCAAATAATACAAATCAGGGCTTGATTTATTGTTTCACTGATGGTTTAAACTTAAGAGAATGATGGAGAAAATGTGAATGATACAGATTAAGGGCCATTCTGCTGCAACCAGCCAATCAAGGAGAATTGATGGAGAGTCCACCATGTTCCAGGCTTGGTAGAATTCTGGTACAAATAGATATGTTGGCTGAATGAAATACAAAATCAAGGCATTCCTTGCCCTCAAATAACTTATATTCTTTTAAGGTTCGTAGATCTAGAGGTCAAAAGGATCTCACAGCCCTAGTTCAAACTCCTCATTTTACAGATGGGGAAACTGAGGCACAGGGAGGTTAAAGTGATTTGTGGCTTAACACCCAAGTAGTGAGTATTAGAGGGAAGATGGTGGTAGAGGATGGGGGAACAAAAGGCTCACAAGTCAATATTATACATACATATATACATAAGATGATATATATATATACATATATATACATATACTGTATATGTAAACATGTATGATGATTTAATTAAATGTGAACATATTCCTATTCGCACCCTCTCCTCCCTACTCCCTACCCTGCTATGAGTGATATTAACAATTTGGGGGTCAAGAGCACCCTCATTAGGAGGGTCACTTGAGTTAAGCCTTGGAAAGAACTAGGGGGCTTCAGTAAGCTGAGTTCGAGGCAGAGTGCATTTTGGGTAAGGGGATAGTCTGCAAAAGCACAGAATCAGGAGAATTTCATGAATAGGCAATAGTAAGTTGGCCAGTTGGGCTGCAATGTGGAATATGTGAGGTCAGGTAATGTGTATTCATCCTGGAAAGATAGATCACGGTCTGATCTTGAAGGGTTTGAAATGCCAAATCCTAGAGACAATCAGGAGCCACAGAAGCCTGGAACAGGAAAGAGACGTGGTCAAACTTGAATTTTTGAAATATCAATTTGACAGCTCTGTGGACAATATATTGGAGAACAGAGAGGTTGGATGCAGAAGGACCAATTAGGAGGCTACTGAAATAATCCAGGGAAGAGGTGATAATGGGTTCAACTTAGCTGTGAGTGAAGAAGGGAATAGCCCAGACACTGTAGCCACAGGATTGACAAGACATGGCAATTGCTTGATTATGAAGAGATGAGGGAGCAATGGTGATGCCCTTGATGCAAATAAGGAAACTTGGAGGAGGAGCAGAGGTTGGGGAAAAGATAATGAGTTTTGTAGTGAACACATTGATTTTGAGCTGCCCACAGGACATCCAGGTGGAAGTCCTTGGAATTGCAGGCCTAGAATAACTAGATGTGTAGATCTGAGTCATCTTCATGGAGAAATAGAGTAAAAAGGTAGGAGAAGAGGCTCAGGACAGAACCCTGGGGTACATCCATGAAAGGGAGATGGATGATCTAGAGGAGGAGAAAGCAGACGCATCTAGGATGTGGCAGGTTAGGGAAGGGAAGGGTGTAGGAGAAGTGTATGCCATCTGGCAGTTTTCTAGTGAAATAATAGTTTTGCTAATTAGATGCAAACTTTAGACTCTACGGGAGGACTGTTAGTGCTTTCAGGACCCTCTACATTTCAGGCAAAGCCTTAGTCACCCAGCCTAATTATGACTCTGTCTACCCATAGGCTCATTGTTCTTTAGAGAACTCTGATATGAAAGAAGAAAGGCAAGAATGGGAGGAGCTGTCAATTAGCTTAGCCCATGCAGCTAGGCACTAGGGGCTGTTCAGTCCTAAGCTGTGGATCCCATAGGGCTCACTTTCTGCTCATTGGTGATTATGAATCTGAAAAGTATTTCTCTTCCCTAGCTCTGTGTTAACAAAGGGGTAGAAAGCAGGGAAGAGAGGAGTTGGTCTGATAGTGGCTCAGAATCAGTGTGTTCACTACACATCAATCAGTGGTATTGATTCCTGTTGCTTTTCTCTTGCTGGGAGGCATCAGGGCAAAAATTCTAACAGGAGAGAGGGCCTCGTGCTTTCTCTCCTGCTGACCTGTTCAGATACCCTTGGGATTTCTGTTCTACCAATTGGTGATTTTGGCCCTACAAGAAGGTACTCCCATTAAAAAAAAAAGAGAGACCAGACTCCAAACTGTTGAGGCTCAATATAGGGCTGTGGGCTGTTACTGAATAAACCCAATGAAAAGTCGCATGAGATAGGGTCAAGGAGCTGGAAAAGGACAGACTGGTTCCTCTCCCCAGATTGCAGCTTGGCCCATCCCAAGGTATAATTAGGGGAGAATGGGGGCAGGGAAATACGCTTCACTTTCTTCTTTTGCAAAATCAGGTGGTTGAGTAGGATGCTCTCTCGGATGCTTTCCAGTTTTCACTGTTTAGGAATATAGGTTTCTGGGTATTTTGTCATTGAAACGAGCATGCAAATTAGGTAATGTAACCCACAAATTAGCATCTACCTAATCTGATTCTCTACAATGCTTATACCTAGTAGGTGCTTTGTAAATGTTTTCTGAACCAAACTGGAGTCTATTTGCTAACTAACAAATTCATGGCCTCCTTCTGTACCAAGTAGGTGGGGAATTTGACCTTTAGGAGATCATGACCCTCAAAAATTTCAACCAGCCTAAGGTATTTTGGGGAACACGCAATTTTATATTACGAAGATGTACTATCTGTCCACCTGTGAGAAGTTCTGAGGAGTTAAAAGTGTGAGACTGCAGACTGTGATTATTGTTATCATTAGGTTAATACGCATGCAAGAAGAGGGCATCTCATTCCAGGCTGTCCATTCGTTTCAGGCCTCCCAAAGGGCCAGAGAGAAGCGCTGGAGCACGGCTGTCATAAGCGATGAATTCCTCTCTTAGTCATTATTGGGAGTTTGAGTTTGGGGGTTTGGAGGAGGGGAAATGGTAAGAAGAAATGGTTTTAACTAGACATAGGGACTAGACCTGTGATTTCCTGGGTCCAGGAAACTGAGATAAGAAAGCTCCCTCTACTAAAGCATGTCAGTCCCTTCTCTGTAACTTTTAGTCATAGAGAACTGACTAGACCACTGAAAGGTTAAGTGATATGCCCAGTCCTGGGCCCAGGACCACTTAGCCAGTATATATCAGAGACAGGACAGGAACACAGGTCTTCTTGGCTCCAGTGCCACACTATCTCTCAAGCTTCCCCTGTACTAGAGATAGGGAAAATAGGGTTGCTGTAGAAATAAGGGTGCTCTGGCTGGGGAAGGAGAGATCAGAGGAAGTCTTGAAGGGTATGAAGCAGAAGAAAAAAAAAATAAGAGAGGAAAACCTAATACACACTGATAATGAACCATGTATGTACACACAGGAGACCTTGGGTCTAGTCTGAACTCCACCACCAACTCAATATGTGATCCTGGGGAAGTCATCACCTGCTGGCTTCATTCTTCCTTTTCTAGAAAAAGAAAGGGGTGAGCTTGATCACTATCTAAGGTGCATTCCAGAACTAAAATGGTTCCTATGATTCCCAAGTTCAGAAGTACAAAAACCAAGGGACATTCAAAACCCTGGCCTTCATCGTGGTCACTGACATTCTTGTCATCCTTGTCATTACCACCAGGATTTATTTGTACGACTGTCTGATGGTTCTGGGATCTGTGTCTATCTAGTGACACAAACACAAGCTACTCCTTAGGGAGACAGGGTTAGGGGGAGTTATACACTCCAGCAAGTCACCGTCACTTAACTACTGTACTATGGAAGGTTTCCTGGAGAAGATGGCATCTCAAGAGCTGTGGGAAAAAAAAATAAAAGTGAGAGAGCTTGGTCTGCTAGAGCAGGAAAGTTATCTGGGCCAAGGGATGGGTTCAGAAGCATAAAGCAGCAACTTTCTCTTTAGTCTTGAGCCAGCAAGGTCTTTCTATAGGAAGAAAGGGTTTTGAGATGGAAGGGGTTTTAGAGATCATTTTCTAATCCAAGTTTTACGCACGAGGAAGCTGAGACTTAGAAAGGTCTTATATATACATCTTAAGCTGAAGAGTCAGGATTGGATACCAGCTCTTCTGACTCTGAACTCAGAGCTGTTGCCCTATAGCATGCGACTTCTGAGACAGTTTATTCAGTAACTGCCCATAGCTCTAGCTTCAGCCTCAGCAGTGTGTAACCTGGCCTCTTTTTTAATGGGCACAACTTTTAATGAGCCAAAACCAACTGGTGGAGCAGGAACCTCAAGAGTATCTTAATGGGTCAGCAGACATGCTTGCTTTGGGGGGAGGCCCTCTCTCCCTTTAGAATGCCTCCTGGCAAGAGAAACACAACACTCATCAATGCCATTGACTGATCTGAGGAAGAGATGTTATTCTATTTCCTTTTCAATGTAGAAAGTAGAGAGAGGAGAAGGAATGATAGCTCATGGTGGATTTTCCAATGGATGGGGTGGAGTTAGTGAGAGATGGATACCTCTGGAACTCCTCTGCTTGTCTATATATGGACGTAGATTGTTGCTTCAGACATGATATGCTTTATGTGGGGGAAATGGAGTGTGAGAAACATTTTTTGTTGAAAGGATATAGAAGAAAGTGAGGGCACTTAATACAGAAGAAATGTCCTATGCAGAGGAAGGAGGAAACAAGAGAGAGAGAGAGAGAGAGAGAGAGAGAGAGAGAGAGAGAAAGAGAGAGAGAGAGAAGCTTCCAGGCATGGGAAGCTAATATCTAGTATACAGATTATGAACTAGTCTGGTGGAAACTCAAGCACAAGAATTTCAGGAGTTTTTCTCACAGGATTGTTGTCATTTTTGTCTTGACTAAGTGCCTAATTGCTATGATGCTGTCCTTGTTGCTTAACAAAGTAAACTACATGGACCTGGTTGGGAGCTCAGTTTTCTTGTCTGAAAAATGAGTGGATTGGACTAGAAGATCCGCAAGGCCTCTCCCAGGTGTTTTAATTTAGTTCCCTGCACTTCATTCCTGCCTTCTTGGAGTTTATAGTCAACATCTACTCTAGTCTGCTCCTTCATCCTGAAGCAAGACTTTATTGCATCAGCTACCGTATTCCCCTGGCTCCTTACTAATTCCTGACCATTTTGAAGAATCAGTTTGTCATTTCTCATGTGGGGTCTCTTCTTACAGACCTGATTTAAGCTGTTGAGCCACTGGCAGCTAAACTGGGTCAGAGACAGCTACTGCTGCTTATCATGAAGAGGAAGAGTAGGGATTTACTCTCAGCCCTCAAACTGCTTTTCATTCTGCAACAGGACCCGTTATCTTGCTCCACAAATTGAGAACTCTTCTAAACATTCTTGTTGCTGTTGAAGGCTCCATTGACTATCCAGTCATCAAGGTTTATAGCCTTGGTGCTATCTTCGGCTCCTTCACCTCACATAAATGAATGAATGAAAAGTCATTGATTAAAACTTAAACCATACAAATGAAGAGTGAAATGAGCAGAACCAAGGAAACTTTGTATACAGTAACAGCAATGCTGTTTTAAGCATGACTTTGAGTGAGTAAGTCACTTTGACTATTATAAATCCCCGAATTAACTACACAGGACATATGAAGAAAGACGCTATCTGTGACCCAGAAAAAGAGCTGACAAATAGAAATATGTGTAGAATAACTTTACGTGTGTGTGTCTGATGGTAACCACCTAGAGGGCGGAGGAGAGAGAAGAAAAAGGAGAAAAAGAAAAAGAAGAAATGTATTACATATAAATTATGTATACATATATAAATTTATTATATATGTAAATGGAATAGCAAGTTGTACATAATGGATTTTCAGTTTCATGTTTAATTTCTTATTATGTTATAGAAATTATTATTTTATCCCACAAATTAAAAATAAAATAAATTTTAAAAAAGACTTACTATGTGTCAGGTATTATGCCAAGTGTTGGGGATACAAACTAAAATTAGGAGAATATTTGCCCTCAGGAATGTTATATTCTAATAGGGTATAACAATGCAAAGAGTCGTAAATGAGGTGGAGCAGTGAATTGGTATGGAAGCCTGATTTGGAAATGTCCAGGAAGTGCACGTTGGCCTGCACAAGATAAAGCGGTCTTACTGGTCAGAGCCCAGGGTCTGATGGGCAAAATCCAGCTTCTGGGAGGAGGGAGTTGACAAATTTCTCTCTGTCTGTGTCTGTCTCTCTCATTTCTTGTGTCCATTCCATCATCTCCATTCACATAGATATCATGCTATTTAAGGCTTTTATCACTTCTTGCCTAGGCTACTCCCGTAGCCTCCTCATTTTCCTTTCTGCCTCCATTTTCTCCCCACTCTAATCCATCCTTCACTGAACATTCCCTTTAAAACATAAGTCTGACCATGTCACTCCTTTACTCAACAAATTCTAGTGTCTTCCTGCTGTATTGTCCTTAGGATCATATATAAACACTTCTCTTCAGCTTTTAAAGCATTTCACAACCTGGTTCCAAACTGCCTTTCCCATATTATTGTAGATCTCTGCTCTTCTTGCACTTTTGAGGTCCAGCCAGGCTGGCTTTCTTGCTGATCACGACACACTACACATGCTAGCTCCTTGCGCTGGACCTCCGTTCTGGTTGTCCCCCTGTGCACAAGGTGTTCCTTCTTCACCTCTGTCTCTTAGAATCAGCCAAAATGCCAGCTTTTGCAGAAAACTTTCCCTGGTCTCCCCAGCTGCTAGTGCTCTGCCTACCAAAGTTACCTTGCATTTATAGTGTGTGTGTGTGTGTGTGTGTGTGTGTGTGTGTGTGTGTGTGTGTGTGTGTGTGTGTGTGTTATACTCATAAATGTCATTTTGTATCCCTCCTCTTAGAATGTAAGCTCCATGGGGGCAGGGGTTGTTTAATTCTTGTCTTTGTATCCCAACTATATGGCACAGTGCCTAGCACGTAGTAGGTGATTGACAAGGACTTATTGATTGATTGATATCAGACGTAGATGGAGTTCTTACTCCTTTTCACCTAAGAACCCTACCTTTCATTGTTCCAGTTACCTTGTCCATCTTGCAGGCAGCTGCCAGTCTTCTAAAAGCAAGGGAAAGCTTTTCCTTGGCTCCATCCATATTCCTGAAGGCAAATCTTTTACCTCCTTACCCACTTCAGATCCCAGAGAATCCATTTGCACGATATTTAGGGAGCTCTAGTAGAGGGGGAAATGAGGGACTTGGGAACAGAGTGCATGTAAGAGATGTTATGGAGGTGCCTTCTCTTATCTCTTCTTTAGGGACAAGTTTGTTCTTTATAAGTTTACAACATTCATCTTTGATTGTTTGTGGTGCAACATTTACATTGTTGTGGTCCTTTTTGCATGTGTTTTCTCCGCTCTGTGTGGTATACGCTAATGATCTCCTTTCATCTCACTCTACCTTGTGTTATGTCCTGTCTTCCAGCTGAAGGTGAGAAATGTTTCTTCCTTCCTCCCTCCCTCCCTCCCTCTCTTCCTCCATTCCTTCTTTCCTTCCTTCCTTCTTTCTTTTCTTTTCTTTCCTTTTTTTGAGACAAACAGGGTTAAGTGATTTGCCCAGGGTCACACAACTAGTATGTGTCTGAGGCAGGATTTAAACTCAGGTCTTCTTAACTCCAGGGCCAATGGGAAATGTTTCATTTTTTTTTTTAACCCACTTTATATCCTCAGTCCTTAGCAGAGTGCTTCTCACACACACGCTTACTAAGGGCTGGTGGATTGACTTAATATAAATCTTAAAAAGCTACCCATATGTGAGCTAGATGTGAAGTTTGTTGTCAGAGAATAGTCCTGTCATCTAGGTCTGGGACCTTTTTCACTACGAAGTCCTGTGTTAAAAGGCTTGAGGGTCCCCAGATCTTTTCTTCTGTTTATTGGGTAATAAAAGAAAGAGCTCTGGGACTGGAGTCATAACACCTGGGTTCGAATCTGGACTCTGTCACTTGCCAGTCATGTTACTATGGACCAGTGACTTGGTTCCTCCTAAGCCTTGGTTTCCTCACCTGTCAAACAGAAACACTAATACATAGCCTATATTCATGAATTTGTAGTGAGGAAAGCCTCCTTTTTAACTTGTAAAAGCATTTTACAAAAAGTGAACCATGACTGTACTGTGTTCCACTTTCTCAGGGCCCTGTTAGGAAATTAGCAGCTAATTTGTACTGAAGTGTTAACAATAGATAACACTTTAACTGTGAAAGAGATCATTTTGGCAAGAGAGCCATTTCCTGGGAAGGCAGCTTGGTCGAGTGGAATGGATGGAAACTAGGCTCCTGTGGGGTATGTTAAGGACTCACTCAGTGCTGGTCCTGGTTTTGTCCTGGCTTCCAGTAAATCTCAGATGAAATCCCGTCTAATCCAAGAGGCCTTTCCCAGTTCTCTTCCCTACCTGTCCACCCCCACCCTGCCATAACCCCAGGTTCTCTGAAATTACCTCCCATTTTATATCTGTATCTAGATAGACAGACATGTATGTGTATGTACAGACACACATATATGAACATATGTACACAATGCACAAATTTATAGATGTGGTCTAAGATATACGTGTGCGTGTGTGTAGAGATGCATGGATATGGTCTATTTATAGACACACATGCAGATTCATGGATGTAGTTTATTTATATGTATATAATATACATATGTAAACACACACATGCAATATATATCTTATATGCACATAGATGTCTGCTTGTTGTCTCTCCCATTAGACTGTGAGCTCCTTGAGGGCAGGGACTTTGTTTTTATCTTTCTTTGAATCCCTAGAATCCATAGAACATGCTTAAAAAGGGCTTGTTGATTGACAACAGACCTTGACTCTAGGTCACTCTTCTATACTCATCCTTAAATTTGGCTTTTTTTAATGTAATATGAGGAAGGTTTAACAAGATAGCCTCAAGTCAAAGAGTTCCAGACTTAGACTGGAAGGTTCCTCCGAGTCATCTAGTTCAATCCCCTCATTTTATAGAGGAATAAACTGGGATTCAGAGAGCTGAATGACAAGCCCAGTGTCACACAGGTAGTGAGGGACAGAGGCAAGTTTGGCCTCGGGTTCTCTGACTCCAAATATGGCCATCTTCCCATTGTAGCACATGCCCTCTCTTCTAGCTCACATGTATGACATTCTTTGATAACATGTTGGTGCCTTCCTTCTCTACTTATCAATAAAACCATGCATGTTATTGTCAGAGGTAGCCAGGGCAGGACTTTACTAATTGATTTAGAACAGGGGTTCTTAACCCAAAAACTGGACAGATTTCAAGGGGTTTTTCAACTTGGAAAAGAAAAATAAACACATTTCAATTTCACCAAGACCTAACTGAAATTTCGCATTTTCTCCATTATGATTATAGCCAATGACCATTACTGTGAAGGGGTCCATTGGCTTCCCCAGACTGCCAGGTTAAGTATGTCTGAGAGAATGAGCAAAACTCCATGATGTTTCCAAGTACAGCACGATGTGACCAACTCTAGATAAGAGTCAGAAGCTTGAGATTTCCTTCCCAGTTCTCACTGGCTGTGTGATTTGGGCCAAGTGGTTTTACTTCTGAGCCTTAAGTTCCTCATCTGCTAAATAAGGGTAGTAATACCAACCCTAACTGCCTCCCAGGGTTATTGTGAGGATCAGGTGAGAAAAATGGGTAGGAAGGTGTTCTGTTAACATTCAGATGCTCAGAACGTACCCACGGCAAGGGATTGTTATTGAATCGGTTCATTTGACAGTTAATGAAGAGAGGGTTTTTTGTTTGTTTTGTTTTGCCTGAGGGGGTCCGGATTCAAACTTACATATATGGTTGAAAGGTTTGCTGCTGTTTTGCTGCTGTTTCTGCGTCATGTCGCTGCAGTGAAGCTCTTTTGGCCACATGTAGGAGACAGCTCTGGTGAGCAAGTGCTCTGGCTTCTCATGAAACTGAAAATATGCTTTGTGATTTCCCCCAGGCTGACGTCCCCATCCAGTGGCATAACCAGTGCCCACACACCCCTGCATAATTGTGTGGTGTGATTTTGTGTGGTAATTTCTGGCTTCCCCGCTGGACCCCATCCACTCTCCTTCCCTCCCCTTTTGTTCACCCTTCCCCCTCGTTCCCCATATCTCTACAATCTACAGGCAAAGAGAAGTCAGATGGAGACCATGGAGACCATGGAGACCTACACTAGTGTTTCCTGCCCTCTATGCTGGGGCAGGGATGAGCAGAGATACCAGAGCCCATGTCCCCCCATTCCTGTCCCATCACTGAGGCAACAGGAAGGCAGTTCATTCTCCCTAACCCAGGCTTTCCTAGGTTTCCTATTTCTGATACCTTTGCATGTTTCATTCCTCTTCCTTAGAATGTTTTCCCTTTCCTTTCTGTGTATGTTTTCCTTCCCCCTCATCAGGATTTGTTATGATTTGTCACCACCCTGCATCAGATAGACAGAAAGGAAGATTTTGAACCCATCTGTGCCTCGGAGCTCTTCTATACAAGTATGGCTGATGGGAGACCTGCAAAGAGGCAGAAGCTTGGACCTGATGGCCCTTAGGACACTTTTCTGACCTGCAGATTGCTTTCCTGGTCTTCTGCGAGGTGTTGGGACAGAACATTGTCAGGATTTGGTAGGGACAGTAAGGGCTGGAATGGAAGCATTGACTCCTGTAGCACTCTGAGAGAGCAGAGCACTTTCTCACCCCCAGTCTCCTTTGCCTCTCACAATAATGGGAGAGAGAAGCATCTTTTTTCTCATTTGGTGGCTGAGTCCCAAGTTTACAGGGACAGATGCTATGCCCCCTTACATTGATAAGACAGCAGCAGGGGGCTATGTCTGTAGTCCTTGGAGCATAGGCCACAGTATTTTGGAGGAAGAGAGAGTGACAGTGACTTAAGAATGAGGGGCATCCAGGAGCATAGGTGTGACCCTCGATCTCTGGGCCTCCTCCTGGAGGGACACGGCCACTGATACACTGTCTTCAGGGTTTTAGGAAGAACTCAGTTGTTTCTGTATTTCCTCCTTCTCTCGTTCTTGAAATAGATTCTCTTTCTAAAACAAAACAAAACAAAACAAAAAGCCTGACAATGTTTCCTGTGGCTGCTGTTGCTGTTGTTTTAAACCGATCATCAGCTGTGGTGAAGCGTTTTCCTCCAGCCGCCTTTTTAGCCTGGTTGGCTTGCAGGTTTGGTGAGAGTGGGCCTCCCTGGGTTCCTGCCTCTCCAAAGTGGCATCAACTGGAATGACCCTTGACAAGGTTCCGAAAGTAACTGTAAGAGTTATAATCCCGGTAACTCATCTGTAAAGCACTTTGGGGTCACAATAGCCTCAAGGGTAGATAGATTTTGCAGGTACTATTATACTCAGTGTACAGATGGGCAAAGGAAGGCTCAGGGACATTAAGTCTATGTTAGAAAGTGGTTTTGAGTTGAGACTCGAGCCTAGAGCTTCTGATTCCAAGTCCTGTTTTCTCCATGTCAGGTGGTTTGGGAGAGTAAATAAAAATTCAGAGCATAATATTTTTATGTTCCAAGAGGCACACTATTCACCATTATTTATTGCCATGAACTTTGTGGCATTTGTGGCCAGTTTAGAAACAGCTTACATTCGTATAGGGCCTCATGATTCCCAAAGCCCTTCCACATCCATTATCTCATTTAATCCTCACATAACCCTGGGAGGCAAGTAGGAGAAGCATCGTCATTGCCCTTTCACCAATAGCTTGGAGAAGAGGGTGACTTGTCCAAGGTCCCTGAGTGTAACTAGGACTGGAACTCAAATCTTCTGGCTCCATATCCAAAAATCTTTCCACCTCTTTATGCTTCCTGTCCCAGAGAAAGGGAAATTGTTGGGGGGTGGGGTGGGGTAATAGAAAGCGAGTGCATTGGTCTGGGACCACTAAGATCTGACTTCTAGCATCAGTTCTTCAACTAACTTGACTGTGTTTCCTTGGACAAGTCATTTCCCCTTTCTTGGCCTCGCTTTTCTTTAACATGAAATGGGGGGGTGTTGGGTGAACCCTAAGTTCTCTTCTGGCCATTATCAATCAAGTGCCTACCAGGGTGCCAGTTGCCGTGCGAAGCATTGGGGATAAAAAAGAGGCAAAAGACAGTCTCTGCCCTCAAGGATCTTAGACTCTAACAGGGATGATAATGTACTTTAAATACATATATATAAATATATATATATATATATGTATATATATAAAGCAAGTGCTATATGGAATAAATACAAGATAATTAGTAGAGGGAATGGACAGCTAGGTGGCACAGTGGATACAGTACTAGACATGGGGTCAGGAAGACTCATCTTCCTGAGTTCAAATCTGGCCTCAGACACTTCCTAGCTGTGTGACCACCCTGTTTGCCTCAGTTTCCTCATCTGGAGAAGGAAATGGCAAACCACTCTAGTGTCTTTGCCAAGAAAAACCTAGATGTCACAGAGAGCTGGACATGATTGTAAAATGACTGAACACATAACAACAGAGGGCAGGCATTGAATAAAGAGGAACTGAGGAAAGCTTCCTAAATTGGGATTTTAGTTGGGACTTGAAAGAGGCCAGGGGGGTCAGTAGTCAGAGCAGAGGGAGAACCTTCCAGTGTGAGGGGTAACCAGAGATGCTGCCTGAAGCCAAGAGATGGAGCATCTTGTCTGTGGAATAGCCACAAGGCCAGTATCACTGGATGGAAGAGTGTGTTAGGGAGTACGGTATAAGAAAACAGGGAAGGTTGGAGGAGGCTAGGTTGTGAAGAGCTTTGTTATTATTGTGCGAACCTGAATCGTAAAAATTGAGACGCTTTGTTCCAGACTTTTCATGTACAAGACCCACTTCCATGTCAGGACTGGGTCTGTTCAAAGCTCATTGAAGATAAGAGGCTGTTACTCTTATTTCCTGTACCAGAAGAAACTCCAGATAGACCCAGCATACCTCCCTAGAGCAGGCTAGGGTAGAGATCCAGAGTTTCCAGGGGTCAGAGTTCTGTTTCTTTCTTGGAAAAAGGGCAAACCATGCGGTCAGCCCTCAGGCATATGCCCTGACCACCAAGTCCCTGCCTGTTCCTCTGAATCCTTGCCCACATAAGCTTAGCCTGACCCCTGGGGGAGTAGGACAGGCACAGCCACCTAGCGGAGGGTAGCGCTGGCTGGCTGGGCAGCGTGCAGATGTTCAGAAGGGTTCCAAAGTGTGTTTGGAAGCTGGCCAGGTGCCTTAGGGTCCGAGGCACAGGTGGGACTTTAGATGCTGCTATTATCTGGCTTTGGACGCATAGACACAGAGGGCTTGCTTTCAGAGCTCCCCTGTCTGTTTGTTATGGAGCATCTGTGTCCCTGCCTCAGAATGACTTACATGAACGTGCCACTTCATTGTCAGAAAGTGCTTTCTTTTGAGTGCTTATCCCCTGGGAGACCTACAGCACCCTGAGAAACAGGCAATGCAAACACCGTTATCTCTATTTTGTTGGGGGTTGGCAGGGGAGAAAGCACTGCCTTGGCCAGTTTAGATCATTTGCCCAGGGTTGCTCGGCTAGACCAAGTCTGCCTCAATAGTGGCCAGCACATATGGAGTGCTTGTAAGTTCTGAAAAGTGTTTTCCCACACACATTTGATCCTCCTAACAACTCTGCAGAGTAGATGTTATTATCCTCATTTGACAGATGAGGAGACTGAGGCTGAGGTCTAGGTTCAAGAACCTGCTCTCTCGCTGGCTGTGTGAACTTGGGCAAGTCACTTAGCCCTTCCGAGCCTTGGTTTCTTCACTTGTGAAAGGGGAGTGAGGCTAGCACAGCCTACCTCTCAAGCTGTTAGAAGCATGGAATTACACAAAGTGCTACATACATCTAAGCTATTATTCATATGAAATAAAGGGATTAGACTAGATGGCCTCTAAGACCCTTCCATCTCTGAATCTCTGATCCTATGACCTGGACGGTCCCACAAGTCATCAATCCCAATTGCAGGCTAGCCATGCCAGTTAGCATGGGCTCAGTGATTCAATGACGGCGGGCAGTAGACCCCAGGGAAATCAGGCAGCATATCTAAATCAAGTCCAATTGTCTCTGCCTCTCATCTCCTCCCTTGTGTGAGGCTTCTCTCCAATGCTGTGCGCATTATGAGCTGGGGATGTCTGTTGTAGTCAGGTGGGTATTAGGACTCGGAACCTGGCAAGTTGAGGAGGGGGCACCTAGGGAGAGAAATACTCCCATCATTCATCTGATGAGAATGCTTGCAAGCCAGACAATCTCTCCAGCAGCTCAGGCACACGACTCACTCCTAATTCCAATCCTGTCATTATTTTTTTTTTTCAATTCAACATTAAGCACCCACTTTGTGGAAAGGCTCATGAGAGAGGTACGAAGAGTTATGTTCAGGGTGGAGAAGTTATTTCTGAGAAGGGACGTGGGGAGTGGAACAGGGAAGCCTTCCTGGAAGAGATGGTATTTGAGCATTCTTATAATGGATTCTTTGATTGCAGAAATAGGGAACAGGATGAGCAAAAGCATACAGGTGAGAAAGCATTGGATGTGTTAGAGGGTGGTGGGTAGAACGGTTTCGCTAGAGCAGAGAACCTAAGAGTGGAGAGGGATGGTATGAGAAAAATCTGGGAAGACAGAACTGGCCCTGGATTTTGGAGGGCCTTTGCATGCTTGGAGGTGGTTAGGCCTGAGATCAGACAGTCGCAGGCAGAGGGTTTAGCTCAGGACAGCCAGGTTGCTTTCTTGAGGCTAGCCGGGAAAGGAAGTGCTTTGGGGTAGCTGGGGGAGGGGGTGGGGATGATTACAGAGTAATAGCTGACATTTATATAGGCAGCTGACCATTGTGCATGCCCCTTTTTTTGGAAAGACAAAAGTTATAGATGTTACACAAAAAGGTAAATACAGAAAATTTCCATTTAGAATGAGCCAGAAGGTGCCTGGAAGAACAATGGGGTGACAGACCCCTTGGGCCAAGGAGATGGCTCCAGGACAGGGAGTTAAAATCAAGACCAGGTGACTCGAAGGACAGAGATGAAAGGGAAGAAGAGGAGAAAAGGGGGGGGGCCTGGAGGATATGCTCAGTTAGAGCTGGACACCAGGAACAGAAAATTAATGCCATTGAGCTCAGTGAAGAGTTTCAGGTCTTCATGGGTGTGGGATACAGAGAAACCAGCGGTAAATGTAGGGGTCTGCAGTTGTAGACATAGCGATTACAATCTGGACTCAGGGGCTGCCTGATGAGCACCGCCAATGGCAGTGCAGTGTGGCGGAATGGTCACTGGACTGACAAGGCAGAGACCAGAGTTCAAATCTTGCCTCTGTTTACCGACTGAATGACTCTGGACAAGTCATTTAATTTTTTGTGTCTTCACCTACACATCTGTAAAATGCAAGGGTAGATTAGACTCGGTGATGTCGGGGTCCCTTTCAGCTCTCCATCTGTGATCCTGACTGCTTCAGAAAGTGATATAGCTTAGCAGGCTTGAGTATAAAGCCAGTTGGAACTAAGAAGCTTAGGTGTTAAACTGTGTATGCCAAGCCAGACCCTGTAACTAAGCTGTGTGCCTATAAGCTACCTGCTTACTTCCCTGTGTGCCTGTAAGTTACTTGCTTACTTACCTGTGTGCCTATAAGTTGCCTGTTTACTTACCTGTGTGCCTATAAGTTATCTGCTTCCTTCCCTGTGTGCCTGTAAGTTACCTGCTTCCTTCCCTGTGTGCCTGTAAGTTACCTGCTTACTTCCCTGTGTGCCTATAAGTTACCTGCTTACTAACCTATGTGCCTATAAGTTGCCTGTTTACTTACCTGTGTGCCTATAAGTTACCTGCTTCCTTCCCTGTGTTGCCTGTAAGTTACCTGCTTACTTCCCTATGTGCCTGTAAGTTGCCTGCTTACTAACCTGTGTGCCTATAAGTTGCCTGTTTACTTCCCTGTGTGCCTGTAAGTTGCCTGCTTACTTACCTGTGTGCCTGTAAGTTACCTGCTTACTTACCTGTGTGCCTATAAGTTACCTGCTTACTAACCTGTGTGATAAGTTGCCTGTTTACTTCCCTGTGTGCCTATAAATTACCTGCTTACTAACCTGTGTGTCTATAAGTTGCCTGTTTACTTCCCTGTGTGCCTGTAAGTTACTGCATAGAATCTGTACCCAAATATTCCTTGTGTTGTAACTTAAATACTTTTTGAACTTTAAATGACTTGCTGAACATATGATATTCTGATGACTTTCTTTGACTAAAAGGTACAATAGAGAACAAGGGGCAAGGCTACAGACTGACATTGGCTATTCAGAGAGGAAAATTCCTCTTAATTTTCTGAGGATTGCAGCGTAATCAGTAACAGCCAAATCAGAGAACCTTCTGTCTGACAGTGCCCTTGCTGGCCTCGTCATACTCCTTCACTCTGTTCCTTTCTTCTTCCTTCTCTTAGTTGCCTCCCTTTGTCCCTTATTCTATTTGTGTTCTGTTCTATCTCATTCCAAATTGGTCACAGAAAGAAAAAATCAAGGGGAGAAAGGAAGGAAACAAGCCTTAATTAAGTACCTGGGATTGTGCCAAGCATTTTACAAATGCTATCTCAGTTGGTCTTCACAACAGTCCCGGGAGGTAGGCACTATCAGCATTCCCATTTTATGGCTGAGGAAGCTGAGGCAGACAAAGGCTAAGTGACATGCCCAGGGTCCCATGGCTACAGTCTGAGTCAGGATTTGAGCCCAGGTATTTCTGATTCCAGTCTTGGTGCCCTAGCTACTATGACCCCTTGCTGTCTCGAGGGCAAGAAACGAGGAGAATGATAAGAATACTTCAAAGTGTATTTCTACATACACTCCTTCAACTGGGGCAGTTCTACATAGACATGTGTGATAAGTGATGTGGGAATCTAACTCCTGCCTGCTTCAGAAGCCATTGGCTTCAATCCTGACTTCTCTGCCCCTAGGGATGAAAGACATTAGCAAAACTTCAAACTTGCCCCTTATTTAAAGCCCCACTAAAGTTCTCAATCTTCCTAGGATCCTGCATGTTCCCCCACCATCGTCCTTCCTGTCACATAGCTTTGATCAGGTGCACTACCTGGCTGGGAACTGCAGGTGGAGGAAGGAAATGGGTAATGGCTTGCTCTCCTTAGACTGGTTAGATCTGGGGGCCTTTGGGATGTAGATTGTTGCTGCTCCCCCGTTTCTTCTTAATGTTCTATTTTTCTGGTTAGCCTTCTCAGTGTGGAAATTATCCCATTAACTCAAAGGTGGGATATAGACAGTCTTCCTTGACATCAGTAGAATGGAAGCATCCTGAGGGCAGGAACTTTTTATTTTTATATCTCCCTCCAGAACCTCATTCAGTGTCTGGGCTTTAGTAGGCATTGAACAAGTGCTGGTTGGATCGACTTGGAACTTGTTGCTTGGCACTTTGCTGTCTACTCTTTGGGACTAGGGGAGGCATTGTAGTACTTGAAAGATGTGCTGCATCTGTTATCATGGGACATGGGTCCAAATGTGGTCTCTGCTGCTTGCTATCTGTGTGACCTTGAACAAGGTCCTCCATTCTCTGGACTTCATTTTCCTTGTTTGGAGTGGCGGAATGGATGGATGGATGGATGGATGAATGAACAAAGTATTCATGAAGTGTTTATTACATACATAGCACTGTGCTAAGTGCTAGAGTTACAAATAGAAACAAAGCAATCCCTCAGTCGTGCTCTCGAAGATCTCCCGTCCTGAAGGAAGAGATGACGCATGCAGGGTTCAGCTGTGAATCAGATGGGAGAGACCCCTAGTCCTTAGGGCATAGCAGCAAAGCACGTGGAGGATGCCTCTTCTTTCATGTCACTTCTACTAATAAAATCATATCTCTTCCTGATGTTGAACCGTTTGATGGTGCCAAGGACTCTGGTCAGAAGATTTTTTTCCCTGAATCTTCAGTAGCTATGGCCAGAGTGGTTGGCAGGCTAGATCTCTATAGGGGTAGCTTACAGGATGATGGCTGAGGGCACTGGACTGGAAGCATTCTCATCCCCTTTAGGGTCCATTAGGATCCAAGGGTCCAAAACTAACTAACTAACTTTCTCTCTCTCTCTCTCTCTCTCTCTCTCTCTCTCTCTCTCTCTCTCTCTTTTCTCTCTCTCTCTCTCTCTCACTCTTTCTCTCTCCTCTCCTCTCCTCTCCTCTCTCTGTGTCTCTCTCTCTGTAGATATACACACAGCGCATACATATGTATGAATAGTATGTATGTATATATATGTATATACATAATATAATCTGCATTCTACACATATACATCCATATTCTACAAAAACATACAAAAGGAATACCCAGACATTTGGGGAGAGGGCACACACCAGCAGCTCAGTAGGGGCAGGTAAGTCTTCTGTGTGAAGGGCTTACTTATTGATGTCCACCATCTTGGTTTTTCCATCCATAGGGCCTCCCTCACCTCCAAAGAAAACTTCAGCTTTGGAGGAGCAAGTGAAGAGAGCCCTAGATTCAGTCTGGTTTATTCACATTTCTCAATTGTTTGATCCTTCTTGTCATTTGTCCTACTAGAGCCTCAGTTTTGTCATCTGTAAAATGAATCCACCAAAACTTGTACCACACATTTTGGAGGGATCTTGTGAGGAAAACATATTGTTGCAATGCTTTAAATGAGGAAATCAGAGGACCTGGGCTGCAATCTGGCCTGTGTTACTTATTAGTTAAAAGTTCTTGAGAAAGGCACTCCCCTTGGTTTTCTCATGTATAAGATGAGAGATTTGGATCAGGAGATGTCTGAGACCTTTGATCACCCTAAATTGTATTAATTCCTCTGATTTTATATGTGCTCCAGTGGAATTGGAAAATGCAGCTTTCATTCCCCGTGTTGCCTGGTTTCTTGCCCTGCCTTTTCATGCATGCGTTTTTCTTTTTAGGATACGCTGCCTTAAATCCTCTAAAGAAGCGGGTGGAATTGAAATCCTAAATAAATAAATAGGTATTCTCAAGATTTGTGACAGGAGGTTGAATTTCAGACTTGCTCAAAGAAGTGGACGCTTGGAATTCAATAGTGTTTGTCATTCTTCTTTTAGCTTGTGTGATGAAGTGGCAGAGGCAGCCTGGGCTTGGACTCAGGTCGAGTGTAAAGCGTGGCTCTACCACTGACACTGTGTATGTAACCATCAGTACAGTGTGTATGGGGGTGTGGGGGCGATGTTGTTGTCTCTCTTACACTACTGAGTTAGAGGTAAATGCTCTGGGATGGAACCTTCTTCCCTCTCTAGGACGGATAAGCAGCCTAAGGTAATTTGCAAAATTCAACTTCGCTGCCCTGGAGGGAGAAGGGACACAGAAAGACAAATGGGAAGAAAGGAGTAGCTTCAAAAGACTCTGTGATATTTGAACAGCAGTCATACCTTCTGAACACTGAGGGCGAAGGAGATCAATGAATTTGTAGTATGTTTGAGGCAGAGACCCAGGAGAGAGGTTTCCCATAGTCACTTAGGGGGAATCTTTGTATAGAGGGTGGGACCGTGGAACCCAGGTTGAAACAACAGAAAGTTAAAATAATCCCAGCACTGGGACTATACCGTTGTCAACTGGCTTTCCCGAGTAACCCCACCATGCTCCAGCAGTTCCAAAGCTGTCATTGTCTCCCGTAGAAGAGATCAGAACAGCAAGATGAGAGCAAGTGTGAAAAGTCAGGCACCTGCTAGGAGAGAGCAGTGAGCTCGGTGAGGAGGTTCCGTGATGTCCTTGGGGGATATGGGGGATTAGCATCAGAGCAGTGGAATGTTGATGGGAAAGAAGCTGCTGAAAAAAAGCAACAGAGCCTAGAATTGCCGGGAGAGGGGCAGCAATGACCTTTGCCTCTCCCCCACCCCCCTCACCCTTTTCCTTCCTGGAAGGTGCACAAGTGACTTACTACCCGGTGCTCTCTCAGCTGTGGTCTCTAGCTCCTTTTATAAGACACACCATCAAAACGTTGAATTACATTATTGTAATTCAGATTTACACCAGAACCCACAGAGAGTCAAGAGATCCTCTCCTTCCCCATTTCACAGGGTCTGATACAATCCTTGTAGCTTGATTTAGACCCAGAAGAGACCTCAGAGTCCTACCCCCTCATTTTACACATAAAGAAATGAGCCCAGAAAGGTAAGTGATAATACTTCCCAGTATTATATAGGCAATTAATAGACTTAGGACTCAAACCTAGACTCTCTGTTCCAAACCTAGTGCTCTTTATATTAACCACATTGCCTGTCATTAAATAAAAATCTAAAGTCCTTTTGGATCGTTGTCCTTTGCTCAGTTTCAAAATTACGTCCATTTGGATGGTTGTCCTTTGCTTAATTTCATAATGTATCCCATTATACAATAACGAGAAGGCCAGGAACACAAAACCCTTATGTGGTGACAATAATAGGACTGAATGGAGATGGCTGCTGGTCTCCAAATACATTTATTTGGTCTTGTGTTTCCTTTCATTTAGGTTTTTCCATCAATGGTTTATAAGGGAAACCTATTAACAATCCTTAAAAATCACTCCTAGTACTGCCCTGGGTGGGATCCCAGTAAGGGGGGATGCTGGTGCTGCTCATCCCCTGGCAGCTTTCTCTTTAACAACTCTTCAAAACTGTAAAGTGTCATATGAAATGTGATGTGTTGTTATGGTGAGAGGAAGGTGGTGCTTTCAGACCCAAACTGCTGAATTTAGTATCTAAACGAGACTGGCAGAAGGCCACAGCCTTACATGCTACAGACAGCAGGCTAGACTCTTAATGATATTGAGGGGAGAGAAAAATCCACTATCTTTCAACACTCAGGCCAGCTCCATTTCATAGGCAAAAGAACTCTATAGTCTCTGTCATGCGAGACTGTGCAAAGCCCGACCCAGCAGAACAAAGAGGGACCTTCATGAAGGCCTTCTTTTTTCTGAAGGAGACTTCCTCGCATGGTGGGTCCTTGGAGTCCTGTCAGGTTAGGGTTGGTCTGGGTAGAGGGGTGACCACAAGTGGCACATCAATTAGCTGGGACAAACCCAGTTTGTTTCTGAAGCTCTCTTCAGGCTTGCTGGATGTCGTGTGATGGATGGATGAACTATAAATGGATTAATTGGCACCACCAAGGTGGCACCGAAAAAAAAAACAGGGCTAATTAAGCCTGATTGATGCCACTGATTTCTGTTGTTCCCGATCATTGCAGAAGCACAAAATGGGGGGTGTTTATAACGGTTTTGTTCTCCTCCACAAGGAAATGAATCTTACCCAAAGTAATTAGGACAGTTGGAGCAAACGCTTGTTGAGAAAACCAGGCACATTTCTACGTGGCCCCTGCACCCAGCAGGGGCAGAAGAGGGCATGGGATCTCAGGATGTGTGTGTTTGACGTGGGCAGGAACGGTCATGGGGGTGGAGAAGGGTCCCAGCATGATCTGCACCTCCCTTGGTTTTGAATGGGGGTAGAGGAAGATCTCTTTGAAAGCAGAAAGGAGTTTTCCAATCAGTTTTTCTTCAGTGTAGACCCTAGCACAGGCAATTCTGTCTAACTCCTGAATAAGCCTGATAATTACAACCTCTCTCTGCATCCTTGGTCCATGGAGACCCAGACAGTAGGATCTGTGGTTGTGAATATATAGCAGAAGGAAGACCGTCCTGATGGGGTGGCTGTGAACATGCTGGACAGGTGCTGGGGGGAGGGGGCTGGTGAGAGACAATGGAGTCTCCTTCTCTAGAAGGCCCAAGTAACAGGAAAGGTTCCCATCTGAGTGGACCGGGTTAGGTGTGCTCCTGCCTAGCAAAAGGGGGACTGGTTTGGCAGCCTCATGAGGATTCAGCAGTGGTTATATAGCTTCATTCTAAGGAGCATTTTGTCTTTGGCTTAAAAGCTAATGCCTTAATCTTTCATTTCATCACTTTGCTGAGGAGCCCTGGGTGGAGGGTAAAGTAGAACAGGCAGAGGGGCAGTCAGATGGAATTTTTCAGTGCGATTTGAATCACTGTGTATCCCCTTGCCCCCATGAGGAGGCACCCCATTTCTTTTTTCCTTTTTTCTACCCCTTGCTGGGAAGAGCTAGATTCCAGAGCATAAATGCTGGCATCACCCTCCCTCTCTGATGGAAATGCTAATCTGTCTGGAGTCCCTTCTCAACTCATTTTTATTCCAAAATCAAATGACTCCCAGCCAATGTTTTGGCAGCTTCCGCCTTCCCAGGGCTTATTTAAACAACGTGCAATCTGAGAGTCATTTGACTTCCTCAGCTCCAAATTGCTTGAGGATATAAGGGAGTGTGTGGTTTTTTTAGAGGGTGAGGGGGTTCCTGTTTGTGACTCACTGCTGCTCAAAGATTTCAAAATTGGTTTCTTAACTAGAGCTGCTAGTGATTCTAAGTATAGTGACATGCCAGATTTGTGGCCAGGCCCTTCAGTGAACAGGCAGTCAGTCAACAAAGGGCATCTATCAGGCACTCCCTATGTATGAGGAGCTGTTAGGGGCTGACCAGTCAAAAACCTCAGAATCCAGAAGACCCTGATTCAGATTTGGCCTCTGATCTTTATTAGCTGTGTGACCTTGGGCAAGTGACTTAGCTATCTGGTTCTTAGTTTCCTCATCTGTAAAATGAGAGAACTGGAATTTGTTAACATCTGGGGTCCCTTGGTGGCACAGTGGACAGAGTGCCGGGCCTGGAGTCAGAAAGACTCATCTTCCCTAGTTAAAATCTGGCCTCAGACACGTATTAGTTGTGTGATCCTGGGCAAGTCACTTAACCCTATTTGCCTCAGTTTCCTCATCTGTAAAATGAGCTGGAGAGGGAAATGACGAGCCCCTCTATTATCTTTGCCAAGGAAACCCCAAATGGGGTCATGAGGAGTTGGACATGACTGAAATGACTGAGCGACAATGACAAAAAGGTCCCTTTCAACTGCAGTTCTATAATCCTATGATCCCAGCCTGCTATCATGGGCATTGTTCTAGGGATGATGAAGGGATTGGAAACCATGCCCTAGAAAGATGGGTTGTAGGCACTAAGAATGTTTAGCTACAATATCTTCATAGGATGTGGGTTTCCCATCCCTTCCACATGAGACCATTTGATTATAAGCTCCTTGAGGATAGAGATTATCTTTTGCATTTTTTGGTATACTGTTCAAGTCCTACTTCCCCCAACACTGTGTAGTGGCATCCCACTGTCCTGAGGCTCCCACCTACAAGGCTTTGTGTCCTAGGGTCTCCTCCTTCCCCTCAACTTAATTTATTTTGAAAAGTAGACGTGAGGTTATATTTCATCCTGCTTTCCAGGGGGCACTAATACTGCTCAATAAATAAATATTGATTGATTGATTAGAAACTCATGGGAGACATGATAGCCATCATCAGCTATTGGCCAGGCTGTCGTGTGCAAGAGGTATTAAGCTGGAATGTATTGCCGTCCTTAGGGGGAGTGGAGACTGGGGGAGAGAGAATGTTCAGCCAGTCCTCAGTTACACAGACTTTAAAGATTTTAAATCAATTTCCTGCAAAGGGAACTTGGCAATCCAAAAAAAATGTATGAAACCATGGACTGACCCAGATAGAGACATTTGGAGACTGAAGGATGTAATTGCATGCCTAAAGCACATTCCCTTCAGTGTCCCAAGGATCTTCCCAAGGGTTATATAGATACCATGTATAACACATGTCCTTGGAAATTGAGCTGCAGTCTTTGATGAAAATAAATCAAGAACCTTCCCCAGACTGTGGCTCTACTCTAAAAATTCTATCACATAAGAAAGAGACTCAGAAAAAAAAGAGTAAGGGACACAATGAAAGAAATCTTTTCTTCTTTCTCCTAGCAGTCAGATTCAGCTCCCTCAGTCCTGAAGGCACTCTAGCTGGAGGAGCACTTGATCCTAAGGATTCATATTTGGGTTATCTTGTAGAGACTGCCCAGGACACATCTTGAATCCCAAGCTTGCTCTCATCCTTCTAGGATAACTTCCTTTCACCTGGGTCATTTCCCCACTAAATTCACTTTGATCAGCCTGAATCCCATGTAATTATAGAATCAAAATCTGCAACATTAAAAAAAAAATACCTGACATCAGCTTGTTGGGTCCAAACAGAAATGGATTTTGGATTTTCTGTGGTTTGGGACTATGTGGTATTTGTTCCACTCCTCTGGCAAAGATAGAGGAGAGTTGCAAACAGAGCTATGATCAAGGTAGTGCAACTGGGGTTTTGTCTCAGGATGCAGCATTTTAGAGGGTGCCAACAGCATCAGAACTCTTTTAGATGTCTGGTGTCCACAGAACTTAGTCCCAAATTAGTAAGGATAATTAAACTAGGAGGCTAGTATCTTTCTTTCCTCTCTTAACAGCTGAGTTTTAGGTGAAATCTTTTTTGATCCATTCAGGTCCTGCTTTCCTCAGCACTGGGCAGTGGCATTGCACTGTCCTGAGGACCCTGCCTACAAGGCTTTGTGTCCTAGGGTCTCTACCACACCCCCCCAGCTTAATTTGTTTTGAAAAGGAGACTTGAGGGTATGTTTCATGCTGCTTGCCAGGGGACATTAATACTACTAGGTAATGCTCTGGCTACAGAACGCTGCTGGATTGAACCTTGAAAATTAGCATATGCTCATGTGTTTGCAACCTAAAAGAAATATGGCCACAGATATAAATGAACTGAAATCTTTACTCCCTCTACCCTTCTGTGAGCAGAGACAGTTGGAAAAACATTGAATTTAGAATTGGGACCTGGGTTTCCACCCTGGCTCTGGTATATCTGGCATATCTGTATAACCGTAGCAACTTATCTAAACTCTCTAGGCCTCAACTTTCATCATCTGTAAAATGGGAATGCAGGACTCAACCTTCTAGGTTCTTTAGAATCTTATGATCCTAAATTTGCTAGGGGGCTTTTTTGTGATAGTGTGGGGTGATGTATGGGGCATGAATTAGAGTGTGATCCATGTAGGTGGATGTGTAGAATTCTGAGCAGAAGAATGTGGGCATAAAGACAGACAATAGTGGTATAGGAGAGAGAAGAGCCGGCATCTTCATTTACCTTATACTTCTATGTCTTTTTGTGGTTACACAATGTTCTCATATATATTCTTTCACTTGAGTCTCACGTCCCAGTGAGGTAAGTGCAGAAGTTATTAACCTGCCTCTATAGATGGGGATGCTGAGAATAATTTCTAACATAACTTGCCCATGGTCATTGTGGTGGAAGGTGTTAGAGCTCTGACTTGAACTCGGGTCTGCTGACTCTTGTCCCAGTGTCCAAGGAAAGAGGGAGGGTGTGGGTCCGGCATCAGCTATCGCGTGCTGGTGGAAATGCTTGTGGGCTTGAAGATCTTTGGACCAAGTGCAGAGATGGTCTCCTGTTACCGTGACCCCTCTAGGTGACTTGGCAGCTGGATGGCGTAATAGAGTGCTGGAAGGTGGGTAGAGTCAGGAAGACCCCAGTTCAAATCTAGCCTCTGGATACCCTTACTGGAGTACTGGCGGTATGACCCTGGGCAAGCCACTTAACTTCTGTCTGACTCAGTTTCCTCCTCTGTAAATTTGGGATGAGAACAGATCCTACCTCTTCAAGTTCTGTTGAGGGTCATAAGATACAGTATTTCTTAAATGCTCTGTAAACGTTAAAGCAGTATGTAAATGCTAATTATTATTGTTACTATTATCATTATTATCGAGCCAGATTTGAGAGGAGGTAAGCTCAGGACACACCCATTCGCAGAGACCCGGAGGCTGTGAAGATCTTGTTCCAGTGGCACTTGGATTAAACTCCATCCTGGAGCGGAGCTGCTCTGGCACGGAAAGGGTTTCTGGGACCTGAGTGGGCCTCAGTCCCCGCCCACACAGTCACGTAGCTTACCCAGACCTTTAGACCTCACTCCCTTTTGGGCTCTTGCCTGCTGGGAACAGACGGCCTTTACCGTTTCTTCTGGACCTCTTTCTGCATGCTCGTGCCCTTGCAGAGTTATTGAGGCATCCAGTATGAAGCATCTGCCAGTACTTAAAATGCAATGAGATGCTCCCTGCATGTAAGGTGGGGTTTCTGTTATTGCTGGGAAGACACCCATCTCCTCATCCGGTCTGATGGAGTTCAGATAGAAACCCACCTGGGACAAATTGCTAGCCTGCTAATATTGTTTCATACTTAGCCTCCTGGGATCACAGAGCTAGTGCTGGAGGGGACCCCAGAAGTCATTGAGTCTGCCCCCTTCCCCATTTTACAGGTGAAGAAACTGAGGTTTGGCAGATCCAACGTAGCACAGGTAGTAAATCTCAGAGGTGGGTTTTGACCACAGACCCCAGGATTCCAGAGCTAACCCTTTCCACTGTACCATGGTGCTCAATGTTTTGTTTTGGTTTTTTTTTGCTTTTTGGAGGGGGGAGGGCAAGGCAATTGGGGTTTAGTGACTTGCCCAAGGTCACATGGCTAGTAAGTGTTAAGGGTCTGAGGCTGTATTTGAACTCAGGTCCTCCTGACTCCAGGGCCGGTGCTCTATTCACTGTGCCATCTAGCCGCCCTCGTGGTTATTGTTTTATAAGCTCATTGTATAGGCAGATAAACTGTAACTGAATGAAAGTATTGGAATGTAAACTCATCTTCTGTAGGCTCAGTGAAAGTATCCTTGATCCAGCTGCAGTTGTAGACAGGATGACAAGGATGATATGTATCTCTTCTTTTCCCACAGGATTTTTCTTTTTTCTACTAGGTCTCTGTATTTGGAAAGCCCTTTATTTAATGTATTTTGAAGATTATGAATATTTGATATGGCAACACCTATTAAAATGCTGTTCTTAAGTTTTAATGGATGTTATTATTACACTTAGGGAAGAGTTGTTGCTTTCTCTGAAAACCACAGATTCTCCAGACTAATGACTTTCCATGGCCCTGACTGGTGCTTCCTGGGTATCCTCTTGGCTCCACTGGAGCCCCATCTTTGCCTTGGCTCTCAGCTGCCTCCATTGTTCAGGGAACAATGAGAAGCTTTGCTCTGCCTCAGTGTTGGGGGGATTTGTATCCGCACCTTTGCACAAAAGGACAGCTGCCTGCCACTGGGGGAGGTCTGGCGGTCAGAAAGCTCATTTGGGAGATTTGTGGCAAGGCCCCCCTCCCCCAGCTATCTTGCAACAATTACAATAACCATAACAGTGTTATTCCTATTATTAATTATAATAACAGCAATAACAATTATTCTTGAGTCTCTCTAGTCAAAGGAAGAGGCAGAGCTCTGAGAATAGGAAAGAGAAAAATGAATTCTCAAAAGCAGAGAAATAAAATGGTTGAGAAAGAGAAGGGAAAAAGAAGAGGGGCAAAGAGAGAGAAGAGAGAGGGGGGCAAAGAAAGAAGAGAGAGGGGGCAGAGAGAGAAGAGAGAGAGGAGAGAGAGAAAGAAAGAGAGAGAAAGAGAGGAGAGAAAGAGAGAGAGAGGGGAGGGAGAGAGGAGAGAGGGGAGGGAGAGAGGTGAGAGAAAGGAGGGGGAGAGAGAGAGAGAAGAGAAGAGAAGAGAGAAACAGAGAGAGAAGAGAGAGGAAGGGAGGGAGGGAGAGAGAGAGGGAAAGAAAGAAAAAGAGAGAGGAAATGGGAGAGAGGAGAAAAGGAAGTGAGTAGGAAGGAGAAACTGAGAGAGACAGAGGGGAGGAAGAGAGAGAAGGAAAGAGGGGTGGATGAAGAGAGAAAAAGAGAGGGGAAGGAAGGAAGGAAAGGGGTAAAGGAGGAAGGGAGAGGAAAAGAGCAAAATGGAAAAAGGAGGAGACAGTGGAGTAAGTGGGCCTGTTAGAGCTTGTTCTCTACCAGGGGCCGTGCCCCAGCTTGCCACATGGTCTAAAGATGCTCCTACCACCCGCCTCCAGGAGGTCCTGAATAATCCCAGAACCCCCTTTCACAGCTCTTTGTCCAGCCTACGACTCTTCACTGGCACTTCCCTCATCACCTAGACCAGCTCCTCAGGTGTACACGCTTGCTGTAGTTATTCATGTATCTGTTTGCTCATGCCAGGCCGAGTTGGTCACCACAGGAGATGTAGGTCTGTGGGGATCCTTGTGTCCATCTCAGACTAAAAAGAGCCTCTGAGGTTGGTTTGTTCATGGGACTCTTGGGAGAACCAGACAGGAGATCAGGAAAGCTGCTGCACAGATGTGAAGTATTATTAATTACTATCAATCAAAGCTGATGCTCGTGACAATGATAGGATACCTTCAGTTTGAAGTCCACCCTCCCCCCATCCCTTCATAGAAAGTAGGGACAGGGGGTGGCTAGGTGGCTCAGTGAATAGAGCACTGGCCCTGGAGTCAGGAGGACCTGAGTTCAAATCTGGCCTCAGACACTTAACACTTGCTAGCCATGTGACCTTGGGCAAGTCACTTAACCCCAATTGCCCAGCCTTCCCTCCTCCAAAAAGCAAAAAAAAGAGAGAAAAAAAAGAAAGTAGGGGTAAGACAGTCCAAATAGGAGCAGAGAGGCCCAGTGACCGGGCTATGTGATGAAAAACTCTCCATGGAGAAATTCGCCCACAGCCCTCTCACCCCGGTAGTTTTCTGCCAGTCTGGAAGTCAGCTTTCTAGTTTTCACTAGAAGGGGAAAAGGTTTTTCTATTCCACTTGGCTGTTTTTTTTAGCCCCACTTTCTTGGCTCCAGATCAACTTGGCTTTCTCCATCCCAGAGTCCCAAGAGCCCCCTTTCTGCTTTGCCTGGAGAGTGTGTTCGCTAGTCATTGCTTAGAGCTGGTATCCCTGCTTAGGCAAGTTAAGGTTTTCTCGTCCAAGATGAGAGAAAGCCTAGGATTATGGGAAGAAGCAAGCAGAGGGACAGGGAGAGAGAGAGAAAGGGAAAGAAAAGGAGGGGGGGGTGGGGGAAGAGAGAGAGAGTGAGCCTGAATTCTACTTCCAGCTCTGGCAATTATGACCTTGGGTAAGTCATTGAACCTCTCTAAATCCCACCTCCCTTCTCTTTTAAATGAGAGACTTGAACCAGATAATTTCTGAGGTCCTTTCCAGATCTGAGTCCATGATGTTACATAGAGTGGCCATGGAACCAAGATGATGGCTCCCATCACTATCATTCTATTTACTCTTTGGAGTAAATGACAGAGGGAATGTAGGTATCCCAGAAAGGAGGGGGGGGTGAAATAGGAAGGAAAAGAACAGATGAGTCTGTGGTCCTGCAGAAATACCTCTGCTTGTGTTGCTGTTATCACGGACTCTGGCTTCCAGCTGCTGCTCAAGGACGCTGATTTCCTTTCTTTGGCCAAACTAATGGGCTCCCTTTGCCTGTCTTTCCCCAGTTCCCTTTTGTTTCCTGGTTGGTCTGGCCTGATCCTTGCCCCAGTCTACTTATCATCTTATTGCATAACGATTGTTGCAACAGCCCCGCTCAGTATTACTTACCCCTTTTTGTCTCGTGTCATTTACACACGGAGGGTCGATGCTTCTGGTTCATCCCTTCTGGCTCACGCTAGAATTCAAGCATAGAAACATAGCATGGTAGAATCTGGAGAGTTGCAAGGGACCTCAGAGGCCATCTAATCCACTCTGAACCAGATCAAGAGTCCCTTCTATCAATCAGTCAGTCAACGTTTATTAACTACCTACCCTGTGCCATGCCTTGTGCTAAGTGCTGGGGCACAAAAAGAGGCAAGAAACAGTCCCTGTCCTCAAGGAGCTTATAACCTAATGGGGGAGACAGTAAGCGAACAAATATGCATGTACAGGATGAATGGGAAAGTTAGCCTTAGCACAGAGGACAGCTGCTTCATCTTCTGAGAATGGAGGAGAGGATGAAAAAGCTGAGTGGGCACATCTTGGGGTTTAGAGGTTCCGATGAAGAGAATGTGGGCAGTTGGTGTTAGATGGCATCAGGCTTCTTGGTGAAATAAAGGGACCAATCAGCTGCTGAACAGAAAGGAGGAAGCTTGGTGCTGGGGGTCCGAGGAGAGATGAGAAGGCGTGGCGTCACCACCATAGGTATGCTAGAAAGAGTCAATAACAATGTTGTTAGAGGCAACATGAGTGGGCAGGGTGTCAGACCTAGGATCAGGAAATCCTGGGTCTGTATCCTGCTTCTGAATCTTACTGCATGACCTTGGAAAAGTCACTTCGTTTATGTCTGTCTTAGGAAATTGATTCCCTTAGGACTTAGTTCTTAAGTACAAGAAGGGCTTTAATCTGCCATTGAAGGAACTTTCCACACCAGGAATTCTCTATGCTGATGAAATCACAGATGATTCTAATTTTTTTTTTTTAGTACAAGTTGCCTGGAGAAGAGGGTGTCTTGTCTGTCTTGAAGAGCTGTCCTGTAGAAGAGAGATTACACTCTCTTTCTTGGTTCCAGAGAGTGGGACTAGGATCAATAGGTAGGAATTAGAGGAACAGTTTCATGCTATGCAAGGGAACCTTTCTAGGAGTTGGACCCTGGAAGGTTGGATTGGTCATCTCAGCTGGTAGCGGGTTTTTTGTTGCCAGTGAGCATCAAGAGGCTCCGTGATTGTCAGGAGTGTTGCAAAGGGCAGGTGGTAGCTGGGCTTTATGAAATGGGAGGTCCCTGCCAACTCAGACTCTGTGAATATTACGTTTTTACAAAACCAGATAAACTGACGTGCTAATAATTCTCTGCGGCTAAAGGAAGCAAAGCTAGATTAAGCAGTGACCGATAACAACTAGGAATTAGGAAATGTTTGGACCTCAGTGTTTATTTCATATTTTTTGGGGGGTGTATATGCATATATGTGTGTATGTATGTATTCTTTTTTCCATTATCATGTAATACCCTGCACTCTCTGCTCTTTAATCCCCCACCCCCAATTACGTGAAAGGAAAGGAGCTACTATTAGACCTTGACACCTTAGTGTGAATGAGTCCCAGTCCCTATGTTCCCTTTCCCCAATATACTTGCTTTTTAAGTCTTTTTCTTAACTATGGAATAAATGCTTTCCCAACTACCCTATGGCTGAACCCTCTTTGTGCTAGCTGTCTCCATTAGGACTTGAGCTTCCTAAAAATAGGAACCACCTCACTTTTTATATGTGTTTCAGAAGCACTTAACCCAGTGCTTGGCAAGTTAAGCCATTAATAAGTGCTTTTCTTTCTTTCATTTATTCTTTGCATTCAGAAAGTAGGAAGATTTGGCAAGGGTGTCATATGGGCTTTCTGATTTCTTCTCTCAAATCATAGTATATTTCTTACAAGTCCAGTTCTAAAGGGAAATCTACTTTAGTAATTTCCATGTGTTTAAGAATCAGAATGGAAGGTTCATGATTCTTCTCCTTCCCAGATACTTCTCTTGGGTTTTTGGTGATGGCAGATAAGCCAACAGCTAACCTGGCTGTTACCACCAGAGAACTTCTCTTGGGGCAGAGTCAAGTGTTACTGGTTTATTCCAGCTGCAGCCCGAGGACCTGAATCCCACTTACTCCAAGCACAGGTGGTGTGGTGTGATGGGCCCCTTTCCTTCAGACCCTTACCCAACTCCCTTCTCCTTCCCTGTTTTACAGAGAGGCTGTGGGCAGTAGTGCATTACAGAGACAGGTCAGGAAGCCTGGTCCTAAAAAGCCAAGCTAGATGCTGGGGCTATAACATGGGAATATACCCAGACCCAGACTTAATATAATACTTCAAAGCTGTCATCAAGGTGGAGCTGGGGTCAGTTCCAGGCCCGAATTCAAGAACAATGGACAGAAGGACAGAAGCCAAAGGTCAAGATAAGGCAGTGAGTCAGGTAGGTAGGTAGCTGATCAGAGGGAAACACAATCGTTCAGAATCTGACAGGAAGCAGGTTATATACTCTTTCTGGTTATAACATCAACTTATGATTAACTTTCCAGGAACTGGGAAACCTAGGACTGGAAGACGTAGACTGCTGAGTATATCAAGCAGACATTTATAACAATAACAACAAAAATCCCCTGCCTGCCCAAAGGTCAGGTGTCCTTTCCTCCCCCAAGCTGGACTAAAGGCCTCTAGAGCATTCTCTTACTACATCCCTTCTCTCCCTACAAAGATACCATCCCCATCTAGCCTCCCCTTCACTTTCAGCCTCTGCAGTCTGGCGATAGCGCTATCTCTTCCTTACCTAAACAAGGACAGGAAGAAAAGGCGTGATCGAGGTGGGATTTCAAAGTTGTTTAGCGACGTTGAAGGTCTTTGCTTGTGTCCAAGTCGTGGTTAGGTGGTATTTAGCTCTGAGACAGAAGAACGGATGAAATGATCTCTGGAGTTACCTTCTAGCCCTAGGATTTGGTCATTTATTACCAGTAAGCTTGGGGAACAGATCACCAGAGAAGTTCTCATTCTGTTGGCAAGAGTAAAAGGGCTTTTCATCTCAGTCCCTTAATCTACACCACGTTTGTTGGCAGGATCTCCCCCTTTTTTAAAGTAGGTATTTAAATTCTAAAACAGGGAGGAGTGAGTATAAGTAGGAGAGAGTATTTCATAACAGAAGCTGCTGAGGGGGAAAACACGCCGCAGCTGGAGTAAGAGAGGGTTTTCTGGGTTTGGGGCATGTTTTGCCCTTTGATCTTCACATACGATGAAACTGAGGAACAGGAAATCCCTAGAGGAGGGCTTGAATAGGTGCCACTGTGAGATGGTGTACGTGTGCATGTCTAGGGGAGGGATGGAGTGAGGCGGTAAGGAGGAAGCATAGGGGAGAAAAGAGGGATCGAATAAGAGCTTGAGGGAATGAAAGGGAGAAAGAGAACAGGAGAAAAAGACCATGGGAGAAGAGACGGAAGTGAGAGTAGAGTAAGAGAATGAATTCAGAGAAGAGAGTGAGAGGGTTCTGGGGAGTCCCAGGCCAGTTCTGACTCTGAGGGGGTGGAGATGCCTCGGTGGCATGGTCTCTCCCCGCTGACGCTGACAGCGAGGAACAATGGCTCCTGTGGACTCTGGCCCGGCTGGGCTCCCAGGATGCTCCGGAGTCTTGGCATTTTCACTGGAGCTTTGTAGACTTGCGTTTGTTTCTTTTTAAAGCAGGGTCTGACTTAATTTCTGGAGGTTTTTCTCTCCTGGGAGAAGAGTTCCACGAAGAGACAGTGATTTAGGAGAAAACATTCCATCGTCATCAAAGAACGTTTACAGATGTGGGTACAGATGTGGGAGGTGCGAGCTGCTCACCTCCCAGTTTTGGGAAGGAGATTCCTTGTCTTCAGGGAGCGAGGCCACAGGGGCCCTCTAGGTCCTCAAGCGCTGCCCTTTGCCTGTATCCAGACTTCACAGAACAAATCCCCTCAAGAAAAGGATTTGTTCCCTAAAATGTGGGCTCTGTCACCTGATCACACCCAAGGACCCAGAAGGCCATGTGTTCCTCACCTCTGTTCTAGTCTAGGAGTGATGTGTTCCTGTCCTCAGAGAATTCCGCATGCTGATGCAGGGAGGCCGTACAGGTTCATTCATTCCTTACACAACCATCTCTGTGTGAGGCACTGTGATGGGCACTGGGGGAGATATAAAGATGACTAAAGCAAGGTCTCAGCTTTCTCAGAGCACCCACACCCAGGAAAAAAGACACAAGAGCCTTTGGAACGTTGCTTGCAAAAGTACAAGTTGATTGTCCACAACGCAAGGCAAGAGTAATCGTCCTCGTCGTCATGTCGTTGTCATCGTCATCGTTGTCAACATGATGGCTTTCAGGAGGAGCAGACTTTCCTTAGAAAGCTAGCTTGTCCTTGCCTTCATCCACATCTGACACCCATCAGCCAGGGTTTGAAGGGGCAGGACATGAAGGTTTGAGAGAGCTGTGGGCCTTGCATTGATTCGGGGAAGAGTGAAACTGCCATGTCACCTCTCATCACTCTTCGGACCGCGCCTTTCCTTTCCACAGTTTGGCCACACTGCCTGGCTCTCGGACTGTGATTAGTGAGCACTTGTTAACTGACAGATGGATTGACTGACCTCTCCAAGGCCCTCTCCCCTGTAAGTGAAGAGGGGTTCAGCTACAGTTACATGGCTTTTCAAGTTTAAGATTTCAGGGGCTTTCATGGATGAAATTAAAACAAGAAAACAGCTATGATGAAGGCCTGCTTTGTGTTCCTACCCCATCCTTCCTAATACAGACATAAGAAGCCTCATCTCCCTAAATACTGATACCCTTCAAGCCGTCCCTTTCTTGTGACGAACTCCCTGCCTCTGCTTGGATAGGACATTTTCAGTAGGTCTCTCCTTTCAGCGCTGCCCCCACTGCCACCTAGTCTACCACCCCCTTGAGTGTGGTTAAAGGAGTAACTGCCATGTTCTTGTTGTTGAGATGTTTCTCAATCATGTCTGAATCTTTGTAACCCCATTTTGGGGTTTTCTTGGCAAAGATATTAGAGTGGTTTGCCAATTTTTTCCCCAGCTCATTTTACAGATGAGGAAACTGAGGCAAATAAAGTTAAATGAGGGTCCCACAGCTAGTAAGTGTCTGAAGCCAGATTTGAACTCAGGAAGGTGCATTTTCTGATTCTGATTTTCTGATACTCTATCCATTGTGCCGCCTAACTGCCCCAACTGACATTTATACAGGGTTGTTTTTCTTTGGAGGGGGGAAGGCAGGGCAGTTGGGGTTAAGTGACTTGCCCAAGGTCACACAGTTAGTAAGTGTGTCAAGTGTCTGAGGTCAGATCTGAACTCAGGTCCTCCTGACTCAAGGGCTGGTGCTCTATTCACTGTATCACCTAGCTGCCCTCAAGATCTTTATTCTGCAAGGCAGGTAAAATGGGTATGATCTTGGGGTCGTTAAGCCTTTTTTGAATAAAGTTTTATTACCAGCCTATTCAAAGTGCCATAATAATCTCTAAAAGGAAATTATAATGAAAATTTCTGCATTGGGATTGCATGTCTATTTTACAGAGAAGGAAGGAAGGGAAGGAGAGAGGGAGGAAGGAAGAGAGAGGAAAGAAGTAAGGGGAAAGAAAGAAAGGAGGGAGGAAGGAAGGAAAAAAGGAAGGTAGGAAGGAAATAGGAAGGAAGATAGGAAGGAAAGAAGGAAGGGAACAGGAAAAAAGGAAGATAGGAAGGAAAGAAGGAAGGAAGGAAATAGGGAGATGAGAAGGAAAGAAGCAGGAAAGAATGAAGGAAATAGGAAGGAAGGAAACACGCCTTCATTAGGCACCTGCTGCATGCCCAGCACTGTGCTGAGCGCTTTACAAATATTATCTTATTGGCTCCTTCCAACAACTGTGTGAGATAAAGGCTCTCATTTTACAGTTGAGGAAACTAAAGCAAACAGAAGTGAATTTCCCAGGGTCATCCAGCTGTTATGTGTCTGAGAACAGATCTGAATTTCTGGAAGGACAGGGAATAAGGAAATGGACCTCTGATTTCATTAGTGTCAGGATCTCCCAGATGGGAAACTTCCTCCTCCAAGACAAGTTGGCATCTTCTCAGCAACTAATACGGAAGTCAAAGCAAAGCTGCAGGATGCCCCTGCTAAAAAATGCCAGCGGCAGGATTTGAACCCTTGTATCAGCAAGCACCCCAATACACCCAGGGTGGCTGCTAGCACAGGTTCTTAGATCTGCTTTTCTAAAGGAAAGCAACTCAAAGTGGGTTAACAATCTTACTTTAATCGATCAAATATCATTTACCTAGTTCAGGGGGAAAAGTC
>CM053582.1:355052110-355071378 GCA_028627135.1 Pseudochirops cupreus
ACCACATTCAGCCTATTAGGGAACAGAGTATACTTTCAAATATCCAAGGGTCCTCAGAGTCACGTAGCCACTTTAGCAAAGGGCCTAGGGGCAGGGAAGATCTTCAGATTCCCATAACAACCCTGATCTTGTGACTCCCAATCTGGCATGCTATCTGCTATCCCAGCCACCTTGCTCTTTCTACAGCTCTGTCCTGTTTGGAGGTCAGCCTGAGGGGAAACTACATGTTGTGAAAGATTAGTGGTTGAAAAATAAGAACAACTGGCTTTAAAAAAATCACTATTTTTATTGTATTTAGAGTCTTAAAATGGCAACTGTGCTTCACTTTAAGAAAATCCTGGACATGAAAATCTAACCTGCCAAACAGATGTGCTTGTGCCACTCTGTCCCAGACAGAAGGGTTCACTGAACTTTCCCTGCTTGCGGAAAGCCTCTGTTTATCTCTCTGCCCACAGGCTGCCCGGCTCATTCAGGCATTTCCAATTTCCTGCTCATCTGGGGCTGGTCATACTGGGATTGGCTCCTGTCACTTCAGGAGCCTCCTAGAAATCCAGAACCTGCACGGCCTTTCTCAATTATTCCAGTCCTGCCATCTTCTCTGCACATTATCTGGGACTCACCTTCTAGCCCTTGCCCTGACTCCTTGCTAAGGCTTCTCTTCCCTCCTGGCCCCAGTGGTTTCCCTGTTTTTGTCCTTCCGTGCATTTCACATGGCGAATTAGAGTCATGGGATTCCCGAGATGGAAGGGACCTTCGTGGACATTTGGTCCACTGTTCTCCTTTTAAGGGCGCAGAACCCGAGCCTCCGAGAACTCACCAGCTCTCTCCAGGTCACACAGGTAGTGAGCAGCAGACCCAGATTTTCTTAGTCTAGATCAAAGGTTCTACCAATCCACACTTTTTTTTGGATAAATATGTGTTGAGTGAATGGGTATTTGCCTTTCCAGAATTCCTGGTTCTCTCCCACCTTTGAGTGTCTGGGTAGGTCCCCGCTTTGGGCTGCTGCCTTAGCTCAGACCCCTGGCTTAACCCCCCCCAATGGCTTCGGGGCCTCTTTCCATTTCTAGCCTACTCTGACGGCTCTCCCATACCCCGAGACCCAAGCTCTGCCTCCCATCTCCTTATCCTTAACTGCTTCCTTCTTCTCCTGATGCCCATACCCTTGTGGAGGTGACAGCCAGCTCTCTAGCGCCTTGCAGAATTTTGTTTACAAGCTGAGGGTTGGTGAGTGACTGGAACCAAGGATTTTAAAGCTTTAGTGTTAGCCTTAAATTGAAGGGCAATCATCCCTGTATTCAGCATTTCTATTACTTTGACCATTGGGTTGCATAATACATAATCAGGGTTTCTTGGTAGCAGCGAATGACTGAGCTTTTGTCTTTGGGAGTTACATGCTTAGACTGGATGGATTCAGGGGGCAATCATTACCTCTTTGTCAATGAGAAGACTTCCTACAGTGTTAATAATTATCATGTATAGAGCATTCTAAAATTTGCAAAGCACTTTGCACAATTATCTTGTTTGGTCCTTGCAAACAACTTAGTGACGTAGATGTTATTATCATCTCTATTTTACAGATGAGGAAACTGAGTCACAGAGAGACGAGCTGACTCACCCACGCAGTAAGTGTCAGAGGCAGAATTTGAACTCAGGTCTTCCTGACTCCAATTCTAGCACTCTGTGAAGCTCCCTAGATAGTTCTAGGTTCCAGGAAAACCTAAAAAAAGGTTTCGACTTGATTTCTTTTCTGCCTCAAGGCTGTTTCCTAAAATAAAGGAGGCCACTTGTGTTCAGATTAAACTTTGCTTGGTCCAAGCCCCTGCCTAGGCTATTTTACCTCTCCTGTCTGTTAGGGGAAAATGACAATTCTTTATGTGCTGGCTGGATCTCTGGAGCCCAGAGGACATTGCTCCTGGGGATCTCTTTGGGTTATCTTGCTGGGTTTTGCCAGGGCTCTGTCTGCTGGCCAGCAGCCCGAGTCTGGGGATGGGCAGCCCTCCTTTGTGTCCCTGACATGCTCTGGTGTTGCTTGAAGTTCCATTAATTTTTTTTTTTATGCACTGCCCCCGGGAAGCTTGGTTGCATTACTCCCTCTCCTCATCCTCCCACGCCTCTTCCTCCCTCCTAGAACATCAGGGCCAGAAAAATCATTTCTCTTCCCAGAAACCTAGAATTGTCTGTCATCAAGCACCCAATGAGCCAAAGCAGATTGGGAGTGTGGACATCTGCACGTGGTTTTCAGTTACAGCCCAGGGAGGCAGGACACTAGTGGGCAGTGACAGACTGTGTCCCCATTCTTAGCAAAGGGCTCCAGACGTGAACATTGTTGATTTTGGTTGAGCCAGAGTGTATTGAATTATACTCATTTGATAGGGATGGAAACTGAGGCCCAGAGAAGTGGAAATCTCAAAGTCGTAAAGGTAGTCTATCTAAAAGTTAGCATTCTGACTGCTAGACCTGTGACCAGTTTCTTGGTGGTGCTGCTTGCGGAGGGAGGTTGGGCAAAGGTGCACAAAAGTGACTTTCCGTGAATTGTTAAGACAAATTGAGGAGCCATAGCCAATGTTGAACAGGCACATCCTTATCATGTGGAAGGTGGACTTAGTGGTTCCTCTCCTTACCCCTACCCCAGTGAACTTTTCTTCAGCTTTGACTGAACTCACCTCTCCTAGGAAAAGAAACCCAAAGCCCTAGAATTTCTGACTTGAGTAATGGTGGGCCACACCCTCATTGTGTGCTATCTGTCAGTGTGAGTAAGAGACAGAAACACTGGATTAGGAGATAGGAGATCTGGATCTGGGGCCCAGATCTGTCCCTGGATAGCTGTGTGAACTTGATAACACCATGACTTCTCTAGGTTGCAGCTTCCTCCTTTGGGAAATGAGGGAGTGGAGGGTGATGCATAAGGTCCTTTTTGAGCTGTGATATTCTATAAGTCAAACTTCTTGGTTACATGTAGTTGGTAGAAGGCAGAAAGGGTGGAAGGAAGAGAAGAGGAGAAAGACAGACAAAGAGACAGAGACAGAGAGAGACAGAGAGAGAGAGAAACAGAGAGAGACAGAGACAGAGAGAGAGAGACAGAAACAGAGACAGACAGAGACAGAGAGAGACAGAGTGAGAGAAAGACACAAAAAGAGAAGCAGAGATGGACATATACAGAGACAGAGGGAAAGACAAGACAGATTCACAGAGACAGAGACAGAGGGAGGAAAAGAAAGGGAGAGAAAGGGGAGGGGAAGAAAGATCAGTTGGGATACCTTCTAGATAGTGAAAGAATGAGGGAAGGAAGGGAGAAAAAGAGAAGGGAAAGGAGGAGAGAAAGAAGAGATCCATTTTTACCTGAAAGCGTGCCTGTCTGTCGAGACGATGAATTCTCATCATTACATTTTTTCTGTCATTGAAGTGAATCAATCAGCAGTACTGGCTGAGCGTTTATGTGTCTAATGCTGAGTTATACATTAGTCAGGAATACTGAAGAGGGATTAGACGTAGCCTCAAAGAGCTTATAGTCTGATTGTAGGGTGAAACTAAAATATGATCCAATTTCTGAAAATGGTAGCCCAATTATGGGAGCCAAGATATTAGATCAGGGGAAGACCAGTGACAAGGCTGACTGTGGTTCAGATTCTGACCTGGGCTGTCTATATTCCCCCATGGGACAGGATGAGTTCCAGGATCTAGGGGTAGTCTTCAGCCCATGGTGGAGGTGTTAAGGGATCCCAGATTCGAAGTTTAAAGGGAACACAAAGGCAGGCAGCCCAGAAGATCATTCATCTGGCATTCTGACATCTCATCCAAAATCTCATCTGTCACATCTTTGCTAAATACTCACTGGCTCTTGCACAATACTCAGATGGCAATCACTAGGGCAATGGATTTGTCTAGGTCAGAACTGGCTTCTGGTTCTTAGTTCCTGGGCTACTTTGGGGATAGTGTGGCAAGTAACAAGTGTCACTTTAGCAGAGAGTATGTTGAACTTGGAGTCAGGAAGACCTGAATTCAAATCCTGACTCAGACACTTACTAGCTGTCCAATCCTAGGAAAGCCACTTCACCTCTCTTATACTCAGTTTTCTCATCTGTAAAATGGGGATAATAATAGTATCTGCCTATTATGATGGGCAAATTAAATCACTTAAAGTCCTTTGCAAACACTAAAGCATTAAATAAATGCTAGCAACCATCACCATCACCATCACCATCACCATCACCATCACCATCACCATCACCATCACCATCATCACAACTGCTTGCCTGGTCCTGAGCCCTTACATCTAGGTTAACTTTACAGACGTACAGCTGCCCTTGTTACGTGGGCTCCCTGAAGTTTTCCAAAGCTGGAGTGTTTCTCAAAGGGTACCAGCTGCTTTAAAATCAACACTCAACATTTTGCAATAATATTTGCTTATGAGATTATGCTTAACCATGTCATAAACCAATAATGGATTGGGGAGCTTCTTTGAACTCTGAGTTTATATTATCCACTCAATGGTGGTGCCTGAAATACTCCAGGTTTTTTTCTTTTATTTAATTTTTCTTCTTGTCACTACTTGAAAAATAATTGCTTCTCACCTGTGCAGTTTATGAAAATGTTTATTCAGAGTGATTGGGCTGGCTAATCTGGTGATATTTACTTTACAAGTTTGGCTTTGGAAGACCAGCTGCCTTAAAAGGCTGTTTATTTTCTTCTAGGTTCTTTATCTGCCCCTAAGCTCATTTGTCACTGATCAGGCAGTGGTATCTGGGTTATAGAGCCATGAACTCATTGACTAGATATCCCACAAGTTTGACTAATGAACAGAAATGGTAGTAGTTAAGTTTTCTACTCAGTTTTGGTCAATTTAAATAAAAAGAGACTTGATTCACAGGGCTGTTTTATTTAATATTTTATTTTTCCCCCAATTATATATAAAACAATTTTAACATTTGTTTTTAAAGATTTTGAGTTCTGTCCCTCCCTCCCCTTTCCTCTCATTTAGAAGACAAGCAATTTGATATAGATTATACTTTGTAGTCATGCAAAACATATTTCTATATTAGTCACGTTGTGAAAGAAAACAGACCAAAAAGAAAAAGAAATAAAGTTTAAAAAAATATGCTTTGGTCTGCGTTCAGAGTTCACCACTCCTTTTCTGGAGGTGGATAACATTTTTCATCATGAGTCCTTAGGAAATGTCTTGGATCATTGTATTGCTGAGAAGAGCTAAGTCATTCACAGTTGATCACTGTATAATATTACTGTTACTGTGTACAATGTTCTCCTAGTTTCTGCTCATTTCGCTTTGTATCAGTTCATGTAAGTCTTTCCAGATAAAAAGGGGCCTTTTTATTAATACAATTAAGGACGAGATAAACCATTATTTCTAAACACTAGCTAGAACACACAATTAGAACAAGAATTTTAGAAATATAAACATATAGGTACAATTTACTCTTTTTCTCACTAATTGTTAACTATCCCTCCCCTAACCTCTTGTCCTTGTAACCTTCTGAATCAAATACTACAGATGGAGCCACAGGTATACAAAAACACAGTGCATCAACTTGCATATACAGCCTAGAGGCCTTGGAGTAGTCATATGCTCTGGTTCAGGTTATCTGTGAGATGCGGAAGTAAGTCAACTGTACTTTTGCACACAGATCAGCAGACCCCAAATTGTTTCATGTTAACTCATGAGTTCCTCTCATAAGAGAAAGGTAGTTTTTTGTTAAACATGTCAGCTATTTCCAGACTTAGAAGTACGGCTTCTAATGTTGGAGGGTTCCTTTGGAACTCCTGAGGAAATGGGTGGTCTTTAGCTTTTGGGGAAGAGGTAAGAGCATTATCTTCCCGCTTCTACTCCACCACCTTTTTGAACCAAATCTTTTCGAATGATAGTCTCTGAGGGCAGAGCCTGGATATATGTTACAAATCTGTCAGCCAAGAATCGAGAGGCAGGATTCCTTGATTTCACAAGAATGTGTGCTGTGAAGAAATCTCTCTGTCCTAGGGGACCTTAGACTACTGTGGAGTTTTCAGAGCAGTAATTTGAGGGGTTACCAAACAAAGTTTGCTGTGTGTTGCTCTTTCCAGCTGCCACTAGCTGCAGACACCTTCTAGAATTTGGGAAGTCATTCTGGGAGGGCCATAGATATTCTAGTCCATCAAGGATGAGGAACACCATGTGCTAAGAATTACTTTACCAATGGAGAGAAGTCTTGAACTGTATACTGGGGCCCTAAGGTAATATGGGGCCCTAAGGTAATATTGGTCCCCAGAGGTCAAAGGAAAGAAAAAACCCATTCTGTGGCCTCAGCTCCCATTTTAAAGGGGGGTGTGGTATGGTATCTGCTTTCAGGGAGCTCCCTAAGTAATGGGAATATCAGGAAGGATACATTTAAAATCAACAGAAATATGCTCGTATAAGAATTACTGAGGTTTACTGAAGTACATAAAGGAGTACAGAATGGTGTTGGCTATGTAGAAAATGGGTTCAGTTAATCTAGGAAGATTCTGGGAATCTTGGTATCTTCTTCTTCTTGGACAAGGAAGGCAGATAGCGTAGCAGAAAGTAACTCTGGGTTGGAGAAAAGAATATATGGGTTCCAGACCTATTATCCCAGCTAGCTAGGTTTTATCTCTCTGGGGTAGAATAAGGGATTGGGACAATATATTCCCTAAAGTTCCTTCCAGTCATAACATGTGATTTCTATGTGTTCTCTATGGTTCAAAGAAAGAAGCATGAAGTAAAGGGGGAGGAAGAGGAAGGTTATTCTCTAATTTGAGAGAAGCTTGATAAGAGCCTCTCAGTGGACCAGGGGATAGAGCCTAGACTAGGAGTCAGGAAGACTCAAGTGTGAACATGACCTCAGACATTTACTGGCTGTGTGAATCTGCCTGAGTTACTTAACCTCTGTCTATCTCAGTTTCCTCCTCTGTAAAATGGGATAATAACAGCCCCTGCCTCCCAGAGTTGTTATGAAGGTCAAATGAAATAATGTTTCTAAAGCACTTAGCACAGAGCAGGTATTTAATAAATGCTTGTTGTTGTTGTTGAAGGCCTACAATAGGAAATTGGGATGAATGAAAATGTAGGAATATTTTCTGGCATTTTTGAGGGGACAGTTTGTGCCTCCCCGTAAGCATGACTATTGAGGTAATTTTATTCAAATTGAATCTGTTTCTGTGGAGTCCCAAAAGTACACTCCCTACCCTTTTTTCCTCTAATAAGAAGGCTGTTCTTTGGGAAGTTGGCATATGGGGCTTCTACCAGGTAGCAGTTGAGCAGACCTAGGATTGAGGTGGGGAACCTTCTGAAATCACATGCCACATTTTAGGGTGGAGGCATTATGGGGAAAGGTGAATGTAATAAGGAGAAGAGTTTCGTCGCTGGCATCAGGTCTTCTTTCTTGGAACTTCCCACCTCATTAGCAGATCCTTTGCAAATTGAGAAAATTCTCTCTGTGGCCTTCAACCAGCAAGCCATCGATATCTGTGGCAGTAACATTTTTAGGTGTAAAACTGGTTCCCAACAAAGCACCAATTCTGACTAAACCTGGGTCCAAGAGGAGCAGTCACTGCCAATTTTGAAAAATGAAATGATTTATTATAAATTTAACAAATGAATTAAACTTGTTTAGAAATTCTTTATCGTTAAATTAATTACTTAGCAGCAGCATTTGAATTCAATTCCATCAGGAGTCTTGGTTCATTGTCAACCACTCTTCCTCTTACATGGTCATGGTTTACATAGGCTTTATTCCTCTGATTTGGGACCAGCTGTTTTTAGAAGACCATTCACCATGGCACACATGCTCATAGCTGATCTGCTTTTCAAAGGCCTGGTGGTGAAATAGATTGAGTGCTGGACCTGGAGTCAGGGAGACAAGTTTGAATCCTGTCTCCAATACTTGTGAGTTGTGTGACCTTGGGAAAAGAGTATCCTTCTCCATAAAATGGTGATTGGAAATAGTACCTAACTCCCAGAGCTGTGGTCAGGATCAAATGAGAAATGTGTAATGAGCTTCATTAAACACCTTCTTAAAACACCATTTGCAGTTTTAGTTATTAGTTTGTATAGTTTTATCATACAAATATGAAGAAATATTATCCTGCTAACAGAATTGAGCAATTTTAGTATTTAGTAATCTCGACATGTCCACAAAGCAGTTCTCTAGGGCTTATTTGCCAAGTCATAGATGAATTAGGAGTTGCACTGGTGAAGGGAGCTCTAGCCCTGGGAAACGCTTAATAGCTAGCTCTCCAAAGGGAAAAATTAGGCACAACACACTTTTATGTTTAATCTTCATTGTTAATATTTTCTCCATCACTTTTTATAGTCTAGACCAGTGGTTCTCAACCTTCCTAATGCCACGACCTTTTAATGCAGTTCCTCATGTTGTGGTGACCCCCCAACCATAAAATTATTTTCATTGCTACTTAATAACTATAATTTTGCTACTGTTATGAATCATAATGTAAATATCTAATATGCAGGATACATTGTTACAAATTGAACATAACCCACAGGTTCAGAACCGCTGGTCTAGACAATCAATAAAACAGTCCATCAAGCCTGGATTTGTAACATCTGTCAATTTCCGAGGTATAAATTCTCATACTGCAAATTGACCAGTCTGCTTTTGTGAGCTGGTGTGAGCTGGCTCCAGCACGCTCCTGACTGGGAGCTCCTCACCTGGACAAAATTACTGGTGTTTTTTCTATTAGGTACTTAATATCTCAGACACTAACTGGTAAACATTTCTGAATAACCCTCGTTTACTGTTTTGATTTATTCGTAATTGTTTCATTTTTGCTATCCTTGTCTCCTTACCTAGATCGTAAGGTCCTTCAAGGCAAGGACCATGTCTTGTACACAAGACCTGGCACAAAGTAGGTGCTCAGTAAAGACCTACAGCTAGGTGGCACAGTGAATAGAGCCAGAAGACCTGAGTTCAAATGTGACTTCAGACATTTACTAGCTGTGTGATCTTGGGCAAGTCACTTAACCCTGTTTGCCTTTTCCTCATCTGTAAAGTGAATTGGAGGAGGAAATGGCAAGTCACTCCAGTATCTTTGTCAAGAAAACCCCAACAGGGGTCATGAAAAGAGTCGGGCACAACTGAAACAATGGAACCACAATAAGATAGGCTTACAGGAGCATGTCATTGTGACTTGACATTGTTTGTATGGAGACCACCAGAAAGCCTTCTCAGCTGTCTAAGCCGTTAGTTCCCTGAGCTCATTAAACCCCAAGGATGGTTTTAATACCTTTTAAGAAAAAAACTGAACCCAGATTGCACTGGGGTCGGGCTTTAAGATTTTGTTTCTGACACATAGTCCAGAATTCTCATCTTAGGGCTGAGGCAACTGAGAGCGCTTGAGGCTTTGTCCCCATCACATAACTGGTTAGTGGTAGGGTCAGGACTAGAACCAGGCCTCTTAACTCCTAGTCCTGCAATCTCTCAAGTAAGCATGGTAGAAAACATGCTGGAGGTTACTGCCGAAGATGCACAAGGCTGAGACTGCCAATCCAGTCCAGGTTGGGGTCCTGGCCCATGACCACCTTTGATGGTGGCAAGCCTCTTAGAGGATTAAAAAGCACCCAGGTTCTTGGCAGGAGAATAAAGGTCCATGTGGCTGCAAAGGAAGGTGCTAAGTGGCGTCCTGTTTTTGCACAGGCCTGTCCCACTCTCGGTGCAGAGAGGTAAAGGGATGCTGAGTCAGGATGGCCTGCAGCTCATGGAGCCAGCCCAGTAGGGAGGAAATGGAAAACCTGGTAAAAGCCAAACAGATTTGAGAAGCGCCAGTTGGACCTTGTTTGTGATTAGAAAAGGAAATTCTCCCTGGCTTCCATTGAGCCCTTCTGGTGTCTCTGTACACACACACACACACACACACACACACACACACACACAGACACACACACACACACTCACACACACAATCACACACATATACACTCACACACACTCACACTCACACACATACCCACACCCCCACACACTCACACTCACACACACACACCCCACACACAATCACACACATACCACACACACTCACACACTCACACACACCACACATACCACACACACACACTCACACACACACTCATACTTAATCACAGATTCATACACTCACACACACATACACACTCACAATACACAAACTCACACATACATCTCTACACACATACACATGTACTTATGACACACACATCACACACATACATACTAACACATACATAACTACAATATACATACATATATGCACACATACACACATACACTCAGTCACACATACGCACTCTCATAGATAGTTGTTCCTTGTTCCATGTTAGTCTGTTGTTGTTACTGTCATTCAGCTGAATTTTCCCTGGGGGGATCATCTAATCCCAGGTCAGCTTGTGTGTTTGTTCACTTGCTTCCTTCTCTCTTTTTCCTCCCCCTTCCTTCTCCCTGCCCCTGAATACTTCATGTGGATAGAATGCTGGATTTGAAGTCAGAGGAGCTGGGTTCGAATTCTAACTCTCCTACTTATTCCATGTGGCCTTGGGCAAATTTCTTAACCTCCCTGGGTCAGAATTCTGAATCAGTAAAATGAGGACATTCACCTCCATGACTTCTGAGGGTCCTTCCAGTTCTAAATCAGAGCCCCATCGTCTGTCAGTTTGTAAAGAGGAGCTTTAAGGAATCATGTCTTTTTTTCTAGTCCCCATATCCAAGTGAAGTCTGAGGCCCAAGGCAGGCTAATGTCACTAGGAATCGATCAGTCAGTAAACATTTAGTAAGTGCCTGCTGTGTGTCAAGCTCTGCGTAAGCGCTGGGGACACAAAAAAAGGCAAAAGGCAGCCCTTGCCCTCCAGGAGCTTACACTCTAAGGAGGGAGGGGTGACAACCAGCAAAAAAAAAATGTGCTCATCCCCCCAGCTCTGGCAGTAACTTGCTGCATAGCTGCTCTCCCCTGGGGGCCTTACTTTCCTCATCTGTACAATGGAGGGGAACTGAAACGCATGATCTCCAAGGCGCTGGTGAGCTCTGTCCATCTGTGATGCCATGCTACTCACCCCAGGGAGGAGGAACCCTGAGGGCAAAGGCAGCTGTAGTCTTAGGACAGGAGAGGGAGATCTTTCCTCTCACAAGGTCCTCAGAGCCACAGAAAATGATCAATCGAGAGCCATTCAAAGGTAAAAAGCAAATTAATTTACTACTTTTCCCCTCTACCTAGGAAGAAAGGAAATACATTCACATTCCATGTACCTTTTAAAAAAGTAAAGAGGGAACACATAAAAACTATTTATACATCTTTAATGTATTATATATAATTTTAATTTTATAAATACATATTTATAAATACTAAAATATGTGTACTTGGGTTCTCCTTTATGAACTGAGAGGCAAAAGGAGGGAAGGAGAGTAGAAGGAAAAAACAAGGGGAAGAAAGAGGGCAAAGGAACATGAGGGAGGAAGACAGAAAACAAAGAGATCCAAGGATATGCTTTACTGTAAATGTTTAACTACCAGCTCTGAGTGGGTGATTGGAGAAGGCACAACACATTTTTAAGTTTAGTCTGGATTATTAAGATTTTCTCCATGATTTTCTTAAGTCTAGACAGTCAACAAAATAATAAGCAAACCGTGTTTATAACATGTTCATTTCTGTGGCATAAATGCTTACGCTGAAAATTGAACAGTTAGGAGCCTGTAGCAACTGGTTCCAGCACACTCCTGAGGATGAGGGCCAGAGAAGAAGGGACTGATATGGCTGGGGGGAAGAAAGCAGGCAAGGAGAAACCACACAAAGGGAAAAAAAATGAAGGAAGATATGGAGTAGGATACTTGAATGAGGAATTTGAAGGACTGACATTTGTCAGGTACTGAGAGAGAATCTCCCCCAGAAGACTCTATTCTTTGAGGTCAGAGATTACAGCAGTTTTCATCTTTCCTTCCCTAATACCTTGCACATAATAATAACTTTAAAAAACCACTTATTGAGTTGAACTGAATTGAGTAGAAAGAGACACAGAGAAGGAATGAAATAGAGAGAGATGGATGAGGAGGAAAACACGCCCAGATCCTGTATCTGGCTCTCCTGCTTTCTTTTTCCTGTTAGTGGACCTGGGCTGGTCCCAGAGGTGGCTCTATATACAGACACAGCATTTTATCCTAGCACAATGATGTATGAATTTGAAGTGAGGCTCCTCCTGCTTTATCTCCCTTCCTTAATCCTGACCCCAGTGACCTCATCAGCCCCCTCTTCTTGGACACACAATTTATTCACAATACTTTATCATTTTTAGCTTTAGGGTATTTTCTCCTAGGTATCCTTTCCCATTTTTTACAATCAAAGGCTTTCAAACATACCCTTAACTTAAAGTATAAATTACTCCCCAAAGGGAAGAGGGGGCGGTTCTCCACAGGCCCCTCAATTCTGAACAGCTGGAAGGTTGAGGACAGACCACCTGAAGGGCTTTTGACACCAAATTGGCACAAAGTCCCTAAAGCTCACATGCCAGGAAAAGGACTGGAGTCCACAGTGAAGCAAGTAGAGACTTACAAAAGAGTAGAGAACTGTTTGATCAGCTCAGATTTTTAAACCGAAAAGGACAAAAAAAATGGAAGGCGGGGCAAGTAGCAAATGAAGACTATAAAAGAGTGGCAAAGACGTGTAAGAATAGTCTGTCAGAAATGAGCTGAGACTTGCTTGGTTTCAACCTTGTTCCAAGTCAGGAGGAAACAAGGTAGAGGTAGGTCCATAGCTTGGGGAAGGTGGCATACTGTTAACTGATAATGGAGAGAAGGCAGAACTACTCAATTCCTATTTTGCTTCTGTCTTCTCCAGCGAGGAGAATGATCTGCAGACTGAAAAGGGTAAAACAAACCATGTGAAAAAGGAAATTGAAGCCCAAGATAGGTGAGGAAGTAGAGAGCACCTAGCTGCTTTAAGTGAGCCTCTGGGTCCAGAGGAATTGCATCCTGGATGTTGAAGGAACTTGTAGATGTGATCTCAGTGCCACTGTCCGTAATCTTTGAGAAGTCATGGAGAGTGGGAGAGGTTCCAGAAGACTGGAGGCAGGCAAAAGTTATGCAGATATTCCAAAAGGGGAAAAGGACGGATTCTGGATACTACTACAGACTGGTAAGACTGATACTGATCTCTGGCAAGATTCTAGTGTGGGGTGTTAAACAGATTTATTGATTCATTGACTCATTTACTGGTCCATTTATTGATTCATTCTATAATTCTTTCATCAAATATTTATGAAGTACCTAGTATGTGTGTGACGCTGGGGGAAATACAAAAGTAAAGAGAAACAGGATCCTACCCTTTGAGGAGTTTATTATCTAGTAGAGTAGACAAGACATGAGCACAAATAAAGAGAATGCAATAGACTCTAGATAACCAAGGTACAAATAAATTGGTCTGAGAAATCAGTGGAGGAAGAGACCACACTTGAAGTATGCATGCATGCGTGCTTGCACACCTGCATATGTGTGTGTGTGTGTGTGTGTGTGTGTGTGTGTGTGTGTGTGTATAAGTAGGTAAGGATTAAAGAAGTTTCTTGGGAGTGTGTGGCATTCGTTTAGTTGTTTCAGTGTCTAACTCTTCATGACCCCATTTGGGGTTTTCTTGGCAAAGACACTGGAGTGGTTTTCAATTTGCTTCTCCAGCTCATTTTACAGATGAGGAAACTGAGGCAAACCGAGTTAAGTGACTTGTCCAGGGTCACATACTGATGATGGAGAGAAGGCAGAACTACTCAACTCCTATTTTGCTTCTGTCTTCTCCAGCAGGGAGAATGGTCTGCAGACTTAAAAGAGCAAAACAAACCATATGAAAAAGGAAACTGAAGCCCAACATAGGTGAACTAGTAAGTAACTGAGGCCAGATCTGAGCTCAGGAAGATGAGTTTTCTGGGCTCCAGACCTTGTACTTTATCCACTGTGCTTCTGCTAGGATTTTGACAGTCTGAGATAGGGAAGAGGACATTCTGGATTTTAGAAATTCAATGAACGAAGGTATAACTTTGGAAAAGTTGTGGGGCATATTCAAGGGACAGGACAGTAAGTAGTTTAGTTTGGTTAGGCAATATGAATAAGTTAAGGGGAGTGATGTGAGGTCAAGTTGTTCAGTAAGTAATGGGGAACCATTGCAGGTTTTTGAGCACGTCAATGACATGAGGAATGCTAGACATAAGGAATAGTAATCTGGTAGTGGTTTGAAGGAGGAACTGAAATAGTGAGAGGTTACAGGTAGAAATGCCCAAGAGAGGCTCTGGTAGTGGCCCAGGGAGAAAGTAATGAAAATCTGAACATGGGTGGTGGTAGTAGTCATGGTAAAGGAAGAAAGTGCTCAATAGTGAATGAATTGCTCAATTAATGTTGAATTCCCATTAAAGGCTACCTTGGGTCTGCTTTGTCTGGGTATTGCACAGCTATGTTTACATGTGCTGTCTCTCCTAGTAAGGGAGCTGCTTGGAAATAGGGACCAGTCAGTTTTTCTCCTGGTATTCCTTGTGCTTAGCAATAGGGCCTGGCATATGGTAGAGTCCTAGGTGCTCAATCAATGCTTATTGATTGATTTCTCGGCCACATTTGGCAGCCTCTCACAATATCTTTCTGGGGAAGGTGGTATTATGTTGGCTAGAAGATAACACAATTAGGTAGATTTATAGCTGATTAAATAACCATATGCAAAGCCTATTAATCAGTGGCTTGCTGTTAATCAGGAGAGAGGACTCTAGTGACACGTCTCTGAACTCTGTCCTTGGTCCTGTTTGGCTCCACATTTTTGTCGATGACTTGTACGAAGACATGCTGACAAAGTATTCAGGGGCCACAAAGAGGGGTGGGATAGATATCATCATAAATGTCTGAATCAAGGATGAACATGACAGTGACAGAGAGAAGGGCTGGGCTGAAGCCAACAATATGAAATACAATAGGGATGAATGGAAGCTCCGTAATTAGGTCGAAAAATTCACTTGTACCGTTACAGGATGGGAGGCTGGGGGTGGCAGCAATTCATGTGAGAAAGATCTGAGTGTTTTAGTTGACTGCAAGTTGAATATAAAGTAATAATGGGATGTGATTCTTGACAAATGGAACGTAGCAGTAACAGATTTTTAGTGCCTACATCACAGGAGAATAGACCTACTTTCATCTGTGTTGGTCAGGTCACACATGAAATACCATGTTCAATTCTGGATACCATGGGATAAGAGGAGTCTTATACCCAGAGTAGGGAGCTCAGGAGGGTGAGGGCTTGTGAAACCATCTTCCACAAGGAAATACTGAAGGAACTGAGGTTTTCTGTTTCCAGAAGAGAAGATTGACAAGGAGACATGCTAGCTACCTTCAAATATTTGAAGGGTTGTCATGTGAAGAAGGCATAGTCATGTTTATTATTATCCTTGAAGGCAAATCAGTACCAGAGGGTGGAAGTTATAAGGAGGTAATGGAAGTATAAGCTTGATGACCCAGAACTATTTTTTAAGTGGGGGGAGGGCAAGGGAAATATTCTTGTAAGAAGCTGAGCTACCCATCATTGGAAGTATGCAAGCAGAGGTAAATGACCTCTGCCAGGGATGGGATAGAAGAAATGCTGGTATGAGGAAAGAGGCTTGCCTAGAAGGCTAAAATGGACCTTCAGCTCTAAGATTCTGCATTTCTATGAATGTTCTTTTCGAGATCAGTGACAATTAGGATTAAGGATTGGAAGAACAAAGACAATAGTAAAAGTTTACTGGGAAAGATGTAATTGCATCTCATTGTTTATTTTTTTAAATCTCAGTTTTGTATGTCATTTTAAATGCAGTATTTAAAAAGAGTTATTGTATTTAGTTACTTTAATAAAGAGTCAGGGAAGGCAGCCAGGACTTTTGGATAGAGGGCTGGCCTGGGAGTGAGTCCAGTCTGCCTGGGTTCACATCCTTTCTTTGACACATTCTGGCCATGTCACCCTGGACAAGTAACTTAACCTTTCAGTGCCCCTGGGCAACATATATAAGATTATAATTCACTGAATGGCTGATCCGCACCAGTTTCCTTACCAAGAGTTCCCTACACTCATGAAAGCAAGGTGTAGCCAAAAAAAAATTAATAACAGGTTATATTTTATATATGTATTATGAATGCATCATGCTGAGGAATTGGATTTTTATTCAGTAGGCATTGGGGAACCATTGATGGTTTATGAGTGTTATATATTAGAAATAGTAATCGGGCAATAGTTGAAGGAGGAATTGGAGTGGGGAGAGATTGGAGCTGGAAAAACCAAATAAATGGTAGATGGCGTCCCAAGGATATACATACATACACACAAATGTATATAATGTATGTGTGTATGCATATACACATGCATGTGTAAGTCTATGTGTGGGTATGTGTGTATGGATGGCTAGCTACCTAGATAGAGTGGGGGGAAGATATCCACCCCAAGGCTATTTGAACAGCCTGGCTATTTAAATGGAGGGGCAATAGATGAGGCACTTCTGCTCACCTGGTAGCAGCTGAGTCTAGTTATAGGCCTGGGAGATGGGAGGAGAGACTAGAAAGAAAACAGTGATGGTCCTGGTGGCAGCTGGCTGAGAGTACTAGAGGGGAAAGTGTACTCCTTGGGGAATGCGTCACTAACCAGGGCACTGCTCAGGGTCTTTTCCAGTTCACATTGTTGGTAATTAGGTGACCACCATAGCCATTGCACAGCTGGGACTTCATCTCTCTAGGCTAGGGGAAGGGTTCTTCTTTCTTTCTTTTCTTTCTTTCTTTCTTTCTTTCTTTCTTTCTTTCTTTCTTTCTTTCTTTCTTTCTTTCTTTCTTTCTTTCGTGAGACAATGATTATTCAATTTCATCAAACTTCATGCAGCCCCTCTTGACTCTCTCTGCCTCTGTCCCAGGTAGGAGTCACTTGAGGACAGGATCTTCCATCCATGTTAGTTACCAAGTAGAGTACACATGAAAATGAAAGATACCTATAGAATATTAAGGATAATGCTGATGTCAGGTCCTGAAGATAATTTTTGGCAGCAGTCTTTGTCCACATGCTTCCCCTGGGGAAAACTGAAGGAAACATGTATAAACTGCCTTCCCTGGAACACCTGGCTCTGTGGGGTTGGCCTGAGGTCCACAGCTGAATATCAGAGGCTGGGGGAAGGGTATTGCTGCACACGTTAAAAAGTCTTGGCATCAGAGAGCTGGTCAGAGGCCAGGCATTTGCAACTGGGAATTGGTTTTGCCCTGTGCTAGTTTGTATCACGTTTCATTTAAGACATAACTTTGTAGTCTGCCTGCTTTCTCTCCCAGCCCATTCTGTTCTAGCCCAGTCAACAACTACCCCATAGCTTGAGTTATATATGCTTCTTTATCACATGGAGGAAACACAGAATAGTGGGGCAGGAAGACTGGATTAGTATCAGGAAAGACATGGGTTTAAATCCTGCTTCTGACAGTTTATAGCTGTGTGACCATGAACAACTCACCCCTCTGAGGCTCAATTTCCTCATCTCTGAAATGGGGCTGTGTTAACAATAGTAGCTGCCTCATGGGGTTATTTTATATATCAAATGAGATGAAGTTTAAAAAGTGCTTTGTAAATCTAAAAATGATACATAAATGCCAGCTTGTTGTTGTTCAGTCATGCCTGAATCTTTGTGACCCTATTTGGGGTTTTCTTGGAAAGAATACTGTAGCGGTTTTCTGTTTCCTTCTACAGCTCATTTTACAGATATGGAAACTGAGGCAAACAGGGTTAAATGACTTAGCCAGGGTCACACAGCTAATAAGTATCTAAGACTAGATTTGAACTCAGGAAGATGAGTTGTCCTGACTGTACCACCTCGCTGCCCCTGAATGTCAGCTGTTACAATGTAATAGCAAAGGAGTTTGCCGTATTTTTTGATATTTGGTTTTATAAGGATAGTCCTTTAGAGTCTATTGGTTGAACTACACATGTAACTCAGGTGCACTCAGGTGGAAAAGGGTTATTTCATTAATGGTTCCATTCATCAAATAGTTAAGCTTTCTCCAAACTGAACAACAAAGAGAAAACAGAAGTAGAGAACAAGAGGGTCACTCATGTTTTATATAAAAATATAAAAATACATTTTTTATATATAAAAATACAACTCTGCTAAAAGTCTAATGATGATCAGTCTCCAATTACTAATATCTGAATAGTACATTTAAGGGAAAATATAATTTAGAGCAAAGTCTGAAGAAATAAAACTGCACAACTACAAAGCAAACCTCTTTTCCCGCTCATATTGCAACGACTGCTACTTGATATAGCCCCGGTTTCACATTTAAGAGGAACTTTTAATTGAATATATGCTTTGGTTATTGAAACACCCAACAGAGACTCCAGACTCCAGCAGCTTCTTTCTGGTGGTGGGTGTCATTGTCCTGCTGGTAGCTTCCTAGTGAAAGAGCCTTATTCTTGACAGCTTCTTGCTCATCTGAATACTTTTTCTGAATGGAAGAAAACTTCTTTCTGTAAGTATGTATCTGCTGTAGAATGACTCCCTTATGACTTTTTCCAATCAGGAAAACATTATTTCTCTGAGTTCTCCCTTCCCTTGGAACTGAAGGTACTAATTAATTCCTTACATCCACATAGAATGGGTTTCCTTACTGAGTTCTGACAGATCCCATAAGTTTTTTTTAGTCCTTCTACAAGCCACTGGTACATTATAAAATTAATTTATTTTAAAGTATAAAATGTTAGACTTAGAAAGGACCCCAGAGATCATCTAGGTAAGCCATAGGTAAAGAACTTGAGAATCAGAGTGACTGGGGACGGAGCCAAGATGGCGGCGTAGGAGCAGCGAGAAATCGTGGCTCCAACACAGCCACATCAAATACCCAAAAAACATGACTCTAAACAAAATCTAGGGCTCTAAAACGTGCACAGATATATTTCCTGCTGACGGCAGCTCGGCTCAAAGCGACCATTTCAACTCTGAGAGCAGAAACCAGCCCAGCCTGAAACAGCGGCTTTTGCCCCAGGGGTGGCTGGACGAGCTGAGCTCTGCTACAGCTGGAGCTTCAGGAGAGTGGATCTGTGGCAGGTGTGGCAGGATTCAGAATTTTCAAGCCATAAGAAAAAAGGTCTCAGGTTTGTGGAACTTGGCTAGAAACCAGGGAAGAAAAGCGGGTCCAGCCAAGCCGCCTCCAGGGCGAAGAAGCGGAAAGCAGAGGTTCTGCACCCGCCTCCACATTGGCCTGCAGACAGCAGGGAGGCCAAGTGATCGTTCAGAGGCCAAGTGCTCTCCCATTGAGCAGCCTGGATCC
>CM053582.1:355071478-355091473 GCA_028627135.1 Pseudochirops cupreus
GAATAAGCATAGGAAGCAAAGTAAGAACAGAAACCAAACCCTAGATTCCTTCTTCGGGGAAAAGAAGGAACAAAGCAGGGAAAGGGAGGAAGACACCGCAGTCAGAACTCCCACCCCAAAAGCTTCCAAGAAACATGAAGATTGCCAAAAAGCTAGAGATCAGCTGAAGAAAGATTTTGAAAACCAAATGAGAGAAGTGGAGAATCAGAGTGACTAGTCTAAAGTCACACAGGTAGTTAGGGACAAAGGTGGAATTAGAATTCAGGTTTCCTAGTACCCATGTGTTCTTTTGGGTTTTGTTGTTGTTCAGTCCTTTGGTCAGGCCCGGTTCTTTATGGCTCCATCAAGGGTTTTCTTGGCAAAATTATTGGAATGGTTTTCCATTTTCTTCTCTAGCTCATTTGACAGATGAGGAAACTGAGGCAAACAGGGTTAAGTGACTTGCTTAGGGTCACACATTTGTAGGTATCTGAGACCAGATTTGAACTCAGGAAGATGAGTCTTCCTGACTCTAGGACTGGCACCCTATCCACTTTACTACCTAGCTGCTCTTTGGGTACCCCTGCATCAAATCCTCTCACTCCAGCTTCTAACCTCTCTGGACCTGAAGATTTGAAGAGTGAAGGGAGAATGTTGGTTCTGATTCGTTGTCAGAGGGAGTGTATTGACAGAAGATATCTTCCTCAATCTTGAGATCTGATGTATTTCCTACCTCATTCTTTAGGTGGTTTTGCTAAACCAGATGCCTTCCTCCAGATGCCTCTCTCACTAGGTTCCCAAACATCTCTTTTCTTCATTCTGTTGTTCTTCATAAACATTCTTGTTGCCATACCAGGTCCTCTAACCTCTGAACGGGTTTCTAACTGATATGGCATCTGGGCAATGGAAGATGGTCTCTCCGAATGGGTCTGTAGTTGAAAACAGGACTTAGGAAACATTTCTAGTTCTAAGTAATGGCATTCATAAGAAACAATAAATTTTCTTCTAAATTACAGTGATTCGATCCCCTGGATTTCATTGCCAGGAACCCACAGAACTCACCTGTCCATTGTTCCATAGCAAAATACAAGCAGTTCTAGGACCAAAATCACCAACCCCCGGTTCCCAGTCTGACTTTCCAGTTCCTAAGCTGTTATACTCCCTCCTGGCTTACAACAGGACAGAGGAGCAAAGTGGTGAAATAGACAGGAGTGTTGAACCCAAATTCGTAGATCGTGGGATGTAGATTTAGAGCTGGCAAGGACCTTTCCTACGTCTAGTCAGTCAATCAGTAAACATTTATTAAGCACCTACAGCCTTTCTGTTTTACAAATGGGGAAATCGAGGCCCAGGGAGGTTGTGTGATTTTCCTAAGATCATGCAGGAGATGAGGGGGAGAACTGGGATTTAAGTCAGCTCTGCAGCCTCTTGTCAGCCTTCTCAGACAGCTCCTTCCCTCCCTTTCGCCAGGCCTGGATGCTTGGATCAGCCTGGCAAGTGACTCATCCTGTCTCAGAGGAAGCCTTGGTTTTTTGTCTTGAATGAAGGAAGGGGTTACTAGTGTTTGTACCACCTTCCTCACAGGATGGGGGTGAGAAAAGTTATTTTGTGGACTTTAAAGCTAGACGTGATAAACGGGAGTTCTTAATACAGAGCGGAAGAAGCAAGGGGGACAAAAAATATACCCCGCTAACCCTCTTTTGTGTGTCAGTGATACAGCTGAGATGCAGTTGCTTCCCGGTGTGGTTAAGTTACTTCTGTAATGTGCTCTCACCTTTCTACTGCATACAGTAGGCAGTTAATAAATACTGATGGGAGGGAAGGAATCAGCATTTATATGACATCTGCTAGGTGCTTAATGCTTTGCAATTATTATCTCATTTGATGTTCACAACAACCCTGTGAGGCAGGTGCTGTTGTTACCCCCATTTTACAGTTGAGAAAACTGAGGCAAACAGAGCTGTTAAGTGACTTGCCCAGGGTCACACAGCTAGTAAGTGTCTGAGACTGGATTAGAACTCAGGTCTTCCAAACTCTAGGCCCAGTGCTCTGTCCAGTGCACCACCTAGCTGCCCAAGTATAGGTCATTATGGAAGAGCGTAGCTTTGCTCAAAGAGGAGCTCGCAAGTTTTTACACCTGGGTTTTTGCTGATGGGAACTTTAGCAGGCAGGCTCTTCTTAAACTGGGTCAGTCATTCCCTCCCCCGCCTCCCGACCACCCCTACACACAGATTCAGTTCAGTTTAATTCAGTTAGCATTTGTGAAGCACAGAGCTGCATCTCAGCGCTGCCTACTACAATTATCCCCTCCACATCGCGGCTTTGCCCTTCGTGGTCCCAATATGTCCCGCGTTTGTATAAGAAGTTACATGGGCATATTTGGGGAGTCATGAGGAAGCTGCAGCCAATGCAGGGAGTCCAGCAGACAGTGCAGAAGAAGCTTAGCACTTCAGAAATGCACAAACGGTAGGTATAATATCGTGTATTATCAGCGTGTTTTATCTTTTTAATACCATGATAATTCAGACTTCTTCTCTGCTATAAAGGGGGAGCCAAGACATTTTACACAAATTTTCCAGATCGTGGGGGCACACTCCCTTACCCCCCACGATGTGTGGAAGGGATAAACGTACTGTATATGTAGCATATCCTGGATTCAGTGACCATGACATATTTTGGGCAACTCTTTAAGACTGCAGAGTACAGAGCAGGAGCTGATCTCCTCTGGTACAGGAAATTTCCACACTGGGAGCTCCCCTTCTGTACCAATGAAATCACAGGTCTAGTGCCCCTCCCCTGCCAAAAATGCCCAGTGCTGCAGGGTGGGGAGAGAAGAGTTGTGATGCAAAGACAAAAAGAGGCCATCATTTCTCTTAAGTCAGCTACATCCTGCTGAAGGGAGACAACATGGATTATAAGTAATAAGCAGGGAAATTTGGAGAGTACATTGAAACCGTATTAGTTGGAAGAGGGGATACATAAGCAAAGGCTTTGCTTAGCCTTAGGAGGTGATACCTGACCTGACAGACCCTTGAAGGGAGCTGCTGATCCTCCTGTCTCCCCCTCAGGGTGACTTGCTGCTTTAGCTCAATGGAGAGAGGTCCAGGGGAGGGGAACCTGCGGCCTTGAGACCACATGTGGCCCTTTAGGTCCTCAAGTGCAGTCCTTTGACTCCAAACTTGACAGAACAAATCCCCTTAATGAAAGGATTTGTTCTGTAAGACTTGGACTCAGTCAAAAAGGCGAATTTGAGGACCTAGAAGGTCACATGTGGCCTCGAGGCCTCAGGTTCCCTACCCTTGGTCTGGTCAATGAAGCAAAGGCATAACAGAGAAGAGAGGGAGTGGAATTGAGGGCCCAGGTGGTGGGTTTGGCCTTGGCAGTGAGGAGGGCCACCTCATCCTCTATGATGCAGCCGGCATTTGACTGGGAACTATGAAAGTCATTATGGCTCATTTGCTCCCCTTTCCCTGATTAGAATGACACCTCCCCACTTTTCATTGTTGAGTGTTTAGAGGATGGGAGGAATAAACAGATAGTGAGCGTGCACTTGATTGGAGGGAAGATAAGTTTTAAAACTGGCCGGCTTCAATATGTTTAACCTTCTAACTTTGGGAGGACATTTCCCTCATTAAAGAGAACACATGGATTTCCCATCTTTGGGTATCCCATCTTTAGCCAATGTTCCTTTCCTTCTCTAGCATAAAACCTTGGCCTAGAGCCTTCATGAAGCACAGAAGGCTCGAAGCTGACTGGAGAAGGGCTGGGAGGAGGGATCAGAGTGTTATTGCTAACCTCAGAAGCCATACAGTCTAACCCCATTTTACAGATGAGGAAACTGAGGTCCTTCCTACAAGACTTCATGACTTCTCACCTGGACTGTTGCTCTACTTCCAATTGGTCTTCCTACCTCAGGTCTCTCCTCACTCCAACCCATTCTCTACTCAGCTGCCAAGGGAATTTTTCTGAAGCGTAGGCCTGATCGTGCCATCTTCCTACTGAGTAAATTGTAGTGACTCCCTGTTACCTCCAGAATCAAATATAAAATCTTATGTTTGGTTTTGAAAACCCTTGCAACTGGTTCCTTCCCTACCATTTTAGTCTTCTTCCCACTTTCCTTCTCTCTAAACATCACACCTTTATATGCTGTGCATCCACCCATACAGGTCTACTTGCTCTTCTTCACTTACAATATTCCCTTTCTAGACTCTGTGCTTTTGCCCGGGCTGTCCCGTCCCTGGAATGCTTTCCTTCCTCACCTCTGAATGCCAGTTTCCCTGAATTTCTTCAGGATTCAACTCAGTTCAAATCCTACCCTTCCTGTCCCACACCTTCCCTCTGAAATAACCTTCATTTAATACTTTATATGTCTTGTACACCCATGATTATTTACATGCTGTGTCTTCCGTTAGAATGTAAACTCCTTGAGGGCAGGGACCACTTTCTTACTTTTCTGTAAGTACTTAAATATTTGTTGTACTTAATATTGGCCAGCATTATGAGGTAGTGTCAGAGGTGAGATTTAATGCCCGGTCCCATGATTACAGAGTCATGGGTCTTTCTACTCTACCCCATTACCTTCCTATAGGACCATACAGTTGTGATTTAAGAGTGAGAAAGGGCCTTAGGGATCATCTGATTCAACTCCCTCATTTTATAGATGGAAGGTCAACGTGTTGATTCAATTCCTATCCCAAACCAAGCTTGATGACAACTTTTCTGAAAGCAGCATGAGTTCAGTATAGGGCCTGAGCACCCTCCCATTCACTCTGGATAATTGATATAGTGACCCCTCAGAAGAGGGAAGGGGTTTTAGAGTGGAAGGAGTGTGGAAGACTGAACTTGGAATCAGAAGACATTTATTCCAGTCCCATCCCTTTTACTAATTAGCCTTGCCACCGTGGGGGAGTCACTCTGCCTTCGTGAGTACCGTTTCCTTGATCTGCAAAATAGACATGAAAACAGCAGTTGCGTTGTCTATCTCACAGGACTGTCATGAGAAAGTCACTTAAAAACTGTAAGGTGGTATAGACTATAACTCTTAAAGATCTCAGAACTTCATATCAGTCGTTATGGCAGATACTGTGCTAAGGAGTAGGTCTACAAAGAAAAATAGAAAATGGTTCCCTCCCTCAAATGTTCATATTTTACTGCAGACACAACATATACTGAGCGCCTCAAAAGTCTGAGGGGAGTTTTACAGCACTTTGTGTGCAGCACTAAACCTTTTGGGACACTCTGTATTGCCCCAGGAAAATAAAAGTTGTGTACAAGTCACATGCAAGATAATCTCAGAGGGAAAGGTTCTAGTAGCTGCGGGGACCCCTGAAAGGTGCCCCATAGCAGGAAGTTGTACAGCTGAGTTTGGAAGGAAGCTAGAGATTCTAAGAGGTAAAAGTGAGGATCAGAAGCATTCCAAGCATGGGGAGATTGATGAGCATGAACAGCATGAAGGCAATCAATGTTCCCTTCCAGGAATTGGACTCCTGGTATTATCAGTGTATTGTAAAAGAGCAACAAGTTTGGATTGAGGGTGAGGTCTTCAGCTGTCCTGGTATATTCCCAAGCCTTACTTCAGGGATCTCAGCATGGCCAAAGAGGACTGCCTGAGCATTAGACTCAATCTCTGTCTTGATTTCCAAGGCATAATCTTAGAATGCTTGGTATCCAAAGTCGCAATATTTTCCCTTCAGAAAGTACTCTATCCAGCAGAATGTTACAGATGTGGAATCTGGGGTAAACCTCTCTTCTGACCTGAGAGACTAAAGATAATCTTCAGTAAACTAGTCATCGTCTTTGGTGTGCATTGTGCTAGGCACTGGGGGAGACTCCAGATTTAGATGAGGCGTGGTCCTGAACCTCATGAAATTTACAGTCTGGTAGGGACTCTAGTGGGGAGAGAAGAACTGTGTGATTGTTGAGATGTGGATATCTCTTTAAAAAATTGCAAATGCCTGGCTATTCTCATCTAATGTTTTCGTCAAGGATGTTTTCAATAAATAAATATGTCAGTCATCCTTTAAAATATTTTTATTCAGGTGGAAAAGTGAACATATGAGTAGAAGATACTTATATTCTTAAATAATCTCTTTTGGAAGGTCAGGGTGGTCATTCTCATTTCCCGCCCTGTTCTTTGGGTGTCTTCTCTTCTTTGTGATATCCAGTAAAGCAATCTCTCAGGGATTTCAAAATTGGGTTACGTGCAGCAGAGGCGTCAAATTCCCCCCAGCAAAGGTCTTCGGTTGAAAACGTAATTAGGAAATGTTTAACAAAGTAAATAAGGATGCAGTCTAACATACTATTAATTTATGTTTTCCAAGTCAATATGCTGAACTGGGTTACACTGTAATTGGGCGCTGTCTAACAAAGTAAATAAAAGCACAACGCAGCACGGAGACTGCTGTGTGGCTTGCTGAGGGAGCCACTTCTCGTTCAGTTTGACGCCTAGTGCAGAAATACTTGGTTTTAATTTCTGCTGAACTTCTTCGGTCTTCACAGGTGCTATTTCAGCTTCTTAGTGTAACGACTCAGGGGTGCATGAGGGTGAAACCTGATTGTGGAAGATGCATTCACTGATGATAAAGAGAGAGAATTAAAGACATGTGGGTACATTTGGCCTGTTTCTGCTTGGCTCGTTTCTGAATGGTCTCGGGATGACATTACTCGGTTCAGTTTCACACCAAGCGTCCTGTTGGTTGGTTTTGTTCCCACTGCTTACTCATTTGTTTGCTTCTTTGTTTACTTATTTGCTGTCTTATGAGGCAGTAATGCTTGTAACCTGCCATAGTGTCTTACACATGAATTTTTAGTTTAAAATGGTGTTGCGTTGGCTGCCATCTCTCTGATAGACAGAGAGACCAAATATTTGCCAACAAAGGCAATTTCTGGGCTCTTTTAAAATTGGTTGACATTTTATTTTTCCTTAGCTACATGTAAAAACAATTTTAACGTTCATTTAAAAAAATGTTGAGCTTCAAATTCTCTCCCTCACTTCTTCCCTTCCTCCATCATTGAGAAGGTAAGCAGTTTGATAGAGATTGTACACGTGCAGTCACACAAAACATTTTCTGGACTCTTTTAGCTCTCTTGATTGTGGGCTTTGGTTTAGCTCTTGTAGGAAGTGGTGACGATAAAAATTAGTATCTTTGTCTTATTTCGATATGTGTGCCTCAACAGCTGTTTTCAATGGGACAGGTTAAAATTGTTGTAATTGTACAATGTTTTCTGCTTGGCTCCAGCCTTTCTTCTAATCAGACGATTTTAACCTTCACTCTAACTACTCAAGGTCCCGACTACAGACAATTGATTTTGATATTACTCCCACATCAGTAACCAGTTGTTTGCCGTCTCTTAAGATATAGTTAATTTGGGGTGCTCTGTGATGTTGTTTGGTGCTTGCCATATTCAGTGTCTTTCAATTCTCCTCTGGAAAAATGCATTGATGTTATATAGGCTTGAAGTTTCTGAGTAGTCTATAAACCTTTGGCTTTGTTCACTTCCCAAACCTGAGTCATACTTTCTAGGGTACTTTTTATATCCTTCTCCTGTTGGCCCACCTTCACATTCAAGTTCCTGAGTCTCAAAAAATATATTGACTTGGCTTTAAGAATCTTGTCAAGTTCTGCATATAATTTCTCTTCCATTTCATCCTTCCCAACAGAATTTGGCACGTAAGCAGCACTTATCTTAATGGTAGTCTTTTCCCTAAGCTCATCATGAGCATTTAGAGATGAGATGTCCAAGTGTCTCATGAAATGATATTTCTTGTTGCCATTGGGTGCATGATGAAGCCAGCTTTGCCAGCTCCTTCATTTAACTGTCCAAGGACAACCTATGAGTCATCCTTCCATTTTGATGGAAAATTCTTTTTGACCTCTGGTTTTGTTTCTCACAGGAATATCAATATTGGTTTGGTTCAGTCCTTGGAACTTTATATTTATAGCAAGAGGGGACCTTAGAGGATCTCCAACCCACTATTTTACAGATAAGGAAACTGAGACCCAGAGAGATTAAGTGACTAGTCTAAGGTAATAGAGGCAGTAAGTATCAAAGCCAAGATTTAAACCCAAGGACTCTGACACCAGACCCAGCGCCTTTTCTATGGCACCGTACTTCCTTCTCATCCAGTAGTATGTTTATTTATTGGTCATTGAACAAGACTTCATATTTGGCATTCTAACATTTGAATTTATCTTTACTGAGGGTCTAAAAACCATGATTCTAATGACTGTCTCTCTCTTTCCCATCATTTTGCCAGGGTCACTATAAAACTGAAAGAGGGCTATGGAGGACCTTGGGCCATTTTAGAGTTTTTCTTTGTTTCTTAGGTTGCCATATACAAAAAAAGTGGCTGGCCTGCTGGTGATGAACCTCCCCATGTTTGATTATGTTGATCTTGCAACAGTAGACTTAGTCTATGTCCATGACAGTATTCAAAGTCTTTTACATTTGGCAAAACTCATTATGAACCCAATATCACCTCTATGATATGAGAAATCATCAGAGTAGGACCTTTTAGAGAGCTGGTCATAGACATCCTTAACATGATCTTTTATACTATTTTCTGTGCCCAAGTCATCAATGGTGATATGCTGCAACCTACTCATGATGAACATGCATTCTTTTAGATGGTCTTTTAATCTATTCATAGTTGATACTTCCAAGATTGTAGTATTTTATGAATTATTGTCATCAGGACAATATTGGTATTAAAGGAATAGGCTTTTCTGCTGTCTAACAGTTTGATATTATTGAAAGATTTATGTAATTCCTTAAATATGACAGAGCCTTACTTATTCTTCCTCTTTCTCAGTTCTGGACCCAGCATGCCCCCTCTAGCACTATTTTCACTTAAACATTCTGTGGATTTACTTTATGGGTTACCTGTCAGCTACATGTTACAATCTGCACAATAGTCATTTTTGCCTGCCAATCAAACAAAGTAATGTCAACAATGACATCTTTCATACTGTTTCATATGATTATAATGTATGTTAAGGAGATACTTGTCCTCTTCAGGACAGACTACAGGGATACATTTTATTCTAATGAGACAAATGCTTTCAAAAGATCTGTAAAAAAATAGACATTGGGATAAAGTATTCAGTCAGTTGTTACTACCATAAAGATGTGTTCTATTGTAAAAAAAAAAATGTCTCAAAAGTTTTCCTTCTCATGTTTTCATCAAGGATACCCTTGATATGTCCATAGACCATTTTCATAAAGATTATAAGAATATGAAAGAGCAGGCATATGAGTTGCTAGTTAGTGATGACTTCTCAGTCACTTTATTTTTGTAAAAGCACCATCTATGATCTTTCCTGTTCTTTGGAATCTTTTAGTGAGATACTTTGAAAAATCAAGCCATGACTGCTTTATAATTGCATCATTTCCATCACAGATTTATTTCCTCTGTGTTTGGTCAGGTCTTAATGTCACCTTCTAAAATACCTTTGCTATTTCCTCACAGTTACTAGTGTGCCTGGTGACTGAGATTATTACAGTCATAGATTTAGAACCGAGACAGATCTTAGCGATCACTCAGACGGATGTTACAATGAAGGAATCGGAGTCCGGAAAAATAAAGTGACTTGCTATACATGATTCAGTTAGTGTAGGAACTGGAATTCAAACCCAGGTCCTTTGACTCGAAATCCATTTGTGATGCTATGGAAAATTTCCTCTCAAGGTATTTAACTACTGTGGAATCCCAATGGGCAGTTCAGCTATTGTTGCTGATGAAAATATTACTGTAGAAGCACCAGCAGATGCGTTTCTGTTTTTTTCTTCCTAGTTTCATCTACACATGGTCTCAGGATGATCTGTATATCATGCCAAGCTCTCTGCAGGCTTATTTTCTCCTCAATTGGCTCTTCAACATTATGTGAGGTGATATTGCTCCGAGCCTTCTGTCTTCTTTTGTAACGTTTTGCAAATGAACGCTTAGTCTAAATAGTACTGACCATGGCTGCCATGTCCGTCCACTTGGCAAAAAGATGAGTTGTTTCCTGGCTGGGTTGAGGGATATTTTTTCTCGGATATTTTGTCTACTCTGTTATGTTGACTTTTGCCTTGGTTAAACTGTTCTGAGAAAAGAGGATAGATTCATTATACTACTCCTTCCCCCTCCTACACCCCCCACCCCCATTAATTTTTCTAAACAGACAAGTTGGTTAAAGGTGTTTGGCTAGAGCTACTTATCAAATGCAGTATCTTCTCTTCTTTCTCCATTTTCCCCCTCTACTATAATTTTTACTTTAATCTCTGCTGCTCCCAGGTTATGGTCTGACTATATAGAAAGAGCTGACTCTGAACTTCTCCCAGATCCTATGTCTATAACCGGTTATTTCTTGTCTGCCAGTTTCATTTCTTGTGATGCTGTTCAGTGATCACCATATAGATGGTGCCATGTGGAAAGGCCATTGACTCTGGGGAGGTCTGAGGAGACCTGAGTTCAGATTCTGTATCTGATGCTTTTTTTGCCTGTGTGAGCTTGAGCAACTCACTTAATTTCCTTGGGTCTCAGTTTCTTTATATGTAAAGTAAGGACTAGGTGGCCTCTCAAGTCCCTTCCAGCCATAGATTTATGGTCCTATGATCCTCCATCTAGGAACGTCTAACATGCTTTATGATGTAAGCATTTGTGATATACAGGCATGAAGCTTCTGAGTCATTTTAAAAATGTCTTGATCCCCAGGCATAATTATGACATAGTTTTTACAATCTTTTCCTTTGCTTGTTTAGCACTGACATCATGGACTGTTGAGCTATATATTGACTTAATTTAGAAGATCTTGTCAAGGTTTTCATAGCACTTATTCATCTGCCAAGTCTAGATAATCATGGATGAAATGGTGTTTCATGTAGCTTTGGGCACATAACGGCAGCGCAGTAATGATAGCTAGCATTTGTGGAGTATTCTGAGCCTTGCTAAGCACTTCACATGTTGTCTCATTCCATCCCCCCAACAGCTCTGTAAGGTAGGCACTATTATTATCCCCATTTTATAGGCTAAGAATTCAATGCTAAGAGACATAAATAACTTGCCTAGAATCACCCAACTAGTGTCTGAGACTAGATTTGAACTCAGGTCTTTCTGACTCCAGTGCTAGCATTCAGTTTTCCATGGTATCATCCAGCAGTCGATCTCCATCTGTGCCATTCTTTGACTCTTGGAGGAGTGCCAGTAAACCCTTTTTAAATTTAGCTTCAACAACACTGTGTCTGTGGGTTTCATTATTTCAAGAATGTCAATATTGATGTGGTTCAGTCCATCCAAGCATACATATCTTCTGGAGGTTTTCGTATATTTTTTGCTTATGGCAGACATGCCATATGGGCATGACACTGCATTATTCTTTGCTGTGCAGAATTATGGCACTCAGTGGAAGGGTTGGGTGACTTGTATATGTGTATTCATTTGCAAATACGGTTCTGTATAGTCTGAGGAAGACTCGCTCTGAGGAAGAGATTGCAAGTGTAAAGACCATATAATTGACAGTACACTTAGCTGAAACCCAATGCTGTGTAACCTTTGAGAACTCCTGGTCTACTTGTTGGTCACTTGATAAAGGTTGTGTGTTCATAGTATAAATTCAATCACTTTTCATTAATGACCTAAATGCTGCGTGATTCTTAATGCCCCTCTGGCCTCCCCTTTTAATTTGATCTAAAAATGTTTTAATTGCATTTTATTTTTTAATGAACAAAAATTGATTTTTTTTCTCTCCTTCACACTCACACGCTATTGGGGGAAATAAAAAGAAAATCCAAACCCTTGGAGCAATATGCATAATCAAACAAAAACAATGGTTGGGTTTGTCTCAGAAAATCTCTGTCTTGTCCCACGCCTCTCTGTGAAGAGATGGAGACGGAGAGCGGACGTTGTCCCTGATCGTCAGGAATCACGCTCCGTTACTGCATCGATCCCATTCCTGAAGTCTTTCACAGTTAGTCTTTGTGTTGTTATCGTAGAAATTGTGATTGTATAATTTCTTTGTTGTTTATTTTATAATTATACTGTTTATAATTACATATAATAATTATAAATTATAATATTTATAAATATATATAATATATGTTACATATAATTATAAACTATAATGTTTGTAATTTATAATTATAATTATGTAATATGTAATTCATGTAATATATCCATTATATATAATTATAATGTTTATAATTTATTTATTGTTATCATATAATTTATTGTATAAATTGTTCTGCTCACTTCATTCTGCATCAATTCATAGAAGTCTTCTCAAGTTTCCCTGAAATCGTCCCTTTGTTGATTTCCCTCTGCTCCCTTTTCTACCACTTTGACACTTTCACTTCAGGAGCAGGAGGAGCCTTCGCAGGATTGAAAGTCATTTTGTGTTTTTGTCCATTTGGGGGAGGATGCTCACCATGGTTTGGCCAAGAGAAGGGTCAAGTCCACTAGGTACGCATGGGGATTGAATAGCAAAGCACTATCACTTTCTGAGTTAGGGAAGACTGGAAAATATGGGGTCTCTGGAGCTTTTGAAATGAAGCAAAGAAAGAATTTGGTGAGCTGGGCAGGGAAAATGACCCCTGCTTAGGATATAGATTGGAAGATGGTTCTAGTAGGGTGAACATGAACAGAATGTAAGAGCTGGAAGGAAGCTTGGAGGGACCATTCTGGAGCCTGCTTCTACTGGCTCTTGAGAGCACATTTTCAACTTTCACTGGGGATTTATAAAGACCATAAATTGTAGCTTAAGTTACTTTTGATTGTCTAAGCCCAAGAAAGTGATGGAGGAAGTGTGAACAGTGCAGGTTGTGCAGTGGATAGAGTGTTGGGTCTGGGGTCAGGATGATTTCTTCCTGACTTCAAATCTGTCCTCAGACACTTCCTAGCTGAATGACCCTGGACAAGTCACTTAACCTGGTTTGCCTCAGTTTCTGCATCTGTACCAGGTGCTGGAGAAGGAAATGACAAACTACTTCAGTATCTCTGCTAAGAAAACCCCAAATAGGGGTCACAAAGAGTCAAGCAAGACTGAACAATTGAACAGCAACAAAAAAACTGCTCTTTAAAGTGTACCTGTAATACATTTCTAACACCCTCCCTCTGCAAGAGCTGGTTGTTAAATACTTACCTGTCCATTCCTGCTTATCTGGTCCAGTCACTCTATTAGTGATGGATACAAGGAAAATGAAGCCCAGAAAGATGCAATGGTTTGCCATCACAACTAAGGAGTGGCAGAGCCAGGATATACAGTTCAGTTCAGCTGAATCCCAGCACAGGATTTTCCATCACATCACATTTTCAGAGTGAAAAACCGAAAGAGTCTTTTGCCTCCAATTCTCCACTCAACAAAGATGGAAAGAACTGTCTTGATTCCCATTTCACTCTTGGGTCTTGTGGATCACTTTAGGTGCATAGTTCCATTCGGAAATAGAGCCATAATTTCCAACTGGAGAGCATGAGAGAAAGGCCAGTGACCTAGAGTTTGAGTTTCCAGCTTGCCAAAATTAGGTGTTCTCATCCATGTGCTTAGAGCTATCCTGGGAGATATTCCATCAGGAGTAGGCAGATTGTTGGAAGAAGAAAAAATAAGACCTACTCGACTGCCCACTCCACCGTGAAATGTGACTCACTCCGTTATACACATACTGGTCAGTGGGTTCAGACTAAAGATGGATGCAGAATGGGAGGGGAAACAGAGGCTGATGTTGGCAGACTTGAACCTGCAGCCACAGATGAATAGGGCATAAGCCAATGAACTGGATGAAGTCAGTTGGTTCATTCATTCAGTAATTTTTGAGCATCTTTTAAGTGCAAGGCACTGGGTTAGGTGTGGTGGAGCAAATAGGTGTCTGATCGACTTTATCTATTTGACCAGTCTCTCTTTCCCATCCCATCCAGCCATCTTGGACCTAGAGCTGGAAGGAACCCCACAGGCCATGAAGTTCAATCCCCTCATTTCACAAAGAAACTGAACCCCAGGGGGGTTTAAATACTTCACAGGTGGTATCAGAAGAGCTTTTGAACTCAGGTCCTCTAGACTTCAAACCTAGAGTACTTTCTACTTCCCAGGAATTCACCAGGAAATTGTAGCTTACATGGGCAACTTTCCATCTTTCCTATTACTAAGTCCCTTCTCCTCACCTAGAAGACATTCCCTCTAGGAACCATGCCCACCTCCCTGGGAGAGTTAAGCTATCTAGCTCTGGGACTGCTGGGATTAGTGGGTGAGGGAGGATGGTACCTGCTTCCATTTTGTATTTGTTTTCCCAGGGTCTACCACATTGCCTTTCATGCAGTGAACACTTAATAAACTTCCTTCCTTCCTTCCTTCTTCCCTCCCTCCCTCCCTCCCTCCTTCCTTCCATTTCCCTTCTTTCCTTCCCTTATTTCTTCCTAATTCCTTTTTTCATTCTTTCTTCTTTCCCTCCCTTCCTTTTATGTTTGTTTCTTCTTGCCTTAATTTCTTTTTTCCCTCCTTTTTCCTTCTTTTGCTTCCTTCCTTCCTTCCTTCCTTCCCTCCCTCCTTCCTTCATAAGGTTAAGAATCAGTATTTATGGAAGTGACTCTTAACCTTGGAATAATCTCTCCACCATTTCATTGCTGAAATCAAGCTACCTCCTTGCCTCCCCAAGTGAATACCCTACTAGAATCGTGCCAGACAAAGAGTCTTCCCCCTTACTATTATAAAGAGTAGGGATACAAGGTCTTGGAGAAGAAAGGACTCTTGGGGATCAAGTTCAAGCCCCTCATTTGACAGAGGAGGAAACCATGAGTCAGAGAAGAGAAGTGATCGGCCCAGGGTCACAGGACTAGTTGACAATAGAGACAGGACCAGAATTCAGGGACTGAGAAAGGTTATTTCCATTAGAATATACATGCTAAGCTATAGAACATGGCTCTATCTCTGAAGACAGGTCCTCATCAGAGATTCCTCTGGCTACTTCTATCCATATATTCTTTCGTCTGTTCCTTGGCTATCTGAGAAGCCCGAATTGGATCCTTCCAGTTTACTTTGTTTCTAGCTGCAGTCCACGCTGAGCTCCTTCAGGAAGCAATAGCTCTTGGAGGGTCCACTAGCTTCTACTCCCAGAGAAGGCTGAGCTGTACCACTGGCCTGTCTCTTTTGATTCTCTAAGAAGGGCCCTATCCTGGCTTCCAGGTTCTATTCAATTCCACTAGCTGTCTCACTCATCTTCCAATTGCTCCTTCTCCCTTCTCTTTCACCACTCCCAATTGATCTGCCATCAGAGTTCTCTGGAGTGATGCGTGCCCACTTACTTAACATTAACACTTACCTCTTCACAATGATTCTATTTAACACACAGGCTCTAGTCATTAACATTTCTAAAGTGCTATTTAACAGAGATTTCACAGAAAACGGAGCCTCTGAAGAGAAGAGGTGTTATACACAAGGCTGGAGAACTGGATTGGGAGGGGGGGGGGAATTGAAGGCAGGGAAGGATACGGCAGTGATTTTTGATTTTCTGCAGTTCCCTAGAAAACCCAGAAAGGTCCGCCCTTGGTCTTTGAAAAGCTACTTCCTCTCTCTGGTTACTGGATGAGGTGCTGAGTGTTGGAAGATTTTTGAGAAAATGTCATCCGAATTCCTGGAGCAGACTCTTAGCAAACTAACTATGGCCAGAAGGGAGCATGAGAGATCATTTTGTCCATTCCTTGAGCAGAGGGTTTGGATTGGGCTCAGATTCTGGCCCTGCTGCTTTCTACCTCTGAAACCTTGGGCAAGATACTCAAGCCCAATGACCCTCAGTTTCCCCAGCTGTGAAAAGCAAGTGTTGGACTAGATGGCCTCCCTTCCAGCTCCGTATTGGAGATCCAGTGGATTTCAGTTGACTCATCTGTACAATGAGGAAATTGAATAAAAGCTCTCCAAGGTCCGTTAAGGTTTAAAACTTTCAATTCCTTAAAACCGTTCCAGAAAAAAAAGGTTATTCAATTTATGCAAATTAGCATAGACTCAACAGCTGAGTGATCCAAAAGAAACCAGGCTATGGGCTTGAAAGAATTGTAGATAATTGTAGAATGTAAGTCTGTGGAGGCAGGAGTGCATTGGTTTCTGATTTTGTACCCCTGGTCCAGAGCACAGTTTCTGATGGATTCAGAGGATGATTTAGGGCTGGGAGGGATCAAAGAGGGGCAACCTCTTCATTTGGAAGATGAGCCTGAGAAATGAAGAGCCTTGGGTAAGGCCAAGTAGGGAGTATCAGAGGGCGGATCTGACTGCAGATCAGACTCCAAGTCCAATGCCCTTTCCCCTTCCTTTTTATATCAATTTAAAAAACATGTTCAGCTCCAGTTTGTCTGCCCTTCTTTACCCCTACGCACACCCACTGAGAAGGCAAGAGATGAGATACCCGTTATACATATGAAGTCACGCCCCACGCTCTTTTCACCGCATGATGCACTTGATAAGTGCCTATTAAATGAAAGAGTGAAAAGAAAGAAAATCTGCTCCAGTTTGTCTCTTTCCCCACTGTATAGGATTTCTGTCCAAGACTGATGTACGGTTCAGATACTTCAGCTGAGTCTTCTAAAAGGCGCGCCTTGCCCTCGATGGCCATGTCTGGCCTTGGGAATATGAGGCTGTTTTATACCTACCCCCTATACTCTGGCATTCTTCCTTGCTCTGTCTGGGCCCCTGCCTACCAAGGGAAGAGGAAAGGAGAAGCAGGAAGAGGGTTAACAGGCAGGCATCGAGAGGAGAGGAAGGATTTGGGACTGTGGCATGGGGAACAGCAGACAGTCTCCACCCAGGAGACTGTCTATGGGAGGGATGCCAGTGACCGCAGCTCTCAGAAGAGAAGAGGAAGAAGCACTTTCAAAAGCAGCCAGAACAGCTGGTCCTTCATTTGGTGAACAGAAGGCTCACCTTCCAGTTCTGGGGAACCTGACTGGGGGGCGGGGGGTAGCTGAAGGTTCCTAGTGAGAAGCAGATCAGACAGAGCAAGGCAAGGGCTGCTTGGAGATGAATGGATTCTGTGTGTAATTAAGGGTTGGGGGGAGCAATAAAGAAGGGAAAGGGGAGAAGTCCCCAGCTCCATTTTCAAGATTCTTTAGATAGACCACGCTGCTGTTAACACACTTACTACTGCTCATTGTGAATCCAGAGCTATGGGTCCTTAGAGACATTCTTATCCAAGCACTTAATTTTACACATGAGAAAATTGAGGCCCGGGAAAGGTAAGTGACTTCCCAAAGTCATCGAAACCGTAAGAATCAGAAGTCAGATTCAAGCCCAGGTCCCCGGACTCCCAAGCCAGAACTCCTGCCATCTGATCTGTTCAGTTTTTCCCATTTCTGACCCCGGGCCTTTTGTGATTCAGGTTTGCTGGTACCCTTTGGGAAGCAGGCTCTGCCAGAGCATCACAGAGCTCGCTCAAGGGTTCCCTAACACCCTGGAGTCCAATCCTTTGCCTTTAGGCAAGCTGCTCTCCAGCAGGGCTTAGTTACCCTGCTTGGCTTTCAGTGGTGGAGAGGCTAGACTCCTTTTTCTGAAACACCTCTAGGGAGGGAAATCCCACAGTTTTCCTTCGGCAAAATTTCTGTGTTCAACAGCTCTTATCTTGAGAAAAAGTGATTTTATGTCTTATCTCAGTTCTTCTGACTTGTTTCCATTGCTTCAGTCCATAGTGGAAATGGGAAAAACTTCGATGGAGCGCAGCCCTTCATATGTCAGAAGATCATTGCTGAGTTTCCTTCACTTTCACCCCAGCTCTCCCTCCGTCAGGCTAAATCATTCCAGTCTGTTAGCTTGGCTTCAGAGGTTTCGTTTTTCAGCTCTTGAATCCTCTGTCTCTGCCAGTCCAACCACAGGGGATCATGTTTCGGTTAATCATAAGTGAAAGAAGGGCTACGCATGGTATGGTGTAAAGGACATGCAAGAGAGGTGATGGGATCCTGTGGTTAGGATGATGGTCCCAGGGCGTGTGCATGTGTGTGAGTGCATACGTGTGTATGTTTATGTAGGTATGTGAATGTGTATATGCATGTGTATATGTGTGTGTGCATGTGAATTGTGTGTGCACTTGTGCTCAAACAGAGCTCAAGGGAGATTTTGATAGGGGATGGGGTGGGTAGAAAACAGCAGATTTTGCTTTGTTTTAGACCCACTCTATGATTTTTATGCTTAAAGAAATTAATTCAGGCTACTCACTGGAAGAAGGTCAAATTCTGAAGCTGAAGCTGAAATACTTTGACTTTATAATAAGAAGAAGATGGGACTCACTGGAAATGACCCTGATGTTGGGAAAGATTGAAGGCAAAAAGAGAAGGGGATGACTGAGGGAGGAGATGAAGAGATGGGGTCATGGAAACAATAGAATGTGAACTTGGTCAGACTTTGAGAAATGGAGGAGGCTAGAAAGGCCTGGTGTGTCAAGGTTGGTCTGTGGAGCTTCGAAGGGTCAGACACAATTGAACACCAACAACAATGATTCTAGATCAGGTTGCTCAGTTTCCCCCATGAACAGAAAAGCTCCAAGAATGCCTGCTAGGTCCTCCTTCTCCCCTGCAGCTTTCATCAAGGAACACTAGCATGCTCAAGCTTGACTTGGCACCTCGTGACAAGGCCAGTGTGGGGGCTTTGTAGAGAGATGCCAAGGAGTAGGACATAAGGGTCTCCAGCCTTTAGTTCCTTCACCCCTTGGGGCATGTGAGATCTCTTGGAAAGTTGCACTGCCTGAAGGTAGACGGATTCCTCTCTGTGGGATCCTGCTGGGGGCAGGAGCTCACTGGTTTTCACCCACTCTCTAGGCAGTATTTACTTTCTTCGAACTGTAACTTTCTGGACAGCTCTAAAGCTACTCGAAACTCTGGGGAGCACCCAGGAAGCCTGACTAACTAAACCACCCCAGACCTTCTCACCCACTTTCTGCAGCAACAAAACCCTGCTGTCTGCTGTTTAGCTCTGTTCTTGCTTCCCCATCTCTATGGATGTGTATTATATCTGCAACCTGTATTTTGTTGTTGTTCATTCACTTAAGTCACATCTGACTCTTTGTGATCCCATTTAGGGTTTTCTTGGTGATTTGCCATTTCCTTCTCTAGCTCATTTTACAGATGAGGAAACTGAGGCAAACAGGATGAAGTGACTTGCCCAGGGTCACTCTGAGGCTGGATTTGAACTCAGGTCTTCCTGACTCCAGACCTAGCACTCTATCTGTTGCACCACATAGTTGCCCTAATTATCCTGAATACCATAGTATTCATAGTTGAAAGTGACTTTAAAGTCCACATATTACAACCTTCTCATTCTACATATAAAGAAGGAAAGGAAACACACATTTATTGTGTCTCCTCTGTGCCAGGCCCAGGCTAAGCATTTTTACAATTATTGTCTCATTTGATCCTCCCAATAATGCTGGGAGATACATGCTGTTCTTATCCCCATTTTACAGATGAAACCACAGAGGCAGAAAGGGGTTCAGTGATTTGTCATAGAACCATTAAGCGTCTGAGACTGGGGGATTTGTACTCAGGTCTTCCTAAGACCAGGCCCAGGGTTCTGTCCACTGAGTCGCCTGACCACATAGCCCAGAGAAGCAGCGACTTATGCCAGGCAGACTTAGATCTCACAGGGAGTAAGCAGTGAAACCAAGGTTATGAACTTCAGAATTCTGACAGCCAACACAGCCTTCATTTCATGGAACCGTCCTCCCTGCTTCTCTCTCACTAGAGCTGGGAGTGAGCATCAGCATCCCCACCCTTGTTGTTGTTGCTTGAGTTAGTCATTCATCCTGATCCCCCTGGTTACTAGGGCCCCCTCCTCCAGAACTTACTCTGTGTGTGTGTGTCTATCTGTCTATCTATCTATCTATCTATCTATCTATCTATCTATCTATCTATCTATCTGTCATCTATCTATCAATCCATCATCTATCAATCGTCTATCTATTTATCAATCATGTATCTATGTATCTATCAATCTTCTATCTATCTATCCATCCATCCATCCATCCATCCATCTGTCCGTCCATCCGTCTGTTTGTCTATCTGTCTATGTATTTATC
>CM053582.1:355091973-355152214 GCA_028627135.1 Pseudochirops cupreus
TATCTATCAATCACCTATCTGTCTATTTATCGATCAATCTACACACACATACATACACATACATATATACATACTTATATATATGTGTATATACAATATAGTCCCTAAAAGTCTTTGTACAGTTTTAATCTTTAAGAGTTTAAATCTGCACTAAGATTTTTGGGATCAGGGGTGGCTAGGTGGTGGAGTGAATAGAGCACCAGCCCTGGAGTCAGGAGGACCTGAGTTCAAATCCGGTCTCAGACACTTAACACTTACTAGCTGTGTGACCTTGGGCAAGTCACTTAACTCCAATTGCCCTGCCCTTCCCCCTCCAAAAAGCCCCCCCAAAAATATTTTTGGGCTGCCCTGTATTTTGTATTTACTTTTCTAAGTCCATGTTGTTTTCATCTGGTAGAATGTAAGTTCCTTGGGAGCAGGGGTAGTTTTATTTTTGACTTCGCATCCCCAGTGACATGTAGGATATCTGACATATATTAGGCATTTAATGCACATTCATTGGCTTGAATTCATTCAACAAGCATTTATGAATGTCTACTCTGTGCCAGGCTTAGGGGTAGGTACAGGAGATTCAAGAGCAAAACCAAAGACAGCCCCAACCAGTCCCAAGTTCTTTTGGGGAGAAGAAAAAAAAAACACAAGGAACAAGAGAAATAAACAGAAAGTGATTTGTGAGGAAGGAAGGGCACTAGCAGTGTGTGTGTGTGTGTGTGTGTGTGTGTGTGTGTGTGTGTGTGTGTGTGTGTGTGTGACAGAGACAGAGATGAAGAGAGACAGAGAGAGAACAGAAAGAAAGGAGAGACAGTAACAGAGACAGAAGGACAGAGAGAGACATGGAGACAGGGAAGAGAGAGAGAGAGACAGAGTGAGACGGGACGGGGCCAGGGGCGGGGCGTCAGGGATTTGGTCTGGGGAGCAGGCTGTGCAGGTCTCTTGCCTAAATCCAGAGTTTTGTAGTTCCGAACTGAAGTTTCAGCTATCATCGTTTGGCTGTAACTCCTCTGTCTCACACCGGGATGAAGGGAAGCAGTTTAAGGGAGAGGGAGGCGCCCAGGTGCTCAGGAGGTCTCATATTTGGAACGTTGTCGAGGCTCCCGACATTTGACTAAAATGTAGTTGTTTATAATGCCTCTAAATGATAAAGCCTGAAATCTACTTTTTAAACGAATAATTTTATATTCTTCTAAAAGTCATTATGTACCAATTGAATTAAGCTTGATCGATCTGCTTTGCATCTTGGGAACAATGGAGTTGATTTGATAGAAAGACTTAAAGAATGTATTCTGAATTCCCACATAATGTATATCTCATTGCCTTCTCTGAGTATTCTGATTCTCTAAATGTCATCTGTGTGTGTGTATGTGCCCATGTGTGCCCATGTGTACAGTGTGTGTGCCCATGTGTACGGCATGTACGTGTGGATGTGTGTTTGTGTGTATGACTACAGACAATATTAAACCTACAGGTTAAATGGTCTGAATGTGGGGCTCCAAGTAAACTAGACCCAAGGCTTCCTACACCCACCCTCATTGCTTTGAGTAGGAATAGCTGATTTCACTAGAACCATTAGCAACAACGCATTCACAAAACTGAAAGCAAAATCACTCTTCAAGTGTTTTTTTTTTCTGGGACTTAGCCATACTAACCACTGACAGACCTTTGGGCTGATACATGTGCATACATGTGCACATATGTGTGTGTATGCTTGTGTTGCTGGTACATTCTGAGCTCTGGCTTGTATTGACATTCGTAACAGAAGTTTGACCAATGTTGCATCTTGCGAAGAATAAATAGTGAGGCTTTGCTCATTCGCTGGGTTAAGAAAGGCCCTGTCCCCGTGTTTTAAAGCCTTGAAAATTACTGATCTTCAGTGGCGCTGAAAATTCAATAATAATATTGCAGATTTCTATTCTTCCAAGATAGAACATTAACCAGACATCTATGGTTAATGTCAGCTTCAGCCTGCTAGTGTGGAGGCAGAATAGGGGACTAGAAAAAAAATCCTTGGCCTTGGAGTCACAAGATCATAGCATTTAGATTGAGAGGGAGTTAGGGGTCATTGAACCGCATCTTACCAAGAGAAGTCTGAGGTCCAGAAGTCAGGTGGCCTGCCTTGGAACACATGCCACTGGTTTGAGTCCTGGTTTTGTCACTAACTAGTCATGTAGTCTGGGGTAAATCCCTTAATCTCTCTGGGTCTTGGCTTCATCATTTGTAAAATGGGGATCACAATATTTACAATCCCTACTTCAGTGTTTTTATGAGGATCAGATAAGATAATGTTTGTAAGCATTATATTAATGTAACATAAGCTACTTTTGTTCAGTTGTTTCACTCATGTCCAACTCTGTGGGACCCCATTTGGGGTTTGCTTGGCAGAGATACTGGAGTCATTTGCCATTTCCTTCTCCAGGTTGGTTTATATATGAGGAAACTGAGGCAAACAGGGTTAAGTGACTTGCCCAGGGTCACACAGCTAGTAAGTGTTTGAGGTCAGATTTGAACTCAGAAAGATGAGTCTTCTTGACTTCAGATCCAGCGCTCTACCCACTGCACCTCTTAGCTGCTTGCTACTAAATATGAAATTGAATGATGAGAAGATATATGTAAGTTAAAAAAAAAACATACAGAGAGAGAAAAAATGACTGACATTGAAGGAATGGGAGAAAGAGAGAGAGAGAGGGAAAGAGAGACAGAGACAGATGGAGAGATACAGAGACAGAGACACAGAGAGACAGAGAGAGACAGAGATAGAGCAAGGGCCAGCACTCCAGCCACAGAGAATACCTAGCTTAGATGATCTCTAGGTCACTGTCTGCTCCCCATATCCCATGACACATGTCCATTGTTGTCTTGAGAAACTCAGCACTCAGCATATACCTTTCTGGAAGTCTTAATGCTTTTCTTCTCTTTGCCTTGAGATCAGAATAAGCTCCTGGTGTCAAAGAAAAATGATGAAGTGGGGAAAGGAAGAGCATTGCCCTATGGGAAGGGTTTGGCCACCTCATTCCTGCCCACGCATGTGCCAATGGGAGGGAATTGTTTAGGCTGGTTTGCCAGCCCTGGCAGTAGGAGGTAGCGGCAGCTCCCATGAAGTCGCTGTTGCTGTGGGGTGTCAGTTCCTCATGTTGGATGCAGTGCATGAGTCTCTGTGCTATCTGTTGTGCTGTCTTTTGCTGACATAAAACTTCCCAGTCTCCTTCCATTGCAGATTTATTCCTTCCCCTTTCACACACTTCCTGTCTCAGTGGTAGATGTTTTTGACAGGTAGCTCCAAGGAACATATTTACGGTTACTGAAGGAGCTTTCCAACAGTCAGTGGCTATAAAGAGGAGACAAAGATATTAATCTATTATCCCTCTCTGTCTCTTTGTCTCTATTTCTGTCTTTATCTTTCTGTCTGTCTCTCTCTCCTTTCTTCATTCTTCAGTCTTTCTTCTTCTTCCCTTTTCTAATACCAGTTAGAAGAAGATAGACAAGGGAAAAGCTGAGGAGGAAGTAGAGACAATAACTGGAAGATGATGGAGAATGGTTCCTTAGATGGACAGCCAATGTCTTCTCTCACTGCGGGGTTTGTCCCATGAGCAAAAGGAATAAACTGCTTAAGATATGGTCCTTAGTGACTATATGGAACTTTTCTGGAGCCTTGCAAATACCTACCAGCCTGTCTGGACCTAGGGGATTAGCATTCTTCACAGTACATCCAAAACCAAGGGCAAATTTTCTCTATAAAATTATTTTCATTACAAAGAAAAACCAGGCTACAGTCGCACTCTGCTCCAACATTCTCCACTAAAAGGTGGCAACAGTGGATATAATTCTAGAAATTGGTGAAGTTTCAAAGGATCCAAAGGTCATGTAGGCCCAGAGATCTGAAGTGACTTGCCCAAGGTCACATGTCTAACTAATCAGTTCTCCTTCCCCTACCTCCATTCTTCCCCAAGGAAAAAAAGTCCAGAAATGTTCAGTCTTCCAGGATAGATAGGACCGTAGGATCATAGGATTTAAAGCTGAAAGGAACCTTAGAAGTCAGGTATTCTTCACCACCACCTCCCCACTGCCTTTTTACAGCTGAGCATCTCAGCCCTAATTAGGAACTCCCAATTAAAAGAGGAAGATAAGCCGCAACATCTTGCATTATGGATGAGCCTCCTTTCTACCATCTTCCCTAAGTGCTCATCCAGTCTCTGCCTGATCACTTCCAGTAACCTGGAACTCACTGCCTCCTGAGACATCCATCCCCATCTTGGACAGCGTTAATTGTTAGGGAGTTCTCTCTTATTTTGAGCCATGACATCTGTTTGCCTGTTCACTCCCACCCATTTTTGACCTCCTCCCCCTACACATTTAACATTCTGGATCCAAAGTGGAATGTGATTTCTGAGTGTGGGAGCTGGGTGCTGTCAGTTTCCAGGGCTGTTTTGGGACAGCCTTCTTCTTGTACAATCATACAGACTGTCTGGTTCTGTGAACCCGCTGCCCTTAGCCCAATCCATTGGGAATCCAGACTTCCCTACCCTCTAAACGTTGGCTTGGAATGGTCACGTGACTGTATTCTTCCCTTCCATCCAAGTATCAGCTTCAGAGTCCGATTACTGGTCCTATTAGTCAACCCTAACATCTCACCCATCTCATTCCAACCTCTTCTCCCCCATCAAACAAAACCCATTCCCTGTCTCTGGCCCCCAAATCAGAACTATATCCCAGTCTGTTTTGTGGTCCATCTCATTTCCTTCCTGATAGAATGCTCTGATGGCATGGTACTTCCTTCATTTAACATCCAGCTTGAAGCTTCCCCCCTTCAGAGAGCCTGCCCCAACTAATTCATCATCACCCAACTGATAATTTCTATACTCCATCCCCTAAGTACGTGTATGCTCATTGTAAATTATTTAGATCAGTGGTCATTGGTTATGAGCTTGTAAGTCCTGTTCAGTGGTTTTTGTACATGTGTTCCATTTCTCTCACTTGACTAGGAATGGCTAACAAATCTTAATTGATCAAGCAAGTAATTGGTCCACAAGCGCTTACTGACCACCTACTATGCACCAGGCACTGGAGTTACAAGAACAAAAATAAATCTCTTTAATCTGGTAATTCCTTACCTAAGATGGTAATGACTATGTAGTCCTGGACAAGTCATTTCCCTTGCCTGTTTCCTCATTTGTGCCTATCAATCTCACATGGTTATTGAGAGGCACATGCTTTGTAAACTACAGAGTACTATATAAGTATCATCTCTCATTACTGAGACATGTAAGAAGCAGTGTGGTATAATGGTTAGAGAGCCCATCTTGGCATAGGAATACCTAGGTTCATGTCTTGCCTTTCACACATATCAGCTGGGTGACCATGGGGAAATCACTTAACCCCTCAGCACCCCAGAGAATTCTCTATGACAATGAGTTGGTAATTTGTCATTATTCTCTCCTGTAAAATAAAGGAGTTACACTAGTTGATTTCTAAGCTCTGGCATTCTGTGTGATAGAATTCCAAGTGTGTGTCTCCCACACTAGATGACAGACCAAGAAGGCAGAATCACGTTCTCTTCCTTGAGACTCATGGTTGTTGTTGTTTTGTCAAAAACAAAAAGATTGTTTATTGTTTCTTCCCTTCCGACACACAACAGAAGAAATTCTTGAAGGTAGGAAGCTTTCTTCTCTTTACTAGATTCCTCCATCATAATGTCCAGTCTTGGACTTTGAACAGGAAATGAGGGGAAACAGAGTCTATATCTTGACCAATTCTTTCAACTTCCCAGGGTCAAGCCCAAGACTGTTCCTTTCTAAGTTGTGCGTCTGGTTCCTAGGACCAGATTTCTGGGAATTTGGTTAAAAACTGGAAAGGTAAGCAGAAGGGGTCTCCCTACTCACAGTTCTCCAGCAAGTCGGGGGTCTTGAACACTCCCTCCATTGACATGATTTTTCAGTGTCTCTTCCTGAAGCTTGAGAAAGAGATGCCATTTTCTATGCCCAGCACTGACTAGCCCTTATGAAGGGTGGCTTGCTTATATGGGCTCTTCTTTCCCAAGCAAAGTTTCATGAGACAGCTAAGTATTACTGAATAAGGAATATAATTAAAGCCCTCAGTGTGCCGGTCACATAGTAGGCACTTACATGCTTATTTTTCACTAAACCTCCCCCCTCCCCCAACCCACATAAGGAAACAATTTGTGGTTAGAAATTCAGGTGGTCGTCAGTAGGTCTAAATCCAAATAAACTTGTTATTAGTCCCTTGGGTAAAAAAGAACAAGGTATTGCCCAAGCTCACTGAGAAGTGAACTGGAATATGACCCGTCCTTTGTAACATCGACAGTATCATCATTTTTCATTTCAGAGCAATTCTGAATGGCATGAGAGTATATTATGTGGGTCAGATCCCAGTTACCTGTGGCCTTGACAGATGGGGCTTGCTTACATTGGAACTGACACCACCCCCTGACTGGGTCTTTAGATGGTCCCCTATGGGGCTGAGGAGGGTCGGGGGACATCTTTGGCCTGTGTCATCATGTTCCCTGTTCCATATCTACTTTTGGAAATAACTCCGGAATGAATCTAGCTTCTGTGAGTGGGAAGAAAATCATCCGTTCACCTCTCCACTGAAAGCCACTGAGCAGGAATTGGTCATCATTTGGTTCATGGCTCAGAGGACACATTGGGTTCTCAGGACAAACCGTTTTCAGTGGCATCTCTTCGAATCTCTTCTTGCTTGAGTGAAACAACTCCGTACATGCAAAGCCTATATCGGGTACTAATGGAACACAGAAGGCCACTAGACTTGGAGTTAGGAATTTCCAGTTCTGCTTCTGACACTAGCTTTATGACCATGGAAAACCACTTAACCTAATGAAGGGTTTGGAATCTGTGACCTTTAAGGTCTGTTCTAGTTCTAAATCTAGAATCCTAAACAATAGAGAGCCTCAGGAACTTACAAGTCAGTGGCAGAAATAAGACACATCAATACCAACTTTTGAAAAGAAACAACAAATCAAGTGCCAATTGTCATATATCTTACTCAGTACTGAGGGAGAGTAATCAGTATTGTGGAACATTAAAATAAGAATGCTTCATGAAAGAAGTGAATTTGGAACAAGTTTCAAAGAAGGTGTAGATGAGGGCAGCTAGGTGGCTCAGTGAATAGAGCACCATCCCTGGAATCAGGAGGACTTGAGTTCAAATTCGGCCTCAGACACTTGACATACTTATTAGCTGTGTGATCTTGGGCAAGTCACTTAACCCCAATTGCCCTGCCTTCCCCCCTCCAAAAAGCAAAACAAACAAACACAAATTCCTTAAAGAAAAGAAAAAAAAAAGAAAGTGTAGATGGATGACTGGTTCAAGGCACAGAGTGTTCTCAAGGCTCTCTCTACCATATGATCAACACCAAACCACGGACAGGGTACACAAAGCATTTAAGCTCTGGTGGCAAAGGGGCTGTATAGCCTCTGGGCAGATTGTAATTATCCAACAATGGGAACAGTGGGTTAGAGAATGGAGAGGTAAACAGAGGCAGGAACATTGTGATGGCACTCCTTTCAAAAGGAGGAGGGGCAGAGATATGTGGATGAGGGAACACCCATAGCCAAAGAGCCTGGGGAAATGGGGGTGGTAATTTGATTTCCTGAATACATACAAAATGTTTTAACTTTGCTAATTAACTGAACAGCAGGCTGGAGATTTTAGCCCAGCAGGAAATGCATGGGCTGGACCCAGCCTCAAATGCCAGTTTAAGCCTGTATCCTTAGCAGAACATAAGAAACACCATACTGGGCCATTTCAAGCAAGATGCCACCTGTTTCCACTATTGGCATTCCTGGAATGCCAAGTGCTCAGGATCTCTATCTTCTCTGGCATTCCTCAAAGGCAGCAGGTGGTCCTATTATTTCAGTAGATTCTTTTGGTTTTTGGAGGCATTGACCTGAGGTTGCCCTGCAGTTTATAGCCTCATAAACCTTAAGTACCTGTTACCAATGGCAGCAGCCCAAATTAGAATTATAGAACTTTCAAAGGATCGTAGATTAGTGCTGGGAATGACTCTCAGATGCTGTCTAATTTGGTCCCCTATTTTAACAGTTAGGGAAATGGAGGCACAGGGAATGACTTGTCCAAGGTCATACAATCTAATGAGCAGCAAAACTAGGACTCTGAGGCTAGTTCATCTGAGTCCTGTCTCCTCTAGATTACTCTGCTCAGAAGATAAAGATTACCCTTTTGGGTAAGTCATGGTTCAGGAGTCTGTGAAATGATAAATTTTGCTGTTGAATATGTCAGATACCACAATGTACAGATAGAAACGCAGTTGAATTATTTAGTTTGAAGATTTTTTTCTTCCTCAAAAATTCCATCATTTTCCATCATAGATGACAGTGTCTCCTTTTCCCTTTGATGACGGATCAATTTCCCTGCTACATAGACGTTACAGAGACCATTTTTTTCTTGCTCCTCTCCATTTAAGAATGATAAAGGGTTGGCTTTAAGCCAGTCCTTATGAAGCTATGGTCTGGGGCTCAGTAAAATCCAGTGTTGATTAGTTATGGCCAAGGGAGAGTCTGTATGATTTAACTTGAGTATTCCTTCATGGTGTAATGTTTCAAGTCAGGAGATCGGGGTGCAAACTCTCCCTGATGCTTACTCTCTGTGTGACTTTGGGGAAGTCACTTAAACGCCATAGGATAGGTTTTGGGTTTCCTCATCTGTAAAATGAGAAGGTAGGAATAGATGATGTCTGAGTGGTTTTCCAGTTCCTTTATTTATCTGTTCATCCAATCTGAGACCCATTATTTTATGCAATAGTTTTACCTCTTGCTGCTGACCATTGAGAGCTGTTGACAAAATGTCATCCGTCCATCCTGGTCAAGTGAAATTGATGAGTAGTTGTTAAGCTCCTACCCTGTACTGGGCACTATGGGGGTATAAAAGTGGAAAAGATGGGCCTTGCCTTCAGGGACCTTACAATCTCACACTAAATTGAATGATAAACACTATGAGTGCTATAGGAATCATGAGAAGAAAGAAATGGTAGGGGATGGACTGGTTGGCAAAGGTTTGGTGAAGGAGGTAGAATGTGGGCTAGGTTTTAAAGTAGGAATAAATATAGGTGGAATGTAGAGAAGAGGGGAAGGTAACCCCAAAACACTATGGAAGGGAAGAGGGGAAGGTAACCTTGCAAAAACCAAGGAGAAGAAACATGGAATAAGTAGAGAGCACTTAGGAAACCAGTGTGAATTTTCTGTCTTCTTGATCTGAAATTCTCCTTGGGGCTTGTGAGTAAGGAAACAGTCATAAGGAGGAAAAAGAGATATTGACCTAAGAACCAAGGGAATGCTATACCTCATCATATCTGTGATCCATTCAGTCTGGTCCTCTGTCTTAGGTAGTGGTCCAAGGGGTAACTTGTACAGGGATGATGGTTGTCCTTCTGGACGTGAAATTCAAAAGGTTAGAGATGTATCCCCACCATCTCAAATTGCCCTTAATAACCATGTTTCCCTTTTGGGGGCCATACCTGTGATTTCATAGGTACAAGGAATTTGCTGTTTTGAAATGCAAAATCAGCACCTGCTCTGTAACTTATAGTTACAGATGATTAATGCCTAGGGTACTAAGAGGTTAAGTGAAATATCCAGTCTGTTTTAGGGATGGGAGAGAGACCCCTCTCTTCCTTATTTTGAGGATTGCTGCATCTCAGAATAATAGGAAAGTCATTATGGATAAATTTAGGGTTGGGGATAGAGAATAGACCTGTGATTTAATTAGGGATAGGACCATCCATCTGAGGGTCCTTTCCAGCACTACATTCTATTTTTGTTATGAAAGTTCTATGATTCTAGTTTGGGCTGCTGCCATTGGTAACAGGTATATAAGATTTATAAGACTATAAACTAGAGGGCAACTTCAGGCCAATGCCTCCAAATAAAAAAGTCTATTGAAATAACAGAACCACCTGCTGCCTTTGAAAAATGCCAGAGAAGATAGAGATCTGGATGGAGAAACATCCTCCATCAATGATGATTGGTACCTTCTCTACAATTTGTGATCTCAGAGAGTTACCTGGAGCAATGAAACTGAGGGAAACAGGGTTAAGTGACTTGCCCAGGTTCACGCAGCTAGTAAGTGTCTGAGGCAAGATTTGAACTCAGGAAGAGGAATCTTCCTGACTCTGGGTCCTTAACTTCATCTGCTTCCCTTCCTTGCTGCCATAGCAGCAGCAGCAGGAGCAGGAGCAGGAGCAGGAGCAGGAGCAGTAGTAATTCAGACGTGGGACTTGAATCCAGCTCTTTCTTATTCTGAGGCCAGCTCTCTGCTACATTACAGCTGCCTCTCAGATAAATGGATGGACTCATCTAATTTTTGGAGAGAAGTGGTTTATATTTTCAGACTCCAATGATTCACTAGCAACTGACATTGATATGGTACTTTCAGGTTTACAAACACTTTACGTGCATCATCCAATACTGTCTCTGGGCAGAATAAGTTTCAAAAGTTACTACACATTGAGTAAAGAGCTTCTCCAGCCTTTACTACCCCAACCCCTGTTCACTGTGGGATCTCTGACATAATATAGTATGTAGCTTCCATGCTTCTATGTGAATTGTTAATTGTTATTGGGTAAATCAGATAACTCGGAATCTAAGGAAATAATGGATCAGCAGAGAGTCTAGCCAGAGGCGTGGAGTTGAAGGCATTTGTCTTCCTATGGCGGCTTTCCCTCCCTTTGCCTGTGTGAGTTGTCCTGAGCTCTGTTAAATCATTCTCGAGGTGCAACAAAGAGAATTGTAAATAGTATTTTATGGGTGAGACAGGGCTTGTATATGGAACTCAAGCCAATTCAATCTAAGAAATATGGATTAAGCACCTACTGCCCACCTGTGCCGGGTGCTGGGGAAGAATGACTCAGTCATTCCGGGGTAGATTCATCTTCTGCTTAGCTTCTGATTCCCTTTCTGGTGAGTCCTATCATTTTTGGCCTCGTTGGCCATAGCGTCACGTTGGACCAGCGTATCTAGGAAATGGTTAAGTATTTTTTGTGTGTCATAAACCCTTTTGGAGGACTGGTCAATCCTATGGTCCTCTCTCAGAATGATGTATTTAAACAAATAAAATAAAATACATGGGATTATAAAATGAAACAATTATATTGAAACGGAATTATCTAAAAAAATTAATCCCAGATTAAGATTAAGATCTCAGATTAAGAACTCCTGGTTGGACGGAGTGCTGGGTATGGGGTCACGCAGACCTGAGCTCATTTCACCTTGCCAGCCTCAGTTTCATCAACTATACAATGAGGACAATGATGGCCTCTGTCTCCCAGGGTAGAGGTGAAGATCCAATGTGGCAACACGTGTAGAGGACTTAGAGCATAATTCCTAGCTCCTCGTAGGCACTTGATCAATGTTAGGTATTATTATCATTATTAATATTTGTAAAGTACCTGGCCCATGGTGGCCACTTAGTTAATGCCCCTTTCCTTTCTTCTGTCTTGTATTTTATTTTTTTGCTTTATTTTTTTTTTTTTTGGAGAGAAGAAGGTAGGGCAATTGGGGTCAAGTGACTTGTCCAAGGTCACAGGACTAGTAAGTGTTAAGTGTCAGAGGCTGAATTTGAACTCAGATCTTCCTGACTCCAGGGCTGAGGCTCTATTTACTGAGCCACCTAGCCGCCCCTCTCTTGTATTTTCATTGACATCTCACACCCTCTCATAGCCTAAAGTTTGGATCCTTTTTTGGGAAAAGCCCCTTTGTCCAACTCATCCATTGCTCCCTGTGGTTCATCCTGGCCTCGTACTTTGCTACATGAGAACTGTCATCTTTAGACTTGAAGTCTGTAGTCTCCTTCCTGCCGATCATTTCTAAATCTGTTATGGGCGCCTCGTTAAAAAGCAGCCCCTAAAAACCTTTGTGTTTTGTTCCTTCTATAAATTTATCCATTTATTGCTATGTTTTCTTTCTCATCTCTAAATCAATTTCTCACTCAATTTCCCAAATATGTTTTACTATAGAACCTTGTTGAGATCTCTTTGAAAATCTAAATAAATTATATCCCTCTGCTTAGCCTTTGACCAAAACATTATTTATCCTCCTCAAGGAATTCTAACAGGTTGTTTGTGAGACTGTGTGCGCTGCACAGCTCACACATAGACTCAGGAGTGCTGGGTCTTCCTCTTGGGTTTGCTCCCAACTCGTCAAGTGGGCAAATCACTTACCCTGTCCATGTTCCTGAAAAGTGGTGCGTAACTCAAAATTCTGAAAAGACATCTTATTTAAATCTATTAGAGCGCTTCTGTTTAAATTTTTATTGAGACCTTTTTTTACATCAACATCATTTTTTAAAAATATATCTTCTCTACCCACATGCCCTGAGGGCCATCGCTTAAACCAGTGGTTCTCAACCTTCCCAATGCTTCGACCCTTTAATACTCATATGTGGGTATATCTGCATGGGGGTGGACCTACCTGGAGATGGATAACCGTGTCATGGTTCCTAAGACCATTGGAAATATGTGTTTTCAGATGGTCTTAGCCAACCCCGTTCGGGTTGAGAACTGCTGCCTTAAACAAAGGGAGAGAAAGAATTTTAGTAAAAAAAAAGCAAAATAAAGACAGTCTTTTAGCAAAATTAATACACCAATTAAATTCAACAATATGTACAGCATTCCATATCCATGACCCCCCCCCCCCCCCCGCAAAGAAGGGAGGGAACGTGCGTTTTCCCGTCTCTTCTTTGGGATCAGTCTCAGCCATTACAATGACAGCTTTCAGTTTCAATTTTTATCACTCATCTTTCATTTACATTGTTGTCGTCACTGCTTGTGTTGTGTTCCTGGTTCTGCTTTAGGGAGACATGGGAAGATTTTCATCAGTTCACATGCTTTCCATGTCTCCCTATATTCCTTATACACACAAGAGGCATAGTAATATTCTGTGATATTCTTGTACCAAAATTCATTTCTTCATTCTTTAATTGATGGGCATCTACTGTGTTTCCAGTTCTTTGCTATTACAAAAGAAAGCTTCTATAAATAATGTTATTGTATGTGGAACCTTTCTACCATTGACCTCCTTGGAGTATATGCCTAGCAGTGGAATCTCTAGGTCCATGGCTAGAGAGATTTTGGTCATTTTCTGAGCATAATTAAAAAAATTTACCTGTACAGGTATATGTCAGACTTTAAACCCTTTGAAGGTAGGGATGATTTCACTTTTGTCTTTATATTCCCAGCATCTAACACAGTGCCTGGCATGTAGTCCACATTTAATAAGTGCATGTAGATTGATTCGATTAATCAAAAATTCCAAATGGCTTTCCAGAATAAGTAGATCATTTCACAGCTCCATCAGCAGTCATTAGAGCGCTTGGGTTTCCATAGCTCCTCCATTATTGCCCAGTCCCAAATTTTTCATCTTTGCCAATTTGCTGGATTAGGAAAATTCTTGCATATAGTTGTTAATAGTTTGTGATTTTCTTTTAGAGAATTTTTTGTTCATATCCTTTGATTATTTAATTCATTGGGCAAGGGCTTTGGGTGTTAGTTCCGTGGATAGCTTGGGTATCAAGCCCTTTGAAGGGGGAACACTTCCTGTTTAAAAGGAAGACTGGGGTTAATTCTTTTGCAAAAGGAAGAATTTTTCTGTTAATTCAGATCATCGTGCAAAGTTCTGAGCTGTAATGAGGGAAAATGCTCTGCATAGAAGCAGGAGGCTTCATTCTCAGAAAAACCCAGCTAGAGAACTTAACATTTCCTATCATATCTGAAAACAAGCAGTTCACAGACATTTACTTATTTTTTTTCTTTTTGGAGGGAGGAAGTCAAGGCAATTGGGATTAAGTGACTTACCCAAGGTTGCACAGCTAGTTAAGTGTCAAGTGAACTCAGGTCCTCCTGACTCTGGGGCCGGTGCTCTATTCACTGTCCCACAGACATTTAGTAACTGAATGCTATCGGTAAATTACATGATGAAGATAGGAAGCAGCAAATCAGGTCCTGACGGAATTTATAGTCTGGAAGTGCCCCACCCCCCATCCAACTTCTGTTGTTGTTCAGTCCTCTGTGACCCCCTTTGGGGTTTTCTTGGCAATGATACTGGAGAGGTTTGTATTTCCCTCTCCAGCTCTTTTTGCAGATGAGGAAACTCAGGCAAACAGGGTTAAGTGACTTGCTCAGGGTCACACAGCTATCAAGTGTCCAGGGTCAGATTTGGACTCACAGAGATGAATCTTTCTGACTCCAGGTCCAATATAATAGAGTCTCTGGGATCCTTCCTAAGATTTGCACACAAATAGTTAAAAATCTGTGATAAAAATAACTAAAAAATGTGATAAATTTGTAAGAGAGATATGAACAAGATTTCACAAAAGCGAAGAGAGTTCAATGCCGAGCAGAGTGTGTGTGGGGGGAAGTGGAAGAAGTGCTTGTTATTTGAGCTGGTCCTTGATGGATGGGTAAGGTTTCTATAGTAGAAGATATCAGAAGAGGACATTCAAAAACTAGGGAATGGAAGCTTGCCCAGCCCATCTGGGGATTGAGAATTTGTCTAGTCTGGCAGGAGCATAGAAGGGGAGTGATGAGAGAGAGGGTGGGGAATATAGGGAGGTGCTAGATTGTAGAGGGCATTGAATGCCAGCCTAAGCAGTTTTAACTTTGTTCAGCAGGCAATAGGTAGGTAGAGAAAGTTCTGGAGCAGATGAATGGCCTGATTAAAGCAGTATTTTTGGAAGATTACTTTGTGTGTAGGGTAGATTGGAGGCAGAAGAGCAAAGAAATGAAAGGTGTCAGAAGGGAACGGCAGGTTTCCCTGGAGAGAAGGTCGGGTGACGGGGGACTTGGGGAATGACGGATGGGATTTGAAGTGTGAGGTTCTGGTGCTTCTGGCCGAGGATAAATGGGTGTTTGGCTCTTTTGGCTGCTCCCTGGGGCAAGGCGCAGGACTTTCTCCGGGAGAGGCTCATTTACAACAAATTGGAAAGTTCCCCTGGAGGTCTGGAGGGCAGAAGGCCGGCTGGGCTGGAAGGAGGGGAGCGCAGGACGGAAAGAAGAGGGGCGTGTGGGAAGGGAAAGAGACGGGTGCTGTCGCGATGGGGCGACCCTGCATTCAGCTGCGCCTCTCTGATTGGTAATTACTCGTAACTTGGACAGGAGTTGTTTCACTTTTAAAAAGACATGTTTTCTAAGGAAATAAAAAAGCACAAATACCGTTGCAGGAGAAATATTAATCATTTTTAAAGCGGTGAGCAACATCATTGAAATCCAGATGACCTCTTGCCCGGATTATTGCAATAGGCAACTCCTAGTCTTGCTATATCCAGGATGGTGAAGCCTAAGACCTCTTCTCAGAATAATGTTTCTAAATGCATAAGATTACAGTGGAAACCAACTATATTGAAATAGTTATAAAAAAAATTTCTTCTTAAGTTCATGGGTTTCAGGTTAATAACCCCCATTTTAAGTATAAATTGCAGAGAAGGTTCCAACTTGCCCTGGTGGAGGGAGCTTCCTCATCTGGGAGTCCCCAATACTAATGAAGTCACAGACCTCGTTCCTTTCCCTATCCTTATCCCAGACTCTATCCTTGTCACTCTCTCACCACGTGGAAGGTACTATATTGGGTGCTAAGGATACAGAAACAAAAGGAAAAACAATCCCTGCCCTCGAGGAGCTTCCATTCTACTGGGAAAATACAACAAAAGTCAGTCGGTAGGCACATACAGGATAATTTAAGCAGGAGGGAGACTACCAAGAGCCAAGGGAATTAGGAAAGGCTTCCCTGAGGAAATGACGCCTCTTGAAGGAGACTAGCAGCATCTTGAGTAAGTTCCAGCTCTATAGACTGAAGTCTATGAAGCACCTCTAATTAAACTTGATTTTTCATTGTCTGGTTTGAATTCCCTGTTGAGGTCTGAACTGGATGTTCAGGAAAAGTCATTTTGGGCCCTGGCCCATTGTCCTCTCATGTGGCTAAGTTGTCAGTGGAGCCCTTGGGAGGAGGAATGAGGGAAGTCTCTTAGCTAGGTTTGCCCTAGAGAAGGCCTGAAGAACTGGAATCTTGAAAGCAAAGCATCTTCCTGCTGCCCCTCCATTTCCCTTACGCCCATGTAGGTGATGGAGGTTGATATTACCCAATGAGGAACAGGTGTTGGCTGGCCTGGGAAGGGGAACACAGCTTCACATCACTCCTTCAGGGAGAACCACGTGTCCAGGGCCATGAGAACATGTTGGGATTCTCCCAGAACTTAACCATTTGTAGCCAACTGGCATCCTGTCAGAAGCCTGTAGTGAGTGGTTCAGACTCGTTTCACAGCCATACTTCCACTAGTTGGCTCTGAGGCCTCTCCACAGCCTACATTCCCCTCCCTTCCCCAGCACATAATTGACCCCATCTTCCATTTATTCTTGGTCCAGATTCTCACATTTGCTCTCTGTTCTTGTTCATGGCTCAGCTTCTCTCATCTGCTTAGGAGCCTTTTCATTCTCCACCCTACACAGAGGCTTCCAGAAGAAAGGCATCTTTTCTCTATGAACTTGGAGAAAATTGGGCCAGAAGAACCCTGGCAACTCACCTACCATGCCTTACTGCCTAATGCCATAACACCTTACTACCATACAGAGATTCTCGATTTTTCCTAACGCTACCCAAGACTTACCGCCAAGACATTTCCTGGCTTGAGCCACTCTTCCCTCTCTTAGAGTTGGTGGAATTGCCAGGAGAGAGCCAGGAGAGGACATTGTCAGCAATGAGGTTTCTGGGAAATGAAAAATAGAACATCCTTGGAAAAAAGGTCTGAGTCTACAGGGTGCGAAGGGCCCAGAATGTAGGAGGCTACGTTACTAAGCAGTAAATGCTCCTTGACTCATCGACCCGGGGAGTGGACAGTTTTGGAATACAGACATAGGAGAGTCACCCCAGGCAGCTACAAAGACACTGTCGAGTTGCTAAGAGGAAGGATTGTGCAGACAGTCTGGTGTACTCAGCACTCCCTGTGGGAGCATGGCTGCGGGTCCTTGCCCGGAGAGAGTGGGAAAAGCCAATGGGGAGGCTTTCTCTTTGGGGTACATGGCACACCTTAGGTACAGTATAGGAAGGCCTCTGGCAAAGAATGGAAAAAGTATTCGTCTTGGCTCTGCTCAGGGTGTCTGCAGAAGACTGAATGAAGTTTATGACCGTTTCCTTGGCAGTTTAGTTCCCCCAAATTCACTGCTGCTTGTCTATTCTTCCCTCTCCACCAAGCCCTGGGCAAGGTGCCTTGTCTTTGCCTTGTATATATTCTTGTATATAAGGATATGTGTATGCATTATTTCTTCTAGTAGAATATAAGCTCCTTGGAGGCAGGAACTGCTTTGTTTTTGTCCTTACATCTAGCAGCATTGAGCATGGTGCCTAGCACAAAGCAGAGGCTTGGCAAATGCCTGTTGGTTTATTGACCGAAAATTAAGGTAACTTTTGACTCTACCGAGGGAATATGGCACCCTCAACTCTGAGGTTAATAAGCTTGGCTGGTTATGGTTTATCTGTTTCAAGAAGCTTGTTGGTTCTACTGACATCCCTTCTCTAAGAGGAGAAAGGAGTAATAGAGGACATGTCAAGAGGACATAAGGTCTTTAAGGGAGGGAGGGGCAAAGTTCCTGTCCTTAATTTTAGCAGCCTGAATTGAGGAGATATTCACATCACTATACTAAGTCTCTAAATAGGTTGTAGCCAGAGAAGATCAACCAAGAGAAGACAGGGAATAAAACTGTGCCATACAAACAGTGGGTTGAAAGAGTTGGTAATTTTTAGCATGAAAAAAAGGTGTGTATGTGTGTGTGTGTGTGTGTGTGTGTGTGTGTGTGTGTGTGTAAGGGGGAGAGAGAGAGAAGAGAGAGAGAGAGAGAGAGAGAGAGAGAGAGAGAGAGAGAGAAAGGAAAGAGAGAGAGAGGGAAAGGGAGCGGGAGAAAGGGAGAGAGATTGATTTAGTCTTGATGTCAGGGGGAAAAAACCCCTCTGACAATTAGTGCTGTCCCAAAGTGGAATGGGCTGCCTATGGAGGCAGAGAGTTCCTATCACCAGATGTCGTTAAGCAGAGGCTAAATGATCATTTGCCAGAGATGTCCAGTAGGTCATTCCTAAATCAGGTTGGGATATTGGATGAGGTGACCTCTTAGGTCCTTTCCAACTCAGATTTTATGATATAGGGGCAACTGGTTACTTGGACCTGGAGTCGGGAGAATCTTAGTTCAAATTCAGTCTCAGGCACAACTGACCCTGGGCAAGTCAATTCATGTTTGCCTCAATTTCCTTAATTGTAAAATGGGGGCAATGATAGCACCTGTCTCCCTGGATTATTGATGAGGAACAAACAAGATAACAATTGTAAAGCTCAGGCACATAGTAGGCGTTTTATAAATGCTATCCATTACTTTTTGGAGCTATGCTATTCTATTCCAGCAGCCCCAGTGTGAACAATGAACTCTGCAGTGATTCACTCTTGGGATAAGGATTATACATTTTATCCTGAATGGTAGCTTGGTCTAATGGAAAGAACCCTGAGTCTTGGGATCAGAAACCTGGTTTTGCCCCACCCTTGTTACCTATTTCCTTTTGTGACCTTGAAAAAGTCAGGCTACTTCTCTGGGTCTCCAGTTTTCTCGCCAGTCAAACGAGACGGGGTGGGTTAGATGATCTCTAAGGACTCTCCCAGCTGCGAATGCTGCGATCCTCAGTCTCCCCCATCCCCACCCTCACCCCCTGTGAATCATGGGCTAGTCCCTATGGGGGGAGGCAGGATGTGAGGAGACAGATGTCAGGCAGAGGCCCCAAGCTGTGTGATCTTCCTGCCTCTGTCCCACTGAGGCTGATAGAAGAGAGGCCATGCTTCCAGGGGAGCATCTGGGTCATGTTTCAAAGAGAAACAAGGAGGAATACCAGGAAGGAATCAGGAGGGGAGGGGATTCTGAGGCAGTGGATCAGGATTGTAATTGTAAAGGCATGTTAATTAGAGGATCTGGGGTACAACGTGCTGGTCTGGAGCTCTCTGCTTCTGATGCCATGCTCCTTCCCTTCCCACACATCTGGCACTGGGTCAGGCTACTGCCCTTTCCATCCAAGGACTGCCTGTTTTCTTCTTTCATTTCCCACTCCACTTGTGGTCCAGTGCCCCTGCCTCCAGCCCCCTACAAGAATGTGATTAGGTCTCAGAAGGAACTTCCCAACCGGGAGGGGGATTGAAGACTTTGGAGTAGATTGTTGTGGGAGGCTGAAGGATTTCTGTGGAGGTCTTTACCAACGCTTACCAACAACAACAACGACAAAAGCCACACTTATTACTCATTGTAAAATAATGATTGTGATGAAGGAGGAGTAGATGATGGGTACCATTACGGAGGAGGAATGAAGTTCAGTCCTCTGCTTAGCATCTAACCCATCCCGGCTTGAGCTAGTCTGTAAATGGCTCTTTGTACTTTCTTTTATGAGCCTGAAAAATGTCAGTGATCAGTTCAGTGGCCTATAGGAGAGGGGAGATGGAAATGCTTGGAGCTTTAGGATCAGAAGGTTATCTGTCTACGCTGACCTTTGACTCCTGTGGAGACAAAATGTGGTGGTGGTGCGAGGTGTGTGTGTGTGTGTGTGTGTGTGTGTGTGCGTGTGTGTGTGTGTGTGTGTGTGTGTGTGTGTGACAAAGAGACGGAGACAGAGACAAAGACAGAGGGAGAAGAGAGAGACAGATAAAGAGATAGAGTAAGGAGAGAGAGACAGAGGCAGACAGACACCTACCGATGAGAGGCAGAAAGGATTGGGGAGGAAAAGAGAGTGAGTGTGTGTGAGTGTACTGTTTTGTCTTTGAGGAGTGGAAGGAGGAACTTTGACCTTTGGCTTGGCTTCATATCAGTCTTATCCTTTCTTGCTTGGATTATTACAATAGCCTCCTAATTAATCTTGCCTGTCTAAATTTGTGCTTCAGCTACCTGCCAAAATAATCTTGGGAAGCGTACATCTAAGTGGGTTACTCCCCTGTTTAAGAACCTGCGGTGGCTCCCTATTTCCTTTAGCTTAAAATACAAAGTCCTTGGCTTGTCATTGAAATCTCTCCACTGTTTGGCTTCAGTCTACCTTTCTAGTCTTATTATATATTTCTTTGGTTCATGGAGTCTACCCTCTGAACTTGGAGCTTTGTCTCAGGCCTCTGTGTCCCTCTTCCGCCCTGTTGCCTCTAATATCCCTTGCTTCCTTTCAGGACTCAGCTGAAGGGCCAGTTCCATAGGAAGCCTTTCTAGGGCCTCTCGTTGTCAGGATCCATCCCTTTGCCTCAGATTCTCGTACATGTGCTTATCCATTTATCTGCTGTATCTCTAGGGGAGAATGTAAGCTTACCGGGGGTGGGGGGTGGGGGGGTGCGGGGGTGCTTTTCCCTTTGTCTTTGAACCCTTAGTGCCTATCACCATGCCTTCTACTTGGTAGACCATAAATGCTTGTTCGAATGGGCTCTGGTCTGTTGGGGAGCAATGAAGCATGCATTTCTCTTCCTAGAAGGATCAGGGAGGGGTGGGAGTGGGCTGAGACCCTGGCTGGGGCTGAGGTTTGGTCCCCTTCTCTGACCCTGACTCGTTGCCTTCCGTGTTCTGCAGGTTCTTTTCGAAACGATGGTTTGAAGGCTGCTGATGTTCTCCCTATCCTAAAGGAAAAAGTGGCCTTTGTTTCAGGTGAGTGCCAGCGGCCCCTTCTGTTAAAGCAGAATTAAATACAAGCGGGGGGACCAGGACTGTGCATTAGCCTCTCAGAGGCAGAGAGTGAAAAAGCTCACAGGACTTGGGAGTCTTATTTCCCTGTTCTTTGGGGAACTGATTCTTTACCCCAATACCCATCCCTAGTCCTCCCTTTCAAGGCCCCTGAACCACAACCACCTTACTTTCTTAAATAGAATTCAAAATTCTTCCCCCAAGGGAATACCCCCCCCCCCCATTTCAATTGGCTGTCAAGTCACTGAAAATGTTCTTTTTAGTCCTTTCAGAGACGCGACCACGTAGGCAAATCAGCTGGATTGTTAAGGATGAGCGCCTAGAGCACACTTCCCTTTCTCCTGCCCCGGCACCCCCATCTGAGACAGAGACGCCTCTTACTCGTTATTAATTTCCAATTTATATCGATAGCCTTTTGTTTATGTATCACCTTCACTTTAATATATCTCTCCCCTCTCCCTTACCCAGTGAGCCGCCTCTTTTGTTATACAAGGAGGGAGGGAGGAGAGCAGCTCAACAGTCCGCTAACCAGTGCACGGGCGAAGTCTGGCTGCCCCTATTCTAGAAAGAAGGGAAGCCATTATATGTTTCCCATTCTTATTCTGGGAAAAGTTTGATCATTAAGACGTCTTTAGTTTCATTTTGTTGTGTTTTTTTTGTCATTCTTTCCACTTATGTTACTGTACATGGCCACCGTGTAGCTTGTTTTCCTAGTTCTGCTTATTTCGTTTTTCATCAGTTCATATAAGTCTCCTGTGAGTTTCTGAATTCACCAGTTTCGTCATTTCTGATGGCGCAGCAATATATTCACAGACAGTAATATCCTTGTGTTTATTTCATTTCCTTGCTACCACAAGAAAAGGTGATATTTGGAGGATATGGGGCCTTTATTTCTTACTGTGATCTGTCCTGAGATATGTGCCTGTCACTGGGATCTTTCTGTCAAAGGGTGTGGGCATTTTAGTCACTTTCTTTGTAAAATGTGTTTGCACTGATGAAGACACATCTAAGTGTATTCCATGAGAAGCGTCCTGTGTGAGCCACTGTCTTCTTCTGAGGTGAGTGAGATTTGTGAAGGGCAACTCAGAGAAATGAAACTACATTTTGATACTGCACATTCATTATAGCTAGGTCCAAATTAGTGGTGATAAAGAAGTCCATGGAGTGGTCAAATTATTTGAATTTGCACAGCCTATTTCTGTTGGGCTGGGACCAATGATCATATTTTACATAATTATAACTTGGAATAGTGAGAATTCAAATACATATGACCACGAGATTCATTATTTATACTAGTCAGGACCTAGCTTAAAACTTCAGTTACTTAGAGAGGATGGCTTAACTCTGGAAGGAGGGAGGCTAACTGGTCTCCATGGAGATCTTTTAGAACAAGAGATCCCCCCTCCCAGCTCCCAGTCTGTCAAGCACAGCAGATCTCAGCTCTGTGGAAGATGACCCCTAAGAGCCTTTGCATCTGGAAGAGTCTATTCACTCAGTCTAGCCCTTCCCAAAGGCTAAATTTGGGTTCCCATCAACAGGCTCAGAGTGGGAGGAGATGAGTGATTTTCTTGAGAGGTTTCCTTGCCCAGTTCCTGACCTTGACTTTTCTCCTTATAGTATTTTCCAAACAAATCCCCTATAGCCTCTCCTTATCCCTCATCTCCTGTACTGGGAGATTTGTCTTCCCAATAAGAAGCGAGCGGCACTCAGCTGGGCATTGGCTTCGCTCCCCCTTCCCCCTTCCCATACTGGCACCTCCATTCGTTGAAGTTTTGTTGGTTTCTTGATAAGATTTGGAATATGACGTTGAGAAGAGAGGATAGTGTTCTAGGACAAGGTGGTGTGGTACAGTGTAAAGGGGATCTGACTTGGGAATCGCAGGTCCTGGTTCTAGTACTTACGACCTGTGTACTTACCTTGGGTAAATCACTGAACTTTTGTGGGCCTCAGTTCCTTCATCTGTAAAATAAGCAGGTTGGGCTAGGAGGACTCTAGGGTACCTTTCAGCTCTGGATATATGACCTTATCATCAAGCTATAACACTCTAGACTTATCTTTGCTAGCATGGGGTGGGGAGGGAGAGGAAGCCAGATGGTGAGGACAGAGGGCGAATGTGGCAGAAAGAATAAACACCCATCAATTACTGTTTTCCCACCTGGTTCCAGGTGTCAGAAATAAATATGACTATTAATTCAGAACATGGGAGTGAGATAAGAGCAGAAGATAGTGGTTCTTCCTCCCATCCCACCTCCCATCCTACACCCTACACACATTGGAAACAAGGAATGAGCTGTCCTTCTGAACACATGGAGAGTCAGCTTTTGCTTTGAAGGATAATAGAATTAGGAGACCTGGATTCAAGATATGACTCTGCCGCTTCCTAGATTTAGGATTGTTGAGAAATCGCTTGGCCTCTCTGAGATTCAGTTTTTTCATCTGAAAAATAGGGATACCTGCACTAACCAGCTCAAGAAGCTGTGGAGGGGCGTGTATCCAAGTTCCGGACTGATGCCTATCTTCTTGGGCTAACAAGGAGGGTGACCAGGAACCCAGGCTGTTTCCTCATCAGCACACATAAGGGGGCATATTCACAGCTTAGTCCCCTCACTCTAGGCCTTCAGGCGCATAGTCCTGTGCCCTCTGCGGTCGTCCTTTCTGCCACCTTTCTTGTTGAGATTGCCTCTCTTTTAGCTCGGACGTCCTCCTGGCAGAGTTGGTCGGGTCCCACACCTGCAATGGTACTTCTGTAATTCCTCATGCGTGTGATGCTCTACACTCCTCCTCTACCAGCTCACGTACTTCCCAGCTTGTGGGGCAGCATCTTCTTGCCCAGGAAATGATTCACTCAGAATCAACAGGCATTTAATGCTGTGGTAGTTGTGTTGTTTCAGTTGTATCTAACTCTTAGAGTTACTGGAAATCTTGCCATTTCCTTCTCCAGTTCATTTTACAGATGAGGAAATTGAGGTAGATAAGGTTAAGTGACTCACCCAGGATCTCACAGCTAGTAAATGTTTGAGGCCAGATTCAAACTCAGGAAGATGAGTATATGAGTCGTCGTTGTCATCTTCTTCTTCTTCTTCTTCTTCTTCTTCTTCTTCTTCTTCTTCTTCCTCCTCCTCCTCCTCCTCCTTCTTCTTCCTTTGCTTTTTTGGAGGGGGGAAGGCAAGGCAGTTGGGGTTAAGTGACTTGCCCAAAGCACACGGCTAGTAAGTGTTAAGTGTCTGTGGCCGCATTTGAACTCAGGTCCTCCTGACTCCAGGGCTGGTGCTCTACTCACTGTGCCTCCTAGCTGCCCCAAGATGAGTCTTCTTGGTTTCAAGGCCAGCACTTTATCCACTGTGTCACCTAGCTACATTTACTAAGCATTTGGTATTACCAGGCATTGGGGTTCAAAGATAAAAGATGAAAACCAGCCTCGTCCCTGCCTTCACAGAGCTTATGATTTTATGGTGGAAATCTAACATGGACACATATAGGCATGATTTGGTAGGGGATGTGAAAAGAGCAAAGAGAGATCCAGACAAAGCATGATAAGGAAATTGCAAGAGGGAAAGAACACTTAGAGCTGGGAGCCAATGGAAGGGAGGGACAAAATCTAGGAAGGCTTCCTGAAGGGGAAGAAATTTAGAAGTACTTAAAGAAAGTAACTAAAATGTCCATACTTTTGACTTAGAGATCTCATTGCTAAGCAGATACTTGAAGCAAGTCATATTAGAGTGGGGCTGTATGCATCAGCGTGTTTATAGTTCCCCTTTTTGTAATTGCAAAGGATTGGGGAAAGAAAGATGACCGTCCATTGAGCAATGGCTCACCAAATTGGGGAGCAGGAATGTAATGGAATCTTACTTTGCTGTGAGAAGTTACGTAAATAAAGAATGCAAAGAAGCCTAGGGTGACACACATAAATGACATCATTTACCCATGTGGAAAATTTTGAGACCTGGTCCACTCACATGAATGACAACACAAGTCAAAACTGAATACTACATGATTATAATTACAAAGCTTGTCTTGGGGTTATAGATGAGAAACCTGCGAGATCTTCTAGTAAAATCTCTCAGTTTAAAAGTTAGGAAACTGAGGCCCAGCAAAGGGAAGTGACTTGCCCAAGGTCATTCAGAGCCAGAATGCAAACTCGGGTCCCCTGACTCACAATGCAGCGTGCTTTCCGCTGCACCACACTGCCCTCGAAGAAGAGCTGAGCAAGTACACCTCCCTCTCTTCTCTGCAGAAGTGGGGGACTACAGCAGAGGAATACTGCGTTTACTATCAGAGTCGATTGATGTTGTTTGGTTTTGATGACCATTTTCCTCTTCTTTCTTCTTTGTGTTTTCAAAGAAGAGGGAGCTTGATGGGGAGGGAGGGGAGGGAGATGCATTGGACATAAAAATTATGTGAAAACAAGGCATCAAAAATGTGTTTAAAAGGGCATGAGAGGAACTTCTGCGTGTGGAACTTAGCAGTACGCCTGGGGAGTTCAAGAGCTGGTCTGTTTATGTAAAATCTTCTCTAAATTTAATTTAATTTCTATTATTCTTAAAGTTTTTATTTAAATACCAATTATTTATTATTATTTTTTTAAAAATTCTTTAAATACTCATTTTATTTATTATTTTAAACGTTTTTTTTGTTTAAGTGCTGATTTTTCACTTCTACAGTTTACTAAGTAAATATCTCTCTCAGGACAAAAAAACCCCTCCAGACTGCTAGAAAAGCCCATCTGATTTCTGTGAAATAGCCAGAATTTAGACTCTTATCCTTGAGAATGGCTTTAGAAATGAAAGAGCTGTCACTGCACCAAAGATAGGCTAAATGCCCCGCTGCTCCCCTGAATGACCTCGGGCCGTCCAGTACAGTCTTAAGGGGTATGATTTAATGAAACAATGACGCTTTGATGTCAGTGGCCTCACCTCGACCCTTGTAACCAAGAACTGCCAGGAGAGAAGAGAAGAGACATGAGGAGACAGTGCTTGCTGGTGAACAGACCAGGTCTCAGAATTTTCCTCATCTGTAAAATGGGCACAACACATAATAAAGTAAGTATTAACTGTACACTTACCTCAGTGGTTTGTTTTGAGAGAGATCATGTTTGTCAGATGTTTCACAAACCTTCAGACACCACATAAACATGTCCTCGTGTGTTGTTGTGGCCACTGCTGCTGCTGCCGTCACTACTACTGCCAACGGCTGCATATATCACTGCTGAAATCGGAGAGTTGTAGGGTCATCGATTTAGAGCTGGAAGGAGCCTTGAAAGTCATAGTACAAATTTATATCACATTGCATGCTGTCTTGGGGAGAAGGGAAGGAAGGGAAGGGGAAAATTTCAAATTCAAAATTTTATAAAAGCAAATGTTGAAAATGAAAAATTAATTAATTAATTTTTAAAGAAAGAAGTCCTAGTTCCAAACCGTCCTTCTGAACTGGAGGTAAACAGAGAGCCGGAGAGGCTGCCTTGTCTAAGGCCACACAGTAGAAGCAGCAGAATTCAAACCCAGGTCTTTTGAGTTCCAAATACAGTTCTCTGATCTCACCTACGCCACCTCCTTCCACCTCCAGGAGGATCCCCAATCTAACAAACTGAGAAAGATTCCGAGCTTTCCTGATCTCAAAAGCAACAAATATTTATGAAGAGCTTACTTTATGCCAGGCACTGCTAAGTGCAAACCCAAAGAAAGACAGTCCCTGCCCTCAAGGAGTTTATAACCTGATAGTAACCACACCCCAAAGGCAGCTGAAAAGCAGAGGGGAAGGGAGGAGGGGTCTGCTTGGGGACCTGATATTGAAGCCAAGAGAGTCTGAAGTAGGAGAAGATTCAGGATGGACCAGACCGGATCCCTCCCAAAACTGAGGCCCAGGAAGAACTCATCAGTGGGAGAAGGAGGTGGACATGATGGAGGGATGCTCCAGGTGAGGAGACCACATGGTAATAGCAAAGATTTCCAGAAGAATTTCTAAAACTTCCCTTGATCATAAATTCAAGGTTTGGCTAGGATGTGACCAATATTCTAGGGTGAGGCAGTGTGGTACAAAGGTTATTAAATAATTTCTAAAGTCAGAGGGCAGCTAGATGGCAAAGTGGGTACAGCAGCAGGCCTGGAGTCAGGAATACTCATCCTCTAGTTCAAATCTAACCTCAGACACTTACTAGCCGTGTGACCCTGGACAAGTCACTTGATTTCCTCCTTCTCCTCATTTCCTCAGCAATGAGTTAGAGAAGGAAATGGTGAACCACTCCGGTATCACTGCCAAAAAACCAAAAAACAACCCAAATTCAGTCATGAAGAATTAAGACAGGGATGAAACAACTCAACAACAACAAAAAAGTCAGAGGACCTGGATTCGAATCCCGGTTGTCGTTTGACACGTGTGTGACTGTAGAGACTTTACTCCATTGGTCTAGATTTCCTCATGTCAGAGGAAGGGTTTGGACTAGGCAAACTTCAGGGTCCCGTCCAGCCCTAATCTATCTTCCACTGCCCCAAGCTCCCCAGCTCAGACCCCAGGTTTTGGTGGCCATGCTTGTTCTTTGAGGAGGGGGTCATCCATACAGTACTGCTCGTTGGAGATCCCCAGAGTACTTAGGAAGGCTGCCTCGTGACACCATCACCTGTGACCTTCCTCGGGAGGGCATGAAGAGGTTGGCAAGACCAGCGCTGAGCCTTCAGTGTGCAGTGTTGCATCATCTCTGCTCCTGCTCATTCCTAGATATTTCCAGGAATCAGAACCTGCTTCCTATCACCCACGTCCATTCTCTTTCTCCAGTCTTCTAGCCCTCTCCACTTGGCCTCTAAGGGTAGGCGGAATGGTTAAGCATGGGAGAGGTCGCACTTGCTTTTACCCCCTCTCCCCTTCTTCCCAGGGAGTTCCTGAGTATTCTAGTCACCTCCCAGGTTTGACCCCAAATACCTTGTGCAGTGCATTCTGGGACAGCTGTGCCTCGCAAGCCAGCGCTACAATTTTGAGGGAAGCAAAAGCAAAATGCTGACCACGAAATCATAGGATTTTAGCTAGGTGGCTCAGGGGACAGAGAGTTGCTGGTCTCAGAGTCAGGAAGATGGAGTTCAAATCCCGCCTCAGATACTCGTCAGCTGTGGGACCCTGGGCAAGTCAACTAATTTCTCTTTTCTCAGTCTCCTTCACTGTAAAAATAAGGCAGATGGACTGAATGACCTCCAAGGTCCCTTCCAGGTTGAAATCTATGATCCTATGATTTAATAGGGCTAGAAGTGACCTCAAGGGACCTTCTAGTCCAAAATAAAGTAGACAAAACCCATAGTTTTTGCTTCCCAAGTCACCCGCCATGGTAATTGTGTTTGCTTTCTGCTCAGTGAAAACTAATAAACTCTGAACAGCCTTTAAGGGGAAAAAAAAATTGCTCAGTGGGTTGAGAAGCTTTTTGGAAGTTCCTAAATTAACCTAATGACACAGATCAAGGGGCATGTGAGGATTGTTATTATCTCCACTTCACAGGTAGGGAAACCAGGCATAGAAAGCGAGCAAGCTGTGCTTTTATAAATCTGCACAGGCAGCACGGGCGTCTCTTGCTGTTTTCATATTACAGATGCTCAGTGCCCACCCAGCAACCTGAAAGGGTTAACATCCTTGCCCCAGTGTCTGAGCTGCTGCCCCCCAGGCAGTGTTCTCTGGCTCAGGAAGGCTGGGGGAGGAGGGTGGGACTTCAGCCTTCTTAGAGTTTGCTGGTTGCTGAGCACACTTTTACAGCCTTTTAGAAAGAGATTTGACAGTTCCCTAGACCCCCATGGCAGGAGACCTTCCCTGTTGTACAGAAGGACCCGGGTTCTGTGGGTCGAGTGAACCAGCTCCCTTAGCGTTCAGGCCTGATTCCCTGTGGCTGAGCAGTTGGATTCTGTGGGAGCCTGGGAACACCCATCCCTGGGGCTGTAGAGAGGCTTCTGGGAAACCCAAGACACTTCCTACCAGCTCCTACTTAACTATCAGACCAGCAGCAATGATCAGAAGTCACCCAAGAAGGAAAACCTTGCACACAAGCATGTTGGTGTAGAGGAGATTATTGTGTGACCCTGGACAAGTGAGTCAGTCAATCAGCCAACATATGTTAGTGGTCATGCTATGTGCCAGACACCATGCTAAGCATTAAGATTGTGAAGAAAGCCAGAAAATAGTCCCCTGTTCTCAAGAAACTCACATTGTAATGAGGAAGACAACACACAAATAGCCATGGCCATACCAGAAAAGTATATGAATAGGAAGTAGCCTTGGAGGGAAGCCATTGTCGGGGTGGAAGTGCCAGCAAGGTGGGATTTTTGTTGTTTTCTTTTTGGAGTTCAATTTCCAAGGCTCTGGCTAAATGGTGGAGGTCTGAAGCATTGATCTCTTTCAAACCTCTGAAGGATTGATCTCCTGTGAACATCTGAAGGATCGATCTCTTGTGAACCCTGATAATTCACATCTGTGCTGTGCTGAGTCAGACAGGTTTGTGTGCTTTCTGGCTCTGAGCCAATCAGGGGCTGAGTCTTTGTTATACATTCTGGGAGGTTGACTCCTGATTTCCTGGTTGAGACTCTGAGTAGCTGTACATTAAGAGCCCCTTGACTGGGTAGATGTCCATGCTCCCTTGATCCAGTGAGATATGTAAAGCGTATAGCAATATTGCTATGTTCGGACAGCTGGAGCCCTGTCTGTTGGTCTCTGTGCTAATTTCTCTGCTCGCATTTTCTCTGCTTATATTTTCTCTGTATTTTCTCAAAGTTCAGGGTGCTGACCTTTCCCCTGAACTAGTGAATGTAATTAAAAGTAGGACTGTTAACCCCTTTTTGAGCAGTCTCTCCTTTAAAAGCACATCAAAGAACCTGTGCTAGTAGGCAATCCTGGGTGTGCTAGGGTGCTTTCTAATACATGGGGGTGGAGGGTAGGGGTGGAAAGGCCTTCAGCGGAAGGTGGGATTTGAAGCCAGCAGCGAGGAGTAAGAGCAGTCCAGGCAGGAGGATGGCTTATTTAAAGGGCATGGGTTCAGAGAATGTCATGTGCTGTGTGAGGGAAAGAAAGAAGGCCAGTAATGCTCTAGAGTGCATGGAGAACTAAGAGGAAAAACAATAGTTGACATTTATGTATCACTTTAAAGTTTGCAAAGAACTTTATATGTATATCTATCTATCTATCTATCTATATATATATACACATATCAATCATCTCATTTCATCCTCACAACCCTAGGAGGTAGACTTATTATTAATTATCATTAAAATATTAATTATTCTCATTTTAAGGAGATTTAAGGATTTGGGTCTTTCTGACTCCAAGCCCAACACTGTCCATTATACCACCTGGAAGACTAGAAAGGTATTTACCCTCTCTTGAGACTCGGTTTTCTCACCTGTAAAGTGAGCTAAAGTTGACCTAAATGATGACTGAGGACCTAGGTGATATAGTAGATAGAGTGTCAGACCTGGAATCCAGCCTCGGGCTTTTACTAGCTGTGTGGCCCTGGGCAAGTCACTTCACTTCTGCTTGCCTCAGTTTCCTCATCTGTAAAATGGGGATAATAATAGGCCCTGTCTCCCAGACCTGAGGATGAAACGAGATAATAATTACAAAGCCTTTAGTACAGATCTTGAGTGCTATATAAATATTATTGTTGCTATTGTCATCATTAAATCTAGGATCAAGACTTACTATCAGGGTCAGCTTGGCACAATCCAGTAGCTTCATGTCTCTGGGCCTCAGTGTCCTGAAGGGTCATGCTGAGGTCTCCTCTGGTTCTGAATTCATGATTGTATGACGGAGGCGAGAGGATATGGGGGAGGAAGTGGCCTTTCAGGTCTTCTGAGCACCTCTTTCATGTGCTTCTCTTCTTTCTAAGTGCTTGAGAATCCGCATTATTACTTTTCCCTTTGCTGCAGTTCCCCCTCTCTCTCTAGGGGCGGGGTGCACGGAATCAAGGGACACTTTGGGAGGAGCATCACTTCTGTCCCCCAACCTCCCACCTCCACCCCAGTACACCGCTTATGCTGTGAATGGAGTTGACTGGCATGCTGGAATCACTTGGGCAGCAGTCAGGCCTATGGATGGATAGATCCAGGATTTATCATTCAGATGCCCCAGGCAAATGTGAAAATTGCAGTCCCTATTTTGCTGTCCCCTGGAGACTTTAGGCCTTCACTTCAGCTGGAAATTAATACCTGTGGGCCATGGAAATGGAATTTACCAGTATTAAAAGCACGTATATTTATGAAAAGTCGTGCTCAAAGGTGTCTCTCTTGCTCCTCCAGTGTGTCACACCCAGGGCGCTTGCACCCTTTGCCCATCCCTAAACCCTGCACAGTTTACGTCATAGATGCTGGGGATGTAAAAGTAGCTAGGTCATGGCCCTTGCCACGGTGTCTGGCAGGGAGACCCATGTTCCAATAAAAACAGTACACAGAAAGCTCCAGAACAGAAGCAACTTGTAAGTCAAATCAAGTCACCAGCATTTATTAAGGGCCTGCTCGGCTCCAGGTAGCGTGTGTCGGTGACACAAAGAAAGACAAGAGAGCGTCCCTGCCCTCACAGACCTTCCAGTCTAACGGGGAGACAGCCGTACTCAGACACGACAGAAACCGGAGAAACCAGACGCAACTAACTGAGAGGAAGGTGCGGACATTGAAGGCGGCTGGGGAAGGTTTCTTGAAGGAAATGGTGTTTTGGATGGGACTTGAAGGGATCCGGGGAGGCCAGGAGATAGAGAGCATTCCAGGCATTGGGGAGGTGGTGGGAAAATGCTGAGAGGCAGGAGATGGAGCGTTTTGTGTGTGGGGGCAGCCAGCCGGGAGGCCAGGGTCTTGGATTGCACAGGACAAGGGGGCGGAGAGGAAGGGAGACCTAAGAAGACTGGAAATGCCAAAGGGGAAAGTTACGTATTAAGTATAATGATAAGTCAGAGGATCGGGAAGGATGTCAGGAAAGCGCCAGTATTTGAAATGCGCCTCAAAGGCGAAGGACGGATCCGACTTTGATAGTAGATGGCAAAGGAAGAGTGCGTGTTCCCGGCAAGTGACACAGCCTGGTTATTGTTGCCGTGGTGGTTGGGTCACGTCCTACTCTGTGGGGTTTTCTTGGCAACGATACTGCAGCGATTTACCATTTCTCTCTCATATGCCCCCATTTTACAGATGAAGGACTGAGGCAAATAGAAGTTAAGTGACCTTCTCAGGGTTCTATACAGTCCCTTGATTTTTTTTTCCTCCCAGTAGAATGTGGTGGCGTTGGCCCCTTTTTCTATTTTACACCCCCCCCCACCGAGACCCTCCAAACCCTGGATTTAGAGTCAGAAGGGACTTTTGAGGCCATCTGGTTCAACCAGCTAATTTTATAGTTGGGGAAACTGAGGCCCCCAAGAGGTTTAATGACTTGCCAAGGTCATATAGATAAGCATCAGAGTTGGGATTTGAACTCGGGTCCTCGCCCTATTGCCTTCCACAGATGCTGCTCTGTGAAGGATAAATACCCCTGATCAGTCTCAGAAACGTCCTGCCCCAAAGCCATGAGGCCTCCTAGGCTTACTGTGCACAGATGACCTCCCTGAAGACTGTCCTGAGTCTCCTGTAGAATAAGGTCCTCCCACCCCTCCAGGACACACTATGTTGGTCTCATGAGGGAAGTGGGTTAGAGAAGGTGGCGAAGATGCCTCCAGCATCACTTAGAGTGGGCGTCTGGGAAATACGTGTTGGAATGAATGAAGGAGAAACTCTGGCATAAAAAAAAAACTGTAATTTATATATAATCTAAGCCATACATAAATTATATGTAATTATATATATTATATTATAACACATTGTTAACATCCATATTGTATGTTATGTTATATATAATTATATAATATATCATAATGCAGAATAGGAATTACATAGTATAAGATTACATACAGTTTATGTGCAACTTATATTTGACTTAAGTTATCCATAAATTATATATTATATACTTTATTTAAATTATTTATATTAGATTATTTATATTATAATAATATAATTTTATATACATACATACATACATACATACATACATGCATGCATGCATGCATATATTTGCAACTTGATATAATGGCTAGTGAACTGGTCTCAGAGTCAGGAAGATTTGGGTCCAAGACCTGCTCCTGATCCATGTGGGCTGTGTGACTTTGGGCAAGTCATCCATCCTCTCAATCCCCTGGGCAATGCTTTAAGAATACAAGTTATGCCACAGTGTAAATGGAAAGAACAGCCACTCATCAAATGATCGCAAGAGAATGTAATGAAATTATGAAGATCAAGCAGGACTCAAGTCAAGAGATGTGAGAAGACCCTGCCACCCCCTTCATGGAGATGGGAGGTCCACAGGTGGCAGGCATTGCAGTTTGGACTTTTACAATGTACCAATCAGTTATGCTGATTTTTTTCCCCTTACAAATACTGTTTGTTATAACGGATGGCACTCGGGGAAGAGGAAGGATACTGGGGATAACTAGGATGATGTAAGACACAGATGACATGAATTATTTAAAAAAAGACTCCACGTAATGCAAATGAAAACAACAGTGAGGAATCACCTCATGCCTGTCGGGTTGGCTGATATGACAGAGAGGAGAAATGACAAATGTCGGAGGGGAAAAGTGGGAGACTAATGCACTGAGTCAGCCATTCTGGAGAGCAATTTGGAACTGTGCCCAGTGGCCTATGCCTTTTAACCCAACAATAGCACGACTGGGTCTGGATCCCAAAGAGGTCAAAGGAAAAGGACCTGTATGTACAAAAATATTTAGAGCAGCTCTTTTTGTGGTGGCAAAGAAGTGGGAATCGAGGGGATGCTCATCGATTGGGCAGGAACTGAACAAGTTGTGGCATATCATTGTGAGGCAATACTATTGGACTATAAGAAATGATGAGCAGGATGCTCTCAGAGAAACCAGGAGACACTTACACGAGCTGATGTGAAGTGAAGTGAGCAGAGCCAGGGGAACTCTGTACTGGCCACAGCAACGCTGCATGATGATCAGCTGGGAACGACTTAGCTATTCTCAGCAATACAGTGATCTGAGACAATTCCAAAGGGCTTGTGATGAAAAATGCTGCCCACCTCCAGCGAAAGAACCGATGGTATAAATGCAGATGGAAGCCGACTTTTTTAAAACGTTCTTTATTTTTCTTGTGTTTTTGATCTGTGGTTTCTTGCACAAATGTGATTAATATGGAAATATGTTTTGTGTGACTACACATGTATAATCTATATCAAATCGCCTTCTCAAGGAAGGGAGAGAGGGAGACAATTTGAAACTCGAAATTTGAAAAAAAAATGTTATAATAGTTTTTACATCTAATTGTAAAAAATACAATATTAAAAAAAAAAACCATACAAGTTATGGATGAGTTGATGATCTGATTGGTGTGGAAGCTCAAGATCCCTGGATCTGGCATGAATGAGGTAACAGTGCTTAGACAATGAAAAAAAATACAGTCATTACTTTTATATAGAGCATTACAATTTTGAATTTGCTTTCACACACATTTCCTATTTGATCCAACAATCTCGCAGCCAGTAGGACAAGTATTATTGTCCCCATTTACCAGGTGAGGAAACAGGCTGAAATGCTTAAATGTCTTGCCTGAGTTAATTCGTAACAGAAGTGGGTCTTTAATACAATTCTACTGACTTCCCATCGTGTTCTTTCTGCATTATATTGCCTCCCCATCAGCTGACTAAGCCAACATTGATCACAAAGGTCTAGCTGATGGTTAGTTTGGGACACACTGAGACTGGTAGCTTTTTGTGAGATTTTAAAATGAGCAACCTTAAAGATCAGTCATTTTTCGCACTTAAAGCCAGTAGGCAGCTGCTTCTCAGTCCAGTTAAGGAATAAGCCAGTGATGCTGCTTAGAAGGAAGGCTCATTTGATGATGGTGATGGGATAGACTGGGTATAGCCAGGACCAGAGGTCAAGGCAGATGCAGAAGGTCACAACAGTTCAATGGGAAAACCTTAAGAGAACTTTACAATAAAAAATGATGGATTTTTAAAAAATGCTTTTATTTGTAAAGTTCAACATACTATTTGGTTCCAAGTTTTCTGACGCTAGAGCCCTCAGAGGAGACTGACAGAGAGCAACATGTTGCACAGAGGGGAAGTGCCTGCCCTCCTTCTGTGCCAGCTTATCTCTAACCATTAGTCTACCCTACTGTATAAACTCACTTATAGTAGAGTCTTTTCTTCTTGGTCATTCAATTTGATGAAGTTCAGCGTCTTGGAGCCTCAGTATCCACAACGGCAAATGAAGAGGTTAGATAAGATGACCTCCGAGTTCCCTTCCAATTCTAGACCTACGTATGATCTTAATAAATTCAGGCTGAGCTCCCAAGTACTAGGGTATGAAATGGCGCTGCAGTAATCTATCAGTTAGACCTGAGTTCAAGTGTGGCATCACAGACTTTCTACTCGAGTGACCCTGTTTGCCTCAGTGTCCTCATCTGTAAAATGAGCTGGAGAAGGAAATGGCAAGCCACCCCAGTATCCTTGCCAAGAAAATTTCCTAAAAATGGGGTCATGGAGAGTCTAATAGGACTGAAAACAAATAAACAATCGCAAATCTGTTTCCACACAGATGAAAGGCAAAGAGAACTGGGGAAAGTTGTCTTGGTTGAGAGAGGTTCAAGTCCCCAGTGACCCTGTATCCTATCCCTTTGCACCATGGTCCTGGCTATGCATCCTCTGAGGTAGTTACCTGGCCAGTTCCTCTCATACAAAAGAGGCAATACGTGTAGAGAATTTTGCACCTATTTAGTGCCATTCAACCTAGGCAGCTCGGTGGCCCAGGGGAGAGAGCTCTAGACCTGGAGTCAGGAAGACCCAAGTCAGAATCCTGCCTCAGACACTCTGTTTTTCACCTCTGATGCCTCCGTTTCCCTTCAGTAAAATGGGGGTTATAGCACCTGCCTCCGAGGCGTGGCTCAAGGATTAAGTGGGATAATATTTGTGAAACGCTTGGCAAACCTTAAAGGCACAACACGAATGCTCGATGTCATTAGAAAGGTCATAGTCCTTCTCTTGTTTCTCCTTCCCGCAGGTGGCCGAGATAAGCGAGGCGGACCCATTCTGACTTTCCCTGCACGAAGCAATCATGACAGAATAAGGCAGGAGGACCTGCGGAAGCTTGTGACTTATTTGGCCAGCGTACCAAGGTAAGGCTCGAAAGATGTCTTCTCAAAGGTCAGCCCTGCCTGCTTCTGAAAGACTGTCGTGGGGCACCTGGGAGGACAAGCGTTGGCTCTCCAGTTGGAAAGTCTTCTAACGCCACTCCCTCTCGGTGTCAAGCACATCATTCCCATATCCCTCATTCTTGTGGTGGTCAACATTCCTGGAGTCAGAACTAGGAGGAGAGATAGACAGCCCATTTGAGGGAAGGGGAAGTGCCCGCTCCTGGAAAGTTTAATTCCATTCGATACGACAAACATGGATTAAGCATTTAGATTGTGCAGGAGCTAGGGATAGGGATCCGAGCTATGCTTTCATCTGTATGGAAAACTCTCAAGTGAAAAAATTCTCTTTACCATTGCGGGTCTGTACTGCCACTGAAACATATAGTCTCTTCTTGTTGTTGTTGAGATTTCAGAATTCCTTTAATCACCCCAAGGTTCTCACTAAAGCAAAGACCAACTTTTTCATCCCAACATTCTATCAGTGTCACTACATAGCAGTGAGACATGGAATACAATGGTCCCCAAAGATTTTTTTCTTCTCTCTCTTTTTTTTTATTGATTTGTTTGTTTACTTTAGTTTACAACATTCAGTTCCACAATCCCTTGAGTTTCGTATTTTCTCCCTCCCCCCCTTGGCAGCATGCAGTCAAGTACAGGATCTGCAAATACTCTTACTTTAGCCATGAGGTTGTATAGAAGGGTTGTAACCGATGGAGAGAACAATGGGAAAGAGGAAACCAAACAAGAAGAAGAACGAGAGCGCGTAGTTTACTTCAGCCAGCATTCAAACCCTGTTCTTTCTAGCTCTTTCTCTGAATGCAGACATCTCTCTCCATCATGAGTCTTTTGGAGTTGTCTTATAACCTTGTGTTGCTGAGAAGAGTCCAGTTTATCAAAGTTGGTCGTCACACATACGCTGTGTCTGTGATTGTGCACAAACGTCTCCTGGTTCTGCTCGAAACATATAGTCTTAGAATGTGGATTCTTAACCTGGGTTTTATGAAATTTGAAAAAAATATTTGAATAACTATATTTCAGTATAACTGGTTTCCTTTGTTTTGTGAATTTAAAAACGTTTTTTTTCTGAGAAGAAGGTCCCTAAATTTTACCAGATTGCCAAAGGAATCCATGACACAGAAAAGGTTAAGAACTTCTGTCTTAGAGGGTTGTCTGGGGCATGAGAGGTTAAGTGACTTGCTCAGAGTCACATGACCACAATGCATGAGAGGAGAGACTTGAACTCAGGTCTTTCAGACTCCAGGGTCAGCTCATTCTCCACCACATCAAGATATCTTTCAGAAGTTGGGGACATAAGGACACAAATGAAACAGTCACTGCCTTCAATGAGCTTACATTCTAATGGGGAAGAGGTGGCTGTTTGTCCTTTGTTCCTGAAGAGCATCATGGCATCAGGGAGGTGATGCCATGACATGCAAGTGAAATGGATTTAAGTGAGGCAGGAGTGGAAAAAGTGAATGGAAGTCCAGGCCATGGGAAGACAGTTGGGAAACAGTTCTGAGAAAGACAAGCACTCTGGAGGTTTCTACATTGACCATATCTTGATTTTTCTTTTTGCTCAAACCCTGGAGAATACAGGGCTTGTATTTGTAACCTGGGGCTTGGGGCAAATAATTCACCTTTCCTAACTAGAGCAGAAGCTGTCTCTGGCTGGTGTCATGCCAGCAATTCCATTCATAAGGGTGATAGAAGAACATATATCTGGGAACTAACCACTTTTCCAGGGAAGTCTAGAGGGAGACCAGTGCCAGGTTTGCCCTCCAGGCCACATGCGTGCTGCCCCGGGATCATGGAGCAATGTGTTTGCATGGGGCCTGCTTTGAAGAGAGATCTCTGTGGAGGGAACCCTGCTGCCTTTAATTTTCCAGCAGCTGTGGGCTGCTTGGCATTTGCTGTGACCAGTTGGAAATGGTGCCTTATCTTTTCTTCTGTTTGCTGCAGCTTTTGCTGAAAAGCTGGTAGATTAGCAAAGGAACAGGATATTCTGATCTGACTTTGATGGGAAATCACCACCAATTTTTTAAGCTTGCTTATGACATTCTTGTAGCAAGAACGGAGTGGGGAAGCAGTAAATCATGTGAAGCTATGAAGGAAACATATATAAGATGGGAAAGACAGGACTCAGGGACACGCACTTAGAGAGCCTAGCAACTCTTGTTTTTCAGAAGAAATAGAATGAAATGCAACTTGTACATAAAAGAACTGAAAAGTCGCTCCTGCACCCATCCCATCTAGCCTTGGTCACATAACCATAAATTCAGAGCTAGAAGGGGCCTCAGAGCCAGTCTTGTTCAACCCTTCTGGAAAATGAGGCCCAAAGAGATCAAGTTTCTAGTCAAAGTTTGCTTAGATAGTAAATTAGGAGGGGAGCAGTAGCACCAGCAGCAGCAGCTAACAGATCTAGAGTGGTGACTGGGCCAGGCACTGTGCCAGGCACTTTACAAGCCTTATATTATTGGACCCCCACAATGACCCTGAGCGGTAGGTGCAGTTGAGGAAACTGAGGCAGGTGGCAGGTAAGTGACTTTCCAAGGGTCATGCAGCTAGCAAATACATGAAGTTGGATTGGAACTCAAGTCTCTCCAAACCCAGGCCAAGCGCTCTCCCCACGGTACCACCTAGCTTATTGCTGACATGTGCCGAGGCTAGATTAATGTAGTAAAAATAGGGCATCCGTGAGAAAGACCTGGAATAGTTCTCTTGGAAATTTTAACAAAGGGATATTTACTGTGAAGAGGAAGCGTGAACAGAAGCACAGACATTTCCCCTCAATGCCTGGGGGCGCACTGTCCCCTAGACTGCCTTGGTCCCTGGGGAGAGTGAGTTCCTACTTAAAGTAGTTTCTATGAAGTATGGCTCCTGCCAGTTTGTTCATTGTTGTTTAGTCATTTCTAGTCGTGACCTCATTTGAGAACCCTAAATTCATGAACCCTATTTGGGGTTTTCTTGGCAGAGATACTGGATTGTTTTGCCATTTCCTTCTCCAGCTCATTTTACAGATGAGGAAATTGAGGCAAACAGGGTGAAGTGACTTGCCCAGGGTCACACAGCTAGGAAGTGTCTGAGGCTGGATTTGAACTCCAGGCCTGGCACTCTATCCGCCACACCACCTAGTTGCCTGCTGATTTAACGTCTGAATGTGTCATAGCCATTGGATAAGTCATCATCTTAGCAACTCTACACTGGTATAGGCTGGCTAAAGAACCCAGCTTGGCTTTGGACTTCTTGTGGCTTTCCTTTCTGGACCTTTTTGATTCTCCTTCCCCTGAAATAGGAAAGAATAGACAACAGAGGCAGAAGTCAGAGCAGGCCCCTGCTCTGGTAGACCCCACTGGGACCCAAGGCATCCCTCCCGCTGAGACATTCAGCAGTTGTCGTGTCTTCATTGGAACACGCTGAAGCATTTTGTTTGGTTGGATTTGGACGGAAGCACTTTCCGACAGGGAATGATATGAAAATCTGGAATGAGGCCACCGTAGAATTTCCTTATCCAGAGACTCTCAAAGGGAAGAGAGCTTCCCATCTCTCCTAGAAGCAGGAATAGGAACCAAATGACCTGTTTGTTGAAGGCGGTAACTGATCCAGATAGGGATGGAGCTAAGCAGGTTTAAAGAGCACCAGCCCCTCTAACAGGCATCGAAAGATGATGTTTCTTCAGAAGTTTCCCTTAGGCGCAAAGGACCATTGGTTCATCCAGAGCCACTACAGTATGGATTTGAGGGAAACAGTAATAGGACCCACAGGGAATATGTCATGCTTGTTTTCCTGTCTAGTAAACCATCTGCAGTCACTAAATCAAAGAGAAGGGGTTGAGGAACGCTCTTTGTCTTCTTTTACCAGATAAGATGATGGGCTGTGATGTTGATGTAAGATCTTCCCTGCCTATTAATAATAGGCCTCACAAGGAGCCCATCAAGGGAAGGAAGCTTGCTTAGGGGACACTTGCTTGTAGGAAGGCTTTCATACGTTTTGCTAATTCCCAATTAGACACTGAGTCCAGCATTGTGCTGCCTTCTGGCTCTGAGAAGTGTACATATACTCTGAGTTGGTATTTTGCTTTGGGGGCTTGCCTATGAGAAGGTTCTGATGGTTCTCAGGTAGAGATTGTGAGTGACTGTATGTTCAGAGCTCCCCGACTGCTCAGATGTAAAGGCTGTCTCCATCCAGGGATGTATGTAAAGTATATCATTGATTCAAGCAGTCAGAGCCCTGTCTGTTGGTCTTTATTTCTCTGCTTGTATTTTCTCTGAAGTTCAGGGTGCTGACTTTCCCCTGAACTAATGAATGGAACTAAAAAAGATTGTTGGCCCCTTAAACAGCTATCTTTCCTAGTAAAACAGATCTAAGAACCTGTGCTTCCAGCCATCCTGGCTATGCCAGTATGGGTGCTGGTACATGGGCACATGTGATAATGGATTCAGAGGCTAGATGAGACTCCCTCATTTTTCAGATGAGGAAACTGAGGCTGTTGGTGTTTTTAGTAACTTGCCTAGGGTCACAGAGCTAGCAAGAGACAGGATTTGAACCCAAGTCTTTCTGACTCAAAGGTCAGCACTGTACATATTATACTGCATACTCCTGAAAGGGAGTAAGAATGAATTTTTTTTTCTGAGAAAGTGAGGGGAAACTGATGCCAAATGGAACAAGGGTGGCACAGCAGAGCAATGGATCCTTTGTACCTGTCAATTCATTCAAGAGATAGGAAATTAGCATGGAGAGTGAGATTGCAGAAGCGATTGTATCCAGTGCTGACCAGGACTAACTTCCTGTCTGTTGCATGAAGTTGTACATAATAGATTTGCCATTTCATGGGCAATCTTTTTTATTATATTATGGAAATGGTTGTTTTATTCAGTAGATTAAAACCAAAATAGATATATATATTTTAAAAAGCGCTGTCCTGTGCTCCATGCAGCACTGAGAAAGGGCCCCAGCTCCCAGCGGTAGGAGGGATCCTGCTGCATCCCCTGGGAGGAAGAGACACATTGTGGGGGTGGGTGACTACCTCCTCCAGCGAGGGGGACGGCTTCACGGAGGCCTGACTTGCTTATCAGGAGGTGTGCTGTCTTCCAGGACCATGTGATGGGGAGACTGCCAAGACTGATCTAAGCCACCATTGCTACCCACCTCTGTTCCTTCATGACAAGGTATTGTCAGAAGAAATAGATAATGGAGCTCTACTGACCTTGAAGTCCTAATGAAGAAAGTGAATGATGCAGGGTCATAGATTTAGTGTGAGAAAGGACCTTGTGACCTGTCCATTCCATCTCTCTCACTTCACAGAGGAGGAAATTGAGGCTTATGAGGTGAAATAATAATTTGGGATCCTAAATTTAGAGGCAGAAAGGACCTGCGAGATCGTCTGGTCCAACCCTCTCATTTTACAAATAAGGAAACCAAGGCACAGTATTATTACACAGCTTGCCAAAGGTCACATAGACGGTGAGTGAGTGGCAGACGTGGGGTGTAAATCCAGGTTCTTATTTGAACCCTAGCACTCTTTTTTTTGGAGGGGGGAGGGCAGGGAAATTGGGGCCAAATGACTTACCAAGATCACACGGCTAGCCAGTGTCAAGTGTCTGAGGCTGGATTTGAACTCGGGTTCTCCTGACTCCAGGGCCGGTGCTCTACTTGCTGCATCACCCAGCCGCCCCACTAGCGCTCTTTCTACTGCGGTGTTTTCCACGCTGCCTCTCAGGTTGCTGCAGATGCAAATACAGATCTAGGGTTTAAGTCCTGGTCCTCTGGTTCACAATGCAGAACCCTGTCCACTGTCTCCCTCGGCCTCCCAGGACAGATCATGGTTTTGTTGTGTCTCAGTGTGACTGGTAATGGCTCTGGGAGAGAGGGCGTGCTCAGGGGTGTGCTGAGCTGCCCCTGTAGATGGTTTTCGTGAGAATGAGCTGGCTTTCCATTCACAGCTCATCGTACGAGAGTGCCAGGCTCACACACAGGGAGGGAAGGTACCCCACAGAGGCTGGGGGACATGGATCAGGAAGGAGACATAGGAACCTGATCAGAAAGACTTTGAATTTTGAGAGGAAGAACATATAACTAACTGTGAAGCCAGTTACTATGAAGCGTCTGTCTGGGAGTTGGCCACCCACTGTTTTTACTTTTGGGGGGAGGGAGGAATGGAGGGAAGCCACTGGCTGACCTGCACTACAGCACACAATGACCTGGTGGACCGGGATCAGGCTATATAGCCGGCCTGCTTTGGTAGCAGTTTGCAGACACTGACTGATACTGTCTCTGATCTGGTCATGGCTCTTGTCTCCTCGGCCACTGTTGTGGTTGATAGGAAATGATACCAGGAAGTGATGGCAGTTCTGAACTTTTTATTTATTTGTTTTGAGGTACGGATCCTTTTGATAGCCTAGTGAAGCTTGTGGATGCCTTCTCAGAATTTATGCCTTTTATGCAGAGAATACATAGAATTACAAAAGAAATCTGTTATGCTGAAATACATTTATCAAAATATTTTAAAATTCATGTATTTAAATTTCTCAAATTTCAAATTATTTAAAATACTAAATATTTAGAATTTAAAATCTCTTTTAAAAGTCTGAAGACCCGATACTAAGAACCCTTGATTTAGTGACAGTGTGGTACAGTGGATGGAATACTAGACTGAAAGTCAAAACTTGACTCCAAACACTGGAAAACCTGTGTTCAAGTCTTGCCTTAGACACATATGCTTGTGGGTGAGTCACTTAACTTCCAGAGTTTGTTTCTTCATCTGTGAAATAGGTCTAATAGTAACCTGTAAATGAGATAAGGGTTGTGTAATGATAAGCATTGCACAGAGCATTCAACAGGCTAGGCCCTGCCTGGGCCTCTTCCAGTGAGAACCAGAATTACATACGTCAAGCACTTTGCAAACCTTCAGCCCCAGCTATTATTGTTATGAAGGACATTGATGTAGTGGACACAGAAGCAGCCTCAGAGTCAAGAGGACCTAGGTTAAAGGTCCGTCTCTGCCCCTCAGTGGCCCTAGGAAACTACCTATAGCTATAGGTTGTGGATCAGGGGTTTCCTCATTGGAGGTTTCTTACATCAGTGAAATCACAAATCTGGCCAAGAAGCATGACAGTCAACATGCGTGCCAGAAAAGACAGCATGAAGGACGGGGGTAGAAAAAAAAAGCTGTAAGACAAAAAGATGGGGAAACAGCAGTTTTAAAAGAATAGGAAAAGTCTCAACCTCAGGAACCACAGAACGGCACACTTGGCATCCTTCCCTGGCAAATGCCTAGAAGGGAGTATTTAAACAGGTGCTTTGTGAGCATTTAGAAAGAATAGGAACTAATAGTCCCAGGGTGTGATGGCCAGTCGGCACCACTGTGTTCCATGCCAGGTACTGCATTTTAAGAGGGAAATTGAGCAATTAGCTCATTATCTTTTCTCTCCGAAGAGGACATGTAGGATGAGAAAAGGGGGTGTAATCACCCAGTCCAAATGAGAGAAAAGAAAGATAGCCAAGCTGGTGTACTGGCCATTCTGAAATACAAAAGAACCTATCGATCCATCAATGTAACAACAAGTCGTTATGACAACATTCCTTCCTGCCAGGCGCTGGGTTAGGTGCCAGGCAAACTCAGTGACTGATAGAATCTCTGCACAGAAGGGGGAGACGACCGTTAGATATCTCAGTATACTCAGAATAAACACAAAAAGGACAAATCCAAATAAATGCCGAGTACATTAATACAGGGTGGCAAAGGAGGAAGGGGTTAATGGTTGGAAGGGTCAGCACTCAATCTCGTTTAAGTGAGAGGGTGGTGCTTAAGCTATTTCTTTTTTTTAATTTGAGAAAATGTTCATTAATGAATGGAAACCCATTTTCTCTCCTTTCTGCCCTCCCTATTCCACTGATAAAAAGGGATGAGGAAAACAAATTCCTTGCAACTAATATGCAGAGTTCAGTGAGACAAGAGGCATTTCTCCGCATTTTGAATCATGGTTTGAGCTGCTTCTTGAAGGAAGAGAGAGGGGAGCGCATCCCAGGCACAGGGGTGGCCAGTGCAGAGGCACAGAGATGGCAGATATGGTGCGCTTTTGAGACATAGAGCTCTTTTTGGTCTGGGTCTCAGGAGAAATCATACACGGTGTGATCGGAAAGATAGATCGGGGTCGGTCTGTGAAGCCTTACCAAATCTACACAGGGGTATAGTGTAGAGGCAGTAACGAGCCACTGGAGGTGATTCCAGGGGGACCAAACTGATAAAGTTGCCCTCAACGTGTATGTGGTGGGGGTTGGGGGTAGTCTAGGGTAGTGAGAGATCTGAGGCCGGAAGACCGCATAGGAGGCCATTGAGATGACCTAGACGAGAGGTTATGGGGTTTGAGTAGAGTGAAGGGGGCAGACGTGACAAATATCACGGAGGAAATAAAAGGCAAAATTTGGCAACTGTTTGGATGTGTGGGGTGAAGGAGAGTGAGGAGCTGGAGATTATGCTGAGGTGAGTAACCCGGGAGAATGGAAAGACTGATGATGCCTTTGACAGAAATATGGGAATGTGGAAGAGGGGTGCTTTGGGGAAAAAATGAGTTCTGCTATAGAAACATGGATTTTGAGAGATCTGCAGTTTGAAATGTCCAAGAGGCAATTGATTATTCAGGACTGAAGCTCAGGAAACAACTGAGGTAAAGGGGGCTATGGTTTCCATTGGTAGATAGAAATCCACCACACTGGTGAAGCCTATGGGCTCCTTCTCAGAATGATGTTTTGAAGTAATTAGTGGTAATGATAAATTTCACTTAGAAGTCAGTGAAAATCAAGATGCAATTTTTTTCTATCAAAGTTCACAGACTTCCCCTTTAAATCTGTCCATGGAGCCCAGATTTAGAATCCCTGCTCTATGGAGAACCTATGGAAAGACAGAGTCAGGAACTATACAGAGGGTTCACCAGGCTGCCAAAGGGGCTCACGGGAGGTACTTGGAGAAGTAGTGAGCTTCTAACCACTGTCATTATTCATGCAGAGATTGGATGTTATTAACTGCATGACCCTGAGCAAGTCACTTAACCCTGTTTGCCTCAGTTTCCTCATCTGTAACTGGAGAAGGAAATGGCAAATCCTTCCAGTATCAATGCCAAGAAAACCCTAAATGGGGTCAGGAAGAGTCGGACACAACTGACAAATGACTGAACAACAACAGAACGGCCGTGGGACGACACCACCACAACAGCTTCAGTTGAGAAGCAGGGGCCATTGTGGGGCGTGATTATTTAGAAAGAGGTTTAAATCCTGCCTTGGAGACCAGCTCCATAGCCTGGATTTGGTGCCCGCTCTGATTCTAGATGAAACATTTCCACACTCAGCTCTCCTTTAGTATTCTGCTACAACTCTGCCTCATGTTCTTACCTGTGGATGTTTCCTACCTTGAAAGAGATTGAAGACAACTTTCAACACTGATCCAATTGTCATCTTCCCATCAGTTGGCTCTCTACCCTGGATAGCTTCTTAGATCAAAAAAACTAAAGCCTGGGAAAGACACTTTCAAACCTAGTCAATTGATGATTTGTCATAGTAACAGAAGGATGTAGTGACGTGGAAAACCCAGCCTAGGTGTTTGTAAACAATTCGTTGGGAATTGATCACAAACCAGGGCAGAAGAAATAGACGTTTCCACGTCTTGTATCTACTAAAGACCTTGGACACTGTATCCTTTCCTTTTTTTTCCTCTTTCTTTCATTGTCAACATCCTGTTGTCATCTCGGGCGAGGGGGCCAGGTGTCAGATGGGGAAGGGAAGATGACAGCAGATTAGCATGGGTTATTCAGGGCTGCCAATCACCCCGAGATGCGGGCGTTCCTTGCCTGCATTTTTATCCGATTCATTCTTGTCCGTTCTATTTTTGTGGAAGCCAACTCAGTCTGCCAGTAAATAGGAGCAGGCAGAGTTAGACAGAAAGGAAGATAATAGAGGAGTGGGGAGAAACGGCAGGGTCGACTTGCACCATCTCAGCACGAATGAGTCCTCATGTTAGCCACACTGTCATCATTGGAGGCGCTTGTTGAACCTACCTGCTGAGGTGGGTGGTTAGAGGCCTTCGTCATGTTCTGGGCCTCCTTGCTAAAGAGAGATGTGGGCAATGGGAGCAGAGAGGAGAAGAGAGGGGCAGAGATGCCAGCAGAGACGGGAAATAGGATCAGTGAGAAAAAGGTGTTGCTGTTTTGTTTTAAGAGTTGATATTTATATAGCAGTTTAAGGTTTGTAAAGCACTTTAGAGACGTTATCTCATTGGGTCAACAGATCTCAAGAGGCTGGTGCTTTTATTATTCCCATTTTACAGATGAAGAAGCTGAGGGAGACAGGGGCTAAGTAGCCTAAGGTTATGTAGCTAATTAGGATCTCAGGTCAGATTTGAACTTAGGACCTCCTAACTCCAACTCTAGTGCTCCGCTATGTCTATTATGTCACTTAGGAAACTTTATGGTTTGTGGGTCTTTTTGTTTTTGTTGTTTTGTTTTTTGGACAGGGGAAGGCCGGGCAATTGGGGTTAAGTGACTTGCCCAAGATCACACAGCTAGTAAGTATGTCAAGTGGCTGAGGAAGGATTTGAACTCAGGTCCTCCTGACTCCAGGGCAGGTTCTCTATTCACTGTGCCACCTAGCTGCTCCTGAATCTTAACAGTTTTTTTTTTAATTGTTTACTCTTCATGACTTGAGTTGGGGTTTTCTTGGCAAAGATACTGGAGTGGTTTGCCATTTTTTTCTTTAGCCCATTTTACAGGTGAAGAAACTACAGCAAGTTGGCTTAAGTGACTTGCCCAGAGTCACACAGCTAGTAAGTGTCTAAGGCCAGATTTGAACTCATGAAGAGGAGTCTTCCTGCCTCAAGGCCCAGCTCTCTATCCCCAGCACCACCTAGCTTCTGAAGGATGCCTGTATAATATATATATATATATATATATATATATATGTATATATATATATATATATACATATATATATATATATATGTATATATATATATATATATAAGATGCCTCCTAGGATGATGACCACATTTACTCTCGGGAGGCACCATGATAAATTTGTGTTAGTTGTTTGAGCTTACCCTTTGTTCAGGGACTGTGATATGTTTAGTTATCAGTGTTGCCATCAGAATATAACAAGTTATATTCTAATTTGAGGTCAGTGGGGCAGAGGAAAATGTGCCCGATTTGGACCCAGAGATTCAGTTATTATCTTAGTTCTCCTGTTTACTGTCTTTGTGACATTGGGCAAATCACTCAACCTTCTGAGACACAGTTATCTTTTTTTTTTTGGATGGGGAAAGTCAGGGCAATTGGGATTAAATGACTTGCCCAAGGTCACACGGCTAGTAAGTGTTAAGTGTCTGAGGCTGGATTTGAACTCAGGTCCTCCTGACTCCAGGGCCAGTGCTCTATTCACTGAGCCACCTAGCTGCTCCAACACAGTTTTCTTATCTGTAAAATGAAGAGTTTGAACCATATGATATGTAAGGTCACTTCCAACTCTTCATCTATGACTTGATAAATATATTTCTACTTCATAGGTACAGTAAAATATTAATCAGCTTAATTTATTTTCCCAGTATTTGTGACATGTTGCACAGATTTCTGAAAAGCATAAATAAATAAGTAATTTTACTTATATCCTATTATATATAAATACTTTTGGGCAGCAAGGTGGCTCAGTGGATAGAGCACTGAACTTGGAATTGGGAAGACTCAACTTCATGAGTTGAAGCTCAGGCTCACATACTAGCTGTGTGATCCTGGGCGAGTCACTTAACCCTGTTTATCTCAGTTTCCTCATCTGTAAAAATGAGCTAGAGAAGGAAATGACAAACCGCTCAAGGGTCTTTGCCAAGAAAACCCCAAAACAGGATCACAGGAAGACAGACATGACTGAACAACAACAAAACTACTTGTGTCTTGTTCTGTTTATTTTTTGTGATTGCTGGGCTTGTAATTTCATTTGTATAGGGACTACTAGTAATTCCCCAGCTGATGCCGGGCTGAGGCATCGAGCGAGTAAGTGCCCTGTATGGTGGCTGCGTGACTCTGGACGGCAGAGACTGGATGCCATTCCAGGTCTTCCCAAGCCTGAGGACGGTGTCACTTTGCAGCCGTGCCGTGCACACATTCATACTGTTTTAGGCTCCATAGAGCAGAGGCCGTGTAGTGGAGAAAGTACTGACCTCAGAGGGGGAAGAGCCGGGTTCAGATTCTAACTTTGACATGTGTTGGCTGTGTGACCTTGACCTTGGGCAATCCATGTCCCAGGCAACTCTTACTAAGCTGTTGTTGTGTTTGTCCTTAGTTCTTGAAGAGGACCCTGGCGTCAGGGAGATGATGTCATGACGTGCAGTTGACTTTGATTTGGGTGAGGGAGGACTGTGCAAGATCACCAGCCTCACTCTCTCCTCCAGGGCCATCTGGGTCCAGGGACCAGATATCAGTCAGTTTGAAGAAGTTTCTTCCCAGAATGCCCGGAACCCCATGAAATGTCATGTCCTAGTAATGATGATAATAATGTGTACACACATACGTGTAGTAAAACTTTGGCTACACAAACTCTTGGGCATTCAGAGAATAAGTTAGTCTTGATAGCCTCGTTTTGCAGATAGCTGAGGGCTTTCTCTTTAAGAATCAAAATTCTTTACCTTTTATTTTCACGATCCTAGCTGGAAATCAGTCCAAAATGTACTATTACAAACCACCCTGTCCCACTTTTTTTTTCCTGCTGCCCATTACTATTTTATCTGAAGCTCTGGAAATTTAAGAGCCATTCCACAAAGGGACATTTGTTTGGTGCTATAACAATGCTCTTTAAAAAGCAAAACAGAACATAGGGCTCAGACATCAATGGAGCAGCTTCTAATCTGGGCACAGATCCAATCAGACATCCAGAGCAAGGTAGTATTCTCTCCTGATATGAAGGTAGAAATAATTCCCCTCCTTCTTAAACAGAATACACTGATCCCGATGTCATCTTTCTGACCCTCCACTGTTGTCCTAGGGGATCAAACAGTGATACCCAAGTAGGCTGTGGAGGTTGTGTGGGGTCGTTATTAAATGCCACCAAACTGCTGGTAGCAAGGTCAGGTTTTTGTGGTTTTTTTTTTTCTATTTCTTCTCTGTCACTTTTCTTTGTAGTTTCGTGTCATTACTGGTACAGCTGGCTATAGCCAGCCCTTTCTCCTCTTTTAAGGTGCTGCTTCTAATGGACTCTGGGCTCTGAGACCAGATAACCATGCTCATTAAGATTGTGTTTAAAGTACGAATAAATAAGCACTGAGTGAGGCAGAAGGGGCTCTCCTATCAGGAAAGTGCATGAGTGTTATTCCATGGAAGGGGAATGAAATCTATTCTAGTTGCTAGAAGGTTCTTTTTACTTACTTCAGGCTCTCAAACATGCTTCAGATAGAAGAGGTGGCAAAGTTACTGAGTTCTAGTTAGCCGAGGTATCATTTTACCATGGAAATATCCCCTTATTAAATAAAGCTGCTCCAGTGCCATGAAGAAGGCAGGATGGGGCGGGGGGGGGGGGGGGACGACGGTAATGGGAGCAGTGAGAAAGCTTAAAGGAAGGATGAGGAAGAGAGAAGGCAAAGCAGAAGAAGATGCTGTTTGCCCAGGGTATAAAAATTGGTTATTCTGGCTATGTCTGGAAATGATAGGATTGATGAAGGATGATGGCAGTAGGGTTTAATGGCAGGAGCCTTGGAAAAAAAATTGGGACATCTAAGTTCATGTCCCACACATAACCTAGGTGATTCCAGCCTGTTTCTGGAGTATAATTCTTCTGATTTCCTTCTCTACTGGAAAAGGGGGAAAGGGATAGAAAGTATGGAAAGATGTTCTAGAATATCTGGGGTTACTTGTGGTTTTTTTTGGGGGGGGCTGAAAGGAAGCTTAGAAGGCTTAGAAAAACTCAGCTCAGTCTTTTCATTTTATAAATGAGGTCCAAATGTCAAGGGTCCCCACCCTCTGACCTAGGCCTGTCCTATGGAAGAAGATTTTGTGTGTTCTGGGAAGGGCACAGTATTCCTTGACTTGGCAACCCACCATCATTTCCCTCCCCCAAGGTGGGAAGTAGGAGGTGGAAGAAAAGAAGGGTTTTCCATGCTCAAAGATCACTTGACTAGGAGGTATAGATATAGCTTTATGGAAAATGCCTCCTAGATGTTCCCTAGAGGACAGACAAGGTTTCCTGGCAGAGTACCATCAAACACAAAAAGAAAAAAACAAAACCCACAAACTCCTGAGCAAATCCTAGCCCACCAGGGCCCATCTGACCACTTCAAGGCTGCCCTACGCCTTTGTCTTGCTCTCAGACAATCACTCCCTCTGCCATGGCTGCAGAATTACAGGGGCAGCCGGATCAAAATAGGCTAACACTAGCGCTTATGGATTGCTCCCTGTAGTTGGAAGATGCTGACTGATGGCAACTTTTGCTAAAGCTGGAGCCCCTGGATCCTCATAGCTCTAGCAACCTTGATCCTTCCTCCCCTGCTATTCCTGCTGGCTGATTTACTTGGTACACAAATGTTGGAGATGGTTATTTGACTTGATCTCAGCTCACATAGCTAGCTATGGGCTCCAGTACCTCTCTGTTACTTTGAGGATAAAATAAAACTTCTCTGTCATCTGAAGTCCTTCACCACTTGGTTCCAACCTAACTTCCCACCCTCCCCTCACACATTCTTTGGCTCAAAAAGTAACTGTTTTTGCTGTTCTCACATGTGGAATAACATCTCTGGCCTACCTGCTTTTGCCCAGGCTGTGCCCCCATTCCTGGAAAGCCCTCCTTCCTTATCTCTGCCTCTTAGAATCCCTAATTTTCTTCAAAGCTGAGCTCAGCAATCATCTCCTGCATGAAGCCTTTCCCTTCAACTGCTAGTGCCACCCCACTGAAATTACCTTGTGTTTATTTTGTATAAACTCACTTATCATACATCTACAGTTGGAAGGGACCTTGGAGTTCATCCAGCCCATCTTCCTCATTTTTCAGATGAGGAAACTGAGGCCCACGTAGTCAAAGTGGCTTTCCCAGCATCACATAGGTAGTAGAATGGGGATTTTAACTAAGCTCCTTTGACTTCAAGTCACATTCTCTTTCCATTGTACTGTGATATCTCTTCCTGTAGATTCTAAGCTCCCTTAGGTCAAGGACTGCCATCATTCTGTCTGTATCCTAAATACAGAGGGCATTTTATAAACACTTATTGATTAATTAGCAGAATAGGAACGAAAAACCCCGTTCTCTTTCCACTTCAGTGCTCTTTCCCCAAGCTAGGCTGCTTCCCTGAATGAATTATCATTTCATCAGGGTTCATACATCTCAGAGCTGTCTCCCAGCTTTTGATTTGCTGTCATGACCCTTGGTCGGCTTTATTTTATTCAACAAACATTTATGATGTGCAAAGCACTTTGCTAGGCACCGGGGAAAATCTGAAGATAAATAAGACTCATTCCTCTCTGCTCAAATAGTTTATAATCTAATAGATCCCTCCAAGGCCTCTGAGCTGGGACTCTGTGAATTCGGTGATGAAAGCTAGGCCATTAGCACTGGGGGCTCCCTGACTGGTTAGAGTCCAGGGTGTGCTGCCTTCATGGACCACAGGAACAAATCAAGGGATGGTCTGATGACTTGAAAGATAAAGAAATCATTTTTAAAATGCAAAAGAAAGAAAAGAAGAATCCATAGCTTAATAGACAAAATGGGATCTTGGAAATAGTTTCTCTGTGCTCTAGGATACTATCAGATAGGTGGTGGGTGAGGCGGGGGACGGTTCTCTCGTCAAGTGAAAAGAATATCGGTGATGGGAAGGACCTCAGCTTTCTATCCTGAATCATCCCGGCATGGCGTTTCTAACACATGGTCCTCTGACCTTCCTCGGAAGATCTCTTGTGATGTGAAATTCGTCTCTTCCTGAGACAGACTGCTCACCTGTTGATAGCCGGAATTGTGAGGACATCCCCTCATCCATGACTTCGAGTCCTAAATCTGCTTCTCTGTAGTTTTTGCCCATCACTGCTAGTTTTGTTACAGCCAAGCAGAAAGATCCTAATCCTTCTTCTCCATTCTTGTTGACCATTTCCAATAGTCTCCTATTTATCAATGTCCCTAAAAGGCGGTACCCTGAAATGAGTGCCGTACTCTGGGTGTGATCTAATACGGAGTGCAGCAAGGCCATCACCTCCCTAGACTTAGACTCAGTGTCCCTCGAGGCACCCTGTGATTCCTCTAGCTTTCTTGGTTTCCATGTTATGCCCTTGACTCAAGCACAGGATCCCCAGATCTTCAGATAAATTGCTGTCTAGCTGAATCTCCTCCATTTCAGACCTGTGCAGCTGAGGTTTTGATAGTTCCATTTCACTTTATTAGATTTGGCTGAATGTTCTAGCCTGTTGAGGTTGTTTTGGATCCTAATGTAGTCATTCAGTGTGTCAGCTACTCCTCGCTTCATCTTGTCTGTGGGTTTGATAAGCGCGTCCTCTTTGCCTTCGTCCAAGTCGTTAATAAGAATGCTAAGCATCGCAGGGTAAGCAGAGAGCTCTGAGTCCCTTCCCGAGAGACCTCCTTCCAAACTCACATCGGGTTGCTGATGGCTCCTTTCTGGCCCCAACCGTCCAGCCAGGTCCAAAGTCATCTGATGCTGTAGCTAGTCCACATCTGTCCTCCATCTTGTTCATAAGAACAGCCTCAGACACTTTAGGGAAAGTGGCCTCTTTATTTACCGCTTTAATAGCCCTGTAAAAAGGGAATAAAGCGGGCTTGCTGTATGCTTTATAATATTGACCTGTGTGATGATATTGTCGATACATATTTTATGTTGTATGTGCACATGTGACATGTGTGTGCTATCAGCAGCTTGAGAGTCATAAACATTTCCATGTACAAAGAGCATAGAATTGCATATCAATCAAAATTAACTATGCAGACAGCTTTTAAAAATATACATCAGCACAAATATGACTTGTTCTTGACGTTCACTCTTTGTGTTCAGATTTCCTTTTTTGACATGTACTTTTGTTGTTGCTTAGTCGTGTCCAACTCTTGGTGACCCTCTGGACAGTGATCCTGTCTGTGGGGTTTTCTTGGCAAAGATACTGGAGGGGTTTGGTCTTTCCCTCTCTAGCAAACAGAGATTAAATGACTTGTCCAGGGTCACACATAGCTAGTGAGTGTTTGAGATCAGATCTGAACTCAGGTCTTCCTGACTCCAGGCCCAGGGCTCTAACCACTGAGCCACCTAGTTGCCTCTAGTACGAGTGTAGATATATACTGCATCTCCTTTTTGTTAGTGTAATGGGGGGACTGACCAGTGAGGGCCCATTCTTCAGTATAGGGGCAATAGTCAATCAACATTTATTGAGTGCCTACTAGGTACAGGGCACTGTGCTATGCATCTGGAATACAAAAAGAAGGCAAAAGAGAGTGCCTGCCCTCAAGGAGCTTGCAGTTGAACGGAGGAGACAACACAAAGAAATATATACAAAGCGGCATCTCCATGGAGGCTTGACGAGACCGTTCTCGGAAATTCATGCTAAAGGGACGCTTGCCCTCTCTGCTTCAGAACATGTGAAGGAATCTTTGCATATTTATTTCCCTCCCAGCTCCTTGCCCATGGTGATGAACAGTTGGACCTGAGTGTGCATACAAAAGGCCCAAACAGATGGATTTTCCCTCTTTTCCCTTGTGGTGAAAGAATAAAAAACTACCACTGAGTCTTTGAGTTGGGGGAATGGTAAGCTGCTGCTGATGTGCTGAATGTCTCCTATCCCCAAGAAACTCAGCACAAGAAATGCAACAAGGGCCAAGGTATGACCACATCACCATGAGGGCAGACTCTCCTCTGCTGCTTTGGAGCCTGGGCAGAGTGGGCTCCAACTGACGGTGGTTGTTACCAAATGCTCCCCTTACCAAGTTCACTTGCAGGTATGGAAGAACCAATCAATGCCTCACTGCCTTGCTTTCAGGACAGGATGCCTCAGCTGCCAGGTTGGTGCCCTGCTGTGTTGGGTCAAAGAGACCACTTCTCAGGGCTGGCTCCTCCCTGGACTTGGTGACACTGCTACCAGCCCCGGTTATTGAGGGGAAGTGTTGGTTGTTCTTTCTAACTTTCAAAGTTCACAAGGTTGTAACTTTCTCTGTTTTGTCTCTGGCACTCATTCACCTAAGATCAGAAGAGAATGAAACAAAAAGTGGCGAAAGAAACAGAGTCACTATGCATTGATGACCACACAGCAGCCAGGTAGGAGGAGAAGGTAGCAGGAGGCAGGTGGTAGCAGTTTCTTCAGCTTCTGCTACCCCTCTCTGCCTTAATACTCCTTCCCCATACCAGCCAGAGGCTTACAGTGATTCTTGCCTCACTTTTTACCAGGAAAGAATATTTGTCTGTTCAGGCTTTTCCTAGGTATGATTGGTTTTGGTTGAGCAGCCAATTAAGTGGCTTTTCATCACCAAACTGTAAGCTGACAGAAAGTATTTAAAATATACCTGTGCATGCTCTGAAGCAATGAGGAAAAGGGCTTTTTCATCACTTATTTCTGGAAGCAGACTCACTGCAACTCCATGTATATATTACATTTACTGTGGTCCTCATTGATCATTCCCTCAATATAGGAGTTAAAATCCGTTAGTCATGGGGTGTCAAGGTGGTGCAGTGAATAGAACACTGACCCTGGAGCCAGGAGGACTTGAGTTTAAATCCGGCCTCAGACACTTAACACAAAACTAGCTGTGTGACCTTGGGCAAGTCACTTAACCCCAATTACCCTACCTTCCCCCCCAAAAGCAAAATAAATCAAATCAAATGAGTTAGTCAATCAACAAACATTTATTAGCCACCCTCTGTGTGCAAGACACTGTGCAAGGCTCTGGGGGGACAAAGGAAACATTAAGACAAAGTCACTGTTGTGTACGAGCTCACAGAATCAAGTCAAGCTCACCGGCTTGATTCGCACACTCCATTCCCTTTTTAAGAAATCAAGACAGCGTTTGCTTTTCTCTCGTCCTATCGTATCTCTCCAGACTGTCTTCTTGTTTCTGCCTTTTCAGTTTATCAGTTCACACAAATCTTCCGGTGTTTCTCTGAATTCTTTCATGTTTATCACTGCTTACTATACAATGATAATCTCTTACCATTCTCATCTACAAGATAGTATGTTTTTCAGGTGCTCTCTAACAGTGGGCACTCACTTTGTTTTTACTTCTTTGCTGCTGTGAAGAAGGGAGTGCGTGCTGGGCCCTTGCATGCATCTTTGACTTCTGTGGAGTATATTTCTGTGAGTGGGAGTGCTGAGTCACTTCTCTAAATTGAAATCCAGAAGAGTTGAAATCCTTAGCATTGCAGAACGGGAGCAGGAAGGGGCTCCAGAGCCTAACTCACTCATTTTACATACGAGGACACTGAGGTCGAGAGGAATTCAGTTAACTGTCCAAGGTCATACAGACAGTAAATGTCGGAGATGGAATAGGAACCATCGTACTGCTACTTATTCCACCACCAGTGACCTGATATGCCTGTCTCCGCACAGAAGAATTTTCCAACATTGATTTTTTCATACCTGTGTGATATACCCACAAATACATACATATGTATATACACAAGTATTTATGTTATTTTAAAAATCCAAGTTGGTCTGTATGTCCCTTTGCATCTGCATTGATCTTTTTAGACATCTGCCCCTTTTCTTCCTGAGGAGAATTAGCATCCTTTGTGTCTTCATAATTCCATCCTAGAAAGCTTTCCAACCCTCTTTGATCAGCTATGGGTAGAACAGGATGATTTTGGAGATTCCTTTCTAGTCTTAGATTTTGTGATTCTTATTTAGTCAATAAATCCCAGCCAGCACTTGTGGTGATCAATGAGTCATTCAGAGCTGTAGATATGGTCGTATGTAACCATATTGCACAGATTTCTAATACACAACTGTCCCAAGGGTGCTTTACTTTTTTGAAGGGATAGGTAAAGGCAGGAAGTTGGAGAAGTTGAATGGGGGAGGTAACTATTAGGATTTATATAGGATGGCAGCTAGATGTCCTAGTGGATAGGATGCCAGCATTGGAGTCAAAAGGACCTGAGTTCAAATCTAGCCTCAGATACTTAACTAGCTATGTGACCCTGGGCAAGTCACTTAACACTGTTTGCCTCAGTTTTCTCATCTGTAAAATGAGCTGGAGAAGTAAATGATAAACCACTTTAGTATCTTTGCCAAGAACACCCCAAAATAGAGTCACAGGGGGCATAAAGAGTCAGACACAACCAAAAAATTATTGAACAATAACAATATATAGGATGGGAGCAGGGTAATGAAGACAACATTAGGGGTCTAAGTTACTAGACCCTCTGACCACTGACCTGGCATTTGAAAATGTGTTTTGCACATAGCAGCAAAACGCTATGCCAACCCAATAGTGGTCATCTTTTGGGAGAGTGTCTTGTCTTAATTATTTCCTTTTTTTTTGTATTTTTAAAGAAATATTAAATATTAAAATAATGACTAAAATGTCTAATTATTTCTTGAAGTCTTTGGACCCTGCCTCTTACCCAACCATTACCTGATTCTGTTTTCACAGTTCTCTCATTCTGAGGTTTTAGAAGCACAGCCCCAGGAAGGAACATTTCAGTTCCAATTATTAATCAGCATCAGTAACTCAGATTTGGGGGTTTGAGATTTAATTCTTTTCCATACAAACACCACTGCTCACTGCTCTGAAAGCAGTGGGGAACTAGCGTATAAGCCTTTGCTGCTTTCATATTCTTTTAGTCTCTAGAGGGTTTCAGCGAAACACACAGTTTAAAGCAACAGATAGTAGGAGGGTGAGGGTGGAGGCGGGGCACTACCGTGGTGTCTGAAATGCAAGACAAATCTTTGCAGTTCCTTGGACAACGATAAGCAGGTTTAATAAGAGAGAAAACCATCTAGTAAAGGGACTAAATGTGGGTGATAATTCCTAGCAATTTCAGAAGCCAGTAAATGCTTTCATAGTAGCAATCAAAGGGTGACATATTGGATCATGGGGTGGAAGACCGTACTACCCATTGGCAGCTTAGGTTCACGGCTCAAAATGATAGGATGAGGCCAGATCATAGAAAGAATCCTAGAGGTAGGGCCGAGAAAGACCTTAGAGGTCATTTCCATTTTGCAGATAAGGAAACTGAGGCCCAGAGAGTTTAAGAGACATGCCCCAAATCACACAGGAAGTGAGGAAGAAAATGGGGATTGAAATTCATATCCCCTAATGCTGAATCCAGTATTCTTTCCACTCTACCATGACTTGCAGATCCTGTCCTAGAGGAGATTTGCTTTACCGTTTGAAATCATCACCATTAGAAACTATTGTGGGACAGCTAGATGATGCTGGGCCTGGAGTCAAGAAGAGTCATCTTCCTGAGTTCAGACACTTACTAGCTGTGTGACCCTGCACAAGTCATTTAACCCTTTTTGCCTCAGTTTCCTCATCTGTAAAATGAGCTGGAGAAGGAAACAGCAAAACCACTCCAGTATCTTTGCCAAGAAATCCCCAAATGGGGTCAGGAAGAGTCAAACATGAGTGAAATGACTCCACAACACCAATGAGAAGCTATTCCCAAGAATCCAGCTCCTGCCTATGAAGGATGAACCCAAAGAAGCTGCTCAGTCTCTTCCTCTTCCTTTAAAAAAGTAATCTGTAAACACAGCGTGACGTATCTCATTACCTACTTATTGCCTCGGCGGTGATGTCTGCTTGCATTTCTGTTGCTTTGGCTGCTTAAAAGTCAAACATGTTTGTCAGCTCTGATTTCCTTTGCTTTAATTTTTGTTTTTCAGCAATGTCTTAATCTCGCTCTTTTGTCGATAATTCAGTTTGTGTTTACAGGACCGGTCACTCCGGGTTACAGCTTGACCCCCTTTCCTTTTTCAGATATCGTATTCTGTTCGTTTTTGAGATTCCTCCACGACTGCAGAATAATTTTGTGTTATTCAGATTTCTTGTACTTTACATTTGAAGGTCTCCCTTCTGGTTGATTGCAAAATTTGTTGTCATTGAAATCGCTAAATTTAACACTATGTGTCTTAAAGTTTGAAGGATGGGCTTTTTTCAGAAGATGCTCTAGATTCTTCTGACAAATACTTTGTTGTCTATATTCAGGAATTCTGGACAGTCTTCTTACATTATTTCTTGCATCTTTTTAAAAAGAAATTAATTTGTAACGTTATTTTAGGATATATAGGATTCTCAAGTCGCTCCTTCACGTCCCGTCTTCAAGATCAACCCACTTGGGCTTGTGTGTCGTTCATGTTTTTCTTTTCCCTTCTGGAAGGTTTTGCCGAACCTAAGTATTTTTTGCATTTCAAATCTATTAGACTTTTCATGGATTCTTTTTTTTTTCTAATATGCTAAGGGATTTTTAAATTGAAAGCTCTAAGTTTTGACCTATATTCATTTCTAATTTATCCTTTTATACATTTTGTTTATCTTTTGAACCATTCTAGAGTTTCTTATTGTTTTCTACTTCCTTGGAACTCCACAGAATTTTGTTTTCTTATGCATTGGTATACTTTCCTTTGTTCTGATATATTTGTTAACCGAGCTTTGTTTGCTCTTTGAGAGTTTACTCCTCATGCTTCTTCTGGTTTTAAGATCCTCTCAGTTGATTTATCTGCTTGTGAACTTACATTTCACAGGGAGGTGTTTTCCCCCCATTGGTGTGTCAACTTTTAATTTTTTAAAATTTTTTTTAGGTGGGTTATTTCCCCCTTTCTGATGTTTCCACCTTTACTGTCGGCTAGACCTCTAATGCCTCCTCACTCTCCAGGTTGTGAGAGTAGAGTTTAGTAGACAAAATCCCTATCTTGTATACCCTCTGTTATAAACAATGTTGGTCATAGGCCAGTCTCCCTTCCTTCACACTCACATGCTGCTTCCTCCAAAAACCTGCCCCCTACATAATTTAGTTAAATGAGGCTACAGATTAAGTAACTTGGGTCCATAGATGGAGAGCTGAAAGAGAGCTTCATTCATTCATTTACTTAATAAACATTTATAAAACTCCCACTATGTGAGATGTAATATTCTAGTCACTTGGGTTATGGAAACAGAAATGTCCCCTACTTCCCGGATGGCCCCTGAACTCAGTGTTTAAGGAAGCTAAGGATTTGCCAAAATAGAAACAAGGACGGAGCACATCACAGGCTTGGGGTAGAGCATACGAAAAGACACGAGGGCAAGGGATGGAATGTCCCGTACTGGGAACATTATTTAGGACAATTTGGCTGGATCATACTGTGAATGAGGAGGTACAAGGTTAAAATCAGTCTGAAGAGACTGTGAAGACTGGGGAAAAAGGAAGAGAAATTCAGTTTTGTATTTGTATCTTCCAAATGGTATTTGATCCCAGAAGGAGTAAAGAACCATTGAAGTTTCGTGGGGAGCAAGTGACCCACTAAGAACTATACTTTAGGAAAGTTATTTTATCCACGGTATGGAGGATGGATTGGAGAGGAGAGAGGTCGTAAGCAGGAAGATCAGTTAGAAGACCCATTGTAATAGTCCAAGTGAGAGGTGATCAGTGGTGGTCCTGTGAGTAGAGAGAAGAGAATGAATGGGACCCATGCTAGAGGTGTACTTCATAAGGCTTGGTAACTGAGTAGACTTGAGAGGGGAGGAAGTGGGAAGGGTTGAGGCTCATTCTTGGTGCTGAGGTTATCAGTTTGGGTACCTGGGAGGATTTTGGTGCCCTGAACAGCAATAGAAAAATTGTGGCGTTCCAACTGCTTCATTTTACAGAGGAGAGTCATTCTGAAGGCTGGGTGGATGAGGTAACTTGGTCATCATCCCTTCTAATTAATGGCTTAGCCCAGACCCAAGCCCAGTACTCCTAACACTCAGTCTAGTGATATTTTCATTGTAGTAAGTAATTAGTTTTCCCTTGTGTGTTTGGCTTCTTTTGAAATGGAGTTTTTTATAAATGGTTGATTAAAAGTTCCTTTCTTCCACAGAAACTACTACTAAAGCTAATTAAATGAGGTCAACTCATTTCCCTTGTCACCTGTGGCCCAGGGCCTCCCAAGGACTTCACTTAGACCTTGGTTTGATCCTGGGGAACTGACTTCAAGTGGTCAGGTTCTCTCTTTGGTTCATTTCTCCAACTCTGGAGCAGATGTCCAGGAAAATCTGAATAAATCTTAGATATAGTGCATGTCTAGATTTCTCCAAAAGTGGACAAGAGGGTCCTCCAACTCCTCACCTCGACATTCAGTGTACAGTAAAGGAATCAGATCTAAAACATTTCTTATCTCACCCAATTTAAAAAATTCACAATGCACAAGGGAATCACATACACAGTGAGCCCA
>CM053582.1:355152714-355221353 GCA_028627135.1 Pseudochirops cupreus
AAAATCCAATGGGGGAAACAAAACCTGTGAGGAGAGGAGGCCCTCAGTATTTTCAGAATGACGTTCAGTCAAGTGCCGCCAGGTGAGTGGAATTAATCAAGGAGATTCTTGGTGTTGAATTTGGATCGAGATTTTGAAGGAGAGATTGGTGGCAATATTAGCCTTTAGAATTATACATAGGAGGGGCAGTGTTCTACAGTGGGTGGAGAGCAGGCCTCGCAGTCAGGAAACCCGGATTCAGGTCTCAGTTCTGACACATAAAGGCTACGTCTTCCTAGCCAGGTCATTTAACTTCTTGTAGTACCAGGTAAATCTGTGAAATGATAAATTGCAAAACTATTGCTGATCAGAGACAGGATTTCCTTACCAGGAGCTCCCTGCCTGCACTGAAGAAATTGCGTAAATTGGACCAAGCACCACATTTATGTAGGGTCATAGTTCTAGATATGGAAAGGACTCCAAAGACCATCTGGTCCAGACAACTCATTTTGCAGATGAGGAAATGGAGGCCCAGAGAGGTTAAGCAACTTGGCCAAGGTCATGGAAACAAAATGGAGGAGGTAAGCTCTGGACTCCAAACCAGTGTTCTTTCCTCACAATTTCTCTTACCAAGCACTTTTTGTTTTTTCCTTTTTACAGCTACCCTGTGAAGGGTAAGTCATACAAGTGCTGTCAGCCCTATTTTTCATGTGAAGGAACTCAAGTCCAAGGTCACACAGTTAATAGTCAGGATTTCAATCCACTGATTCTAAAGTCACATTCTCTTTCTATTGTGCCAAGGTAAGAATCTGAGGAGGAGAGGGGGCACATATTTCTGGTAGAGGGGCTGGCATTTGTGCTGGGACACCAAGGCTAAGTGATCTGCCCTGTGTCACACACTGAGGGAATGACAGGATCTAGAATGCATGTTCACACCCCATGAGGCCAGAGTTGTTGGCTGTTCCCAGAATCCCTCCCCAGCTCTTCACAAGCTGCATGTTGGTTCATCTGTGACTGTGACGGGTGCTCAGGGTCCTGGTGTGGTGAACCTTCCCTGTTTGGTTGTTAGCCCCAAATACATGAATATTTCCTCCTTCCCTTTAGTCAGGCTACCTCTGCTTCTCCCTCTTCACTGTCCTCCAGTCACCTGGCCCAGACTCCAGCTGGGCCCAGGATGGGGCATCTGACTCACTTTTCATGCCAAGCACCAGACCCCATCATCACCCTCTGCTCATTGGTTCATAACATCCGTACTAAGAACGTCAGCTCAAGAGGGAGGCTGGTGCAGCAGAAAGAACACTAACTGTAGAGCACTGACCTTTGAGTTGTAGGGCCCGAGTTCAAATTCTGGGTCTGCCTCTCACCACTCGTGTGGCCTTTAGCAAGTCACATGGCTTCTCTGGCCCTCAGTTTCCTAAAATGTCAAGCCAAAGGATTCAACTCAATGACTCCAAAGATTCTTTGGGCCTCTGGATCAATGATTCTTTGACTGGGCTGAGGGGTGTGGGAGAGATCTGTCTGCTCTGATAATGAGCTGATTGGCCTGTTTCCCCAGGGATGCCATCGGCATGGCTTGGGATGTGTCTCTGACCAGTTTTGTGTATGTAGCACTCCAGATGACTTTGGGATTCTGAGATAATAATTGTTTCTGAAGGGGTTGGCGCAGGTAGTAACCTGTCTGCAGGGTTTTGGCAAAATCCTATTTCTTAAAGAAATTTTGTGTTTTGTTAAGAGAGGATGCCTCTGTTGGGAAGTCAGAGCCCATTTAGCCCCTCTATGTATGGTGGGAGTGATGGCATCAGGAGAGAGAACACTGCTCTGCGCTCTGAGCCAGACCTGAAGAAGGGCTCAGGATTTCTCTTGTGGGGCAGTGATGTCAAACTCAATAGAAAAAGGGTTACTAATCCGGGGATCCCTGCAGAGTGCATGTTGACTTAGTTTTCAAAGCTGATGTTATCTGTGTTTTACTGTATTTTATTTCTTTTTGTTCCATGTATCTCAACTATGTTTTAATCTGGTTCCTGTACTCGGCAGCAACTTCTGGCCTCACTGTGTTTGACACATCTGAGGTGGAGAGTTCGTGGTCCTGTCTGGGGAGCTCCCCACCCCTTGGCTAAGGCTATTTCTCCCAGAACTTATGGATCCAATCAGCTCCTTTCTCTTTTCTTTTTTCTCTCCATTTTAGAAAAGCCAGAATCCTATGAGTTGGGATGCCTAAGTCAGTTTTCGTAGGCACAGAATCGTAGCTAGTGATTTTGGTGACTGGGACAAGCAGCACTAAATTAAGAGTATGTTTCTGTGTGTGTGTGTGTGTGTGTGTGTGTGTGTGTGTGTGTGTGGTTTCTGTATATGTGTGGTTTCTGTGTGTGTCTGTGTGTGTGTGGTTTCTGTGTGTTTGTGTGTGTGTGTCTACTTCTGACACTTGTCTTAGGATTATAGGATCATAGACTAAGAGTTAGAAGGGACCACAGAGGCTGTATTGTCCAACCCCATCATTTTAAAGGTGAGGAAACAGAAAACCAGGGATGTTTTAGTGACTTTTCTACGGTCACAGGTAGTAAGCATCAGAAACAGGATGTCTCAGGGGAAGGAAGAGAAAGCATGTCTTTTGGTAGCTCCCTAATTTAATTAATCTTGCTAACTAGTTTCTGTACAGCTGAACAAAAAGTGCTGCCAAACTGTAAATATAACATTTTACAAGTACACAATTAAATCATCATTATTTAAAAACTCGGAACCTTCTAAATTTCAGTTCCCTAAGGCAATGTTCTGTTTACCGTGCCTTAGTTGTGGCCCTGCTTAGATAGGCAACTCAAAGACCTAGGATTTCATTGCTGTTGGAATTCCCTCCACCTCTCTGTCACTGTTAGTAAGTAAGTGTGAGACAACTTCACAAGGCCCAGAGAGTTGTGACTTAGCCTTTTTCATAAGTATCAGAAATAGGATTTGAGTCCAGTTCTTTTCTGAGCCAGATCTAGTACAGTATACACTATGTCATGAAGATAGAATACAGGCCTTGAAATCTGAACTCACCATTTCTTTCTTTGCTCAAGTATAATGTAACTAGTTACCACAATGTAACGTGACTCGTTTTTTAAATCAAATATTATGAAACAAAGGCTTGTTCTGCATGTGGCTTCATTCCAAGAGAGGGGTGGGAGAGGAAGAGAGAGTGGTCCTGAGGTTTGTCTGAAGAGAACCAGGAACCAGGAATCCTGAGATGGGAAGAGCTGGTAGAGTTTCCTTTCTCTTTCCCTGCTGAAAGCTGGGATCCGGGTTCTTTGGTGAGCCTGTTTTCAGTTTACCCCCAAGGAGGATATTGGTGCCATCTTTCTAAGATTACCTCCGATTCAAAAAGTATAAACAGCTTGTATGTACAAAGTTGTTCTGGGGGCAGCTAGATGCCGTATTGGTTAGAGTGCGGGGCCTGGAGTCAGGACGACTTACTAGATGTGACCCTGGGCAAGTCACTTAACTCTCTTTGCCTCAGTTTCCTCACCTGTAAAATGATCTGGAGAAGAAAATGACAAAACCTTCCGGTATCTCTGCCAGGAAAACTCCCAATGGGGCCCTGAAGAGTCAGACCCAGCTAAAAGTAAGCCCAAAAACAACAATGTAACAACGAGTCATTTGTGCGTCTTCTCCTCTATCAAAATGGAAGCTCCTTGAGGACAGGGGCTATGTCTTTACTGTCTTGTATGTTCAAAACACCGACGTTGTGCCTGACACATTCGTTGTTGTTGCCCGGTTGTTTCAGTGCTGTCTGTCTCTCTGTGGATTCCCCGCAGATGGCAATACCTCTTTAATGGAATTCCCTCTAATAAAATCTGAGCTGCTTCTGATAACAGACTGTTGGACAGTACCGAGGGGGTGGTTGTGGTTGTGTTCGTCCTGCGTTCTCAGAGAGGACCCTGGCGTCAGGCAGATGGTGACACGACTTGCAGTTGACTTTGATTTGAGGGAGGGGGGCTGTGCAAGGTCACCAGCCTCACTTTCTCCTCCAGGGCCATCTGGGTCCAGGGGCCAGATATCAATCAGGATGCCTGGAGATGGCCCAGGATGCAGTGGGAGACCCTGGCCCTTTTAGCCTAAGGCCTTTTCAGGTACTCACTTAGAGTGAGGTAACACCCATTCAGTGAATAGGCGGCTTCTTTAAGAATTGAGTCAAGGGATGATCCCTTTAATTAGAAAAAAAAGTCAAGCTGGGAGGGGAAGACCCTCAGGGCTGCTGGTGGTGAGCCTTCTTTTTCTGGGTCTTTGGTAACTGTGGCTGCAGCACCCATAGAAGCAGTTGCCAGATTTATGTAATTTCCTCCTCCCCTCCCCCCAATAGCATTGCTAGACCAAGAAATCAGGGAGATTCTACAGATGGGTATCCCTGGGTATCAGCAAGCGTCTGACAGACTCTCTAACTATGTCTTTGTGGGTGAGGTGGGGAATGTGGGCTGGTTCAGTTAAGTGGATTCAGAGGGGATTGAGTGATTCGACCCAAAGAGAGATGATTAGTGAATCAGCATCAGCCTGTGGGCGTGCCCTGTCTTGGGTGCCCTATCATCTCTCCGTCAGTTACGAGGGCGAAGGCATCGATGACATTTTAAAAATCAAATCTGTGGAAGCAAGAAAGTTGGAAGGGATGACTAAATGTGGATAAAACAATGAGCCGCATATAATATGGTGGCACTGAAGAGGGATAAGTGCAAAATATTGTATTTGGGTTAAAAACCAACTGCACAAGTGCAGGGTTGGGGAGCCTCTCCTAGAAACAATTTTGTGAATAAGATCTATTGGGTTTAGTAGATGACGAGGTCAGTGTAAGTCCAGAGAAAAGCCAGTGGGATCTTAGACTGGATTGGTGAGCATGGTATTGAGAATGAGGGAGTTCTTGTCCTATTGTCCCCTGACCTTGTCATATCACATCTAGTGGCTAGATCAAGGGCCACATTTAGTTATATATATATATATATATATATATATATATATATATATATATATTTCTAGAGAAGAGGTGGAAGTAGCTGGTGGCTCAGTGGGTAGAGCACCCGGCCTGGGCTTAGGAAGACCTGAGTTACAATTCAACCTCAGATTCTTCCTAGCTGTGTGACCCTGGGTAAGTCACTTAACCTCTGCCTGACAAAAGGATCCACTGAATCCACTGGAGAAGGAAATGGCAAACCAGTCCAGTATCTTTGCCAAGAAAACTTCCATGGACATTTGCTTCACAGGGTCACAAAGAGTGGGACACAACTTATTGACTGAACAACAAGAGAAGGGTGAGCAGGATGGTGAAGGCATGTGAAGCCTTGCGATACATGAAGCTGGAAATGTTTAACTTGAAGAAGAGGAGATGAAATGGCATCATGACAGATACCTTCAGGGTGTACGAAGATTTGTCATAGAAAGAGAATTAGATTTAGGTTGCCTGGCCCCCGAGGGCACAAACTGTACCCATGGGCGGAAATTGCAGAAGGGCAGATTTCGGCTCAGTCTAGAGGACAGCTTCCTAATGCTTAGAGCTGTCCAGTAATGGAATAGGGTTCCTTGGCAGGTAGTGAATAATACCCAGTTACGGCGTTCTTCAAACACAGCCCAGGTGAACCCGAATGAAGGATATCAGAGCAGGGATTCCTACTCAGGTACAGTAGGGCTCAGGTTTGATGATTTGGTGACTTCATAAAATGAATGCCAATGTAGCACGAGAAGTGCGTTTATGATAATAACACTAAGTTGTGTGACTGCTGTGGATTATGGCCTAACTGACTTCCCATATGGCCTAGGCTTTAGTCTAAGCTTTGAGGATGAGTGAGAGGTAGGGCTGGAGCATCACCAGCACGAATCTGCAGTTCTCTGAATCAGGAATCCTCAAGTCCAGAGGGTTCCTGGATTACCAGAGCCTTCCTGAGCTTGAGTCCAGGCACCAGTAGCTCACAGAAAATCCTCTTCTCCCTTTCACAATTAGAATGGCATTCTGCTCATCACAGGTGCCCCCCATTTACTGGAACAAAATAAAATGGAAAAGGGGTGAGGGGAAGGGAGGGAGAATCCATCACAAGTCTAGAAATAATTGTGAAATTGGCATTTTGTCTATAACTTCTCTCCTTTTCCCTTTCTGATGCTTCTCCCCAAGAGCCTTTACACAGCTCTGCAGTGGCCCAGAAGCTCTCCCCTCGTCCTCCCTCTAGTCCCCGATGATCGCTTGATCGCTGTGTTGTTGGCCCATCATTTCCCACACTCCTCTATTAGAACCCCCTCTTCTGGGTTGTAGTGGAAGGGTGCTGGCTCCGGAGCTCCTGGATATCTTCAAGCCCCAGTTGAAATCCCACCCTCTATAGGAATCTCCCCCAACCTCTCTTAGTTCTAGTGCCTTCCTTCTGTTAATTATTGCCCATTTATCCTGTGTATAGTTTGCTTTGTATGTGTTCTTTTATATTTTGTCCCCATTAAGCTTCTTCAGGGCTGGAATTGTCACTTACCTTCTTTTGTGCTTTTTTGTACTCTAGTGCTTAGCACAAATAAGTGTTTATTGATTGACTGGAGTGGGGAGACTTAAGTTCAAATCTCGCCTCTGACCCTTAGAACTTGTGGGACGTTGGGAAAATCACTTCTTTGGGTCTCTGTTTCCTCTTTTCTAAAATAAGGGGGTTGGGTTGGAGGGCTTCTGATGTCACCTTTCCGCTCATTCTGTAGCTCCAAATGGAATTCTCATTCCGCTGCACCATGTGTCCCGTTCACGTTCTTCCACGTCCGACTCTTCCCAGCAGGACGGCTCCCTGTGTTGTTCGTTCATTCATTTGTTCATTTGTCCCGCGAATATCTATTCAGTGCTGACCACGTGCAGGGTGCTACGCTAGGAGATGGAAAGAGGACTCCGACAACGTCTCTGTCTGTGAGGATCTGCAGCACAGCAGGGGAGATATGGCACGTTTTATACTCACATTGATTACACAACCACGTGAGAGTCACAAAGTCTTGTAAGACTGGGTGGATGAGAGACGCTAATTGCTCCCATTTATATAAAGCACTTTCCTCTCACTTACACCATGAGGTAAATGGCCTAAGCCCTAGCATTCCCTTTTTACAGGTGAGGAAACTGAGGCAAAGGGAAGTTTAAATGACTTAATGGGCAGCCAGGTGGCGCCATAGTGCACAGAGCGTCGGCCCTGGAGTCAGGAAGTTCTGAGTTCGAATGCGGCCTCAGACACTTCCTAGCTGTGTGACCTGGGCAAGTCACTGTAACCCTCTTTGCGTCAATGTCCTCATCTGTAAAATGAGCTGGAGAAGGAAATGGGAAAGCAGTCCAGTGTCTTTGTCAAGAAAACCCCAAATGGGGTCAGGAAGAGTTGGCCACGTCTGAAGCAATGCAGCAACGCTCAACTTCATGCAGCCAAGGACGGAAACATCCCTAATCAGGGCTGGGGAACCTGCATTCTTGAGGCCACATGCGGCCCTCTAGGTCAAGTGCAGCCCTTTGACTGAGTCAAAGGATTTGTTCTATAAAACTTGCACTCAGTCAAAAGGCTGCACCCAAGGACCTAGAAGGTCACATGTAGCCTCGAGACCACAGGCTCCCCACCCCCGGTCTAGACGGAACCCAGGTCTCCTACAGCCAAGCCTAGAGTGCTTTTCATTGAACTAAGATGTCTCTCCTAGAACAGAGATCTCTTTTTCCACATAGCCCAAGAACCTTGAGGACCTTACTGAATGGGGAGACCCTGGATGAAGACTCCCCAGAGCTAGGAAGAGAATGAGAGACAGCAATGGGGAGGGGAGGGGTTTTCTTGGAGGAAGAGCGAGACTCGGTAATTCCTTAGCCCGTTCTGTTTTCCCCTCAGTAGGATTAAGTCTATTTCCTTTACCTCACTATGTATCTACCTATGTACCAGAATGTATTTCTGCCTGATCCTTTGCTGAAGCAAAGGGAAGGACAGACCAGTGAGAAGGAGGGCATCTCCTCACGTGGGAATGTGCGCCTGATCCTTTGCACAAGCCGAGGTGAGGGACAGCAGGGCAGGGCAGGTTGAGACCCCCGCCTCTCTTTCAATGGGAGTCCAGGGCAGTCCTAGAACTTGCTCTCGTCTCTTTGTCCTCTTCCCGCACTGAGCTTCTGCCCCGTTCTCATCCAGTAGAAGTCAGGGACGAGGAAAGAATGTATCTTTACGGCACTCAGGGTATAAAACCTCAACCCCGGGGGGTTGGGCGACCTCCTTCTTCTGACCTGCATTGGAGAGGGTTGGTAATAAAATATTCCTGTTCACCACAAGTGTTCCTCTGATTTTGCTTTAATTGGGTAAGTAGTTTTCTAACCCACACATTACTAATCCTGAAGGGCTTGTTCAGTTCAAAACGTTGATCAGTTAGCATCACATGCAAGTCGTTGTGCTGGGTTTCAGGCATACAAAGACGAGCAGAAGAGTCCTGGTCCTAAAGGAACTTTGATCCTTGAGTTTAGGAGTGGGGGGAGACTTTGAGGTTACCAGGAAAGTAAATAGGAGGTTATTTTGGGAGGGAAAGAAGGCTCACACCTGGGAAAATAAAGAAAGGGTTCCTGGAGGAGACCCCTGAGCCGAAGGGGGAAGAACACAAGGATTCTGAGAGCCAGAAGCGAGGAGGGAGGACGTTCCAGGCATGGGGGTGGAGGGGATGAGCTTCTCTACATGCCCAGGCTTCTCATTCCACCAGGCTGTGCATTCATTTTGTTTTTTCCCCTATAGTTACCTTCAAGTAAGCCAGCCTGAGCTCTAGATGTGAAGGAGCTGGGCACGAGCTGTGTGGAATTCACCAGGGCCCAGGCAGCTCTTTGCTGGAGTGCTACTTGTCGTGAATCTCTCCCAGCCACATGGGATCAGAAACGGATTAATTTTATATTTATCCCAGCAGCTGTTTCAAGCGAGAATCTGCCAGACATTGATATGGATACAGTAAATCTTGGACGGCATCAGGGGAGCAGGGAAAACGGGGTCAAGCCACTTTGTGGGCCTGCCAGAGCCCCCGAGGGCACCTCCAGTAGGGTGAGCTGTGCTCCTCTTGGGCACCAAGGTTAGCTTCTGAGTCAAGCTTCAGTCTTGCTGGTTTGATTCATGCTTTTCTGAGGCTGTTTTTTGCCAGGGGAGTTTTTCCTTCTTAACAGAGTAAAGACTTCAGAAAATGCTCTGAGCGGGGGGTCAGGACTCCTGGGTCTTAGTCCTGATGCTGCCACTAAATCACTGTGTGACTTGGGGAACACCAGTGACCATCACAACTCAAGGTCTCTAGATACCATCATACGATGTAAGAGGTTCTGGACTTGGAACCGGGAAGACCTGAGTTTGAATCCTGCCCTAGGTACTTAGTTTCTGTGTGACCCTAGGAGAGCCATTTAGTATCTTTCAGCCAGTTTGTTCATCTGAAAAATGGGGATAATATCAGTCCCTACAGAGCCATCATGGGGATCAAATGAGATCATGTAAAGTGCCTTACAAACCTTAAAGTGGTACGTGTTAGTTCTTGTTATCATCATTATTTCTGCCTCAGAGTACATGGGTCTTCAGGGAGGACCAGCACCTCTGGTGGGAGGGCTTGTCAAACCCTTTCCAGGGCTGTTCCTTCATCTTGGCTCTGTATCTGGCACACAGCTCTCACCTGTGCTCCAAGAAGCTGCAGCCTGGGCACAACATGTAGCAAGCATTTCATAAATATTTGTGGAATAAATGAATGAACAACATGGGAAACAAGACAGTGAACTGCTGGAAAGGGCTAAACCAGGTTAAGTGCAACCAGTTGGCCACACACTCACTGGTAAGTTTGTGAGTTCCAACTGCGTGAAGACTTCTCCCGGGTGGAACTCTTTGTTCCACTGGTCGTGAAGGCGCCTGAAGCAGGTGCTGTGGAGCCCTTAGAGCGTGCTCAGACATCAAAGATGCCAAGGTCATCTGCCGCATCCTGGACCATCACCAGTCATCCCAACTTTGGTCTTACCACTGGACTTTGATGACTCTGGAAGAGAAAGTGAGACAGGCAACTTTGTGCCACTCTGCCTCACTTAAATCCCATTCACGCAGGAGTCAAATCATCACCCAGTGGTGTCTTTGGTTCTCTTTGAAAAGGAAGGACGAGCAACAATAGCATATTATTGCCCCCTCCTCCTCCTGGGCTGCAGTGTCCTAGTATTTAAAAGGAGGATGCTGGACAATGTGGTGTCTTCCAGCTCTCCTATCCTGCAATTCTGAGAATGTACCGAAGGTTTCCCAAAAAACGGTTATTCTCTCTCATTAGCCATATTGGGTCTTTGGCTTGGTTCAGAAAATCCAGTATTTGATATTACCCTTTTTCCTCTTGGCTTTCCTTTCTTCCCCCTTTATTCCTGCCAATCCTATAATATAGTTTTAACAAGATGTAGTCAGGAACCACAAGTTTAGGCCTGGGTGCAGTGGGAAATTGGGTTGGATGGGTTAGAGTGTAACCAGATTGTGGAAGACAGTAAATACTAGCCAGAGGGCTCTGGATTTAATTCTGCAGCTATTGAAGGTTTCTGAATAGAAGAATGAAAGGATTTTTTTTCCCCTTAAAAATGGTTATATAGACAAGAATTTGAATGAGCCTAGTCTGGGGTAATTTCTCATCCTTGGTTGCCAACTCTTCTCCTCAGTAACCTGACCAATGAAGTCCAGTCCTTCTACTCTTCTCCACTACCTACAGAAAGAAGCAGACGAGCAGGTCCCTCTTCTCCCCACCTTCTTTCCCTGCCCAAGGAATCGTACTCTCCCAGTACCACATGTTGTCATGTTCATCTTCTGTTTTTGAAGAGGACTATGATATCAGGGAGATGAAGACATGACTTTCAGTTGACTTTGATTTGAGTGAGGGAGGGCTGTGCAAGGTCACCAGCCTCACTTTCTCTTCCACAGCCATCTGGATCTCCAGTGACCTGATATTCTCAGAGTGACTGGAGATGACCCAGGATGCAATGGGAGACCCTAGCCCTTTTAGGTTAAAGTCTTTTCAGGTTCTCATTTTGAGTGAGATAATGCCCATTCGGTGAATAGGCCTTTTAAAATAGTTATTCAAGGGACAGCCCCTTTAATAAAAAAATCAAACTGGGAGGGGAAGACCCTCAGGGTTCCTGACCAAAAGAGAAACAGTTACTTTTTAGTATTTAGATTCAATCTGTGCTAGAAGGGCATGAGGTCCAATCTATGAGCTCCAGAATGAATTGGGTTTAAGGCTTGGTTTTTGAAACAGAAATCTAGCCAGAAAACCCAAAGGAAGAAAGGCAGCTTTCAGAAAGAATAGATGTCCCTTATGCCCACACCTTGGCCGCCAAACCAGAGTGGGCCATTTGAGTAAAGGCACAAGATCATCCATAAATGTCTTACCTGCAAAATCATGCAGATTTTCTCCTCTACAGAGTTTTCCCCAGCAAAGGGAAGGTACTGGTGAGATCAACAGCATCAGAAAAGCCTCCCATGCTGGTAGATCTAACTGGAGAGCTATAATTGATAGGCCCCCTGATTGATGATCTTGGTGATGGTGGGAAGCCCAAGAGTCCCGCAGGCCAGTCTAGTCATCCAGGAAGCCCACCTTTGTTTTATCTGCAGGGAACTATGGATCAAATCTCTGTGGAGGAGTGGACCTAATCCAGGAAGTTAATGACTCTCCGTTACCTCTAAGTGGGTCCATGCAGTGTAAAGGACACTGGTGTGAGTGGGGCAGGAATATGAAGATAATTGCCAACCAGGATCAGAATTGCCTGGAGCTTGATTCGAAGGTTCCAAATGATGACTTGTGTGTCTACCTTCTCCTTCTGCTCTCTACCTGAGACCTTTGGCTGTAATGGGTCCCAGAATGTGGAGTCTACAGGCAGAACTTTAGTAGTCACACCTTCCAAGAAACTGAGCAAATATACAAGTTCAGACTCTCTACTTGAGCCAACCAGACATCTTTGTGGTCTCTTGCACAAAACTGACTTGTTTTTGTTTCTGTTCTTTATTTCCCTACCTGGCATCCTGGCGATTTGGTCCCAACATCTTCTAGCTCTTAAAACAATCTTAGTTGCTACTTGAAATCTGCCCAATCCCCCTCCCAAAATTTAAAAAAAAAATCTTTCCTTCCTACCAAGGTGGGATATTTCTTTTCCAGCAAACTAAAGGTCCAATGCCGCTCGGGAGAATTGTCTGTTTTTCCCCACTAGGGCTCCAATTAGATTAACAGCATTCACCTAGGTCTGCCTGTGGGCCTTGCTCCTCATCTCCTGAGTTGGTGAGAACTTCCTAGACTAGAGCATATTAGCACCCGATTTCTGCATTTTGTTGTCAGGAGTTATTAGTTAGTAACAGGTAAGTTGCTGTCTGACAGGCTGTAGCCTGCTAATGACTGCCACATTTAGACATTGGGATAGTCTGTTAAATCTCTGCTTGTGCAGGTGGCAGTCAATATTTGTTGTGAGAGACAAAGCAGAGAAAGAAATCTCCCACGTGAACCTGACTGTGGCAGAAATGAGGGCAGCAAGAACGACGGGAATGGGGATTAAGGAGAAATGTGACCTCTAAGAAGAGAGGCTCCCTCCCCTTCTCCCCCCACTCAGCCACTAAGGCCATTCTGCCCTGAGGCAGGCCCCAGGAATGGAGAAGATTACTTGCTGACATATCAGAAAAATGACAAATCAAGACAAATTTTGTGGATTCTACAGTCAGAGGCTGAAGGAGCACTAGAAATCTGGTCTGGATGCCTCTCACCAGAGAGGGTAAATAACTCATCTTAGCTCACAAGGCAGAGTAGTGGCAGAGTAGAGATTAGAACCTGTTCTTCTGAGTCTCAGCCCAGAGACAGGGTCTACTTTGGTGGGAATAGAAGAATGAATAAAGGACAGTGTCACAGTTTCTGACCTCAAGGGGATATCCTTTGAATTGTGTCTTTAACCTTAGTTGCTGCTACCAGGCAATTTGTAGTGCCTGTGGTTTGGACCCAGATATAATATTTTTAAATGTGGGCAACTCTAGAATGGAATAACCCCAAATGTCACACCAGAGTTAAATTTTTATTAAAAAACAAAACAAAAACAAATATGGGTGGCTATGTGGCTCAGTGAATATAGCACCAGCCCTGGAGTCTGGAGGACCTGAGTTCAAATCCAACCTCAGACATTTAACACTTACCAATCATGTGACCTTGGGCAAATCACTTAACCCCAATTGCACTGTGTTCCCCCCTCCAAAAAACAAAACAAAACAAAAAACCAAATGAGGTAATTTAGAATAACTTAATTCTATTATCAAACAATTGAATAAATCAAACAAATCAGGTGGTAGGAAATAAGTTCCTAAGTACCAGAGTGGTACATTCTATCTTTTCTTAACTGTGACAATTCTGTTTTGACCCTCTTTCTTATTATTTTTAACGATTCAAAGAAGCAAAAGTTTAGCATTTAAACAATATGTTAGTACTTTGCTATTTATTAAGAACTATGAGGAGTTTGCATGGGGCAGAAAGGGAGTGGTAGGGAGGAGGAGGAGGAGGAGGACCCAACCTGGCAGGAGGATGAGACAGGGTGGGAACAAAGCCATCTGAGGAGCTCATAAGAGCATGTGAGCAGCAGCATCAGGACACTGGAGTGGTGTTCCTGGCTAGGTTGTCCCAGTGATGGCAGTGGTGAACCTGGCGCAAGAGGGAGTGACTGTTTTGGAGTTCATCCTCTTTATCTTGCTGTGGTTCATGTATTTCATATTGATTATCTACATGCTTTTTATATCTCAACATGAAGACAGCAAACATCCATACAACTAACTCCCTGGTATTACACTTTTGAAACCATTGCAAGGCATAGATCTTAACTTAATAATTTAGAAACATTCTTTGAATTGAATTATCCTAAATATGAAGTACTCCTTTGTGTACCAGATCATGATGATCTAGCCAGTGATGTATGTAAAAAGGTTTTTGACAAATAACCAAATGTGGATGCCAAACTGTTTATAGGTGACAAGAAGATTGGGATTAATGCCAGGATATGAAGTTGCAAAATATGAACTTATATGGATTTGTGATAGTGGAATCAGAGCAATTCCAGACACATTTACTGATATGGTTAATCAAATGTCAGAAAAAGTGGGCTTGGTTCATAGTCTACCTTATGTTGAAAAGACGTAGTTTTGCTGCCACATTAGAACAGGTACATTTTGGAATTTTGCACATAAGAGCCTCCCTATATCTCAGCTAATGTTTACTGGGGTCACGTGTCTGATAGGATTGTTGTGTTTGATGGGGAAGAAAGTATTAGATCAAGCTCAAGGACTGATAGCTTTTGCCAAGGACATGCTGAATGTTACTTTATGGTTAAAGCTGTAGATAACCAAGGTTGGAGCCTTGTAATGGCCACCCAAATTACAATGCAAAATTCTGGGTCCTATTCAGTTTCTTAGATTCAATACAGAATGTTCAAGTGGACCACATTGCCAATTAACATGTTGCCTGCAACAAAAATTTGTGAACCAATTTCCTAATGTTTTATTGCCAGTTTAATTGTTAAATGGACAACTCACCATATATTTTGAGAGGATATCATGGTATTTTTCACGTGTCATTGCCTAGCCTGGTTTATATTTGACTGTATCAACTCAGGGCTATCCATGGTGGCCTTCTATGTTTTTCAAAACTCAGTTATGCGGTAGCTTGGTTCATCCAAGAATCCATGGTAGTCAGCATTGTGGGACCCTACTACTACTATAGCTTTGTGACTATTTAAGAAAACCAAAAGATATGACAAAACCAAAGATCTAAAATTTTACAGCAAGAAATCACTATTTTTTTTCCTTTTTCTTTTTTTGGAGGGCAATTGGGGTTAAGTGACGTGCCCAAGGTCACACAGCTAGTAAGTGTTAAGTGTCTAAGGTCAAATTTGAACTCAGGTCCTCCTGACTCCTGGGCCAGTGCTCTATTCAGTGTGCCACCTAGCTGCCCCAAGAAATTACTATTTAACAAAAATTACTGGGAAAAACTATAAAACAATTTGGCAGAAACTAGGTATTGACCAACATCTCACACTGTATACTGAGATAAGGTCAAAATGGGTACATGGTTTAGACATAAAAGGTGATATTGTAAACAAAGTAGAGGAGAAGGAATCTTTTACCTGTCAGATTTATAAATAAGGGAGGAATTTATGAACAAACAAGACAGAGAGAGTGTATCATCAGATGTACAAAAGATGATTTTGATTAGACCAAATTTAAAAGGATTTGCACCCACACACAACCCCCTCCAAACAAAACAGAAAACAATGCAGCCAGTATTAAAAGGGAAGTGGGAAACTGGGGGAAAGTTTTTTATAGCAAGTGGCATTGATAAAGGCCTTATTTCTTGAATATATACAGAATGGAGTCAAATTTATAAGAATATGAGTAATTTCCCCAGTTGATAAATGGTCAAAAGATTTGAGCTTTTAGAAGAAGAAATTTTTAAGAAGGAGAAGTATTTTAAGAAGAAGAAACCAAAGTTTTTAGAAGAAGAAATCAAAGCCATCTATAGCCATATAAAAAAGACTCTAAGTCACTATTGATTAGAGAAATACCAATGAAGACAACTTTGAGGTCCCACCTCATACCTATCATATTGGCTAATATGATAGAAAAGGGAAATGACCAATGCTGGAAGGGAAGGGATATGGAAACATAGGAACACTAAAGCACTGTTGGTGGAGTTGTGAACTGATCTAACCATTCTGAAGAGCAATTTGGAGCTAGGCCCAAAGGGCTATAAAACCACATATGCCCTTTGACCCAATGATACCACTGCTGTTTATATCCCCAAAAAGATCAAAGGAAAAGGAAAATGATGGAAAAGAATTGGAAATTAAGGGGATGCCCATTGATTGAGCAATGGCTGAACAAGCTGTGGTAAAGGATTAGAGTGGAGTACTATTTGTGCTATAAGAAATGAGGAGTAGGGTACTTTCAGAAAAACCTGGGGAGACTTGCATGAAATGGTGCAGTTGGGTGTACCTTAGCTTTTTCCAATTAGTCGACCTCCCATATAGTTTCTTTATGCATTGGGATAGTAAGGCAGGGGTGTGAAACACGTGACCTCCAGGCCTCATGCGTCCCACCACACTCCCAAGTGTAGCCCAGACTATGTTAAAATGTAGTTCCTATATGATTTCAATGTGTTGATGTACTAACAGAACAATAAACATATGCATGTTTTGTATGTTAGTTTTTGAAGTTGTCATGTGGCCCACGAGGATCTTTACGGATGGTTTAGTGGCCCCCATATCTATGTGAGTCTGATACCCCTCTATTGGGAGACTAGATGATGGAAGGAAGTGCACGTGTTATCCTCTGCGGCATGAGAGAGTCCCTTTTCTAGCAATGTGAGGAGCAGCTGAGTCAAATGGTAACAGATGGCATGGGAACCTCTGCTGGAATATTTTAGGGAGCAGCAAATAGTAGGGTAGGGAGATGATCCATGGAGTAGGAGGTTGGGTGGTGCAGTGGTAGATAGAGCATTGGAACTGGAGTCAGAAAGACCTGTTTTCAAATATGGCCTCGGACATTGTGTGATCTTGGGCAAATAACACAAACTCTCTGTGCCTCAGTTTCCTCATCCATTAATGGGGATAATAATGGCACCTATCTCCCAGAATTATTGTGAGAATAATATTTGTAGGGTCCTTAAAGTGCTGTGTAAATGTAAACGTTGGCTATTGTGGTAGTAAGAGTGGTACTTAGGGTGGCAAAGACCTTGGGGACTTAATGGCTTCTCTGTAAAGTGAGGGCATGATGGTGGTAGGTCATCTCTAAAGTTCCTTCCAGCTAGAAGTCTACAATCCTGTCATTGCGATGGGTGAGAGAAGGCTCAGCTGTTCACAGGTGTCTTTGTCAGCTGGAGATCATGGCTCATGTTAGAACCAGGTCTCGTACATAATAGATGCCAGAATTGAGGAAGCAATTGACCCTGATGAGAGCTAGGGTCAGGGGGAGCTTAGTGCTGCCTGTAGAACTGTACCTGCCAAGCCTCCTTCTGGTTCCCCATCCCAGGATAAGGAGGCTTGACCGTTATATCCAAGGGTGTTGCAGTTAACCTTCCCTTCCCTTGTCATGTTGGATGGTATGGTTGGAGTAGTCCTGGGATTGGAAGGATCCTGCAGCAATCCTAGTCAGTGTTGGACAGATACTACACTGTACCCTACACACCTTTATCAGCCTGAGAGTAGGTTCCTTAAGCACAAAGGAAACTTTATAGATCCTAGCTGATGCCTCCTGGTACCTGGGAGGAGAATGCCAGGGAAGGGGAGATAGTGTCACTTGACAGTAACCGAACTCAGGGAGGGAGGCAGCTGAGCTGTGAGGACAGGGAGCTAAGAGTCCTAACAAGGACCTCGACATTTCTTCTTCTCTGAGGCTGCTGGCAGGCAGGAGGAACCCAGGCCTCTGGGCCTAGGAATGTTTTCTCCTTTCTCATCTTTACACCCCACTTTCCTTGGCTTCCTGCAAGCCTCAGCTGCAATCTTACCTTCTACATGAAGACTTTCCCAGTCCTCTTTAATCTTAGTGTCTTCCCTTTGAAATCGCCGCCCCCCATTTATTCTGTTTGTATCTTGTTGTACACACGTCTTTCCACACTGTCTCCCCCATTAGACTGTCAGATTCTTGAGAGCAGGTACTGTTTCTTGACTTTCTTCATATCTCTAGCACTTAACATGGTGGCTAGAACATCGTTACATAATGCCTGCCGATTGTTGAGTTCATTATAAAAGAGGAGGGAGGAAGCACCAGATGCTATGTCTTTGTGACCAAGCAAGATGACCCTAGGCAGGGGTCATCAACAAATCCCCAAAAGGATTTTTTCTGTGAAGTTTGGATTCAATCAAAGGACTGCACTAAGGGCCTTGAGGCTGCAGGTTCCCCACCCCTGCCCTAGGGAAACTGGTTAGGGCAATGACTTTCCCTTGTCAAGTTTGTGTCCTGCTCTTTGGGAAAAGGCTCCTACTTTGAGTTGAGTAACGGGTAATCCCCTGAGGTTTTAGGTAAAGAGTATTCTGAGGAGTTAAGAAACAATGACTTTGTCACATAGTCAATGACAGTCATAATGTGATCACCCCTTCTTAGCCCTTCTCTTTCTTTCAGGCAGGTCTGAGGGGCAGGCAGGACCCCTGACTGTTCTGGGCCTGGGAGGAAGAAAGGTGGCACTCTCTGCAGGCTGGGGGAGGCCACTCTAGCTATGGCTGTGCCTAGGGGAAATGGATGGATGGTGCAGGCACTTCTGCTGAACTATTTAGGGGAATCAGAGGATAGGTAGAGGGCAGGCAGGTGGGTGTGGAAACTTGCCAGTAATTGATAGTAAGAGAGTACTTGGTAAAATTCTATGGACATGGTGGAGAGAGAATGCGTAGCAAGAAGGAGTGGAATGTGCCAAGGGAAGATGAGGTAGGCTGGGAGGCATGGTACCATAGCAATGATGCTCACAGTGTTGGTCCTGGCTCTGCCCATTGTTATATGTGGGAGCAGGCAGAGGTGTTTGTTTGAGTAAAGGATTTGTGACGTACTTAATGATGGAAAAGAATTGGAAATTAAGGGGATGCCCATTGATTGAGCAATGGCTGAACAAGCTGTGGTAAATGATTAGAGTGGAGTACTATTTGTGCTATAAGAAATGAGGAGTAGGGTGCTTTCAGAAAAACCTGGGGAGACTTGCATGAAATGGTGCAGTTGGGTGTAATTAAGGAAGGGGAGCAGTATTGAGAGCTCTAGTCACATCTAGCCTAGTGCCTTTCTGAATTGTATTAGCAGGGCTCGTTCCCAGTGTCCTATCTCATGGGATCATAGAGTTAAATCTAGAAGGAACCTTAGAGATAATTGAATCCAATCCTCTCATTTTATAGATTGGGAAACTGAGGCCCAGAGGAAGTAGCTAGCGCAAGGCTTCTGTTTCCTTATCTACAAAACGAGGGGTGCTGGCGGTGTCAGGTGACCTCTGAAGTCCCTTCCAGATATACAACTAGGAGCCTATCATTGTATTGGGTGGGAAAGGCAAAACTAGGTCTTCCTGATCCCGAGTCTAATGCTCAGACTACACCGCATCTCCAAGCTCGGTGGATAACACATTGAATAACATCAGTGCGGTTCTTTCTCGTATCTGATTTTAAAAAGCAATTGTACTGATTTACTTTATGTTACCTTCATTTCTGAATTTAGTGCTCCTCAGTCTCCTACTTGGTAAGCGATCCTTTGTAAAAAGAAAGAAAGACACGCAGAAAAAGAGCAGGTCTGTAAAACTAACCAGCACATCATCGAGGCAATGTACCGTGCCCATCATCCCTGGTTTCTGCCCAAAACTGGAAGGAGCTGCATCTTTTCATCTTTTCTTTGGGGATGAGCTTGGTCATATGACTACAAAGTGTTCAGTTTTGTTTCTTTGGGAACCTTTTATGTGAAAGAAGCTGGATATTGTGAGTTTAATGAGCACAGGTTAAATACAAGTAGGCAAGGGAACATGATAATTAAAAATGAAAGAAAAACAGATTTCTTCGTAGGGCAGGCATTCGGTTCAATTCAGGAATATTTCTGAGCACTTGCTCTGTAGCAGGCACCGTGCTAGGAGGCAGGCACTGTGAAGGAAACAAAGGCGAGCAAGGTGGAATTTACATCTGGCCGTTCAGGCAGTCCAGCCAGTCTGTTGATATGAGTTCACAGAATAACTCCAGTTTGCAGAATGTGATAAGGACAGCACTTTCAGAGAGGCATTAAACACTGATGGGAGGTTCCAAGGGTGGGGGGGGGGGGGCGGAGATCTCACCTAATAAAGGGAGATAAGGAACACCTTGGTGGAGGTGATGTTTAAGATGGCCCTTGAAGATAAGATTTAAATGATAGATATGGGGGAAGGGTAATCTTGGTAGTGGGCACAGCACAAGCAAAATGAGGAGGTGGGAAACCCAAGAGTGTTCAGAGGATGCCATGTAACCCATTTGGGTTAGTTTGTGGAGTGTATGTAGGGGCGTTGTGGGCAACACTTCGGTGGACCTGTGATCTCACTGATGTGGGACTCCATTCAGTGATAAAGTTCAGAGCCTACCCACACCTTCTCATATTGTATTACTTTTGTCCAAGTTGGCCAACAAATCTTCTACAGGGGTTCAGTGCAAAGACCAGTGACTCCTTCTAGGTCTCTAACACAGCAGGAGCACCAAAGCAACATATTTAAAGACTACACAACTTGGTAAATACCGGCACTGAAGTCCAAAACCAAGCTGTCCAGACTTTTGAGTATCACACATTCCCTCCTGAAATACCGATGGTGAGGTGCTTTGGGTTCTATTGTATGGAGCCTTGAATGTCAGTCTAAAGAATTTTGGCTCCATTTGGGAGGCAACAGGGAACTCTGAAAGGATTTTTAAGTGAACAATTTAGTTTAGGGAGATGACCATAGCGGTGGTGTGTATAAAACATTTGACTGTCTTTTTGCCTTTTTTTTTTATCCCCAGTGCTTTACATAATGCTGGGCGCATGTTGTTGTTCAGTCGATAAGCTATGTCTGACTCTTCGTGACCCCACTGGGGTCTTCTTGGCAGAGATAGCGCAGTGGTTTGCCATTTCCTTCTCCAGCTCATTTTAAAGTTGAGGAAACTGAGGCAAACAGGCTTAAGTGATTTTTTCTTCCTTACAGAGTCAGTAAGTGTCTAAGGATGGATTTGAACTCAGGGCTTGCTGAGTTAACACTACCATGCAGCCTCTCCAAGGTCAGGGAAAGTGAAAAGCCTTCATTAGCCCAGATTGGCCTGATATGGTGACCAGCGGCCAGTGAGAGCTGTAGTGGCTTGAAGCTCCTCTCCCCTTGTCCCAGCTGGTGGGAATGATCTGCCTTCCTTCTCTCCCCACAGTGAGGACGTATGCAAACGTGGCTTCACTGTTATCATCGACATGAGGGGCTCCAAGTGGGACCTCATCAAACCCCTGCTGAAGACGCTGCAGGAAGCCTTCCCTGCGGAGATCCATGTGGCCCTCATCATCAAACCTGACAACTTCTGGCAGAAGCAGAAAACCAATTTTGGCAGCTCCAAATTCATCTTTGAGGTGAGAAGTTGTTTCTCTCATAGTATTTCTGACTTGTCTTGTCCTCTCCGTAGCACCTCACCCCCAACTCTACTTTTCTTCTTTCCTTCTCTTCAGTCCTTCAAATCTTTCTTTTTCTTCCTTCCTTCTGCCCTTCTTCTTTCTTCTATCTTTCCTTCTTATCTTTCCTTCCTTCCTTCCTCCCTCCCTTCCTTCCTTCCTTGCTCCCTTCCTTCCTTCCTTCCCTCCCATTGATCCGAATAACTTTCTAACCCTACCTCCCCTCTCCACACACCCCTTCCCCCTTTAACAAAGAAGTATATTCATAAAAACCAAACCAACACCTTGGCTCGGAATGATGATGCTCGCCATATCCAAATCCCAAAGTCTACCACTTCTCTGCTGAGAAGAGGGAGACAAGTTTCACTTTGACGCCTCTGAATTCTAGATTGGTTACCACACTTATCCAGATTCTGATGCCTTCTGATGTTGTTTTCTGTCACATTTCTGTGCCCATTGTGTTCATTTTCCCCCTTCAGTGTTTGTTCTTACATGAGTTACAATGCACAAAGGTTTTATAGACAGAGTCCTTAATTCTTTGGGGCGAGCCAGGCACAGTAATAATGGTTCTCATCTACACAGACCTTTTAAGGTTTGAAAATGGCTTCTTCTATTACCTCATTAGAGCGTCACAACAACCCTGTGAGGGTAGATGCTATTTTCTCCATTTTTCAAGTGAGGAAACTGAGTCTTAGAAACTGAGACAAGTAGTGACTTGCCCAGGATCACTCAACTAGTTAAGAGTCAGAGGTGGGATCTGAACACAGGTCTTCCAGTAATATTCTATGTATTGTAGACAGTGTTGGGAGGAGTTCAAGAGTCAGAATTTTTCCAAAGTTAGCCATACCCAGAGGGCTCATGAATCCCTTGCTGTTGGCCCTGAGGGTTTTGAATGAATGCCACGCCAACTTAAATCAATTCACCAAGCATTTATTCACCTCTGAATTTGGGACTTTTCCCTCCCTCAGAATTCTGGGTCTTAGACGCCTCTTGAGCTTCCTCTCTCACCAGTGGGTAGAGGAGCTTTCACTTGTATTTTCTTTTTAAAAGACCCTGAGAACTGCTATTAATCTGTCAGCAGCTTTCCATCCTCCAAGGGCAGTAAGAAAATGTGAACCGTGCTCTTAGCTGCCGAGGCTGACTCTGGGTAGGCTGTTGTCTCTAGGTGTAACTAAAGCAAGGGGTTATGTGACTTCGTGCAGAAATCGTGGAGCCCCCTCCCAGAGCCCCCAATCAGTCACCTTAGGTAAAACGTGGGAGCCCTGAAGGAGACTTCTCTCCTAACCTCCCCCCTCCTTTCAGCTTGTACAAACAAGATCTATGGCAATAGACCCAAATTTACGAGCTCAAAACACTGGAGATGACCTTTCTGGTAAATCATGAAACTTAATAAAAAGCTTTAACTACCTGGCCTTTCCTTAGGGCAAGCCTGCCCCAGCCTCTAAAGGAAGACTATCTGGCCCCATCCTGCTCAGGAAAGGAGAAAGTTCTGCAGCAGGGAAAAATCAGTCAACCAACAAGCCTTTACCCAGTCCTGTGAGCAGGTGCTGGGCATCGTTGCTGTTGTTGTTTCTTGGCCACTTCAGTTGGGTCCAGCTCTTTGTGACCTCATTTGGGGGTTTTCTTAGCATACCAAGACAAAAATGAAACAGCGCCTGCTCTCAAGGAGTTGACATTCCACTGTGGGAAACAGATCCTTAGGAAACAAGTTAGCACATGTTGAAAAATACAGGACAAGCAGAATCTTTAAGTGATGAAGGTATATGAAGCAAAGGGCTATTTAGAACTTCTATATGTCAAGGATCTATGATTTCCTTAGCAAGGACAGTCCTACTGATGCGGATAGCAATCCTTCAAAGCTTTAGCTGTTGGTTTAGTCTAGTGCAGGGGTGGGGAACCTGTGGCCTTGAGGCCACATGTGGTCCTCTAGGTCCTCAAGTGTGACCCTTTGACTGAATCAAAGTGGGCCACACTTGAGGACCTGGAGGGCCACATCTGGCTTCAAGGCCACAGGTTCCCCACCCCTGGTCTAGTGCCTTGGACTGGCAGAATGTTTCATCATCTGGTAGCCAACCCTTTGAGTATTCTTCCCTTTGAGTCCTAGATGCATGCTCATGGTGACAGACATACAGTCCATTTGTTTGGAACTTTCTGAGCTTGGTAGGACCTACCAGAATTTGTATTCCACCATCATCCTCCAGGAAACCACAATTATGTCTATGCCCCAGTGAGGTATGAGAAGTCTATGGTAGGTGTATTTAATACAGAGCTGTCAGCTGATACAGGTTTAACCATGAAAGGCAGTCTTGAAAAGGTGTGATGTGAGTTAGGCTAACAGATCACAGCAACTGGTCACAAGTCTTTGCTGTGCCCATATTGAATAAAAAACAAACAAGCCAGCCAACAGTTACATGAAGCCTTAAAAGTCTGCAATGATGCGTTGTATATGCTGTCTCCTTTGAACTTCCTTTGAACAGAATTAAACAAGAATGTATGTAAAGCACTTTGCAGACCTTAAAGAACCACACATTTAAAAATACTTTTAAATTTATTTAAATATTTTCCAATCACATTTTAAGCCATTCTTAGTATTCGTGTTTAAAAATTTCATGTTCCAAATTCTCTCCCCTCTCCTGCCCCTCCCTCACCCCTGGAGAAGGCGAGCAATATGATATTGATTATACATGTGAAGTCATGCTAAACGTGTTTCCATATTAGCCATGTTGTAAAAGAAAACACGCACAAGAAAAATGAAGAAAATGGGAAAAAATGCTTCAATCTGCACTCACAGTTCATCAGTTCTCTCTCTGGAGAATCAGAATCATTAATCCTTTGGAATTGTCTGGGATCTTCTTGATCAGAGTAGCTAAGTCTTTCACAGTTGATCACCACTGTGTGATCTTCTTCTGAGAACCATGTACTTTCACACATAATATTAGTATTAAGTATTATAGAAGGAAACCTAGAGAGAGCCAGATCAAAGTTAGCAAGATCTGGGTCAAATTCCTGCCTCTAATATATACTAGCTGTGTGACCCTGGATGAGTCACTTAATCTCCTACTTCCCCAGGCAACTCTGGGAAAGGCTATGAGTTTCAGAACCTTATTCAACTACACTGGTCAGTCAGCCAATAAGGTGCAAAGATGGGCAGGTGAAAATGTGGTCCCTGACCTCAAGGAGTTCACGTTCCAATGGAGTAGAAGAGGATCTGCTTGCCTAGACCTTCCCTACTCCTATAAAACCATAGGTGTGGTCCGATGCCCCAAGCCCTACTATATGTATTATTAACACCCTTGTTTTATGTGCTAGGAAACGGAGGCATAGAGTTTAATGAACTTTCCCTTGTGATACAGCTGAGAAATTTTAGAGGGAGCATCAATCACAGCACGCTGATGATCTCTCAGCAAAGCACGTGCTGGGCTAGGAGGAGGTTTCTAACAGTGATTGAGACAATGCTGCTGACCTCAATTAATATATATATATATATACATATATATATACATATATATACATATATATACATACACACATACACACATATGTATATATATGTATGTGTGTGTGTATATATATATATATATATATACATGTACATATGTATATGAATATGTGTGTGTATAGAGAGAGAGAGAGAGGGAGAGAAAGCGAGAGAAAGAGTGTCTGCTCAATGTTGGGCACTGTGCTGGGAATGAAGATACACAGACAAAAACTGAAATAACCCAGACTCTTAACAAGTTCACCATCGACCAGAGGAGCTGTCAGTACACACAGAACAGAAAGGAAACAAAGGAGGTGAACACAAGGCAGTGAGTGAAGGAGGGCACAGAGTGCCTTGGGGTCAAGAGTGCCTTCTTGGTGAAGGCAAGGCTGTGTGGCCATGGCTGTTTTCTTGCAGGGAGATAGCGCAGGCGTGCGAGGGCACAATGTGACATGGAGAATGATAAGCGTCAAGGGGAACGATGCACCAGGTGCTGCTGGTGTTCTGGGGAGGCAGAGATCACTGCTGACCCTTTGATGACCGATCCCTGTTGTTATTCGGTCATTTTCAACATGTCTCACTCTTCGTGACCCCATCTGGGGTTTTCTTCGCAAAGATGCTGGAGTGGTTTGCTGCTTCCTTTACCAGTTCATTTTACAGTAGAGGAAACCGAAGCAAACAGGGTTAAGTGACTTGCCCACAGTCATACAGCTAAGCTAGTAAATGTCTGTGACTGGATTTGAACTCAGGTCTTCCTGACTTCAGGCCCAGAGCTCCATCTGCTGTGCCACCTAGCTGTTCCATCCAATGCCTATGGTGTAGTAGACAGCAGGAGAGCTGCATTGTTAGGGATTCAAGCTACTGATGCAATCTTTAGGAGGATCTTTAGTAACTATTTCTTCCCTTTTTGGGGGGGGGGGGGGAGGAGGAGCAACCTGGAGCTTCACCAAAGAAGGAAAGAAAGGAGTAGGAGGACAGCCACTGGCTGGGCACGTAGGGGCTGACAGGGCTGTTTGGAACTCTGTCTCAGGACTTGTGAGGTTCTCATGGGGAGAGGATGGCCTCTAGTCTCCACCCCGAGAACCTGAGACCTGCAGACAGGATCTCTAAGAAAAACAGGCCTTTGTGGATTCCAGTCACTTGTTCTAGTCACAGCATCCCTTTGCCTCTTGCAAATAGAAAAAAAAAAAGGCCGTTGAAGCCAGTGGAATCTCAGTTCCTAGGCTGAGGATCTCATAGATTAGGAGAGACTTGGAGAAGGTATGCCCTGAGGCAGAGGGATGGATGATTTGATTTCTGGAATCATCTAATTCAAGTAGCTATGGATCTCTTGAATCCACTTTATTTTATTTAGATGTTCCTAATGAATTGGGTCAGTAAGTCTGGAGTTTAATAAAAATCAGCAAGGAAGAGTCAGATTTAGAGATGGTAAGGATGTTTGAGGTTATATAGTTCAGCCTTCAGGGGCGGCAAGGTGGCACAGTGGATAGAGTGCCAGGCCTCCAGTCAGGAAGATGCATCTTCCCAAGTTCACATCTGCCCTCAGACACTTGCTAGCTGTGTGACCTTGGGCAAGTCACTTAACCCTGGTTGCCTCAGTTCCTTATCTATAAAATGAGTTGGTGAAGGGCGTGGCCAACCACTCCAGTAGCTTTGCTAAGAAAACCCCAAATATGGGATCATGAGGAATTGGACATAACTGACTGGATGGACAGTCCTGTCTCATTTTAGACTTGAGGAAGTTGAGGGACCAGTCAAAGAAGTGATTTGTCCAAGATCACACAGGTACTGAGTGGCAGAGTCAGCATTGGAATTCACTTCTGAGTAACTTCAGATCCAGCTTTCCTTCTTCCTTGGCCCTGGAGCTGGGTTTATCCACCTATCTTTTCTTCTCAATGGAAGCCTCCCTGTCTTGGCCACAGGAGGAGGGGAAAAGGATAGGGAAAGGGATGTGTTCAAGCTTGTTAAGACACAGTGAGATTGAGGACTCTGGAATTGGTCTGCCAGTCTCTCTGAACATCCCGAGTGACTTCGGATTCCCTTGTGTCTGCTCTGTACATCTCCTCTGCCTGTCTGGTCATCTACACATTGTCTTCCCCATTAGAACGTAGGCTCCTTGAAGGCAGAGGTGATTTCCTTTTGTCTTCCTTTCTTTGTCTCCCTAAACAGCATTGATTGTATTTGGCTTTGGGGATCAATGAGTCCCCATAATCCCTTGGTGGAGTCTTCCTTTCTAGTCAAAAGATAGAGATTGAGAACCTCTTGGCCCTGTTTGTTTCTTTCTTCTTTTTTGTCTTTATATATCCCATTTAATTTTTAATAGCATTTTTTCCCCAATGATGTGTCAAGACAATTTTTAACATTCATTTTTACAAGATTTGGAGTTCCAGATTTTCCCTGCCCCCTTGCCTCTCTCGAAAATGGTGGGCAATTTGAGATAGATTAAACATGCCTCAGATACTTATTAGTATACTCAGATACTTGCTTGTAAAACATATTTCCATATTAGTCACAGTTGTGAAAGAAGAAACAGATCAAAAGGGAAAAACCCCACCAAAAAGAATGAAGTAAGTGAAAGGGGTGTGCTTCGGTCTCAGGGGCCATCGGCTCTTTATCTGGATTTTAGAGGTCACAGTGTGAACCAATGGACTTGGAGTCTTGAAGGACTGGCTATAATCTCATTCCAGACACTTCCGAGCTGTGTGACCCCACGCAATTAATTTAACCTTTTTGCCCCTCAGTGTTCTTATCTGTAAAGTTAGTATTATAATAACACCCACTTTGTGGGATTGCTGTGAGGACTAGTCACCAAAAATGAAATTCTTATGATTTGCCAAGAACTGTGCCGGAGATTCAAAGAAACACAGGCATCCACACATAATACATGGATACACATATACACCACATAGATGTACACATGTATATACCACACACATACACATGTACACACTCACATCCATATACATCCACACCACACATGCACATCCACACACACTCACATCCATACACTATACATGTATACACATACCTCACACATACACAGGTACATGCACATCATATAAACACACCACACACATACACGATACACTCACATCCATACACACACATACAACACACACACATACGTACACACAGAGTCTCAAGGAACACACAAGTAAAATGATGTACCCATAGCCCTTGGCAAACCGCACGGTGCTCCCTAAACATGAGTCGTTCTGAAGATTGTCTTTGCCATGTCTCCTCCACTTGGCTCTTACATCTATCTGTCTGTCATTCTGCCTCTCTCCCCACATATCTCCAGACAAGCATGGTGTCAGTGGAAGGTCTGGCTAAGCTGGTGGACCCCTCCCAGCTGACTGAGGAATTTGAAGGCTCTCTAGACTACAACCATGATGAATGGATAGACCTCCGGGTCTCTCTGGAGGAGTTCTTCAACAGCGCTGTTCATCTACTCTCCCGTCTTGAGGACCTTCAGGAGATGCTGGCCCGCAAGGAATTCCCGGTGGATGTGGAAGGCTCTCGGCGGCTCATTGATGAACACACACAGCTCAAGAAGAAGGTGCTGAAGGCCCCTGTGGAGGAGCTGGACAGGGAAGGGCAGCGGCTGCTTCAGTGCATCCGCTGCAGCGATGGCTTCTCTGGACGCAACTGCATTCCGGGCAGCGCTGACTTCCAGAGCCTCGTCCCCAAGATCACCAGCCTCCTGGACAAATTGCACTCCACCCGGCAACACCTGCACCAGATGTGGCATGTGCGCAAACTCAAACTGGACCAGTGCTTCCAGCTGCGGCTCTTCGAGCAGGATGCTGAGAAGGTAAGGAGAGAGGTGGGGAGAAGAGCGTATGGCAGAGTGGCCACGTGCGGCAGCGATGGCCTTGTTGCTAAGGAAGCTACATTGCTTTCTTGGGATCGGACTTTGCCGTGATGAGTCTTTTACATTTCTGTGGAGCTCTTAATCATTAAGATGCTTTTATATACATGATGACAATAGCATATCTCCTTCCACCAGAGCCCTGTGATGCAATAATAATTCTTTACGTTTCATAGATGAGAAAATTAAAACCTGGGGAGGCTAGAACACTGGACTTGGGGGTCAGGAAGACCTGAGTTTGAATCTTGCCTCAGACACTTAGCCCTTTGTTACTCTGGGAAAGTCATTTTGCCTCTACAGCAGTAATGATAATTATAGCACCTATATTACAGGATTATGTAGATCAAATGAGATGTGTGTGTATGTATGTGTGTACACACACACACACACACACACACACACACACACATATATACACATACACAATTATTACAATGTTCTCCTGGTTCTGAAAAGCAGTGTTTTCCAACCCAGATCATGTTATAGACCACATGTTCTCAAAGTATCATTAAGGGAGCTGGGGGAGGTTTCTAAGACCCTTTCAGGGGTCTGTAAGGTCAACATTCTTCTCATAATGGTGCTAATATGTTTAAATTTCTAATACAATAAATATTGGAAGATATAATCCATGTAAATAAATAGTCTTTGGAGGGTCCCCAAAGAATTTTTAGGAGTGTAAAGGAGTCTTCAGATCAAAAAATTTCAGAACTGTTGTGATAGATTAAGTATCTAAAAATTATCTGCCATAGGGGATGGAAACTAGGAGCCAGGGAGGAGGAGGGGGAGGAGAAGGAGGAGGAGGAGCACATTAAGAATGGGAGGAACAAGATACAGAGAGAAGGAGGATAAATTCTTTGAGCCTATATATTTTTAAGAATTAAGGAATTTATGTTAATAAGAGTTTTACAAACTGGTAAAAATTTGCTTTGGGTCCGAGCTAGCATTAAAATTGGTAATTGGGAGACTGCTTTGTAGCACCATGGATGAATGATGACTCACTCCTTCCCTTCATCTTCTCTCCTGCTCTCCTTTGATGTAATCTTATTAGTTTTTGGTCTGTAGATTCAGTCTTTGAAAGGGAGTTTTGCCCTTATCCTCACCCCTTTACATACTTTTCCTAAATTGTAATATACTGCTTCCAGTTGGCAGTAGATCTAAATCATGGTCATTTTCCCACTACTTTTTAAAAGCCGAACTAAAACAAACATTTAATAGAATGCAATTCTTATAAAACTAAGCTTGAAAAAACTGAAATGCATAGGTACTTTTTCACTAATTCTACAATGGTGAGTGAATTACTAAGATTTACAATAAGTCTTTCAACTTTTTACATTAAAGGAAAACCTTTTTAATGTACATTTCCCTTTTGCTGAAATTGCTTGATTTCCATGACTTGACATTTTCCTTGCAAGATTTAATGTATATGCTTTAATTTTTTCATCATGTAACCACTCATTATTGAATATTATATCTATCTTTGATGAAAGTCTATTTTTCCAAGTCTAGAAACTATATCCCATAGGCTTTCAATAAATTTTCAATCAGATAAGTTAATTAAAGACTATTGGTGTAAGATTATATCCATTTCTTGGATAAATTTCTCAACCTTTTGTTATATATGTGATGGTACAAGGCTGTTTCTAGTTGCAATATTATACCTCCATTTGTGAATTTCTGTGATTCCAGAATAGTCCTGTTTTTATGTATATCAGTATATTTCTTGGAGTTTATTATTTCCTCAATGGCACAAGATTAACAGGTTGGTTCAAAGTTGAAAAAAATCCTCAAAACTATTTTCGTGTGGATGTTTTTTAATCTAATGGAGGGAAAACACAAATTGTATAGGCTCACATGGACTTCTAACAGTGGCTTTGCCATAGCTTTGAATGAAAACCTGAGTTCTGTTGGTAAAAATGACCTTTTTTCAATTTTCAGTGCTCCAGTCTTTGTATTCTCTTACCCATCAAGAGCATTTTTCTTTATAGCAACAGTTGGCAGCTTTTAAAAAAAGTTCATCTCACTCTTACTATAATACCAAGATGTCCATTCTGCTTCATAGAGGAATCAATAGCACTGTCCCGCTGTGAGATCCCTCTGAAGGTCTTCGCTTCCCCTCCAACTCCCCAGGATTAATTAGATTATTTCGTGATAAGAGTTTGCAAGTTCTTTCCACTGTTTTTCATTTTTGACTGCACTTCCTCTGTGCTTTGGAGAAACTGATCTTGTCTCCCTTTGGTCTTGAATGGTGTTTGAAATGCTTGACTTCCCCACCCCAACAGGCCCTGCAGTAACTCTAATAGTCCTTGAAGTATGCTCTTTAGTAGCTTCAACTTTTGCACATTCTCTTGGAGAAATATTTTTCCCTCAAAATTTGAAGAATTAAAAATGCAACCAAAGAGAGTTCTGAAATCTGTGAGCAAGGCACAAAATTCCGTCACTCCACTAACAGAGAACTAGCTAAACATGGGAAAACCAGTTCAATCTAGTTCCATCTGGCCAAAGTCAGATTTCCCAGTCAGCCTGGTGTCAGCTGAAGCGTGCGCGTGTGTACACACACACACACACACACACACACACACACACACACACACACACACACACACACACACACTCTCCTTGTCAAAATAAAACATCATAAAATTATTTCTTATCTCAAATAAGTTTTACGTTACTGTCACTCATATCAGCTTCCTCCTATTTAAATACTGTGCTCAGGCTTTGAAAGAATGTTCAAAGTAATTCATCCTGGATTCTTAGCTTGTGCTTAAAAGTGTACATATCTGCGGCAAAGCGTCAGTGTCTTGGATTGCTTTCATCAGCTGGCGGAGACCTTGCTTTCACAAATGAAAAGGGATCCTTTCTAGGAGTTTTTTTTTCCTCTCTAATTAGAGAGAGAAGTTCTGTTTTTTTCCTCTTTTCTAACATTCCATTCCTTGAGTTCTTCTCACATTCTGATGCCTCCTGCTGGGAATCCTTTCTCTAGGGAAAGGGGATTGAGATGGGCTTTCAAAGAGCAGATATGTGGCTTGGAGTCAAATTCCTGGGGCATGGCCTTGTTTCGAAGACCCCTTCTTTTGATGTCCTCGGTGTCCAGGCTGCAGAGTGGGGGCAGAACCTTGCCACAAACCTACACAGAGACACCTATGGGACATATGGGAATCCAGATGAGCTCCTAACTGCCTCTCTGAGGCTCAGCAGCCTTACAGAACAGGTGGAGTTGAAGAAGCATGATGCCACCAATGTGAATGGTTTACAAGCTGCTCAGAGCACCACGGTATAATAGAATACTGACTCTGGAGTCAGGCAGCCTCCTTGTAAGGCTTACTACTTGTGTGGGGTTGGACAAATACCTTAATCTCCATGGACTCTGTTTCTTTATCTGTTAAAGAGGGTATTGGACTAGAATCAGGGCTGGGGAACCTTCGTCCTCAAGGCCACAATTGGCCCTCTAGGGCCTCGAGTGTGGCCCTTTGACTGAATCCAAACTTCACAGAACAAATCCCTTCAATAAAAAGATTTATTCTGTAAAACTTAGACTCAGTCAAAAGGCTGCACCCAAGGACCTAGAGGGCCACATGTGGTCTCACAGTCGAAGGTTCCCCACCGCTGGACTGCTTAGTCTAGGGTCTGCTAGATTTCGTGGGTCCGTGAACTCGGATGGGAAAATTTTTATCTCTATTTTTGATAATGTCCACTGGAAATTCATCATCTTTTAAAAGTATTGAAAAACATTTTCCCGAGCAGGGGTCCATAGGCTTTGTTGTACTGACAAAGGGGCCTGTGACACATCAAAGGCTAAGAACCCCTGGGAGAGATGAACCTTCCAGCTCCCGATGAGTGATTGTCTACTGTCACATCCCTCAGAACTTGTCACACCGTGAATCTCACAGAAGACAGCCTGACTTCGACGTTCTCCTATTGTTCTGCTAACATTAACAATAAGCCAGCATTTATGTGGTGGTTTGGGGTTTAAGGAGCACTTTCCATGTCATCTCACTTGAGCCTCACAACAACCTTGCAGGGGAAGGGCTATTATCCCCATTTTATAGATGAAGAAACTGAGCCTGAGGGCAATTAACTTACTTCCCCAGGATCACACAACTAGGACTTGATTGCGGCAGGATTCGAACTCAGAGCTTTCTGACTCCAAATCTATCATTTTACCAACTGCCGAGTTATCTCATGCCACTGTCTCTAACTATTATTAGGCCTCACCTAAATATTTCATTTTGTGTTCTGAGTCAGGTGCATGTGAAGCTTCAGGAGCTCAGCTCTGGTACGCCCTCCTATCTTCCTTCACCTCCTTTCCCCATGTACGCATTGTGAAAATCCACTCTTTCTCTAACCAAGAAAGAAAATAAGAAAGAATGGCTGTGTATGGCATCTCAGGCATGGAGGTGTAAGCTCCCTGGTCCTAGGCTCCCTACAATCTGAAGGAGGGGATTTTACTATTTTTTTTTGTTGTTGCTTTTTGGAGGGGGGAAGGGTAGGGCAATTGGGGTTAAGTGACTTGCCCAAGGGCACAGGGCTAGTAAGTGTGTCAGGTGTCTGAGGCTGGGTTTGAACTCAGGTCCTCCTGACTCCAGGGCCAGTGCTCTATTTACTGCGCCATCTAGCCGCCCCCCTCTTTATTCTTAAAGAAGAGTCTCCCTCAGCACTCCTCCCCTCTCCCCAACTTCCCATCAACTTTCTCGCCAGGAACTGCTAACCACGGGTAACTTATAATTTACATACAATACTTTTCTTAATACCCTAGCAACACAAAAACACATAGTAATTTGAAAATTGTGTAGTCTGTCCTTTGTATGAGCCCCTTCTAAGTTTGTTTTCCCAAAATGATCCATGCCCTTTTACAGAAGATAATTTCATCTGTCTATCCCACTTCTCCATCCAAAGTTCTAAACACATTTAAAGTGGTGCTGTTGGGTTTTTTAATCGCGCTCTTCCCACCCCTAGGATTACTGAGATTCATTCTGATCTCCTCCAGAAGATGCTTGAAGTTGACTTGAGCTCCCCAAATTTGTCAAAAAGCTCAGCCCCCTGAGGATTTTCGAAACAGGGTTGGATTTCCAGACTCTTCCTTCTCTTTTTCTCCCCCTCCACTCCAGTGCTGTGACCAAGGAGACTAGATTGAGATTTTCCCTCAGCCTCTGCTTCCTGGGGTCCAGAGCAGAGAGGACATTCCTTCAGTTCTTCTCCCCCCGTCTAAGAGACTAAGATTATGGGATTTGGAGCTGGTAGGGACCTTTGGGATCATCTAGTCCAGAAGTGGGGTACCTTCGACCTCAAAGCCACATGTGGCCCTCTAGGTCTTCAAGTGCAGCCCTTTGTCCTTGAGACCTTGTCAAAGGGTCCCAGTCAAAGGGCTGCAGCCTCAAGGCTGCAGGTTCCCTACCCCCGATACAGTCACCCTCAAATGACAGTTGAGTAAGTTGTGACTCAGATAATTTAAGTGATGGTCAAAATTACATACGTAGGATAGAGCTGGGAGAGTAATAATAATACTAAATGATGATAGCTAACATGGACACATGGCCTACTATGTATGTGCCAGGCACTATGCCACCACATCTTCTGACTCCAGTCCAGTGTCTCTCTTTTCTTTGATTGTCACCTTTCAGAGACAAATGGTCAGTCCTGAGGGGAGGCAAGGGAGCAGGGCAGAGCCCATTGACCCAAGATACTTGGTATGGTGGAAAGAAAAACGGATTGAGTCCAGAAACCCAAGTCTACCCACTAGCTGTGTAGCCATCACAATGGACTAAACCTCTCTAGGACTCAGGTTTCTCATCTGTAAAACGAGGGAATTAGACTAGAAAACATTTATTATCACTTTCAGCTCTACATCTGTGGTCCTGTCATCTTGTGCCCGTTTAGTGCTTGATCCATGATTTTCTTCACTTATAAAGTGGTTTCCAAAACCTATAGCTTCTCTCATCCCTCTTCAACCAGTCTTGGTGAGTCACAGAACAATCACTAATTAGCCTCATAACCTTCCCTAAACCTCAGTTTCCTCCTCTGTAAAATCAGGGGATTGGACTAGATGATCCCCCCTCCAGCTCCAAGGCACTGTGATCCATATTCTTGTCTGATGCTTGGGGTCCTCGAGGGATGTGAGTTTGCCTTAGGGGCTGTGTTGTTGGGTTTGTAGACTGGGTCTTCTTAGTAAAGGTGGGGTCTTCATCAATGAGAGGGTCTCTGTCCTGCTGCTCTCTCCTGTTGCTCTCCTTCCTCCTCTCCACATTCCCACAGTTACAGCTCTGAGGCAGGGCTCAGTGCCAGTCTCTCGAGCAGTGCCCCTTCCCTGACTCGGCAGCGTGATACTCTCTAGTTTTCCTAGGTTTGTTTCTGAGTCTTTGAAGAATGTGAATGCGGTTTCAGCAGAAAGGTGTGGTTTCTGGGGGAAGAAATGCAAACAAAAGACCAAGGATCTTGAAGAAACTGGGCAAAGGTCCTAAAGGAATTGAAAGAGTGGGCCTGAGTTCGGTTCAGCTCAACAGACTCGGGTGAAGTCCTACCATGGTATGATTGAGAGAGGAGGCCAAAGAAGACAGACAGGATGGTGTGCCAGGCCTGAGCCCCTGCAGCTTTACATGCACCTGACTCAGAAAGTAAAATAAAATATTTAGGTGAGGCCTACATAATAATTAGTGGTAGTGACATCAGATAACTAGGCATCTGGTGAGGTGCTGGGTCTGGAGTCAGAAAGCCTTGAGAAAGGACTCTGGATCTGGAGCCAGAGGCCTTGGGTTCAAATCCTCTTTTTGTCCCCTACTCTGCAGGACGTCGGGTGACTCGTTCAACTTCTTAGGTCCACCACTTCCTTATCTATAAAACGAGAAGATTAGACTAAAGGATCTGATGTCCATTCCAGCTCTGAATCTGTGCTCCTAGGTTTTATTGTTGTTCATTCATTTTCAGTCTTGTCCAACTCTCTTTGACCCAGTTTGGGGTTTTCTTGGCGAAGATACTGGAGTGGTCTGCCATTTCCCTCTCCAGCTCATTTTATAGATGAGGAAACTGAGGCAAGTGGAGTTAAGTGACTTGCCCCTCTGGAGCTAGATTTGCACTCGGGTCTTCCAGACTCCAGGTCCAGCACCACCTAGCTACTGCTTGTTCCTAGGTATAAGGCCCAGTATAATAGTACAGTCATGCCTAGAATCCATGTAAGAGGCAAAGGGAAGCATCAAGCCTGACTCTGGGTTTCTGTAGCATGCCTCACCACAATCTATTAAGTTCTCCCTTTCCCCTTTATTTCTCTAGGGTTTTCCTGGGACTCTGTCTCCCGAGGAATTGGGGGAAAGGGGATTCAGAGAACTGACCTAAGTTTGCTCCAATGAGACACTGGAAAGCTCTGTGTCTGGGGACCTGGGGTATGAGGGCAGAGCACAGGCTCAACCAGAAAGTGAAAGGAAACAACAATGAAATTTAAAAAAGAAAAAACACCTTCGTATTTGCAGCTGCAACTTTATACGAGATGAGCAATGAGTCATTCTGAACGTGGTGAGGCTGGTCCTGAGCTGAAGGCTTACAGGCAGGCACTGGGCTCCTACTCAGACTTGGAGAGAACCTGCCTAGTCTCTTGTTCCACTGGCGTAGTCTCTGAAGATTCTGGAATTACTTACACGAAACAGTAACCTCGGGAGTGGTTTTGGGGTGAGGGAGAAGGACCCTTGGGAGCTACCCTTCACATCTGAGGCTCTCAGGGCCTGGGCTAGATAGGGCTCTCTCCCCCAAGCACCCTGAAATATTGCAATGGCGCAATTCAGCAGCTCATGCCCTACATCCCCCAGGGCATTCAACTATGGAGTAGATACACGTTTGTTATGGTAATTTCAGTAATGTCCAGCTCTTTGTGACCCCGTTGGGGGTTTTCTTGGTGGAGATACCAGAATGGATTGCCATTTCCTTCTCTGGCTCATTTTACAGATGAGGAAACTGAGACAAGCAGGGTGAAGTGACTCGCCCAGGGTCACCCAGCTGATAAGTGTCTTGAGGCCAGATTTGAACTCAGGAAGTTGAGTCTTCCTGACTCCAGGTCCAGATCTCAATCCACTGTGCCACTTAGCTGCCTTACTGAGCTATTATACCAAGATGCTAAGGGAGGTAGGAAGTTGGACGAGATGGCATCCCTGCTCTCAAGGAACTTGACAGTCTCGTCCATCACAATGACTTCCACATATAAAGACACTTCAGCTTCTGAACGATGAATCACATGCAGGGCCCCCTCCAGGAACGATCTGGGCACATCTTCAGGATTTTAGCCTGTGGAGCAGAGTAGCCGGGGCCTCGGGGAGCATACACAGTGCCAGTTATGCTACAGAGCTCCTGGCACATGCCCTGTTGTCCTTCAGGGTCAATCCAGCCTCTGACCTCTCTGCTGTATGATTATTCCACATCTAATTATTTTTGTATGGATTCTTTTTTCTTACTTCTTTCTCTCCTTCTTCCTCCTTCACTTCCACCTTCTCTTCTTCCTCCTCTTCCTCCACCTTCTCCTCTTCCTACACCTTCTCTTCCTCCTTTTTTCTTTCTTCTTCCTCTCCTCCTCTTCCTTCTTCCCCTCCTTCTCCTTTTCCATCTTCTCCTCCTTTTTCTCTAGGTCTTTTGCTCTTCTTCCAAAAGCAGAGTGAGAAGAGAGAAGGAGCAGAGCTCGTTTGGAAATCGTTATAGTTGCTGGTGAAGAGATTCTCAGGTCTTGACCTGAAATATTCAAGCAAATGTGTTGGGTGGGGGGAGTGGGGAGGAAAAAGTAGAAAAACATTTCTTCAGAGCTGCTTGAAGGATAATTCAAATATGTGTGCGAGGCTCCGAGGAGACTCGTTTGGTGCCCTTGAAAGTGGAGAGGAAGGCTGGTCATTCAGTGTGAGGGCTCGGCTTGCAAATCCTCATCTAAGCAAGGAAATGTTCGGTGGCTCGTGGTGAGAGCAGCAGCACTTGCAGACACTTTCCGCCTTCTGATGGGAGGCCGGGCAGGTGTGGTCTCCAGCTTGCGTATCTGGCCTATCCTTAGTGAATCTCGAGAGTCCTCATCAGGTCAGCTTCCATTTCAGTCCAATGGGTGGGCCAGCCACGGCTCAGACTTAGAAGCAGGTTTTAAATCCTGGCACTGTTACCTTCTGCCTCACTGCTGCCAGAAATGGCACCTCCTAGAACAAGATGAGTCTCAAAGAGAAGTCCCCTAGACCCTGTAGTTATTCCCCCTCTTCTCAAACAGCACATGTGAAACTGTGGAGCCATCTTTCTCTCTCTCCAGTGAAGTCTAGTTATGGGTGTGCCTGTAGGAAGGAGGCTGCTGTTCTGTTCTCCAAGGCCATTCATTCTTCCTTTCCTTTCAAGACCTTCATGATTTAATGCCTGATGTTCCAGGCATTATCTTTGTCCTCCTAAAAGAATTTGAGAAAGAAAAGATATATATCTATTGTAGCCTCTTTGGAGGGAGGGAAAAAAAGAACAGAGTGAAAAAGTGCCCAGCAGAGAGCAAAGGAAAATTCACGGGGAAGCAAAGAAAAGACAGCCGGTTCTCCACACAGCGAGTGTTGTTTATCACACGGGCTCTTGGAATGAAAATTTGTGGTTCCATGTTTTGCGCCCCTCTCATGCTCTGCTGTGCACACGACAGGCTTTTATTTCTAACTTTGTATTTAAGGTCCAATATTTAAATTTATGATATGTTTTTGTTTCTTTTCTCTATTCTCCTGGCATTTGAGTCTAAAATAAAATTTTGAGGAAAAAAAAGAAATCCAAAAAGATAATCCAAAATGAGCGAGTATAAGATATTTCCAGATAGTATTTATAACGCACATAGCACAGCGCTTGACATGTAGTGGGCCTTAATAAATACTTGAGGGGTGGCTAGGTGGTGCAGTGAATAGAGCAGCAGCCCTGGAGTCAGGAGGCCCTGAGTTCAAATCCAGCCTCAGACACTTGAGGCTGATTAACTGTATGACCTTGGGCAAATCACAGTCCACCTTGCAAAGAAAACCAACCACAACAACAAAAATCAACAAATAAATAAATCCAATAAATCAATGTTTGTTCCTTTCCTTTGCTCCATTTTATGTAAATTGAGAAAATTTAGATCTTCCTGATATTTTGCCTCTACAATATTATGCATATATAAAACTGCTCTATCTAATAGTTTCTGAAGTGAGAAAATAAGTGTAATACGCTCCGTTTCACTCCAGCGTTTTCCCAGGCCCCTCTATGCTGGGGCAGCAGAGGAGGCAGGAAGAGCTGCGCCATCTCCCCGCGTGCCTAGGCCAGTGTTTGTGGGTTTACCCAATATGTTTTACCCCAAAAGTAGCCAGATAAGCTTGGGGAATGTTGCTGAACTTGCTATCCAAGGACAGTGCTTTTCCCCCCATTTAAGAATATTTTTCCTGGTATTCTAATGGGAAAAAAAATAAAAGAGGAAGAAAAAAATCCTCAGCCATTTGGAAAATGTTGAAATAATTTATTTTAAATTACCTTAGGAGCCCAGGAAGAGGAGAGAAAATATGGTACTTTCCAGCTCATAATGGTTAACTACACATTACTGAGTAAATTGTAAAGCTGAACCAGATCTCAGATGTGCGATGAGTAACACGTCATTTCATGAATGAACTTGAACTAACTACCACTCTGTGTCCACGCATGGCTGATGGGAATCCGAGCAGAGAAGGGCACAGGAGAGACCTTTTATGACAAGGTCAAGGCAAGCAGTTCACATGCACATCTCAGTTTTTTAAGATGTGTCTTTTTCCTGCTTTTTTACTTCAGGGTCAGATCATACAACCCACTAGTAGATGTGGAATTCTGTCAGGTACAGAAGCAGGTATCCATTGTTTGCCTTTATGTGTTAATAAGAGACTGGCCTGGAGTCAAGAAGACCTAAGTCAAATCCAGCCCCAGGCACTTACTAGCTGTGTGACCCTGGGTAAATCACCTAATCCTGTTTGCCTCAGTTTCCTCATCTGTAAAATGAGCTAGAGAGAGAAATGACTAATCACTCCAGTATCTTTGCTAAGAAAACCCCAAATGGGGTCATGAAGAGTTTGCCCTGACTGGAACGACTGAACCACAAAATCCTTATATATAAAATGAAGAGGGATTCAATCCAACGTAGTCTCTTGTATCCCTAAATTCCATGGCCATCCCATGCTGGGTGATTCTTGTCCACCTTTACCATCTGCCTTCCATAGAGCACGCACCTAGTGTTCCAGAGGCCTTCTCCTCTGGGGCTGCCAGTCACCACCATCACTGCCTGGGCCCCTCTGCTCTTTGTCCTTGTTCTCTGTCGTCCCTCATGGTCCTCAGCATCCTGTACTGACTGGGGGCTGGCAGCAGGGGCAGAGAGGAGAGGTACTTAGAGGAGGCACGGTAGTCATTGGGAGGCAGTTGGCCAGCTAGGGAGTGTTTCTTGGAGGTGGGAATGTCTTAAAGGAAGTGATGCACTGGCTTGGGGTTTTCCCTCTGAAAACTATGACTTTAGTTTTATGCCTTTTCCCCCAGATTCCTTTTCTTGACATTCAAGGCCCTCAACAGTCTGGTGCCACCCAGTTTTTTTCACCTTATGTTGCTCCTCTGTGCTTTAGTTAGAAGCAGCACAGTGCATTTGGAGAGAGTGTTGGACCTGTAGTCAGGAAGACCCAGGTTTTCAGTCTTGCCTCAGACACTGACTGTTTGATCCTGGATAAGTCACTTACCCTCTCTGCACCTTTGTTTCCTTGTATGTTAAAGAATCTCTAAGGTCCTTTCCACCTCTAACTCTGGATTCCTGTGACCCCTCCTCACATTCATCTCCCTCATGTAACCCCTCAGGGCCTCAGTTTCCTTGGGAGAAAAATGAAGAGATCGGGATTGATGACCTTTAAGGTCCCTCCTGGCTCCAAATCTATAACCCTATAGCTTCTCCTTCCACATATACCCTACACGTTTCTACCTCCCTGCTCACCTCTCCCTGGAAATATCACAGTCATCGATGGATTCTGAGTTACCTTCTAGCTGTGGAGAAGAGAGAACTGACCTTTGCTCCATGGTCTCCATCCATAACAATGGATGGGTCCGGAGTCACGTTGCTTAGATCGAGAAGGAAGGACACTTTCTATTTCTGGTGGGGAAGATGCTCCTTGATTCTGGACTTGAAAGCTGGGTAAAGAGGGAGTGGAGGGAAGGGAAGGGAGAAGAGAGACTGGGAGGGATTCTACGCCTTCTGGTCCTCGTAATTTGGGAGGCAGGAGGTACAAAGAGCCCAGCTCTGTGCTTCTGCACAGGCTGGCTCCTTGCCTCTCCTCTCCTCTCACCCCCCTTCACCTCTGCTTCTAGAACTCTTCACTTCCTTTGAGATTCCATCCGAACACCGTCCACGGCGAGGCCTGTCCTGGTTTCTCCAGTTGGAATGTCCTCCCTCCCCATCACCAAATTACTTCGGATTTACTTCAGTGTGTTCATGTTTTTCCAATGAAAGGCAAAGAGGACTGCTTTTACAGATGACGAACTTGAGTCAGAGGGAGGTTAAGTGACTTGTCCAGAGCCTTGCAACTGATAAGTGTCTGAGGCTGGACTCAAACTCAAGTCTTCTTGACACCAGGTCCAATGCTGTGTGCACTACACTACATAGCTCCCTTCCTGCTCAAAATAAAACTCTTGTTGAATAAATGAATGAATCTGGATTTGAACAGAGGAACTGAAGAGGTCATGGAGAACCGCATGGACAAAGGCATGGAGGTAGGAATTTGCCGAAGGCTTAGAGGACTGGATGATTGAATTGATTCCAGCACAGACTCAAAAAACTTTGAGCTGACAATGGAAATGCAGTGTTTCTCATAGGGAAAGCTGCCACTACTCTTTGCTTGGTGTTCTCTGGTTTATAACTAATGGGATAGGCCTCCGCTGTGTTAACAGGACCCTGCGGCTGGGGCACTCCTCATTAGCCGGGATTGTCTGGCGTGTTCGGTCTCTTTGCAACCCTGGTTCACACTGAACTGCCTTTCTAGCTGCTCAAGAGCAGGCTGGAGGTAGGTGTCTGGCCTGTAATCAAACCCCATTACTGAAGGAAAGGCATGATCTTTTTTTCCATTAGGAGCCCATTTATTTTATTAGAAGTCATTAAGTGGAGTCATCAAAGATGTGCCTTGGGAAGCTGTAATGGATCCGCACTCTACAAAGGAGGGACTCCCCTCCCTCCACCAGTGTTTCCTAACAGACTAGGGTTGATAGAAGCTGGGGTGCTCATTTTAGAGCAATCATATCTAAACGTTATGTTTCAAATGCACACCAGTATAATGTAAGCTTCCTGAAGGCAGGAGCTCCTTGTATTCCCAATACCCAGTGTGGTGACTGGTACACAAGGGGTGATTACAGCATGCTTGTTGGTTGGCTGAATGATTGATGGAAGGGCCATACATGGCATCTATTCCTACTTCCTTCCTAATGGAGGAATCCCTAAATCTTTGTTGGTTGGCTGACTTGTTCTAAGGCAGGGATTTCTCCTATTCCCCCCATTTATTTATTAATTTATTTTTTTAACATTCATTTTTTTAATGTTGAGTTCCAAATTTTCTTCCTCCCTCCAGACCCTTCCTCAGCCACTGACAAAGCAAACAGTACAATATCAATTGTACATGTGACATCATGCAAAACATATTTCCATATTATATGGCGAGGATTCTTAACAGGTTTTGTGTCATGGACACCTTTGACTGTCTGGTGAAGCCTAAGAACCCCTTGTTATCATAATCAGAGAGGACCAAAATGACATCACTATGTTGGGATCAAGGCCCAGTGTGTCCAGCTGTGGCTGATGGGGCAGCATGAGCTCAGAAGGCTCTACCACAGGTGGGGCACAAATAGTTCATATGAACATTTGAAATTTTCACCTATCCGGTTTCCTTTGTGCTACTGAGATTCTGCCTTGCTCACAGAGCACAGCACCTTCTCTGATGCAGGCATACCATGCTGGGCAGTCCTGTGCCACTGTCTCCCATGTCTCCGGACTGATTCCAAAGTTCTTCAGAGATACCTTGAGAGTGACCTCTGTGGGAGCCCTTTTGTGAGCTCTCTGTAAAATAGTCTTTTAGTCTATTATTATCCCAGAATTACCTTCCTTAAATCATCATATGGGAGAGCTAAAAGAAGGTTTGGAGACCGTCTAGCCCGACTTACATCTTTTACAGATGAGAAACTAAAGCTCTTTGAGGTGAAGTGGCTTTTCCAAGGTCATATCAATTGCAAAATTGAAACTCAAACCCAGGTCCTCTGGGTCTGAGCTCACGGCTCTCTTTGTCCTCACACCACATGCTGCCTCCTTTCCCAGAGTAACCTTTAGAGGTGATCATCAGGGTATCAAAGCAGACCTCTACATGTGAACACACAGCACTTTCTGACTCCTATTACAACCCCAAAGTAAGCAAGCCTAGTGTTTATACTAACACAGACATATGGGTGCTTCAGTGAGAGATTCTTGCCTGACGTGGGAGATGTGGGTTCATGCAAATGTGATTTTGGAGACAGAGTAATGCTGTGGAAAGAATTTTGGACCTGGGGTCAACAGTTGTGGGTTCAAATCCCATCTCTGTTACTACCTACTTGTATGACCTTGGGTAGGTCCCTTTGCATCCTCTTAGACTCAGTTTTGTTACCTGTAATATAAAGGGGTTGGATGAGATGGACTTTCAGGTTCATTCCAGCTTAAAGTTTATAATTCAAAGACTCTCAATTCTTTTACTTGCTTTCATGTCCCTGGCCTCCTGTCAAGGAAGGAGGTTGTACTAGCTGATTGCTCAGGTCCATTCTAGCTCTGAATTTATAATTCTGTGACTTTCTGTACCCAACTTTGAGGTTGGTTACCCAATTCCAGTGCCTTTTGGGGAAGGAGGTATAGTAGTAGTAGTAGTAGTAGTAGTAGTAGTAGTAGTGGTAGTAGTAGTAGTAGTAGTAGTATAGAAGCAAGAACAGTTAAGTTTTCTTAATTGAATTGTAAGCACTTTTTGTCACATGGAAGAATTGGATTTGTTCTTCTTGGCCCCAGGGGGAAGAGCTAGGAGTATTGGTGGGAGTTGCCCAGAAACAGAGCTGTCCAAAAAGATGGCTGCCTTGGGAAGTTCCCCTTCACAGGAAATCTTCAGCTGCATGACGACCTGTTGAAGAAGGGATTCCTGTTCAGGTCCAGACTTAGCTGGCGGATTCTTTGGTCCTTTTGGTTCTAAATTTTCGTGGTCTTGATTACCCTTCGGTTACTGCACTTTCTGGGCTTGTTCTAAGGCAGGGATTTCCCCTTTCCCACCATTTATTTATTATTTATTAATGCCTTTTTTAATGTTGAGTTCCAAATTCTCTACCTCCCTTCAGATCTTCCCCAACCGCTGAGAAAACAAACAATACGATATCCATTAGACATGTGATGCCGTACAAAACATATTTCCATATTACGCAGCAAGGATTCTTAATGGGCTTTGCATCATGGACACCTTTGACTGTTGGGTGATGCCTGGGGACTCCTTTTTTAGAATAAGATTTGTTGCTATTTTTCACAATTGAAGGAAATGCTGGATTTCAACTAGAGGCTAGTGAAAATAAAGATATGATTTTTCCCATCTAAATACACATACTCCTTAAAGTCTATCCATGTACCCATTGGGGCTCTGTAGACCCCAGGATGAGAATCCTGGTTCTAAGGCAACCCTGGAAAGGAGAAGAGTTTTTCCTGCTTCCTGGAAATGGGTCTGCAGATAGGATAGTCAAGCTTCTTCCATGCCTGCTTTGAACTGTGTGTTGTAATAATTACGGACATTGTGTTTATGCAACAAATTGTGTCTACGTGATGTCAGGTATAGAAAACCAGACCTGGAGTCAGGCAGACCTGAGTTCAGATCCTGTCTTTAATACTTACTAGCTGGGAGACCATGGACAATAACTTACCCATCCTAAGCTTCAGTTTTCTCATCTCTAAAGGGAATATAATAATGCATCATCCTCCCCACCTCCACATGCATGGGCACACACACACACATACACACACCCCTCTCTCCCACTATTGTTATGAGCCTCAAATATAACTGCAGACAATGTTGTGTAGTGGAAAGATGTTAGATCTGGGGTCAGCAGGGGTGGGTGTGTGACCTTGGATAAGTCAACTGACGTACTTTCTCAGTCTCAGTTTCTTCATCTACAAGATAAGGTTACATTGCGTGTGTGATATATGTAAGTAGATGATGCATATACATTACATTGTAAAACTTAAAGTGTTTATTCTTCATCACATGGAAGAACTGGATCCATTCTGCTTGGCCCTGGGGGATAATCTAGGAGCAGTGGGCAGAGGGGCCTGGAAGCAGAGCTGTGCTCAAGAGGGACAAGCCTGCTATTCCTTATCATCTTCCTTAGGATATGCTTGAGGGGGGCAGGTAGGTAGCACAGTGGGCAGAGTCTTGGCCCTGGAATCAGGAGGACCTGAGTTCAAATCTGGCCTCAGACACTTACTGCCTGTGTATGAACCTGGGCATTTCAGAGTAACCCCAATTGCCTCCACAAACATAAATAAATAAATGAACTTTTGAGTTTGGAATCATTGTCACAAAAGCCTGAGAATTATCTTGAGGGCTCTTCTACTGTAGGCCCCTGCTTCCCTCCCACATTCAACTTCTCCCAAACAGATGAGAAAAACCTCAATTATTTAAAACTCTTTAGAGGAGACCACACACCACACACCTTCCTGGCTCATCGAATCCTACACTTAACAAACCTTACTTTCAGGAAGTTTTTCCTTTATAGACAGTCTAAATTTTTAATGTTTCCATGTAAGTTCATTTCCTCTTATTCTTTATCCAATAAATATGTCTATTCACATCCATTCACGCCATATACTTTTCATAACGGGATGCTGTTCAGAGAGGGGAGAGTCATATGGTTGTCCTTCCCTCTCGAAGAGGACCACGATATCAGGAAGGTGATGCCATGACTCGCAGCTGAGTTGGATTTGAGGGAAGGAGGGCTATGCAAAGTCACCAGCCTTACTCTCTCCTCTGGAGCCATCTGGGACCAGTTATTGATCAGGAGACTAGAGATGGCCCAGGATTCAGTGGGCGACCTTGACCCTTTTTAAGCTAGGGGGAGAGTAGCCTGGTGAAGAAAGCATTGAGCTTGGAATCAGAAGACCCAGGTTCTAGTCCAAGCTCTCGTGCATCACCAACAGTGAGTCCAAAGGCAAAGTCACCAGACCTCCCTAATCCTCAGTTTGCTTATCTATAAATAAACCATTTCCCAAGGTTATAGTGAGGAATTTGCTTTGCAAACTGTGTCATGTCCACTTGAACTATTGGCATAGTGGAAAAAGACTGAAATCTAGCTTTGAGTGGCCCAGACACCATTTTCCTGGATCATCTTGGATGAGACACTTTGCATCTCTGGGATTCGGGGGGCTCATCTACACAATGGCGGGGGGCAGGGGGGCAAGACTGTGATCTCTAAGTTCTTTTTGCAGCACATCTAGTCTATGGGGCTTTGGTACGTTCCAGAATGTCCAAAATGGAGTCGCTTTGTCTGAAGGAAGGCAGGACTCCATTCTTCTGTCTTGCTTTTACAGTGTCTCACACTGGTGTTTGCTGGAGAAAGTCCTAGGGGGAATTTCAAACCAGAGTCCGCATTCTCTCCTCCCCTGGCTGCCATACTCTGCATGCTCCCTAGTGAGGAGTGCTGACCACAAGTCAGGATCTCTGAGGTCCCTTCCAGACGCAGTGTTCCGTGGCTCTATGATGATATGTTCATTCTCTCAGACATCCTTCAACAGAGAAGTCCCTCACTGGGGTTTCTTCTTCCCAGGATTGTAGTCTGCTTTTTCTCCGGTAATTATGTGAAATGGTAGGAAACTTCTGTTGGTCATCCAAACCCATTTCAACAACGATTCTCTATTACTCTGGGCCCCACTGAGACCATGTGGCGCTTCTTCAGTGCAATCTTTTTAATGAACTTGCTCCAAGTAATGACCATTTATCTTTAATGGGAGAAAATTAGGGATTGATCTTTGCTAAGAGTCGGAGATTACTGTGAAGGTGTGTGGGGGAAGGAGAAAAGAGGGTCCCAAGGACACCAGGTAGGGGGAGGTAGAGGAGCGGCTATGAATGAATCACGGCCACAGCAGGAGCTGGGGAGACAAGTTCTTTAGTGACCTCCGCACTGTCAAGCTTCTCCTTCTCAAAACAGATAGGTAAATCTTTCTCAGCTTTAGATGGTTCTGTGTTCCAGGGGCCTGTCACCTTTGCTAGTCATCTCAGCTGAGAGTAGAAGTGTTTGATTTGAAGTGAGAGGATCTGAATAAACTCCCCTCTTCTATTTACTGGCCTTGGGCACGTCATTTACTCTCCTTAGGCTTCATCTCCTTCATTAGTGAAATGAAGGAAGGCAAGATAGGACCTTGATAGGGTCTAAGACTCAGGGTCAAGAAGATCTAAGTTCACATTTGGACTCTGGCCAAGCTCCTTAATTCCTCTGTGACTCAGTTTCCTCCTATATAAAATGAATGGGTTATGTTCAGTGGTCTCTAAGGCCCTCTGTGGGACTAAATCAAGATGCTCTCATTACCCAGGACCCTTCTAGCTCTAAATCTTTTGGTGATCTGAATGCCTGTGGAATTTTGTACCTTGTTACGTGTCTGTTCCATCCTTCCCCATTAGAATTCTGTTACTTGAATAGACGTCACAGCTCTCATCATGAAGCTCCTTAGGAGCCTCATTCATTTTTTTATTTCCCAGTAGACTGTAAGTACCCTCAGGACAAGGCCTCGGGTTTTGCTCTCTTTGTGTCCTGGCTCCCTTAATTCTTCCTTCCGTCCCCAGCACCCAGAAGCACCTGAGTAAGGCCTGCCTGTCGCAGCAGGTGTTCAGGAGACGTTTCGTAAATAAGCGAAGGAGCAGATGCTGACGGAGATAAGCAGTCCAAGGACTGGGCCTCAAAGAAGAGACAGGAAAGCGGACCTCCCTCCCTCCCTCCCTTGCAGGGCGTGGCACGCTGTGTCCGCGGTGCCAGCGTCACGCTTGGCGCCGAGTTAGTTTTTCTGAATATGCGTGTGTTTTTGTTTGTATTAATGTATACATATGTGTGTTCATTCTTTGTCATAAAGCGGTGCTTCTCAACCTTCCTAATGCTTTGCCCCTTTAATACTCGTATGTGGGCATATCTGCATGTGGGCATGTGGGTGGACCTGCCTGGAGACGGATAGAGGAGCGGTGTCTCGGGTTCCTGAGACCATCGGAAACATATGTTTTCTGATGGTCTTAGGCGACCCCTGTGGCCCCTGTGAAAGGGTCGTTTGACCCCCAAAGAGGTTGTGGCCCATGGGTTGAGAACTGCTGTTACAGAGGGTGGAGATCTGGAAGGAGTATATACAGGAGTGAGAAGTAAAGGGGATGCAAAAATGGAAGCTGGAGATCAAAATCCGTAACTTTTCAAACAACAACAAGCATCCAGGGACAGGGACACCTGCATAGTCCCACCCAGCTTCTCTGAGCCCCTCAGCCCTTCGCTGTTACCCCAGACCCTTCTCTCTTTTACAGGCATGGCTGGCACTGTGCCAGGGAAATGAGTCCGGTTCACGGGGAGCGTCGGCATCCGTGGATATTTAGGGAGCGTTACCGCCTTGGCCGCCATGCCCCGTGCCACATCTCCACTGTCTGCGCTCTTATTGTCATAATACACAATTCTAATTTTGTTATTATTCATCTGGGTCTTGTTTTCCCCATCAGCAGTTTCCAGGTTCCCCCAGGATGCCCGCACTCTGCACAGCTGCTGCCCCTTCCCGATCTGGTCACACACACATGTACAAAGGGCTTCCCCTGCCCTTGGGCTCGGGTCCCATTCCCCTCTGGGAGTCCTGTCTTGGCTGCTGGAGGTGTTCCGAGGCCTTTCCCAGAGAAGCTCTCCTGCCCCTCCTCCGCTGCTCCAAGATGGGGGTCTCAGCCCCTCCTCTTCCCCTCATCTTCCTGAGCAGTCAGCAGCAAACAGCATCATAAAACCGTTTGTCAAACTGAAGTGCCTTGTTAATGAGGCTGGGGGAGCAGAGGAAGGGCGGCAGGCTCCTCACCTTTCAGGGGAGCCTCCATCCGCCCCAGCCCCTCCCAGGCAGAGAGGGGGAGGCTGCCAAAGGGGCTGGGGTCCTGGGAAGGGGAGGACACAGAGTGAGGGAGTCCCTCTGATGTGAAACCTGAACTCTCATTGTCCAGAAAGGCAAACCCAGGGACGGCCTTCCAGGAGGGGACTCTACCCAGCTGGGCTGTCCCTTTGTGCTGGAACTGAGCTGCCCAAGGACTGTGACCTGCAGGACTGAGGGGGGCAAGGTCTTGGTCTAGCAGTTAGTAATTTCCTGCTTTTGGGAGAGAGCCTCCCCGCCTGCCCTTCCTCCTCCGTCCCCATCCCAGGAGCAGCCACCCCACCCTCCTGCCTCCCATTGATCTGGTTCAATCACTAGGAAGCCCTTGTGTGCCAGACCCCTCCCAGGGCAGAACACCCTGTCCTGTCCTATTTCCAGCTCACTGGGGCTGGGGATCTCAGCTTTTACCTCACTTCCTCTCCGTGAACATTAGGAACATTAGATTCCCAAAAATAATCTGGGGCAGAATGTTCTGCTGGATGCATGTGTGCACGTGCCTGTGTGCGGGTTTGTAAAATGTGCTCCCATCCTCCCTTTTCTTCCAAAATCTCATCCTTTCTCCCTTGGCTTCCTTTTGCGATGGGCTTGAGTTCTGAACCCCTCAGGCCTGTAGGAGGGGAAGCTTGTGTTTGCAGATGACCGGGAGGAGGGAGAAGAGAGGAAGGACACATGGGGATGGCAGGTGTTTCAGCTTGCCACATCCCTCCCAAGTGCAGGGTTGGGGAGGGGAGAGAGGACATGGGGAGAGAGAAGGAAGAGAGTGTTTGTGAGTGGTTTGGATTGTTTGGATTTTTGGTTTCTGTGGTGGAGCTCCATGGGAGTGATATTTATAGAGGGATTTGAGATTTGCAAAGCACTGTACATACATTATCTCATTTGGGTCTCGAAATAACATTTGGAGGTAGGTACCATTATTTATTATCCATATTCTGGAGACGAGGGTCAAATCCCACCTCTCAGACTTACCAACTGTGGAACCTTGAGGAAGGCATTTCCTCTCCCTGGCCCTCAGTTTCTTCATCTGGGAAATGAGGGGCTGACTCAATCATCGTAAGGGCTCCCAGGGCTCTGTATCTATGTTCCTATGACTTGCCCAGGGTTTGACACAGAGAGCAAGTGTCTGAGGAGGGATTTCAACCAAGCTCTATGTGACTGCAGATCCTGTGCTCCTATCTGCCACCTCCCACGCCTCCTCCACTATTAATCTCACCTCTGGAGGAGGTCCACAGTTCCCAGAGCTATGACGGATCTCTCCACAGGCCAAGAATTAGGTGAATCAGGTGGAAGAATTTCCTGAGTAGGTCTTACTAGGTATTGCACAGGGAAGGGAAGGAAACTGTGGCCTTTCTGACCCCGGAGATGGTGGTCTGAGGTCTCCTACAATAGGAGACCAGAGAGGAACCTTCTCTTCTTCTCCCCTGCAAGGCAGGGCAGGTGAATTCTGTGACCCAGGGACTCCTCTATTTCGTTTTTGCCTCCCATTCCCTGGGTGGTGGTCCCCCAACTCTCTTCCTCTCTTCCCTCTCCTTAGCTCTCTTATCCCAGCCCTTGGCTTCAATGACCGCCTCCATCCGGATGACTCCCAAACCCCTGTGCCTGCTCCATCTCGCCCCTCCTCCAACTGCTAGTGACACATGGCCCCTTGTGCGTTGCCTGACGCCTCAGACGCAGCACATGCTGAGCGGGACTTGTCTTTCCCATGACCCTTCATTCCCTAGCTCTGTTGATGCCCCTCCCCCCCCCCGCCCCCAGCCGGCTTTGAATCTTCTCTCTGACCTTCACACCCAGCATATTGATGAGTCTCACTGATTTTCACCTGAGCGCCCTGTCTCCGGCCACGTCACTCACCCCCACAGCTGGAGAAGGAGAGGCTGGGTTTGAACCTCCACGCCCCCTCCTCCCTCTTTTAAACTGCCTACACACCTATTAATTCTGCCGTCTTGGGAAAGTCGCGTCACCTGCCGGGGCGGGTGGTCGGGCTCGGGGGCCTCTTTCCAGCTTGAATATTCTAAGTCTTACTTCTCTCCTGTGCTATTTTTTGTTGTTGTTGGAGGTAATCGGGTTAAGTGACTTGCCCAGGTCACACAGCCAGTTAAGTGCCTGAGGCAGGATTTGAACTCCGGTCCTCCTGACTACAGGCCCAGTATTCTATCTCCTGAGCCACCTAGCTGCCCCTTTCTGGGCTGCCCTCTATCACACATTCTTCACAAAACTGCCAGTCATCTGCCTAAGGCACCTTTCATGGTTTCCTGTTGCAAAGCCCTTAACCTGGCATTTAAGGCTTCCAAAATCGGGTTGCAATCCAAGTGGCCTGATGTTGCCTTATTCCCCTCTGCGCAGACTTCAGCCAGACTGATGTTCAGAGATCTTATCATCCTGATCTGTCCTGAGCGCACTATGTACTATTTACGCAGCATCCCGTGCCTAGAATGGGCCTCCTTCATGTCTCTCTGAGGAAATGCTTCCCTTCTCCAAGCCCAAGGCCCAGCCACCTCTTCTTCCATGGAATTGTCTCTAATTTCCCCAGCTTGAAGCAGTGGTTCCCCCCCCCCCCCCCGCCCCATTTGCTCCAGCACTTAACGCTCTCTTCTTCACATCCTCGTTGTGTCTGCATCCCGCTTACTTGTGGCTTCCTAGGACATCGGCTCCCTGGGACTGGGGATTGTGTTTTGGTCTTTGTATTCTTAGACCCAAACAGTCTTATACCCACAGAAAATGTTTGTTGAACTGAATTCATTTGGAGTGGGGTGTGCCTCTAGCCTGAAAAACAAAACACTACGGGTGTGTTTCTGTATTCTTAAAAACCTCCCCTAAATCATAACCTCCTGAGCTGTGATGCCCATGATTTTACTTGAGGTCCCGTTTCTGTTTGGCCCGAGAGGGGGCAGGGAGGTCAGACTACTGGGCTGAGGTCCCAGAGCTAGCCTTTGGAGGCTGGCAGAAGGAAGGGAAATTCTCACTTGGAAGCACTGAGGGAGAGCATAAATGTACCTTAGGCCCCAAGTTCTGACCGATCTCTTGGGGCCAAATTCCCAGGCCAGGGAGAGGAAGAGCAAGGCCAGGAAGTATGGACAGAATATAATCCATCCAAGCTCAAAGTACTTTGAGCACTGTGGAAGAAAAGATGATCAATGAATGTGAGTTCTTGGGGGCCCATATTGAATAAGCCATTCTCTGTCCTGAGCACCCCGTGCTAAGTATTATTTTAGAGGTAGGGGTGGGTAACCAGAAGGAGGAGGAGGAATCCCGAAGGCAAATACAGGATCCCTTGGGCAGCGTCCAGGCAGGACTCAGGAAAATAACTCACCCCCCTCTGAGGTAGTACTACAGATATTGGAACAAATTTTAAGAGTATAAGTTAAGAATGCAAGGAGAGGAAGGAGGGGGGACATAGGATGCCTTGGAGTAGACTTTTCTGGGTCCTAGATGACTGAGGGTGTCATTGGAGGGACCAATCTTTTTTTTTTCCACTCTTTGCCTCCTTCCACTAAGCCCCAACTCTGGGTTAAATCTGCCAAGTGGTCCAAGGGAAGAATAAGGATCCTAATTGCCCCATAGGGCAGCTAGGTGGTACAGTGGATAGAGCCACAAGCCTGGAGTCAGGAAGACCTGAGTTCAAATTTGGCCTCAGAGACTTACTAGCTTGTGTGACCCTGGGCAAGTCACTTAACCCTGTTTGTTCCAGTTTCCTCATCTTTAAAATGAGCTAGAGAAGGAAATGACAAACTACTCTAGTATCTTTGCCATGAAAACCCCAAAAGGAGCCAAGTGTTGAACATGACACTGAAATGATTCAACCACAATTGCTCCACCCCCACCAACTTCTCTTGGGGAAAAGTTCCCCTCTCCCACATTAAGAAAAGCACTTCTTGGGTAGGAGTGTGTGTGTGTGTGTGTGTGTGTGTGTGTGCATGTGTGTGTGCATGGGTGTGTGTGTGTGTTGTGTGTGCATGTGTGTGTGGTATGTGTGTGTGCACGTGTGTGCATGTGAGTGTGTGTGTATGGTGTGTGTGTGTGTGTGTGTGTGTGTATGGTGTGTGTGCGTGTGTGTGTGCATGTCTGTGTATGGTGTGTGTGTGTGTGTGTGTGAAGCTGTAACACCCAAGTTCCTAAGGTCACCGACTTGGAGCTCGAAGGGGCCTTAAACATCCCCAAGTCTAATGTCTCTCATTTCACTGAGCAGGTCATCGAGGCCCAGAGAGTGGGGATTTGCCTAAGGTCACGCTGGCAGCTGGGATTCTAATCTAGGCCATCTGAGCAGAAATCTCAAGCCCTTCCCACGACGTTTTGCTGCTTCCTTGGACTTTCTTTTCTTCGTTTTTTTGGGTTTATGGGCATAGAGGAACACTTTCCTCTTCTGTTCACTCTTGACTAGCTCGTCATGCCAGCTTTTCTTCAGCTGGGTAACGGCATTAGCGCACACTGGTTCAAGGCATTGCTAATGCGGACATCACGTTCCGATGAAGACTTTCCCAACCTGGACCTCTCTCCTGTGTTCTCAACACTAACTCCCCTGTGGCCTTGGGTGGAAAGAACAGTGATCCCTGTCTCTGCAGCTTTCAGATTTAAAAAGTGCTTTCCTCGCAGTGATCCCTCAAGGCAGGTAGTCTAAGCATTAGTGTTATTCCTGCCTTACAGAAGGGTAAACCGAGAGTGAGAGGAGTCAGTAACTTGCCTGGCATCACACAGGTAGTGGGAGCAGGTGGAGGGCCAGTGGCTGTAGTGCTGGGACTCTAGGAATGCGCAGTCAGCCTCAGGGCACACATGCATGCCTGGCACAGCCCTGCCAGTCCTCTCTGTGCCTGGTGCCCCCTCTCTGTGCCCCCTAAAACACTTGGTCTTGTGCCTTTCCAGTTCACTTCTGTGACATTGCATGTTATAGTCATCTAGGCATGGGTGTTTTCCCACTAGCGGGACTCTCAGCTACATGAGGATGGGGCCCAAGTTCCCCAGTGCTCAGAACAGTGTACATAGTAAACCCTAATAATAATATGTTTGTTCAATAAGTGAGAGAATATTTTCTATACTATTAAGACTGTAAGCTACTGGAGGGCAGGGGCCACATCTTTCTCCCTCTCAGTGCCGAAGGCTTTGCACACAGTAGAAACGAGATATTTTTTGAGTGAATGAATGAATGAATGAATGAATGAATGAATGAATGGGTGCTCTGTACCTCCTCCTATGGATGCCTGTGGAAACAAAAAGCTTGTCTAACCACTCTGAGACGGCACAGGAGCGCCACCTACTGAAACAGCTGCCAGGGATGGTGCTTCCTTAGGGCAAGAAGTCAGCTAGAATGTCTGTGCTTTGATTGGAACATGGAGACCATGCAGACTGGGGCATCAGCTGGGAGGTTGTACTTACTCAAGGGTGAGGTCATAGGGACCAGGACTGGGCAGTGGAACCATTTAGGATCATGGATAGAAAGGACCGACCCCAAGAACCAAAACAAAGGCAAAATAAAACCTTGGAACTGGGCAGATTGACCTCAGAGGATAGAGTGAAAGAGTCAAAGGGAACTCCTTTGTTTTGGAATTTGAGTGATAACGATAGGAAGAGAGAGGAAAGGCGGCATCCAGAGCTATTTCAGAAGGAGGGACATGGCCTGCTTAAATGAAGATTAGGATTTTGTTTTAAAGAGAACTCTGAATAATAAAATAAATGATGATGCCAGAAAGAATCCACAGGAATTCAGGAATTCTGTTCAAGGTGCTAAGCTTACTATGACTATAACCCTGAGTTTTGGAATGGGGCTTTTTCTTCCCTGTATGTTGGTACAATTGGTCGCTAAACCAATTGGCTAAACCAATTCCAGGAGTCTACCTTTCAAAGACCAAAGATAAAGGCCACCACTTCATCAGCTCTCAAAGGTCAATAGGATTCACTATCCAGGACTGGAAGTCTCAGACCTTCTGCATAACTTCCTCAATCTCTTCTCCAGTGCCTGAGTGCCTAATATCCCCACCAACCCTCACAGCATTCCTAGTTGAGTTGGATCTCTAGTGTTGCTGTGACTGCCATGAGTCCTGCTTCTTGCCATATGATAGATTTAGAGCTGACAAGAACCTTGGAGGTCACTAAGTCCCACTCCTAATTTTACAGATGAGGAAATTGAATCACAAAGAGGTTAAGTGACTTGCCTAGGATCATATAAGCTAGCAAGTAAAAGCTTACCTGCCAGGAAATTCCTTGGACAGTTGATCTATCTCTTGTCCCACAGCAGTTCTGAAGGGAAATTGTAGGTCTTTGAGGACCCTTTCCAATCTGCACAAAATCTAATTTGTTGGTGTTAAGTGCAGTGGGAAGGGGGAGATCAGGTCAGGGTGATTCATTTTAGGATGGTAGATTTGAAACTGTAAGGGATTCTAGAGGAAACTGAGGCTGGGGGATTTGAAATGAATTGCCCAAGGTCAGGTAGTGAATACATGTCAGAGGTTCTCTTACATTTTGATTTGAGCCCAGGTCCTTTGACTCCAGAGCCAGTTTCTCTTCCCTAGATCATCCTGCCCCTTAGGGTCCCCCAGGTGGTAAGTAGCAAAGCCAGCATTTGAAGTCACATATTCTGCTCCCAAATGGCAGGACGATCAGGTGGTGCAGTGGGCAAAGTGCCAAGCCTAGAGTCAAGGAGATTCCTTTTCCTGATCTGACTTCAGACACTTCTAGCTGTGGGACCCTGGGCAAGTCACTTAGCCCCATTTGTCTCAGTTTCCCCATCTATAAAATGAGCTAGAGAAGGAAATGGCGAACCACTCCAGGGTCTCTGCCAAGAAAATTTCAAATGGAGTCACGCAAAGTTGGAAGTGACTGAAAGGACTGAACAACATAACAAATTCTGATCCTAAATCCAATGCTTTTATCTATCAATCAATCAGCACCTCCCGTGGGTGAGGCCCTGGGCTAAGACCTAAGGATCAAAAAGGGCCAAAATAGAACAATCTCTGCACTCAACACATTGTTCTTCAGTTGTGTCTGACACTTTGTGACCCCATTTGGGGTTTTCTTGGCAAAAATACTGGAGTGATTTGCCATCTCCTTCTCCGGTTTAATTTTACACATGAGGAAATTGAGGTAAACAGGGTCAAGTGACTTGCCCAGGGTCACACAACTAGGAAGTATTTGAGGTCAGATTTGAACTCAGGATGATGAGTTTTCCTGACTCCAGGCCCAACATTCTCTCCACCGAGCCGCCTACCTGCCCCAGAGTAGTATGCACTCGTGCAAAATAAATGTATACAAAACATATGTGGTCTCTTGAGATGTTTAATTTCAGAAAGCTTCCATTGGCCACATGCCACGAGACAATCTGTGCCCCTGCCCTAGTCTATAGTTCCATGAGCTTGTACCTAAGTTCAGCACAGGCTGGAAACTATGAAAGGATTCCTAGCATAGGCTAGAAGAGGTTTTCTCTTTCAGATAAGGGTCTTTTCAACTCCAAGCCCCTCTGATCCTTTGCTAGGTTATGCTAAGTGGTTAGAAGTACCTTCCCTCACTGGGTTCCTGAAAATATTTTATCAGCCTTTATAATTAAGATGGAAAGAATCTGGCCAAGCAGCATGGACCTACCCAGGCCTCTGAGGGCAGCTGCCTTTCCCTTAGCTCAACTGGTCCTGTTTCTCATCTGTTTGACTTTGTCTCTTGGATAGCCAGGCTGGCTCTGGCTGGCTGGCGGTGTTTGTGTTTCCAGTACTTCGGGGAAGTCGGCACATGCGAAGCCAAGCTGGACTGGAAACTTTAAAAAGCACAAAATCTTATTTAAAGTCTGAAAATACTTCTATTAATAATGGGTTGGGTGAAGCTGCTCATGACAGCCCTTGAAGGGAGGAGGGCCAGGGGAGCAGAGAGTGGCCTTTTAAGGCATGACTGAGGAGCAGGCAACTCCAGGCGAGTCTGCGTCTGTACTCAGCATGGGTCATCTGCCAGGGACATGGCCACAGGGATCAGGTGATATTTCAGCATGAAATGTTGCAGCCATGTTCTTTGTGCTCCCTTCAGAAAACAGCTGTTCTCCGTTACTATGGGATTCTGCTCTGAGTATGAACCCAGGCAAAGAATGGCAAGAAATGCTTTAGAGATAAAAAAAAAGAGTAAGAACTTGGTGAGAAGGCTGGGGTAGAGAGAAGTGACGATGAAAAGACTTCCTTTGCTCTAGCAGAGACCTTTAGGGTTTTGTTTTGCTTAACCGCTTGTCTTTGCTGTAAGGAAAGGATTATAAAAAGCATAGCTTTAGATCTAGAAGTGTCCATAGCAGTCATCTCTTTCAGCCCTTCATTGTGCCAATGAATTGAAGGGACTTGTCCAAGATAACACCAGTGGTAAGTAATTGAGCCAGGATTTGAACCCAGGACTCCAAATCAGTGCTTACCTATTCTACCATCGAACCTCCCAGTTTATCTGGACAGGGAGTGACAGCGATGGGGTGGGGAGTCAAGAAATGTCAACAGACATTTAAAAAGGGTTATAGTCTGGTTGGCACGTTCCTTTTGTCCAGTAGAGCGAATGCCCGGGTACCTGAAAATCATTTACACCATTTAAATTTTCTCTAAATGAAGAGAGTGGTGGTAACTTGAATTCCTGCCTGTCCTGCTCAGTGACTGGGCATCCCGGGCATGTGTCGAGTCTTAGAAAGATCATCTACCCTAAAAGAAGCTTGACTGTCGTCCATTCATTTAGCAAACACTTTTCAAGTGTGGCTCTGCCCCTGGGCCTGGGCCAGGGGCAATACAAGACATAAAGGGCATCAGAACACATAGTCTCTGTACTCTGGGAGCAACTAGACAGTGGAGGAGGCACAGTGTATGCAAGAAGAGTCACTTCCTCCAGCACGTCCGGGATTCAATGTTCCATCTCTTGTGAGCACCACCGATGCCAACTCAGGTGGCGTCTGTCTATGCTTGCCTCTGAAAGCAGTTTTCCTACACTGCTTTGGTGAAAAAGGTGGTCATTCTGTGGCTGCAGGTTCCCTTTCTGCCTCTGGGTCAAGGGGCCGCTAGTTTGAATCAATGGGAAGAGTGACTAAGATGCCCAAAGAACGAATCTCTAATGGTAGAGGTTTAGACGGGCTAGTCACGAAGGTATTTTAGAGTAGGAGGGATGGTTCCTACGTCACTGAAACTGAGCTGCGTGTATTTTTAGAAGGATGAGTTTGGCATTTTAGAAAGAGGCATAACATTAAGAAGTTCGCTAGAGACTCTGGAAAAATGTTCAGCCTCTTCAGTCCTTGACTGGGCCCTGTAACAGGGCTTGAAACTGAACCCAGGTCTACTCCATGAATCATTTTATACTGCAGAGAACCCAGGTTTCTTTGGATGATGCTCTTGTAGTAGAAAGTACACTGGAAAGAGAGGTAAAAGACCCGAGTTCAAGTTCTGATTCTTCCTAATTGTGCAACTACAGTCAGGTCACTAATTTCTCTCTCTCTCTCTCCCTCCCTCCCTCCCTCCATCTCTTCCTATTTATTCTCTTGGGCAGTCCACATAGTATAGCAGAAGGAATGCTGGATTTGGAATCTGGACCCCTGACTGTAGCCTCAGTTCTCTACCTTTAAAATGAGGGCAATAAAAACAAAAAAACCCAAAACAAACAACAAAACTGGGGGCTGCTGGGTGGTGCGATGGATAGAGCACCAGGCCTGGAGTCAGGAGGACCCGAGTTCAAATCCAACTTCAGACTAGACACTTGACACTGGTTATGCGACCCTGGGCAAGACAACCTCAATTATCTCACCAAAAAACAAGAACAACAAAGCGGGGCCAGTGATAATTGTAGTATCCTGCCTTTCTTATAGGGTTGTTGTGAGCAGAGAAAAGTGCTTTATAAATCTTCAGGTGTCACAGAGACAGAAACTATCATTGTGACTCCCAAGGCTGGCCAGGCTAATGTGGAGAAGTGTCTGGGTTTGAGGGTGTTGTGTGTTCTCTGGGGAGGGCGAGAGGACTGATGAAAGGAATGAGGTTAGCTATATTAACTAGCATTAGGTGTTCATAGGATTGCAAAGCGCTTTATACATGTGATCTCACTTGATTCTAACAATAAACTTGTGAGACAGATGCTACTGTTATCCCCTTATTGCAAATGAGGAAATTGAGACAGGTTAAATGACTTGCCCAGGGTCGCACAGCAAGTTTTAAAATGAGGTCTTCCTGACTCCAAGTTGCTTGTCTAACTCCTTTGCCAATTAGTGTGTTGATTGTGGGCATCTGTGCCTGTACATATTGGAAATGTGTAACTGTGTGGAATGCATGTGTGTGCATGTGTGTGTGCATGCTTGTGCATGCGTGTGCTTTCTGAAGTTCATATGGATTTGACTAGAGATTGCACAGTAGGATGAAGCTACTTGTGGCTTTCTGCTGCATAGGGACTTTTGAGCCCATATCACCACACTTCTCTGTCTCTACAGCTGGGCTTATTTTTGCAGGGTTTTGAATACAACATAGAACAAATCACAGCCCATAACATCTGCATAGCAAAAACCAACCATTAAAAACCCTTTGTTGAGTCGTTAATTCCACTTTTTATATCATTTTAAAGTCTACAAAGCATTTTCTTAACAACCCTGTGAGACAGGTAGTACAAGTGATGTCCTTTTGTAGCTGAGGAAACTGGGGAGACAGAGAGAGACAGAGAGACACAGACAGGCAGAGAGAGAGTGACAGAGACAGAGAGACAGAGAGACAGAGACAGAGAGAGAGACAGAGAGAGACAGAGAAACAGACAGAGACAAATACAGAGACAGAGACAGAGAGAGATAGAGAAGGAAACAGACACACACACAGAGACAGACACAGAAATGCATAGAAAGACAGAGAAAGAGAGACAGAGACAGAGACAGAAAGAGAGAGAGAGAGAGAGAGAGACAGGGACAGAAACAGAGACAGAGAGGGAAACAGACAGACACACACACACAGATAGACAGACACAGGATTACGTAGAGAGAGAGACAGAGACAAAGAGATTGAAAAGAAGAGAGAGAGAGACAGAGAGAGACAGAAAGACAGAGAGAGAGACACAGACAGAGACAGAGACACAGACAGGCAGAGAAAGAGAGAGAGACAGAGAGGCACTGTGCTAGACACGGGGACTGAAAAGACAAATGAAACCAGTCTTGTCCTCAGGGAGCTTAAAATCTACTAAAGGGAAGCAGTATATACATAGATAAGATAAAGTGAAATCCATACAGTAATTTCAGGAAAGAAATCAGTAACAACAAGGGGGATCAAGAAAGGTTTATGTAAGAGGTGTTGCTTGAAATGGGCTTTGAAAACAACTGAGGATTCATAGTGCCGCAGATTTCAATGAGAAGGGATCTCAGGGGACATTCAGTTCAAATCTCTCCTTTTATAGATGAAGAAAGGGAAATGCAGAGAAGTTGTGACTTGCCCGTGATCACATAGCCATTAATTGTCAAGGGCTGGATTTGAAGCCAGATTCTAGACTCCAGAAGCCACTGGTAGATGTGAGAACCAGATACATTATAGGTTAGGGTGGGAGGCTTGGCGGTTCATCCAAAGGCATGGAAGTGAGAGATGAGAGATGAGATGTAGGGAGGAAGGGGATGAGCACGTAGGCCAGTTTGAGTAGAATGTAGAACACATGAAGGGGAGCAATGGAGGAACTGTCTAGAAAGATCAGCTGGTCCCAGACTGTGAAGGGGTGCAATGCGAGAAGGGGTAAATGCAAGACAGAAAAGCTTGTCTTTGACCCTAAAGGCAATGGTTGTCGTTCTCCGTTCTCAAAGAGGAACAAAATGGCATCACGATGTTAGAACCAAGGTTCAATGTGTCCAGCTGTGGCTGGTCAGACTGATATGAGCTCGGAAGGCTCTACCACAGGTCAGACACAAATCATCCATGTGAACATTTGGGGTGGAATCTCTAAATTTGCTCATCTTACATTTCTTTCAAGCTGCTTCAATTCTGCTTTGCTCCTAGAGTATGGCACCTTCTCTGAGCAGAACACGCCAAGCTGGGTGGTCCTGTGCCACTGTCTCCCATGTCACACAATCAATTACAAAGTTAAGAGAGATCTTGAGAATGTCCTTGTATTGCTTTTTCTGTACACCCTGTGAGCACTTGCCATGTGTGAGTTCTCCATAAAAATAGTCTTTTTGGCAATCATACATTTGGCATTTGAACAACATGACCAGCCGATCAGAGTTGCATTCTGCAGTAGAGTTTGAACGCTTGGCAGTGAGAGAGGATCTTATCCTGCCAGGTGATCTTCAGAATATGCCGGAGACCATTGAAATGGAAGCAATGCAGTTTCCTGGCATAGAGCTGGTAGACTGTCCAGATTTCACAGGCACACAACAATGAGGCTGGCACAATGGCTCTGCACACCTTCAGTCTGGTAGTCAGACTAATACCTCTTCTTTCCCACACCTTCCCTTGGAGCCTCCCAAACACTGAGCTAGCTCTGGCAATACATGCACAAACCTCATTATCAATGTGTATGTCCCTAGAAAGTATGCTGCCAAGATGAGTGAACTTACCCACAGCATGCAAAGCTTCTCATTTGCTGTAACCAATGGGTTCATGTATGGATGGTGTGGTGCTGGCTGATGGAGCATCTGTGTTTTCTTGGTGTTCATTGTTAGGCCAAAATTAGCAAGAGCGGCCGAGAATCGACCTATGCTTTGTTGCATCTCAGCTTTCAGAGGCTGCACTGAGCTCACAATCATTTGCAAACAGAACATCACTCCCTCTGCTTTGGTCTTGCCTTGTATCCTTTTCAAGTTGAAGAATTCACCATCAGTTCGGTAGCTGACCTTGATCCTCATTTGAAGGTGTTTGACAGCAGGGCTGAAAACATGCTAAAAAGCATGGGAACAAGCACACAACAGGGCTGAAAACATGCTAAAAAGCATGGGAACAAGCACACTTGTTTCACACCATTGGTAACTGGGAAAGCCCCAGAGCATCCTCCATTACCCAGAACCCAGGTGAGCAAGCTTGCTGCCATGAAATTGCCTTACAATACTGGAAAACTTCTCCAGGCAACCAGAGTTTGACATAATTTTCCATAAGCCCTCACAACTGACAGTATCAGAGGCCTTGGTCAGATCTACAAACATTGTGTACAGACCTCTGTTCTACTCCTGGAATTTCTCCTTGAGTTGTCCGGCAGCAAACATCATATTGACCAGTCCTTGACCCTTTCTGAAGCCATACTAGCTTTCAGGTAGATGCCTAGAGGCAACAGGGAGCTACTGAAGCTTCATGGCCAAGGACTTGAGGAGAGTCAAAGAAGGTTCACTAACCTTTACCCCCTAATTTGAACTGTGTAGTACAGGAGAGTAATGAACAATTTTTCCAAAAGTTGATCTGATGGAACTTCTGGATCTAGAGATAATAAACCATAATAACAAGAACTGGTTGAGGTATTTTGAAAGTTAATCAACTATTCCTGATAAGTCTGGGGAAGAGATTTTTAAAAAAGCCCCACAGGTGTAGGGTTTTTTCTGAGATCTTTGTTCTGTGACAAAGTTTGGGGCTTCATTAAAAAGACGCTCTGATCCCTCTGCCTTCAAAGGACAAATACCAGGGCTTCTGTTTGTTTCTCTCATTTACATCTAAGTCAGTTCCTTTTACAAATGGATCATAACACCAGACTTCATGTTCCTTTGTAATGGATTTTAGCCAGGTTTTTTTCTCCTCAAATAGACAACTTGTTTAAAAACAAAGCAAGAAAAACAGCTCTCCCCAAATCCTTGCATTTTAACATTGATCTCTTTAATGAGACCAAACTATGTTGGATTCCAAACAGAAAGATAAAGTTTTGCTGTTTGGACATGAACTTTGGTCTCAGAGGAATTTTTTTTACTTGTATTACATTTTGTGGAGCCCACAGCTGCATCAAATTATTTTCTGCTCTGACTATAGATTCGTGCTCATGCCAAGAAGAAAAAGGAAGCCAAGGCAGCTCAAGGAGTTTGAAGTGGTAGCAGAAAGCTGAAGTTCTCCCTGTCTTTAGGTCACCCTTGTGCAAGTGTGTATTCCCTAAGAACCACATTCAAATAATGACATCATAGAATGTTTGAGGCTTGATCTAGTCCAATCCTCTTATTTTGAAGATGAGGGAAAGGTTAAGGGATTTTTCCAAGATTACTCAGTTAAGGACAAAGCTGGAACCGGAGCCGAGGACCCCTTCCTCCCAACTCCATTCATGGTTTTGTTTTTTTCCCTGCAAACTATACAATATTGCCTCCTTAAAAGGCATCACAGGTATACTTGAATATCACTTGCATATAATTTTAATATGCCTAACTGAGTCATATATTCCATTTTCAAACTGTTTTCAAGTTAGATTTCAGTGAATGCAATCCCTAAGGTGATTGCTTCTTAAGTGTCCCCCACCCCTGTGTTATCATTCATCAATATGCTGTTTCTTCTAAGTAGAATAGTTTTGAAAGAATGGTTTTTCTTTATTGAGGGTTTTCACAGCCCTTATAGACGCTGCTCACAATAAGCTCAGGATTTTTTGTTTGTTTGATTTGGTTTTTGAAAGTGGAGTCAGACTATGTGTGAGAGAGTAGATACAGGGGCGCTACCAGATGCCCAAAACCGTTGTATGAGCATTCCAACACGGTCACTTCCCCGAACTTATCAAGAGTGGTTCATCATGGGGCGGCTGGGTGACACAGTAGATAGAGCACCAGCCCTGGAGTCAGCAGGACCTGAGTTCAAATCTGGCCTCAGACACTTAACACTTACTAGCCGTGTGACCTTGGGCAAGTCACTTAACCCAATTGCCCTGCCTTCGCCCCTCCAAAAAAGAAAAAAAAATAGTTCATTATTTCAGCATTCAAAGTACCTCAACCATTGCTTGTTAGTATAGTTTATTATCTTTAGTTTTAGAAGTTCTATCACTTCAAATGTTGGAAAAGTTGTTCAGAACTTTCCCAAACACCTTGTCTTGCATGGTTCAAATTGGTGAGTAAAGATCAATGAACATTCTCAGGTCCTTTCTCATGAAGCTTCAACAGCTCCTTATTACTTCAAGGGTAAAAGACAAGCAGCGTTAAGGGACTTGCCCAGGGTCACACAGCTAGTGAGTGTCTTAGGCTGGATTTGAACTGAGGAAGTAGAGTCTCCTTGACCTCAGGCCTGATACTCTATCCACTGCTCCACTTAGCTATGCCCCTAGCTAGCCCAAACCCACCTCCAGAGAAAAACTGATGGTGTAGAAATGCCGATGGAAACAAACTTTAAAAATTTTCTTTTTCTTTGTCTTGGCCTGTGTTTTCTTTTGTAGCATTGCAAGTATGGAAATAGGTTTTGCAGGACTTCACGTTTATAATTGATATTAAATTGTTTTCCTCTCAAGGATGGGAGAGGGGAGGGGAGAGAGGAAGAGAATTTGGAACTCAGTTTTTTTAATGACAATTTTTTTTTACCAAATATTTAATGAAATAAATAAATTTCAAAGTTTTTTACAAATATTTAATGAAAAGAATAGAAATATATTTGGGGGAAAAGATTCATGTTAAAGACCATCTTCTGAAGGTGGCTTTTCCTATTCCCAGTCCCTCTCCCCCAGCTGCTAGTGCCTTTTCCACTAAGGTTACCTTCCATCTTTCCATAGGTATCTTGAACATGCCTATTTATATATGTGTTGGTGGGGTATGGAGGAGAAAAATCTCCTCCCCCCTGCTGAAATACCTTGGTTCCAAATGAGAAAGACCCCAGCACAAGGCGAGAGGCTGTTTGTCCTGGTTCTTTTAATAACCCGTTGAATCTTAGCCCATTCCTTCCATAACCTGTTGAAGTCCACTCTTCCAGACTCTGTCACCAACCCTCTGTTACACAGCCCGCAGTAACAGGGGCGCATGGGGGAAGGTGCATCACCCCAGACTGTAGGGCCTTCAGTTCAGCCCTGAGTTAGGGCCTGTGTACGTTCTCACGGAGGCAGCCTTCTCCACCTAGCTTCTGTTCCAGTTTTGTCCTTTCTCTCACTTCTAAACTTCTTGACAAAACATCCCACGCCTGACACCCAGACACCTCTACTCACTTCGACTCTTTGAAGCCTGGCCCTCTTCCGCCAAACTAGGGGCCCGCTAACCTGTATGGCAAAAATCCCAGCAGGCGGCACCTTGACCTTGTTTTAAAATCTGATTTTATTAATGTTTTGTTGCATTTTTATTCATTTTGTTAAATAATTCCCAGTTATGTTTTCGTTACGTTGGTTCTGGCCACACCAGAGCCCTAGGGGAGTGCCCAGAACCCAGCTCAAAGGCTACACACACACACACACACACACACACACACACACACACACACACACACACACACACACACACACACACACACACACACACACACACACACACACTAGCTGCCTGACAATCATTTGCTGAATTGACTTGTTCCAGTCCCTTCTGCTGCCAGTCCAGTTCTGGTGCCAGCCTGGGTTTTGCTCCCCTTGATCTATAGTTCAGCTGGGAGTTGGTGCCAGTGGGTTTAATTATTCTAGTATTAACACGTCCCTCTAGTTGTTTCAAAATCTAATTAGTCATTTAACATAGAGTACATAGAAGGTCATTTCTCGATTATAGAGTTATCCTGGAAAGCATGTATTGGTGGGGAGGGGAGGGTTTCTGAATAATGCAACAGAAGGTACTGTCAGTTTCCTAAGTAAGCAAGTCAGCCCAGAGACAGAGAGTAGGGGGACCACACCATGGCCTGGAGACAGTAGCAGACTTGTCTTCCTCTCTCCAGGTTGCTCAGATTCCCATGATTGTCCAAGGTGCTTTCAGTGTAGAAAGAGACTAGATGAAGACATATTGAACAGTCAGGGCAAGGGTAGGGGTGGGAGTAGTGGGGTAGATTAAGAGCATGAATGGGGGAAAGTGTTAGTGAAAGGGTCCCTGCCCTGTGAGGTGAGTGATTTGGATTCCAGTCCCAGCTCCATCATTGAACAGCTGTTTGACCTTGGGCAAAGGTCTCTTTAAGCTGTTTGGGAGTTGTTGGTGAAAGGAGGGGTGTTAGAGAAGAATCTAGGATTCTTAACTTGGAGTCCCTGATTTTTTATTTTAATTTATAACTGTATTTCAGTGGGATTGGTTTCCTTTGTAAATCCTGTGCATTTTATTTCGTGTGTTTGGAAACATTGTTCTGAAAAAAGGGGTCCATAGGCTTTACCAGGCTTCCCAAGGGATCCATGACATGCACAGAAAAGGGAAGAAGCTCTGACTGGTTTCTTCTTTTTTTTCCCTTTGTTCCTTTTTAAGGATATTTTTATTTTGTTAAATATTTCCCAATTACATCACAAGATTTTTAACATTTATTTTTTTTAAAATTGAGTTCCAAATTCTCTCCCACCCCTTGAGAAGGCAAGCAATATGATATCAGTTTTATATGTGAAGTCTTGCAGTATATTTTTCCATATTAGCCACGTTGCAAAAGAGAACACACGAACACACACACACACACACACACACACACACACACACACACACACACACACCAAGAAAAAGAAAGAAAGTGAAAAAATCCTACTTCAATCTGCATTCAGAGTTCATCAGCTCTCCCTCTGGAGGTGGAGAGCATGTTTTCATCATGGGTCCTTTGGAATTGTCTTCAATCACTGTATTTCTGAGAATAGCTAAGTCATTCCAGTTAATCATTGTACAATACTGCTGTCATTGCGTACAACGTTCTCCTGGTTCTGCTCACTTCACTATGTATCAGTTTATGGAAGTCTTTCCAGGTTTTTCTGAAACCATCCTGCTCATCATTTCTTAGAGCACAGTAGTATTCCATCACAGTCATATACCACAACTTGCTCAGCCATTCCCCAATTGGTAGTCTTGCCCTCAGTGTTCAATTCTTTGCCATCACAAAAAGAAGTATAAGGAAATGTATTTTTGATGGTATCTCTTGATTTCATTAATAAAGGGAAGGTCTAAGTGAGAAAACCACCTCTACTAACACAGGGCAGCACCTTCTCTGCAACTCTGTAGTCTTAAAAATTACCTGGAGCAATGAGAAGTTAAGATTTCTGTAAACAGTCTAGGTGGCTCAGTGCATCATGCATCATGCATGGAGCACAGAGCCTGGAGTTAGGAAGACCTGAGTTCAAATACAGCCTCAGACTTTCTGTGAGTCCCTGAGCAAGTCCGTTGTCTCAACTGCCTAAGATGGGGGTCATAATAGCACCGCCCTCCCTCCCAGAGCTGTTGTGAGGGTCAAATGAGATAACTCTTGTAAAATGTTTAGAACAGTTCCATGGCATATGGGCAGTACTTAATAAATTCTTCCTCTCCTTCCCCACCTCCCAATGTACGCAATCAACAGAGGTCAGTGATAGGACCTGAGGATAGATTTTCTTGCATCCAAAGTCACTTGTCCATCCCCTCTTCCATGCTGTCTATTATAATACTTCAAGATCAAATGAAGATACTGTCTTGTACAATTCTGACTTTGGCAAGCCTGGACAGTTGTATAACTTTGTCAATTAGGAGTAATTACCCATGGTGCAGATTTTGATTTTAAAGGGAATTCTAGCAGTGGCAGAGAGACGCCCTTTTCATCTGAGGGCCTCGTTTCCCTTTCTCTTTGTAAGGAAAGGTTTATACTGAGTGATCTCTAGAGTTCTTTTCAGCAAATCCTTCTTATGATGTCCTCTCTCGCTCAGAAATGGGGCCATGGGATATGGAATAAACAGTAGACATCACACATCTAAGCTCCAATGAGCTATGAAATGGGTATGAAGTTTCCTGGTTAACAAAGACTTTTAAATATCTAATCACCAAACAAGGCTAGATCTAGGGACTCAAGAAATTGGGAAGCCAAGAAAATAGGGAATACAGAAAACTAGGCATATAGAATCTTGGGATTGAAGGGAAACTTGTCACACATTCCTACCCTAGCCTTCCTAGTGTAGGAATGAATCCCTTATGTAACATCCCTTATCCAGATCACCCAGCCCCTGCTTAAACATTTCCAGTGAAAAGAAAAGCAATGTGGCATGGAGAAAGCAGCACCGAATTGGGACCTGGGTTCAAATCCTATCCCTGACATTTGCTACCTTGGGTCAATCATCTGCTTTCTTTGGGTCCCTGTTTCCTCTTCTCTAGGAGAAGGGGGTTGGATTTGGTGACTTTGGGGGTCTGTTTCACTTCCTTTGAAGATTGTTATTTCTGGCCACCTCTTCCAGTGTTGGTAGTGTCTAATCATTAGAAAGCTCTTCCTTATATTGTGCCCAAATCTGCCTCCCCAGCCTCTGTAATTAGCCTGTGTATTCCTTCTCAACAACAGCCATCCAGATATTCATAGGATCATAGATTTAGCTCTGGAAGAGAATTTAGAAATCGTGCAACCCAATGCTTCCTTTAATCCCAGAGAGGGGCAGTGAATCACCCAAGGCCACAGATAGGAAACGTCTAAGACTGGATTCAAGCCGAGGCCTCTTAACTGTGTTTCTGTTCTTTCCACCAAACCCTGCTCCAAAGACTGGGTCCCCTGTCCGAAATGCCCTCCACCTGTCCAAATCCTCATCTATCTGTCTAGGCTCAGTCCAATGCTTTATTTTTCGTTAAGTCTTTCCTTTTCTCCCCAACCTAGAATTACCTACTCTTCCCGTGAACGTCTGAGCTTCTGTAATCCCTCGTGCCTTTCTCATAGCCCCCGTCACGTTCCACTTTCCACCACAGTTATTTTCCCCACCCCTCTACCAGACAAACGTGCAGAGGATAGGGCCAAGCCTCATTCATAGCTCCCTCCGTCAGCACAAAGCCTTGCACACTGAAGGGACAGGGTAGATGTTTGTGGAATGAATGAATGATGGGGTTGGGATCTGAATCTAGCACAAGGCCATTGAAAGGATGACTTATTGAAGGAGAGACAACAGGAAAGAATCCATAGGACGTTGGACTTGGAGACAGGACGACTTGCATTCAAATCTTGCCCCAGACACCAACTGTATAGCCCTGGTCGAGTCACATAATTTGTCTGTACCTCAGTCTCCTCATCTGTAAAAGGAGGTGGTTGGAGACATAGCTTCTAAGGCCTCTTCTAACTTCGAATCTATGATCTTATGATCCTATTAGTGTATCTATAGTCGGCACTGTTTTCTTGTTCATTTGGCTCTAGTGTTGACAGCTTTATTATTTTTTTT
>CM053582.1:355221853-355252132 GCA_028627135.1 Pseudochirops cupreus
TTCACAGCTGACGCTAATCTGCTCACCTGAAGCTTCTCAGCTCTTCCCGTCCAGCCGCCCCCGGGGCACAGCCGGCTTCAGGCCAGGCTGGTTTCGGTTTGCAGTGCTGATATGGTTCCTCGTAGCCGAGCTGACTTTAGTGGGAAGTATCTTTGTGTGCGTTTTGGAGTTCCAGGATTGGTTTAGAGTCCTATTTTATGGGTATTTTGGGGTGGCTATGTGAGAGCTGCGATGTGTTGCTGCTGCTACGCCGCCATCTTAGCTCCGCCCCCGTGTTGACAGCTTTAAATTGCCACTCATACCTTTTGATATCTTGGTGAGATCGTGGGAGCTTAGACACCCTCCATGAGGTGAAAATCCTTTCCATTCTGCCCCATATTGTTCAACTCCTTTCTGTTCTACTCGTCATCTTGGCAATGGCTTGTATCACCTCTCAAACTTGTAAGCACCAGCCTTCAGCAAAGCTGACCTCTCTCAGCAAACTCACTGGCCCACACCTCCCTGGGACAAAGAAATGTCATTATTTTGGCTGTTTACCTTTGGATAGATTAAATCAGTAGTATTCAGAGTCATATTTGCAAAGCCCATTAAGCACAGGTAAGTCACATAATCATAATATGTTCTGTAGAGAGTCTAGTATAAAATAATAATCTAATTAATAAACTGATACAAGACTCGAGGGCTGCAGATTGTGCATGGAAGAGCTACATGGGACTTACGAGACTGTCTGCATAACATTGGATCTAAACAAAGATCCTGTTTCAGTTTTTTAAAAATACTTAAGCAGATCAGTCTCATAAATAACAGTTCTAACATAAGATTGACCAATTCTACCCACAAAGGAAAACTGAGTTACAGAACGTGTAACCCTTTCTGTGGCGTGTACCTATGTTTTAGCAGTAGGGGAACTCCGGGTATGAAAATCCCCTCCTTCATACAGATCAGCAACTCAGTTGTAGCTTTTAGTCTTAGAGACTGGTTCTGCAGCCTCGGGGTCACATGGGGCCCTCTAGGTCCTCAAGTGCAGCCCTTTGACTGAATCCAAACTTCACCGAATAAATCCTTTGGAATTCAGTAAAAGGGCCACACATGGCCTCAGAGACCAAAGGTTCCCACCCCTGGCCTAGGGCCTCATAGTCCTTATATAGCCTGTCCCAGAAATCTTAGTGCAGTTTTAGGCTCTGATAGCTAACGTTGCACTAAGACTTTTGGAACCTTGGATGTCAGAGGTAGGATAGTCATTCAGTCAATAAAGAATTAAGCACCTGTTATGTATCAGTCACAGTGCCAATCACTAGAGATATCAATACAAAAAAAAGCCAGCCTCGGTCCTCAAGGAGCTTACAGTCTTATGGGGGAACGCCACCCCCAAAAGGAAGCTGAAAAAGGGAGGGAGGAGAGAGGGCATAGCAAGGCAGAGTGATGGAGAAATCAGTCCCAACCTAGAAGTTCAAGGGAGTCTGACTAAGCCTGGTGGGAAATGGAAAGCCTGGCCCCCTCCTTGCCCGAGATTTGGGAGAGAGGGGCAGCAGGGACTGAGGAGGGCTGAGGTGTGAGACCAGGACCGCTGAGATATTGCAGACCGATGATGGGAACCCAAGTCTTCCTATCCCCAAGGCCATTTCAGTGCACGTTATTCCACAGTGCTTTTAACTAATACTTTGCTTCAAATTAATTTTTAAAACATCTTTTAATTTTCTACTATATATAGGGCACTCTATTATGAATATAAAAATTAAAATAAAAACCGCAGTCACTGCCTTCAAAGAGTTTATCAAAGGGGAGAAGAGGCTTGTGAGCCGTGATTGCAATGTATGTGAGAACAATTAGGATCTCCTGGGCCGAGGGGCATGTGAGGGGCATCTCACAGGAGCCACAGAGGATGGGACTCGGAGCCAGGGGTGGAAGCAGCAGAGGCAAGCGGAGGCTTGGAAGAAGGGAATATCCTCGTGGTCCAAGCTGACCAAAGGCAGAAAGGGCTGCTTTGGAGAGAGGAGTTTGCCTCCTGCATTTGAGAGTTTCAGGTTGAATGACAACTTGTCACTCAGTCCGTGCCGAGTGCTGGGGCAACCAAGGAAGGTCAGAGACAGGCCCTGCCTTGGAGGAGCTCACAGTCTAAGGGTGTGACATGGAGAGAATCTTTTCGCACCTCTTGGCTGGTCTGGACAGTCTCCGCAACACTCCAGTTTTGTGACTTCAGTCAACGTCCAGCTTAGACATAAGCCGCCTGAAGACAGGGTTTATGCTTAATTCCCTTTGTTGTTGTTAATGTCATTCAAATGTTTTTCAGTCCTCGTCCAAATCTTTGTGACCCCTTTGGGGTTTTCTTGGCAGAGATACTGGAGTGGTTTGACATTTCCTTTTCTAGTTCATTTTACAGTTGAGGAAATGGAGGCAAACAGGGTTAAGTGACTTGTCCAGGGTCACACAGCTAGGAAGTGTCTGAGGATGAATTTGCACTCGGGAAAATGAGTCTTCCTGACTCCAGGACTGGGACTCTACCCCTTTTGCCATCTAACTGCCCTAATTCCTTTTGAACTACGCCACAAGTCCCTTGTTTAAAAAGAGCAGGAGTGTGGAAGGCAGGAGACTTTTGGTTTAAATAATGACTCTGTCCCAGCTCTGAGGGAAAAAGTGCTGGGTTTTGAGCTAGAGGTTCTGGGTTTGAATCTTAGCTCTGCTCTTTACCACCTGGGTGCCTTTGGCCAAGTTAAGTGATCTGGGGCCCAGCTGGTTCCTCTATAAAATGATCGGGGTAGCCCAGATCGGCAGCATCAAACACAGAGCCATAATCACAATACACTGCTTAGTGCTGCCTGGACCACATTAAAATGTAATTGGGAAAAAAATGATAAAATAGCCCAAAATACAACAGAACGTGGATAATATTAATAGCATCCGTGTTTCCTAAGTCACTATGAGGCAGCAGAGATCCTCATGTCTGCTCTGGCAGCCCCTTGTGCTGTCTGGGTTTGATGCCACTGGACTAGGTGACCTCTGAGGGCCTTTTTTGCTCTAAATCTGCATAATCTCAGGAAAACATTTTATCTTCTGAGCCTCGTTTTCCGTAGCTGGCAACCCTCAATATTAGCCCTGGTAGTTCTTAGGAACAAATGAGATAATCACTGAGTAGATTTTTGGAAAAAAAATTAAGCACTTTACAGATTGTAATCCGGATCTTAACCTAGGCTTTTGGTGATAAAAATGGATGAATAGTGAAAAGATGCAAGTTTGGGCACTAAGACATTAAATGAACCATCTGCCAGTTAATGAAAGAAAGCATACAAAATCTTGAGGCTCTTTGGGGCCTGGGACTGCAGCCCTGCCTGGCCCCAAGACAGGTGGCAATGCCCAGATTTGGGTTTTCATTTTGGCCCTAACGGTCTGGAGTTGGGCCCCAGAAGGCCTCTGACCCTCATGGTTCCTCTCTTCTTTCTTGTTCTTTGCAGATGTTCGACTGGATCAGCCATAACAAAGAATTGTTCCTCCAGAGTCACACGGAGATTGGAGTCAGCTACCAACATGCCTTGGACCTACAGACTCAGCACAATCACTTTGCTATGAACTCCATGGTGAGTTGAAGGGCTGAGCTTAGAAATCTGAGTTGTGACTTCATATGTGGGAGGGAAGGGGGTGGGAACAGAGCATAAGGAGAGCCGTGAGGTCGAAGGGAGGGAAGTTGTCCTTGTAAAGTGAAGATGATGGAGAATCCCCAAACCAAGGAAAGCTTAATGCTTTAGCTGGTGGGAAAATTCATTTATTCCTTGACTTACTCATTCATCATTCCTTCACTCATTCCTCCCATAAATCTGCATGAAGCACTTACCACCGTGTGGAGCACAAAGGCCAAGAGAATGGCTCTTGTCCTCAAAGAACCTACAGTCCTTTTTGCAGGGGTTCTCAACCTTCCTAATGCCGCGACCCTTTAAGTGTCAGAGTGTATGTGGGCAGACCCGCGTGGAGACAATAGAGGAGCCCTGTCTCGGTTCCTAAGACCATCGGAAATGTGTGTTTTCCCATGGCCTTAGGCGACCCCTGTAACCCCTGTGAAAGGGTCATTTGACCCCCAAAGGAGTTGCAACCCACAGGTTGAGAAGTGCTGCATTAGAGGGTAACACAAGGGAGTGCTGGAGCCTGCTCATCTGGGCTCTCAGGAGCTAATAGGTGAATTTTCAGTGTGAACATTCATACCACGGACCTTGGCAAGTACTACAACTCAGGCTCGATTTACTGATTGTCTTGACTCAGGAAAACAATGGAGAAACTCTTAATAATGCAAATTAAATGGAAAAGTCTATTATGCAAATACATGTGTGTCTGCATGCGTATGCATATATACACATGCATGTACATATATGTATGTGTATACACATGTGTACATGCATGTATGTATATGCACACACATATACACATAAATGTGCCTATATAATGTATGTATATGTGCATTTATGTGTTGTGTGTGCATTTTGTATGTGTATATGTATTGTGTATTTGTGTGTATGTGTGTGTCTGTATATGTATGTATATATACATGTATATATGTGTACATGTATGTATATACACATATGTATAGACATATACAGACATATATACATAAAATGTGCCTATATAATGTGTGTATGTGTGCATGTATGTGTTGTGTATGTGCATTTTGTATGTATATATGTATTATGTATTTGTGTGTATGCATGTGTGTGTGTGTGTGTGTGTGTGTGTGTGTGTGTGTATAGTTTCCAGCTGAACATTTAAACAGCACCCTGCCTCATCCACTCCCTCCCACCCTCCTTGGAAATATAAGTACACAGAGAAATAGAGGACCGTGTAAATAAAAGGCAGCTGGGTAGCCCCATAGTGCGCAGAGCACCGGGTCTTGTCTTTCTGAGTTCAAATCTGGCCTCAGACACGTCCTAGCTGTGTGACCCTGGGTAAGTCATTTAACCCTGTTTGCCTCAGTTTCCTCATCTGGAGGATGAGCTGGAGAGGGAAATGGCAAACAGCTCCAGTATCTCTGCCAAGAAAGCCCCCAATGGGGTCACAAAGAGTCAGATACAACTGAAAACAGCTAGAGGACAACAACATTGCCATTGAGCCTCCATCAGATGGCCATCACAAATGAATGCCATAGAATGTAAGTGCATAAGAGAATCGTAAAATGCTAGGAGATCGAGTTCCTGACTCAATGTGAGTCTGGGGAGGCTTCCGACAGGAAGAGGCACTGGCACTGCTCCTGAAAGGATGGGGAGGAGATGGGAAGCAGCGGCGAGTGCTAATGACAAGAGAATGGTAGGAGCAGAGAACAGCACGAACAGGGGGGCACAGGCAGGAAGGTGTGGGAAGTGTCTGGTGGGAATGAGGAAATCTCCTGTCTGTCTTCACATTTGCATCAGCGGTTCCTATGAAAGGGACCATTCTGCCTTGTCAGTCCTCAGATGCTATTCTCAGCCAACAAAAGAAGTGTGTCTGGAGCTGTGTCTGCTCAGTCTCTTATGTCAGGGCCTGGTTCTGTTGGGGAAGTTACTTAGGATCCTCTGATCTGTGGCCTATCTCCGGGGTGGGGAACCTGCCGCCTTGGCCTTAAGTCCTGCCTACCTCTTACCTTCCTGGTCATACCCCCCAGTACATCAAATACTCAGCTGAATCAGCGAGTATTTATCAAGTGTGTATGTGGGCCGGGAGCACCGGGCTGGGCGCTGTGTGTGCCCCAAATTGACTTTGTTATTCCTGCAGCAGTGTGGTTTTTTCCCTCTTCTCCTGGTTAAACCATTAGTTCTGGAGCTTTCCTTGGAATGATTGTGATGAAGCTTCAATGGGCTCTTTGTGTGGTGATGGCTCCACTTGGCTTCTCCACCAAGGAGAATAAGAGTCAAGCAACACAGCTGGAGAAGGAATCCCAATCCCTCCACGATGCGCATTAAGAAAGCCTTGGACCCCGCAATGTTCAGGTCTTTAGGCCCAGATGAAATACTGAGGATGCCTTTCCAGTTTGGCTTCCGTTGCTGGATGGGAATCATTTTCCCTTGGTTAAGAACACTGACATTTCTCTCCCCAGAGAGTTTGCATTGTCTGCACATCTGGGGAAGTGACTGAAGCTGTTCTGCTGGGAGGACTGGGCTCTGGGGCCTGGTTCAGGAGGGGCCAGGGTGGTGAGATTGCCCACCTCCATTCCAGCCCCATAGAGGTGCCTCCGTGTTGCGGATGGGTTCATGTCTCCAGCTCTCTCTGCACCGTTGGTGTTTCTTTAATAATGGTAGAAACCTCATTATTTTTTCAAATAGAAAACACATTGAAAATATCCACATAGGAACTTCTTGCATTTATTCAGGTATCGTTTTTACAAAAATGCTCGTCCCTCTCCCTAGTCTAGGCAGTGTGATATGGTAGAAATTCAGGCAGGGCAGAGACAGAATGGTGGACTCACAGTCAGGGAGACACAGGTCCCGCCTCAGACACTTCCTAGTTGTGTAACCTCAGGTAGGTCACTTAACCTCCCTAGGCCTCAATTTTCTTATCTTTGAAAAGATGGGGAGGCTAAGACTTGATGGATCTCTAAGGGCCTTTCCTGTTCTAAGTGTGTGATCCTATGAACATTCATTTATTAAATACCTATCACCCTCCTACATGCTTTCTTGTTCATTCATTTCAGTTGTGTCTGACTCCTTGTGACCCCATTGGGGTTTTCTTGGCAGAGATACTGGAGTGGTTTGCCATTTCCTTCTCCAGCTCATTTTACAGGTGAAGAAACTGAGGCAAAAAGGGTGAAGTGACTTGCCCAGGATCACACAGCTGACTTGCCCAGGGTCACACAGCTAGGAGGTGTATGAGGGTTGATTTGACTCAGGAAGATGTGTCTTCCTGACTCTGGCCGGTTACTCTGTCCACTATACCATTGAGTTGCTCAATGTTCCTATGAATATGCTTTTATTAAATGCCTATCCCACTACATGCTAGACATTGCATAAAAAGCAACCTTTCAAGTTGCTTACATTTTCCTGGGGGAAACAACAGGCAGCCAGATTAGTAAATACAAAATAGATAGAAATAAACTTGGGGCCAGGGCACCCTCTGAGGATCTCATGGAGAAAGCTCCCTGGGTGGGGTGAATTGGGGTGACATCGGAGCTTGAGGGCAGATGGAGGGGAGGAGGCAGAACATCCGGGGCTGGCGGGAAGTCTGTACAGCAGCACAGAGTCAGAAGATGGGGTGGATAAAGAGAGCTGCCCAGAGCGGACTTGGCTGGACCACAGAGCGCGTAAGGGCAAGTAATACCTAATTAATGCAGAAAAGGATTGGAACCAGGCTGGGAAGGACTTTCGGTGCTACACAGAGGAGCTGTCATTTTACGCTAAAGGCAAGAGGGAGCTGCTGAACCTTTTTGATAAAGGAGTGATGTGGTCAGATCTGTGCTTTAACAGAGAGCTCTGGACCTGGAGTCTGGTCACATCTGTGGTCAGATCCTGGTCCAGTCAAATCCTATCACTTCTCTGTGCCTCCACTTCCTTGTCTGTAAAATGGGAGAGTTGGATTCAAAATGGGATCATATATTTAGAGACGGGAGGGACCATCTAGTCCTACTCCCTCGTTTGACAGGGAAACTGAGACACCAGGACATTTTAACTGGTTTTCCCAAAGTCACACAGGCAGTGTCAGATGTGGGATTTGAACCCAAGTTCTTTGATTCTAGAACCAGTCCTCTCTCCGCTGGGTCTAGATGATCTCTTACGTCCTTTCCCACTCTGACTATTATTCTGGTCCTCATTATGTGCCATCTTCACTACGGAAGATCAAGTTAGCCGAGGCATGATTATTTTCCTCCAGTTTAAAAAAACCCCAACAACCTTCAGGTGCGTAAGGTTAAGTGGACAGATCAAGGAACCTTGTGGGACAGCCCGGCTTCCTGATGCCCGGGGGCATTATAATTCAATTTGATTCATAGACTGGTTCACAGGATCAGGGTGTTGCCAGCAGCCAGGCAAAGTGAGTGAGAATAGTCTTCCCTCCTCCCACGCAACCTTCTGACCTTCTGACTTGGCTTAATTAATTCTTCATTCCCCCTCAAGGCTGCTCTTAGCTTTTAGCAGCATTTTGTCATTTTAGCTTGACTTTGTCAAATCATAGAATGTTAGGGCTTTGAAATAATCTAGTTTACACTTCTCATCTTATAGATGAGGAAACTGGGGCTTAAAAAGATGAACTAGCTTGTCGAAGGTCACATTGCTGCTGTCTTGGAGTCAAGATCTGAACCCATCCAGATCCTGACTCCAAACTCAGTGCCCTTTCTGACACACTGTGACCCACATAAGTGCCTGATGTTGTACAATCTTCTGTTAGATTCCGTGGGAAATATAAAGATTTTTGGTAGCAGCCCTGCCCTCCAGAAGCTTATATTCTTATTGGGGAGCAAAGACATACTTGAAACAGATACAGGACTGTATGTGATGTGGTATAGGTAATAAGTTACTCTAATTCAGAAAGATACATCAGTGTGAGTTGGGGCAGTCAGGAAAGTGAGATTTCATAGGCAGAGATGAATATGAGCTGGGCCTTAAAGTATGGGAAGGTTTTGGTTGTTGGAAGCTGAAGGGTTTTCATTATAGGTGGCAGAAATACCATGTAAAAATGTCTCAAGGCAGGAATGAGTATATTTGAGGGACCAGAGGAGAGATGCTTAGCCTAGAAATGAGGAACCAGTCTCATACCAATAGAAAATTAGCAGTACAGTATGTGGAAAAAAACTCTTGAATGCTGAACACAGGATTTGGACTTTGTTAATTAAGGAGAGTACTTGAAGGTGGGTTTTTTGGGGGGGAGATAGGGGGAGGGGAAGAGGTTTGTGTGACACATTGAAAGCAGCATTTTAGGAAGATGACATGCCAGTGTGATGCTGAATGATTTAGAGAAGGGAGAACCTGGAAGCAAACTGATCAATGGAGTTATTCAAGAATGCATTAATGAAGACCTACTATAGGGTGGAGAAGGCGGCATTCCGTGTAAAAAATGTTCCCGGTTTTTAGTGGATTGGAAGCTCAATGTAAGTCATCAGTAAGACAAAGGATTTTGTCCTTTGATTTTGGCCTGTATTGAGAACGACATAGGGGGCAGAACAAGGAAGGTGACAGCCCCGCTGGACCCTGCCTCAATCAGACCACATGTAGAACGCTATGTTCAATTCTGGGTGTCCCTTTTTAGGAGCCGCATTGACAAAACTAGTGTTGTAAAGAAGTCATCGAGATGGTAAAAGGATGAGAGGTTATGGCAAATGAAGATCGATCGAAGAAACTGGGGATTTTGGCCTCTAGGAGATGCATCAGGAGTGGTTGTGTCAAGTATGGACTGGAACAGGGATTCACCTTATTCTTCTTGGCTCCTAAAGGCAAAACTAGGAGCAGTAGGCAGAGGGGGTCCAGAGACAGGTTTAGCCTTGAAGTAAGGAAACATTTCTTAACAATTAGAGTTACCCCAAAGTAAAACAGGTGTCCTTGGGATTGCTCCCCTTTGGGGGGTGGTGTTCAAGTGTAGATTATAGATGACAAGTCATCTGGGATGTTGTAGAGAGAATTTTCAAGCTGAATAGGTTGGGGTACGTGGTAGATGTCTGAGGTCATAGGATCAAAGATCGAAGGTCTAGACCTGAGAAGAAACTTAGTCATTGAGCCCAACCCCCTTATTTCATAGATGAGGAAACTGAGGCCCAGAGAGATGTAGTGACTTTTTTTTAGTGATTCGAGAAGTAAAAGGCAGAGCTCGAGCTCCAGTGAAGGCCCTTTAGTACTAACTGCAGAACCCTTTCAACTTTGCCACAGATCGCACTCGTCACTGATCAGATCTCATCACCTGGTCGTTCAGGGGCAAAGCGTCTGTGATTAGATGCTTTGGTGTGTGTTTAATGCATCAAAGAAAGGCGAGTAAGGAATGGATCCAACTGGCCTTGATTATTTATGTATTTTGTGGATTGTTCACAGACAGTTGAGCTTTTTTGCTTGTTTCCTCCCTTTATCTTCTCAGCCTTTATAGATTCATGCAAAACAAACTCATTTATATCCATATATGGACATTTCTCTCCTCCCTAAGATGAGAGTTCTTATAGTGAGATCCACAGACACCCAAGGGGTAGAAGGATAGATTTCAGGGGGTTCACGAATCTGGATAGAAAAAAATATGTCTTTATTTTCACTTACCTTTGGTTTCCTTTGAAATCTTTCCTATCTTATTTTACACATTTAAAAACATTATTCTGAGAAAGGGTCCACAGACTTCACTAGATTGCCATAGGGTTTCCTAATACAAAGGAACCCCTGCTCTAAGCTAAGAATCATTAGACAGGTGACTCTATGTCCAAGTAAAAAGAGGTTTCCTGGAGCTAAAAACAGAGATGGTCCTTGGTTTTAGATCACCCCTACCATTGCTTACCTCTGTAGCAGGGGTGATTGAGAGTTGATGGTACTTTCTATCTGAAGTTTACTTTTGAATTTCTCCTGCTAAGGAGAATAAAAGGAAACGGGGAAATGTGCTGAGTGGAAGAGGTTTCTGTAACTGGAGGGAGGGGGAGGCATAATTTCATATACTACAGCCAGTTAGCTTCTTACAAGCCATGTCTTGGCCTCGCTGCTGCAATGGAATGTGTGAAGGTTCTCCGATGCCTACTTAGCCTAATTAAGTTGAATCTTGTCTATTTGGCTACAGGGTGAGGACAATGAAATCCCAGGGATTGTCTAATCAAACTGTTCAGCACCTGTGTTCCATAAACATGGCTCAATGCTTTTATAAACCAGAAGGCTTACAGGTTAGCTCTGGATAAGAATTTCCTAATTTCCTAGCTCTGGGTAAGAATTTCTACCATCCCTCCTAATGGAGGGAGAGTAGAATCATAAATAGGTGAATGAGGTGAGTTTCAGAATGTGCTTCTCTGGCTCAATGTGGAGCGTGTTAATAGACAGGATGATTTGTCAAGACCTTTATGCCACTGAGTTAAAGATAATTAGTAACTCAAAGGAAAGAAAGAATGAGTTCAGGCGGATTCAAATTTTGTGAATCCATGGAGATATTTCTCCTTTCTTAGATCACAGAAGCATTTCCGGTTTCCTCTCTCCAGTCTGTCCCCTGCAGAGCCAACCAATGGACATTCTTGTGACACAAATCTAATCATGTCTCCTCCTCTTCCCCTACTTAAGAATCCCTAATAACTCAAGTGACTCTAGTACAAGATACAAAACACTTTGTTTGGCATTTCTGATCCATCCCTATGTGGTCTCCACTTGTTTATTCATGTCTGACTGTTCGTGACCCCTTTGGGGGTTTTCCTTGTCAAAGATATTGGAGTGGTTTACCATGTTCCTTCTCCAGCTCATTTTACAGATGAGGAAACTGAGCCAGAAAATTAACCCTTTTTTTTACCTGGATTTACCCCGGGTCACACAACTGGTCGGTGTCTGAGGTCAAATCTGAGCTTGGGTCTTCTCGACTCTAGGCCAAGCACTCTACCTGCTGGCCCACCGAGCCGCCCACTTAAAGTTCTTATTTTATTTTACTTCATGCACTCTTCATTTGAGTCATACTAGCCTGCTAGCTAGTCCCTATATCTGCCATTCTGTCCCCCATCTTGGTGCCTTTATGCAAGGGCCCTCCCATGTCAATAATGTGCTCCTCCTCATGCCCACCCAGGAATTCCTGGCTTCCTTCAAAGTACCACTACGATGCTCCACGGTCTTTCCCAGCCCCCCACTTGTTGGAGCTCTCTTCCTCCTGAAACTGGTTCCTGCCCGTATTTTACGCTCCACCTGCCACCAGAACATGCATTACTTGAAGGAAAGTTTCTTCTTTCTCTTTTCGTTTCCATCACCTAGCACCGTCTTGCAGCTAAGTGCTTTAATGCTCGTCCAATTGAAGTGCACTTTGCTTTAAGCTACAGATGCTTTTCTGAAAGCTGTCATTTAAATTGGATCTCATTTTTGCATTGGATTGAGCTACATTATAAAGGATGCTGCAGTTTTATTTTTTGATTGACCAAGAGAGCATGATGATTCCTGACCCTTAAACTTTAAATTTCTTGTAGCCCCCCATTTCAAGCAACTAATCGTTAAACATTCATTACGTGCCTACTGGTCTACTTTGTATCCAGCACCATGCTAAGCAGAGGGAGACCAAAAAAAGGTAAAAGGCAGTCCCTACCCTCAAGGGGCTTACAATCAAAAGGGGAGGGGGGGCAACATGCAAAAATATATATACAAAGCAAGATATTCAGGATAAACAGGAAATGATCTGTAAACAGATGAAGGCTTTTGCATGCCTGTATGGTTTAAAATTGAAAGAAAACTTGGATATAAAAACTTTTAAAGTAAAAACAATTATCTCCCCATTAAATCATATGTTTTTTCCAAGTTTGGATTCTCTTTTTACCTAGTTTTCTTAAAATGGGTCACAGCTCATTGTGTGACTACTAAAGTTTAGCTTCAAGGTAAGATGAACATGATCCAGAAAAAATGAGATGATCCATCTGAGAAGACAAATCCATTTGCAAATTTCTTAAATTAAGATTGACGCCACGACAGACCACAGTTTGATACTTCCAGTGCTGGAGCGACGGTGAGAGAAGAAACCTTCTCTGTTTCTCCAAAACAAAATTCAGATTTGTCGTCCTCTGGGATGACAATCATTTTGAGCACAATATGGGTTAGGAGTTTGGTTTTGTTATTAATTTTTTGAGTTTGTAACTCCCACTAGATATATCCTTTTCCTCTTATTCTTCATAAAGGGACTTACTAAGTTCATTGGAAAAATATATCCAGCTTTCTGACAATGTCTAAAAAATGCTGGATGCCCCAGAGCCCACCGTGTTCTTCATTCTTGTCACTGCTTCCTGCAGCAAAAGCCTTTTGCATAACCACTCCATGAACTGACTGCAGTCTTCTTCTCTGGAAAAGCAGGTGCAAACAGATGAAAGGGAGGCTAATATTATTCCTCATCCAAAGGCCACAATTTTTTTAAAAAGTAAATTCAAGAAAATCACATGTGTATAGGCATGTATATACACATGTGTGTCTGTGTATGTGTGTATAATTTGAAATAGATGAGTCTCTGAAGGAAAACCAAAGGCCACATACCAGCCATGTGATAGTTTTTGAATTAAGGCTAATTGCAGCATTGACTGTGATCTGCCAAGAACACATGTTCTTTGCTCAAATTATTGACAATCGGCTTTTTAAAAAACAGCACTGAATGCTTGCTGTGTGCAAGGTCCCTAAACAAAATGACATAGTCCCTGGCCACGAGGAGCTGGCAGTCTAGCAGGGGAGAGAAGATGTGGATAAAAGTAAACATGATGTAAAGCAGAATGTGATACCTGTAGGAGAGAGGCAAGCAAAGGGCTGTGAAAGCATGAAGAGGCAGCTGGGTGGTACAGTGAGTAGAGAGCCAGGCCTGGAGCCAGGAAGACTCATCTTTATGAGTTCAAGTCTGGCCTCAGACACTTACTAGCTGTGTGACCCTGGGCAAGTCACTTAACTCTGCTTCAGTTTCCTCATCTATAAAGTGAGCTGGGGAAGGAAATGACAAACCACTGCATTATCTCTGCCAAGAAAACCCCAGATAGGGTCACACAGAGTCAGGTACAACTGAAACAACCGAACGAAAATGGGAGCGTGAAAGAGTTACCTCTGATTGACAGAGTCAGGGAAGGCTTCATGGGGAGAGGTGGGACATGAGGAAGACCTTGAAAGGCAGGTAGGATTTCACAGGTGGAGACCAAGGGGGAGAAATCATGTGGAAAGTGGTGCAGAGATGGGAAAAGCACTCAAGGTGCTTCGGACAAAGTCGTTCATGGCTCTAGAGATTAAAGGGGCCTCCGAGGACATCTAGTTGTACCATCCCCCCAACCACTTAGGAGAATGAGGCCCAGGGAGTTGAAATGATTTGCCCAAGGTCACAAAGTGTAAACAAGAATACCGGGCACATGAAAGAATAGAATGGAAAATGAGGCTGGAAAATTAGGTGGGACTAACATTGTGGAATGAAATGAAAAAATGAATGGAAAAAAACTAAGTTTTTAGACAGTAGGTGGCCATTGAAGATTTTTGAGCCAGGAGATGGCATTTTTTTCTTTTTCTTTTTGCAGCACTTATTCATCAGGAAATCTTTTAAGCTCAAGGTTTTATTAGGGACTAAAAAATTTGTTATATTTTATATAATCTAGTTGTGATGTGAAGATCAGGGTAACCACTTCCTTACTAAAGCTGTCTTCTTGCAAGATTACTCAACAGTGGCATATAGGGAGAATTTATGTGGGGGAGATAGGAAGCCACTGCAATATTCTAAGAGAAAGGTAATGAGAAATTGGAATTAGGGCAGAAATAGAACCAAGGTAAGGTAGTGGCTAAGACATTGGGAGAAGAATCAAAGATGATTTCTAGGTTATGAGTCTAGATGGCTAAGAGTACCATTAGTATAAATAAGAAAATCAGGAGGAAGAAGAGTTGATTTGTAGGGGAAGAAAATGAGTTCAGTTCTAGAAATGTTTAGTTGGAGCTGTTAGCAGGATCTCCCAGGTAGAGATGGTCAGTGGGTAATTTGAAATAAGAATTGGAATTCAGGAAAGGATTGGGATGGAGATATATAATTAGAAAATGGGAGTGGGAAGAAGAAGGAGGGTCTTTTATAAATTTTGAGGATAAATCTATTATAATCTATTACAAATCTATTATATTTATTTATTATAATCTATTATCCCTCTTTCCCTTTTGGTGAGGAAGAATAGTAATGAATTAGGTAATAACTGCACAGGAATGTACCATTGATTAGGAGACTTGGTAACGGGCAAGAATGTACTGAGAATTATAAACTGAAGACATAGCTAAGGCAAGCTCAAATTGGTAGGATGAATGCTAGAGAAGAGGCCATTTTAATTTTAATTCCTGTGAGACTAAGAATCTTTGGGGGAGGGGTGTTGAGGACTCATAATCTTTTAGTTCAGGACTTAGTGCTAAGTTGGGAAGACCATATGGGGTCGGGGTGTAGTTTTCATTCGTACATTCTTCCAATTACCTTCAACCTTATGAATTATATATGAATTTGGATACTGTCACTTACAAACACCTCAAAATACGTACTGGTCATTGACAGTATTTTGGCTCATGGAAAGAAGGGAAAGAATGTATGGATGATAGAATCCACCCTCTCAGATTTGGTGGTAGAGATAGAATAGGAAGTGGTCTGGTTATGGCAGAGCTCTGAATTTAGAGAACAAAGCTAAATCATGGAGCAAGAAATCAGGGCCTTGGTATTTTAGACTATAATTTAGAGCTCATGTAGATTCAGGTTACATGAAAGCAAGACCTGGGTCAGAGCTGGATTTTTCTTGGCGGATTCTACGAAGGGATGCTGAGTCGGTAAGGTCTTCCACCTATGGTTTAAGGTATTTCTTTAGAGGGAATCATCCTCATAGAGATGTTGGGTATAGTTATGGTAATAGATAAATTTGCCAAAGCATAGTGAATAAGGAGAGAGGAGTCAAAGCTTTGGGATTAAGCCTTGGAAGAACAAAGCTGGAGTGGGACAATGAAATTCTGCCTCAGGATGTCAAAAAAGGGCAGCACTTGTAGTTCAGCAGGTAGGAAAAGACCCCCTGAACTTAGTACCTAGACAGGGAAGATAATTATCTGAAACAGGAAGCTACCAGATGGCAGCTTCTTCCTCTTGCTTCTGCACCCCAGGTGAGAGCCTTCCCAACCATGCTTTGCCTGGACCTGCTCCTTCCCCTGGTTGAAACCACTTAAGCAATGATTGCATGGTGTTTCTTTTTTTAAAAAAAAATTTATTTATTTTCAGTTTTCAACATGCATTTCAATAAGATTTTGAATTCCACATTTTCTCCCCATCTTTCCCTCCCCCTGCTCTGAGACAGCATGTAAATTGGCATAGGCTCAACATGTACATTCATATTAAACCTATTTTCATATTAATCATGTTGTACATAAGAGGACCAATGGGAGAAACCATGAGAAAGAAGAAATGCAAAAAAAAGAAAAGAAAAAAGAGAGAGAAAACAAATAATAGACTTTGATCAGCATTCAGATTCCATAGTTTTTTTTTTTCTGGATGTCAACAGCATTTTCCATCAGGAGTCTTTTGAAGTTGTCTTAGATCCTTGCATTGCTAAGAGATAAGTCCATCAAAGTTAGTCATCATATAAGGTGGCTGTTACTGTATACAGAGTTCTCCTGGTTCTGCTCACCTCACTCAACATCTGTTCATGTAAGTCTTTCCAGGTTTTTCTAAAGTCAGCCTGCTCATCATTTCTTATAGCACAATAGTATTCCATTACATCCATATACTACAACTTGTTCAGCCATTCCCCAATTGATGGGCATCTTTTCCATGGTGTTTCTGACCATGGGATCTGGTATTCCCATCACAGATTCTTTGTTTCCATAGCCACGGGACCATATCCCTGCTATCTCCTCCTCCTCCTCGAACCTTATGTTCCTAGGTTTAAGCTTCCTTCCTAAGGACACTTCTCCATTCCTATCCCCAAATGCTTGCCCTGGGCAAAATAATTACTATTTAAACTTCTGTAGGGCGATATTTACAGTAAAGGTATCTAAAGAAAAAGGACTAATAAAAGGAAGAGAGAAAGACTAGTCTGTTGGAAACAAGAACTAGAGTATTAAGTGTCTTGGAAGGTAGCCAGTGTTGGACATAGCAGAGAATCCAAGAAAGATGAGAAAAGAAAAAAAAATTACCTTATGGTTTGGAGCTTAGGAGGTCCCTGGTGACCTGCAAGAGAACAATTTTAGGTGACAGGGGTATCAGAAGCCAGATTGCAGGAGTGAGTGCATAGGGAGTAGAGGCTGGAGGTGTAACCATTTGGAGGAATTTGGCAGGGAAAAGAAGGAGGTCGATGGTGTGGTGGCTCTAAAGGGATATCAGAGCTGAAGGAAAGAGTTTTGTGGTTTAGGATGGAGGAAACTCAGTGTGTTTATAGACAAGAAAAGAGATCAGTTTAGAGGAAGAAATCAAAGGTACCAGAGATCATTTGATCAGAGGAAATAAGGTCCTGGAGAAGATCGGAGGTCAGGGGACCAAGAGATGTAAAAGGAGGAGGCTCTCCTCTTCTGAGCTGAAGAGGAGGTGGTAGGTGAACATACAGATACATTTTGACGTTGTAAGAAAGAAAAACTGATGGAAGGTTTCGTATCACTGACAACATGGAGAAATTGGATCTGGACCAAGAAGAGAAGGGTGGATGGTTCTTCAACTTTATTGTAACCCTACTGGATCTGACAGCAGTCTCTAAAGTTGAGACCAATTTATACATACTTACACACATACATATGTATATGTATACATATACATGTGTCTATACATACTTTTATGTGTGTACATATACATGCACATATAGGTATATATGTATGTATGCATATGTATATGTGTGTATGTATGTATGTTTATGTACAAAATCCTTTCTAATGCCCTCTAAAGGATCCACTAGAATACCGCCATTTTCCTTCCCCACCCACAAGGGTTCAGCTTTAACTCTTGAAAATCTAACATTGCCTGTTGAGACTAAAAGGGTTATTGAGGAGCCCACATTAACCCCCTGTGACTTGGCATTTTTCCTGAGCCTCTGATCCAGTCTGAAGCTTCAATCCATCCTAAAATATCCCCCAATTATTCTGTGACAGCCCAAAGAGCTTTCTGTTGTGGTACTTAAGACTTAGCCAGAACCAGAGCTCCTGAGGAGGCTCATTTCATCTTTCTTAGTTCATGGGATTCTCAATTTGGAACTAGAAGAGACTTTAGAGATCATCCAGTCCAACACCCACATTTTACTTTTGAGGAAACTGAGGCCCAAAAAGGTAAAGTTCAAAGTCATATATGTAGTAAATGACATAGCTAGAATTTGAACCTGGAACCCTGTGACTGCCTTCAGTGATCTCCTGAGCCTACCCCAGGGCCAGCAGCAGCCGTCCTTGCTCTCGTGCTCTTGGCAGTGTCCAAATCGACCATAGCTACAATTTGAATATGGGAACCCATTAGAGAAGGGACAGACTTCTTCTCCTCTGGTGAATTCGACCTTGATTAGAGACAAGCAGGCAGGAAATACCCACTTACTCAAGACTGAAGGAAGATACCTGGAGAGGGGCTCTCCTGAAAGGTTTTACCATGGAAATAGTCTTGGCTACAAAGAGCCTTTAATTACTAAGGAGATTAAGTTAGGCACAGTTCTGGCTTCCTGCCATCTGGTCTAATCTTCTCATTCTTCAGAAAGGAAATTGAGGCAAACAGAGGTTGGGTGACTCATGGGGGGGTGGTACACAACTGATAAGTGTCGGTGCGGTCATTTTCAGTCACGTGATTTCAATCACTCTTTGTGATCCCAGTTGGGATTGTCTTGGCAGCGATACTGGATGGTTTGCCATTTTCTTTTCCAGCTAAGGAAAGTGAGGCAAAGGGTTGAGTGACTTGCCCAGAATCCTCCAGCTGCTAAGTATCTGAGGCCAGATCAGGAAGACGAGTCTTCTTGACTGCAAGCCTGGCACTCTCTATCTCATGTTCTAACTCTTAATCAGCCAGATCTGCCATCAAGGCATTCACTTCATTGCAGTTCATCTAAGGCTGATTCACACATGCTGTAATCAAGACCTACCTGAGGAAGGAAGTCTCTGTCTATAACTGTTCTCTTCTCTCCCCCTAGCTTTCCCACTGTAGCCAGGTGCCCCCACTTAGCCCCACCTTGAGGCCCCAGAGGGGTCACACTTGTGGATTAGCCCTTGCTTTCTCTATTAAGTGATTAGGCTTGGTTCTGGTGCTCCATGCCTGTTACCCAAGCTCCTTCCCTATGTTTTGACCTTCCCTCTATTCCAGACCTATTTCATATTTTGACTTTTCATACTTGCCAGACTACTTCGGAATCCTGACCTATGCCATTTCTAACCTACTTATGTGTATCTCAGTCCATAAACATTTTTAATATATAATGATGTGGTTTAGGGGTGTAGGGACCCCAAAAAACTGAGGTTCGGGGTGGAGTTGTCTGGAAAGAATTTGCAGACTCAGTCTTCCAGTCAAGTGGCAAAAGATTTATTGTAACTCTGTATAGTAGGCAAAGCTCTTTTGGGGAACTCCCAACCTAACAGGAGTGATGCTAAAGCTTATATAGAAAAAGTTCAGTCAACTGCATGGCAAATATGCTAAGTAGGTGGTAAATATACAATTTCTGTACATTGGGTGCAGGTGTCATTAATTATTGGAAACCATGGGGGGAGGGGCTTCTAAGGGGTCTATACGTCTCTACATGTATGTCTATAGCAAGATAACCTCAGGAATTGATGTGTATAGCTTGACCTCTGGATTGTAGACGGTAACTGGAAATCAGTACATGATAGTTCTGCTGGTAGAAGATAGTCTTGTTCATACAAGGGAAGTTCTACAGAGGTCAGCTTGTTCTTGAAACAGGGGGAGAGAGTTAATCTCACTGGTGCCCACTCATGAGTTATTGCCAGAGAAGTGGTCTTTGGGCTCAGGAATGATATAGTCCTAGGGCTGGGGTCTAAGCATAAGCACTCCATCATGTAATATTTTATTTTCCCCCAAATTACATGTTAAAACAATTTTTAAAAACTTTTTAAAATTTTGTGTTCCAAATTTTATCCTTCCCTCCCTGCTTGATATGGCAAGCAACTGAATACAGGTTATACATGTGCGATCCTGTAAAACATTTCTGTATTAGTCATTTTGTACAAGAAGACTCAAATAAGAGAAAAAAAAATGAAAGAAAGTGATAAATAACCCATCTCAGTTTGCACTCAAACAGTCTCAGCTGTTCCTCGGGAGGCGGAGAGTCTGCTTCATCTGAGTCCTTTGGGATTGTCTTGGACCATTGTATTCCCGAGAATAGCTGAGTCATTCGGAGTTCTTCATTGTTTAGCATTGCACAACATTTTCCTGGTTCTGCTCACTTCACTTTGCATCAGTTTGTGTAAGTCTTTCAAGATTTTTCTGGAACCATCCTGCTTGTAATTCCTTATAACACAGTAATATTCCATCACAATCATATACCACAGCTTGTTTAGCCATTCCCTAATTGGTACACATGCCTTTGATGTCCAAAGCCACCAAAAAGAGCTGCTATAAATCTAATAAACATTTATTAATGCTTACTATCTGCCAGATACTCTGCTAGGCACTAGGGATATGAATAGAGGAAAAAGACTATCCCTGCTCTCAAGCAGCTTACCATCTAATGGGAGAGACAGTAAGCAAACAAATATGTAGAAACACACTGTATACAGGAAAAATTGGAAATAATTGGGAGGGAAGTACTAGGTTTAAGAGGGGCTGAGAAAACCTTGCTGTAGGAGGGGGGTTTTACTCAGAACTCAAAGAAGCCAGGGAAGGCAGCAGGCAGAGAGAAGGGGACAGACTATGCTGGGCATGAGGGCCAGTCAGAGAGAATGCCTGGAGCAGAGAGACAGGAAGGGTCTTGTTTATGACCAGCATGGAGGCTGGGGTCCCTCTTGGCTGGGCCCCAGCCCTGTCATGCAACCACTGCCCTGAGATCATTCACTTGTCTCCCAGGCTAACCCCTTGAGCTCTCTGTTCTTCAGCCAATTGCACCCCACCCCAACACACGTAGATACACAAATACACAATTTGCCTGCCCTCCTCCAGATCCACTGCTATCACACTATCACAAGGCATTCAGTTCTCTGCAATTCATCTGAGGCTGATTCATCTCCCTTCTCTGGCAATTCCTGGGACTGATTAAAAGGCATGAAAATGGGTTCAGTGAATATCCAGTGCATGTAGCAGCAACACTGAGTATGTCCCAGTGGTTGTGGGTAGCTGTAATTTGGCAGTGCCAGGTGGGGAATTGGACCTGGAGATATGGAGGTTGTTATGGATTAGAGCAGGTAAGGCAGGCAGCTTTGAGTTAGGATGCAAGTAATGGATCAGAAGCCCAATAGTACTAGACTAGGACTAAAACACAAATTCCCCAAGACAGAGGGAACCTGGAGATTCCATGTAGACACCCCCTTTCTTCTTTACAGAGGTAGGAAATATGGGTATGTAGCTCTAAATAGAATGCTGGACTCGACTGAAATACTGGTTAGTTTTGATGAACTGCTTCCCCCCCCCCCTTTTTCCTCTTTATTATAAGGGATGGTTGTCTAGGTGGGCTGGGAGTAGGATATATTCAGAAGTGGAGGTGATAGAAAAACTAGATTTGTTGTTGTTGAGTTGTTTTCAGTCATTTCCCACTCTTTGTGGCCCCATTTGGGGTTTTCTTGGAAATAATACTTTGGTGATCTGATATTTCTTTCTCCAGCTCATTTTTTATAGCAGAGGAAACTGAGGCAAAGAAGACTAAGTTACCCAGGGTCACACAGACACTCCCTAGTGTCTGGGGCCACATTTGAACTCAGGAAGACGAGTCTTCCTGAATCCAGACCTAGCGCTTTATCTGCTATACCAAAAACAAGATATCAATAAATTAAAAAAAATAAATCCATACAAATATTGAGGGGCCCAGACAAGTACCAGAACTGAAGGAGCAGGACGATTTGTCTGTGTCCGCTACAATAATGCCACACCGCGCTCATTCTTTTCCTCATGTAGCTGGGGATATTCCTTCTTTCGTTTCTCCAGCTGCTGACTTGGTTATTCCTCTCTGAGGGGGGTTTTCTTTTCCCACCAAGTCCAGGGGAAAAGGAATTAAAAATGGTAAAGGCCCTGACTCAAATACGTCTCGCCAGCCCCAGCTGCTGCCGATTCACTCATTCACACTCTCTCCCCCTTCCCCTGTCCGTGTCCCCCCCTTTTTCCTCTCCTGTCCTCCCTTTCCTCTCTCCTTTTCTCCCGCTGCATCTCTCCCCTTCTCCCTCCACCTCTCCCTCTCTGTCTCTCCCTCTCTCTCACCAGAGGTAGCTGGTGGCACAATACACACAGTGCTGAGCCTAGAATCAGGAAGACTTGAATTCAAGTCTGACCTCAGACACTTACTAACTCTGTGACCCTGAGCAAGTCACCTAACATCTTTCCCTCAGTTTCTTCCGTTGTATAAAGGGGAAAATAATGGCACCTACCTTGTGAGGATCAGACATGAGATGGTATTTGTAGAAGTGCCTGGCAGAGTGCCTGGCACAGAGCAGATACCATAGAAAGGCTCTTTTCCTTGCCTTCTCTCTTTCTGAGGTTTCTCCAGTTGCCTTTCTCTGCTGGGTTTGAGCAATGACATGCTTAGATTACCAACGAAGTGGTTAACTATGATTGACACAATTTCCAGCACAGGAGATGAAATGAATAGAGAGGTTTCTGTTTCTAAGAAGCAGAGCTGTCATCCATCCATCCCTCTGAAGCTGGGGAGGGAAGAGGCAGAGAAGAGAATCAGCACCTTGGGCCTTGCCCTCTCCATGGGTCTCAGTAAAGCAGGAAGGGTGTGCCCAGACAGACCTTGGGCCCTGGAGTCCAGCACCGGTACCATCATTGTTCCTGGCTTACTTCCATGGAGACTGCTCTCTGTAGCTTCCCATCCATCCCCTACTGCTCTTTCTGACACATGCCAATGCTTCCCTTCACTTCCCCATCATCTGTTAGGATGAGAGGGGTTAGTTTGCAGTCACAGTCCTACCCTAGTGAGAAAGGAGGTGATTTATACCCCAAGCCTGTGAACTCAAGGCCACATGTGGTCCTTTAGGTCATCAAGTACGACTTTGGATAGATCAAAATTTCATAGAACAAATAAGTTTGGATTCAGTCAATGGGTCACACTTGAGGACCTAGAGGGCCATATGTGGCTTCAAGGTAGGAGGTTTCCCACCCCTTCTCCACACCAAGAGACATCTATCCATCTCCAGTGTCATGATCTTGGCAACATGTAGACAATGTTACATGTTAAAGTGGGATCATAATCCTATTTGTACCACTTACCTCACAGAGTTGTTGTGAGCCTTGAATGTGATAACACATATGAAGTTTTTTTGTTTTTTTGTAAATCGTAAATGTGAGCTCTTATTATGTGTTGGTCACCCCCAAACTCCCAACTTAAGGACTTCACTATTTGTGCCTCCTGCAAGCTCAGTGTGGCTTCGTGTACAAGCTCTGGATGTCTAAGGCCAAACAGCCCACTTAGTTACTGATAGTTACTCAGAACCCTCCAGTTCTGAGCAAGGAGGGGGAGACTTTTCTTGGGAATACATTTCCCTGAAGCCCTATAGGCACAGACCTCAACCTCAAAGGAAAGTTTTTAAGAAGTTCTCCAAAGCTCAGATAAATCATAGACTAAACGTCAGAACTTCAAAGGGATCTTTGAGATCATTGAGTCCGAAGATTCTTAACCTTTCTTTGTGAGTGTCATGGACCCCCTTGGCAGTCTGATAAAGTCTATGGACATCTACATATTGTTACCTACGTTCATAACAGAAGGAAATACCTAATTTCAGTTAGAGGTTACTGAAAGTTAAAATGACATATCCCCCTCTAAGTTCCTGGAGCCCCTGAAATTAAGTTCAGTCTTATCTAACACTCTCTTTGTACATCATAGAAGGTGAGGTCCAGGAAGGTCTGAGGTCACACAGGCAGTAAGTGACAAAGGCAGAGTTCAGACCCACACCCCCAAATTCCAAACCCATCACTCTTTCTTCTGCACTTAAGATCACAAGCTAGTAAACTGCATTTTTGTTTAGTCATGTTTCATTCATGTTCGACTCTTTGTGACCCTTTTTTGGGGTTTTCTTGGCAAAGATACTGGAGTCGTTTGCCATTTCATTCTCCTGTTCATTTAACAAACTGGGAAACTGAAGCAAACAGGGTTAAGTGAGTAAATTGTATACACCCCACTAATTTCTTGATTCTGCTTCTGACTATGCTTCCAGCCGTACCCATTACTGTCCTCAGTCCTCTCAGGTCTTTGGGCCCAGAGCTGACCCGCTTATCACAAACACACTCACAGCCCTATGGAAATGTAATTTGAAGAGAAAGAAGAAACTTTAAACATGCTAACGTGTCTTTTAAGGCTATTCCCAGATTGTCCTTTTTAGTTTCAGCATCCACAGACAGGTATGGACTGTCATTTTCATGGCAGGTTTAATAATTTTCAGAGTAGTTACAGGGGGGAAGCACCTTAGGCTGACTCTGGTCATAGAGACCAAGGCCCTCCCCATCTGACCGTATCACCGCTATACACTAGCACTACACTTGCCCCCACCTCCTCCATCTCCTGTATCCCCGGCAGGGACAGGTTCCTTTTTTTTTTTTTGGAGGGCAGTTGGGGTTAAATGACTTGCCCAAGGTCACACGGCTGGTTTTTGTGTTAAGTGTCTGAGGCGGACAGGTTACTTTCACATTGTTTGACCTACTGGAGGAAAAGATACAACCCACTTGTAAATCAGCTGCCTCATTTGCTCCCCCCCCCCCCCGAGGGTACCCTGTGGATTGTGGGAACAGAAGTTGGAAGTTTCATTTAAAGCTTGATTCATCTTATAGCTTCTTTAGTAAATTTTTAAGCACAAAGAAGTCTGGGCTCCAGATGTGACTCTCTCTGGGTCTGGATGTTTCCAGGTGAGATCAGCAGGTTTATGTGTAAAAGTTAACCTCACCAAGGCCTGACTGATTCTTTAGCGATGACAGGGGAATTTCTGACTTACGGGGCTCTTGCAGGGATGTAAATAGTGTCTATAATGATGTTAAACTTCAGGTTTTAGCTTCTTGCTGAATCTATCACTTTTTCCCACTATGACAATGGGATATCTTTTCTTTTGAGATGATTTTGAGCATCTTTCTCAAAACTTCAAAGAGCTGAATGTGAATAAACCAAAATCCAGCACCTAATGAAAAAAAAATGGCCCGGCTAAAATTCCTCATGAAAAAATGTAACGTAGGTTGAGACTAGAAAAGAGCAGCCACTGAGGTGTATAGAGGAGTCGAGAATCTGGGTTCTAGTTCCAATAATAACAACGGGGGTGGCTAGGTGGCACAGTGAATAGAGCACCGGCCCTCGAGTCAGGTGGACCTGAGTTCAGATATGGCCTCGGACACTTAACATAGTACTAGCCACGTGACCTTGGGCAAGTCACTTAACCCCAATTGCCCTACGCTCCCCCCTCCAAAAAAAAGCAAAAAAAAAAGAATGCCAGTAATAACAACAATGATAAGCATTTATGAAGCACTGTCTGTGCACCAGGTGCTGTGGTAAGCGCTGGGAAGGAGAAGAAGCAAAGAGGAAGACAGTCTCTGCCCTCGAGAAGCACTTTGACTCTCTAGCTGAGTGACTTGGGGCAAGTCATTTCACCTCTAGGGACCTCAGTTTCCCCATTTGTGAAATAAGAGCATTAGACCGAATGACTTTTTAGCTCAGGAGTTCTTAACATTTTTGAGTCATGGGTCTCTTTGGAAGTTTGGGAAAGCCTAGGAACCCCTTCTCAAAGTGTAAAAGAAAGGATTTAATTTTTTTAAAGATTTGTTTACATTTAGTTTGCAACATTCAGTTCCACAAGCTTTTGAGTTCCGAATTTCCTCCCCATCACTCTCCTTCCCTCTTTCCCCCATGGCGGCACGCAATCCGATCTAGCTTCTGCAGATACCTTCAAAATAAACGTCAGTCAGGTTGTAAAGAAGAGTTATAACCAACAGAATGAACAACAAGAAAGAAGAAACGAAACAAAAAAGAGAGGGAGCGAATAGTTTGCTTTGTTCTGCATCCAGACTCCGTAATTCTTTCTCTGAATGTGGATAGCCCTTTCCACCATGAGCCTTTTGGAGTTGTCTTACAGCCTTGCATGGCTGAGAGGAGCCCAGTCCATGAAAGTGAATCATCACAGATACAATGTAGCTGTTACTGTGTACAGTGTTCTCCTGGTTCTACTCCCCTCACTCAACATCAGTTCGTGTAAGTTTTTCAAGGTTTTTCTAAAATCCACCCGCTCCTCATTTCTTATAGCACAATAGTATTCCATTACATTCATTTACCACAACTTGTTTAGCCATTCCCCAGTTGATGGGCATCCTCTTGATTTCCAGTTTTTTGCCACCATAAAAAAGAGCTGCTATAAATATTTTTTATACGTATGGGTCCTTTCCCCACTTGTATGATCTCTTTGGAGGTATTGGTAGGTATCTGGAGGTATTGCTGGGTCAAAGGATTTTATACACACACACACACACACATACACACACACACACACACACACACACACACGGGTGTGTATCTCCTGTGTAAAATACAGGATTATGAAAGAAATGGATTATATTGAGATAAAGATAATTTTTTCCCATCTAAGTTTACAGTCTTCCTGAAATCCATCTACTAGTCCTTTGCAGAGTCATAGACCCCAGGTTAAGTATCCCTGTTTTAGCCCCTCTTCGTTCCTAAAGTCCTGTGAGTCTGTGATTCTATGACCTGTGCAGTGGCACCCAGGGTATCTGTCCTGCTCTGGGATGGACATGCCATACTTTTTAAAGTATGCAGTTTAAAATGAACTTTGTTCCAGCCCCATTATGAAATAAATGTTTTGTTGATTTCTAGACATAAAAGAGTGACAGAGAATATATTAATAAAGCAGATGAAATTTAAACGTCTGTCGTCCAAACATTTCCCCCCCGGAGAAGCAGCTGTTAGACATTTACCAGCACACCTCTTCATTTAGACTTTGCCCATGGCCACATAGCTAGGAAATGTGGCAGATAGAATTAAAGTTTTGGTCTTTCCAGACTTTGATTCCTGAACTCCCTCCCTCACAATACATCATACTATCTATCAGCATGAAAGGGATAATGTAGTATGGTTGAAAAGGCTGATTGGATTGGGAGGAGATTGCCTCTGAGGTCTCTTCTATCTTAAATATGACCTTTCTGTGACTTGAAGGTTTTTAATGCCCCTTCCAACTCTAAATCCTGTGACATCAGCAGACCCACATGTACTCTTGGGAGCAAGAGAGTTTTCAACAGCATCAAAGATGCCAGTCATCCCATCCAATCCCCTGCCTCTAGCTACTTCCACTATCCCCTACTCCTGAATGGCTATTATTCTATTTTTCTTTTTTTTTACATGTCTTATTTATTTTACTTTTAATTTATAGAATAAAACAAACATTTCCATATTTTTCAACATTCCCAGAGAGTATAATGGCACAATGTCTGTCTCTTCAAGCCTCTAGCCTAGCTCCCTTCCAGACAGGAAGTCCTTCCTCACTTCTCTTAATACACTTTAAATCCATCCATTCTTATGTGTCATTTGATTTTATAGGAATTTTATTAGGAAGGTAGCATGCTGTCGTGGAAGGAAGACTAGTCTAGGCCTTGGAATCTCTTGGTTACAGTTTGAGGCCCAGCCCTACCACTGTGACTTGGGAAAATTACTTCCCTTACTGGGTTTCAGTTAATCAATAAGTATTTATTATGTGCCAAGCACTGTGTTATGTGCTGGGGTAGGGGAGGGGCAGGGAGAGGGACAAAGAAAGGAAAAAAACCCAGTCTATGCTCTCAAAGCATTCCTGTTCTGATGGAGGGAACAGATAACTAGGTATATACTATGTCATATATAGAGTAGATGGAAGGTTAGTGTCAGCGGAAGTCACTAGCATGTGAGGAAACCAGGAAAAGCTTCCTGTGGAATATGGTGCTGGAGCTGAGTGGTGAAGGAGGGAAGAAGAAAAGCATGTGGGGCATACAGGACAGCTAGTGAGAAGGATGGGAGATCCCATGTCATTTGTGAGGATCAGTAAGTAGACTGATGCAGCTGGATCACAGAGTGCATGGGAGAGCGGCAAAGTGCAAGGAGACCAGAAGCACAGATGGGGTCAGCTTGTGAACAGCTTTAAATGCCAAACGGAGATTTCTTATCTATGAAATGAGGGGCTCAGGGCTTTCTTCCAGTGTGAACATTCTGAGATTGTTGTCTGGCGAGGCAAGGAGATGGGGTCAACTGGCTTCCTTTCATACCACCCCCTTGGTCTTAAATTACAGTTGTTATGTCCGTGATGGCTCCCAGCCCAAGTACCATTCAGAAAAAAATGTATTCCTCCATGGCATAGTTAAAATGGTTTGCTGACTTTTCCCAAGAGGAGCAAAAATGAAAATTGTTCAAGCTGTTGAGCCTGTGATTGTAAATCTAAGTTCCATACAAACAGCCAGCATTCAGAGTTACCACAGCACACTCTTTGAGAACCAGTGACCTGATGAAATCATGTTCTCAGAGCATAAAGCATCATACAAGGGTGAGCTGCTGTTACTGTCTCTGTTCTTGGCTGGCAGGAGCGGAAGGGCAAACTGTGATTCTCTTCTTAAATTGGAGTGATTGCGCTGGGAACCTTTGTCACTCAGGTTTCTTTCCTAGACTTAGAGGAAAGACTTTGGCATGGCCATGGTCCTAAGCTAGATTTACAGTTTTGACAACTGAATATTCAAGAGAAAATTGAAACCTTATTTAAATGGCCAATGTAGTATACTACCAACACATGGCTTTAGAGTCTGTTATAGGGTCTGTAGTCCAAAGGGCAAAATCTTTGCTTTCATCTGAGAGGTCCAAATCAAAATCATTAGTTTTTGTCATTTGAGAAAAAAAAAATCAGGGATATAACTGTAGCCTAAAGGCAAGAACTGACTTTCTGATAAAGTCCTTAAGTGTACTTTTACATAGAATCCAGTTTCACTTTGGATAGGCAAGTGGCCCTTTTGAGCTTTTGGGTTTTTTGTACTCCCAAGTAATTTGCCAGTGTGCACCTGGTGGCCAATGTGAGTCAAGAGGGAAAACACCAGGGGACTCTGTCAGGCTTGGGGTACTTGGTGTGTTGGGTCAAGGGGAAGGAAGGATTAAAACCCTTCAACAATTCCAATGAAAAATGCCATCTACCTCTAGAGAAAGGGCTGATGGAATCTGAATGTAGATCAAAGCATGCTGTTTTTCACTTTCTGCATTTTGTGTGTGTGTGTGTGTGTGTGTGTGTGTGTGTGTGTGTTTGTGTTTCCTTTGGGCCTGTCTTCTTTTACAACATGACTAATATGGTAATGTGTTTTGCATGATTGAACATGTATAACCCATAACAAATTGCTTATTGTCTCAGGGAGGGGAGAGGTAATGTAGAGAGAAAAAATTTGGAATTCAAAATTTTTTTTAAATGAATGTTAAAAATTGTCTTTACATCTAACTGGAGGAAAAATAAAATATTGCTTTATATATGTTTATAAATCTATATATACTTCCTCTATATATGTGTATGTGTGTATATATGATAAATTACATATATATATATATATATACATATATATACATATATATATACATATATTAAAAATCCTTTAAGGCAGTGGTTCGCAACCTTCCTAATGCCGCAACCCTTTAATACAGCTCCTCATGTTGTGGTGACACCCAACCATAAAATTATTTTCGTTGCTACTTCATAACTGTAATTTTGCTACTGTTATGAATCATAATGTAAATATCTGATATGTAGGAGGAATTTTCATTGTTACAAATTGAACATCAGGGGGGTGGCGCCAAGATGGCGGCATAGGAGCAGCAATATATCGCAGCTCTCACATAGCCACCCCAAAATACCCATAAAATATGACTCTAAACTAATCCTAGAACTCCACAACGCACACAAATATACTTTCCACTAAAGTGAGCTCGGCTATGAGGAACCATATCAGCACTGCCAACCGAAACCAGCCTGGCCTGCTGTGCCCTGGGGGCAGCTGGACGAGAGGAGCCGAGCCCAGGCTGGAGCTTTAGGTGAGTGGATTGGCGGCAGCTGCCGCAGTGTCCAGAACTAGGTCAGTGGGACTTGCGAGGTCATGGGAGAAAAGCGGTCCGGCCAAAACGCCTCCAGAGCTGGGAAGCAAAAAGTGGAGGTCCTGCACCCGCCTCCACATTGCCGCTTCAGTGCTCTTGGCCTGCAGACTGCAGGGGGACCAAGTGATCGTTCAGAGGCCAAGTGTTCTCGCGTTGAGCGGCCTGGATCCAGATCGTGGTCTTGGGCTTTGCTCTTGTGGGTCTTCTTTATCCAGTGAGCTAGAAGTGGGGGAGGGACCCAGCAACTTCCTGAGAGCTCCAGCAGCTGGGAGGACACCAACGATTTGGGATAGAGCTTTCCCCTCTGGAAGCAGAGCTCCACAGTGATTTAAAAAAAAAAATCACAGACTGACCAACCATGAATAAGAATAAGCATAAGAAGCAAAGTAAGAACAGCAACCAAACCCTAGATTCCTTCTTTGGGGAAAAGAAGGATCAAGACAGAGAGAGGGAGGAGGATAGCACAGCCAGAGCTCCCCCACCAGGGGCTTCCAATAAAC
>CM053582.1:355252632-355283477 GCA_028627135.1 Pseudochirops cupreus
ACATAGGAGAGAATAGACTGGGGGAGGGGGGATACACTGGGATGGCTGTTTTGGGTCAGTGGGTAGGGGAAAGAAGGGGAGAAAAATATGTAACTCAAAATCTTGTGGAAATGAATGATGTGAACTAAACTAAAATAAAAATTTAATTGAGAAAAAACCAAAAACAAATTGAACATCACCCACAGGTTGAGAACGGCTGCTTTAAGGGGTATTGAAAGGGCATGAGGGGGGGCAATAGAAGTATAGGATAGAGCTGGAAGGGATGTCCTTTAATCTAGTTTAAATCCCTCCTTTTAGAAATAAGGGAGGGAAAGGTAGTCAAACAACTCCTATGGACACGTTAAATTCTGGAGCTGATGGAGCAGCCTAGAGAAAGAGTTAGTCCTTCCCCAGCACATCGTAAAGAGACTTAGTGGAAGAGCTTTGCCAGTCACTGGCCAATTCAGGAAAAATTAGTTCCTTAATAAAGTCACAAATGGCACGTCACATGGAGAAGCAGAACTGGACCAGTCTTTTGGAGAGAAGGTAGCCTATTGTAGAGGACAGGGTAATAGACTTGGAGTTTGGAAGAGCTAAGTTCAAATTCTCCTTTGGGCACTTACCAGGGCTGCCGCTCTACATGTAGGACTACATGACAAATAGACTTTACAGCCAGGACTTCCACCGACAAAGGTCAACATTGTAAACATGGTCATAGCGGTTGGACCAGGACGAGTGCCAGTCAGGCCGGTGGACTTTGTTACAATAATCTAACTTGGAGGATGGCACGATCAGCCTCTCTGTGGACTGGAGCTGTCTTCTAAGACCTGTAAGGGACATCTGGAGATGCTCACCGGGGCACTGTTGTGATTTCTCCCAGGCCTGATACATAGTAACAGAAAGAATGAGGAGAAATGGTTTCCAGGACCAGTTCTTGATGTTGTTGTATTTGTTCTCTGTTCTCGAAGAGGACCATGACATCAGGGAGATGGTGACATGACTTGCAGTTGACTTTGACTTGCGGGAGGGAGGGCTGCGCAAGGTCATCAGCCTCGCTTTCTCTTCCAGAGCCATCTGGGTCCAGTGGCCAGATATTTATCAAGATGACTGGAGATGGCCCAGGATGCAATGGGAGACCCTGGCCCTTTTAGATTAAGGCCTTTTTAGGTTCTCTGAGCGAGGTAACATCCATCTAGTGAATAGGCAGGCCTCTTTAAGAAGTGAGTGAGGGGCAAAAAAGTGAGTCAAATGATGGCCCCTTTAATTAGAAAAAAATCATACTGGAAGGGAAAGACCCTCCAAAGAGAACCACTTACCATTGACATTTACTCTAAGCCAGCAGGGCCCAAAATATAGCCATTAAGTGGAGCTTGGGTGGGGACCTATTGTGGTCCAATCTATGAACTTCAGAGTGAATTGGGTTTAAGATTTTGAGAGAGAGACAGAGAGACAGAAAGACAGAGAGACAGAGACAGAGAGAGACAGAGACAGAGAGAGAGACACAGAGACACAGAGAGACAGAGAAGAGGCAGAATGAAAGAACAGGAAAGAAGAAACTTCTACTTACTAGCACAAATCATTTTGCTTTTCTAGGCTTCGGTCTTCTCATCCGGAAAATGAAAAAATAAATAACATCTGTACCATATACCTTACAACATTTTTCTTTAGTGTGAGGAAAGTGCTCGGGCAGCTTTGAAACTCCATGGAAATACAAGTTGTACTTGTAGGTTTTCATTTTTGTGTCATGATTCTTACAAGTGTGAATGGATTGGTAGGAGGAATTGGGAACTGGGTGCTGGCTACCAGACTGAAATGAATGATCTCCTCAGATTCCAAGTGGAGAGCTTTAGTCCAAAGTGGTAGGATGGCTGTCCCTTGACTTTTTTACTTCCTTCACTGACTCTTGTATAGCTGCAATGTATAGTCAGTGATTTGTAATATGGTCAGAGCACCAGATATGGAGTTAGATACCCTGGGTTCAAATTCTGGCTTTGTCATTCACTATCTGTGTGTCTCTCTGGACCTCAGTTACCTCATCTGCAAAACAAAGAGGTTGGATTAGATCAACGGTTATAAACTTAGTGGTCTCCATACCATTTAACATTCTTTTTTTTTACAAGGGAGGGAAGGCAAGGCATTTGAGGTTAAGTGACTTGCCCAAGGTCATACTGCTAGTTTTTCTTGTGTGTGTCAAGTGTCTGAGATGGGATTTCAACTCAGGTCCTCCTGACTCCAGAGCCACTGCTCTATTCACTTCGCCACCTAACCACCCCCCCCCCTTTTTTTTTCTTTTACGAAACTGTCTTTGGTGCAAGATTAGGATACATGGAATACTCATGAATGTACGTTAAAATTGAATACTGACAATGCGTGTGCACTGAGAGTTCTAGGCTCATGGCTTGCAATGAGTGAGAAATGAATGTGTATCCATATACCACTGGTGAATAGGTTGCGGAGTGATGAACAGAATTATGCCATGCAACGATTTTGATATATATTATATATAAACCAGTTTTTGGACTGAAAAAACAGGGGGTGACAATTATACAGTGGCGACAATTATGTGGTGAAATACAGCGTTTTCCAGTGCCTATTATTAACTTGTTTAATTCACCATATTGGTCTGCAATTTGATATGACAAAAATGGCCTTTATAGGAGCTGACATTTCTATCTCAAATGAATAACCAGTAATAGAGTAAATGGGTGAAGAATGTCTGTTTCCAAGATTTCAGCCTTGTGGGGTTTAAAAGGTTCAAAAGCCATCATTTCTGGGCAATTAGTTATTTTGCTAATAATACTAGCATTTTAATGAAATGGGTCAGCAGGACTCCTGAATGCCGAAGACCCAAGGCTCATTTGACCTTGGAAGAGCGGTGTTCCAGAGGGTAGCAATCAACTCTGATTGGTTAACAATTAACGAGAGATGAGCTTCACAAAGAGAAGCAAACACTCCCTTGAGGTGCTGATAGCGACACCATGTCACTGGTGGACAGAGACTGGCCTTATACCCAGACACCCCTAACCTTGGGCAACCTGGACAAAGGACCTCCCCGAGCTTGACTGAGTAGAATTCCCCTTAGATTAAAGAATCCTTGTAAGGTGGGTGGGGTCTGATAGAGGAGAAAGTGAGCTCAGCCTGCAGACGCTAAGGTTTTGAAATGAGGACGTTAGAAAAAGCGGAAACTCTGGATCTCCCCAAATCATTGGTTATTAATTATCATTTCTCCCAACATGATTTGGGTGGGTAATAAAATTGGTCCCACAATGTGTGTGTCTGGGACTGACTGTACAGGAGAAAACAAAGCCCCCTCTTCTCAATACTAACACGTTACCCCCGTATCACCCCACGGCCTTCGAAGAGCTAAACTTGAGCATTCCACAGAAGGCAATGGAGAGGACGTGAGCGGGCAGCAGCACCGCCAAGGAGGCGCTCTGAAGACCAATAGTAAAGGATGTTATCCGGGAATTCTATGACAGGAAGAGGAGACGGGCTGGTTACGCGGCAGGACTGAGGGATGGCAAACAGAGTGTTCCACTGGAACCCTCAGGATGTCAGGAGAAATCGAGGAAAGCCTCCGGCATGCTGGGTAGCCCCACTGTGGGGAACCTTGGAGAAAACAGGAACAAGAGTCATGGAGGAGGGGAAGGCAAGGGTGGGTTGTCATTTCCATTGTTGGAGGGACCCTCCAAATGAATGGCATCATGGAACCGTCTGATTTTTTTTAAAACTGAGGTTGGATTCTCACTAACCTCATGAGGCTAGCCCTGTAGGTATTGTTAGCTCCATTTTGCCGAGCAGGAAAAAGAAGTTCGTCCAGGCTAAAGTGCTCGCCATGGCCACACTGGAGGTGGCCTTTAAAGCCAGGTCTTCTCGACCCCAGGTTTAGCACTCCGCCATCAATTGCTACCTCTTCTATTCCAGACATGGGTTTCTTAAAAGCCTAGTCTCAGTCGCAGGAAAATAAAATAAAATCAAAATAATCTTTAAAAGAGCTCAAGCAAGTGGAGAGTAAGGACAAACTTTGCTTGGTGTTAATTTGTACCCAGAAGCGGGCGGCCTGACCGAAGCTGCATCAAGGAGAGCGTGAAGGCGAGAAGAGAAGCGCTCGTTAACATTCCGCCAGGTGCTCGTTTCTGCAGAGACAGTCTGCTGCCTGCGGATTTCAGCTAATCACTGACGACAGAGCGCTGGCCGGAGCTGGGAGCAGCTGATCCTTTGATCTTCAGTGGATGATTGCAGTGGGGAAAATAGAGAAATGGGATTCTGCATCAGGGAAGGGCGGGGGAGAGCCGAGGTAGAAAGGGCGCTGACAGCTGCTGGGGCTCGCCCCCTGCTGCCCCTGCCTGCTGGAATCTGGCTAGAGCCGTGATGTGGTAGAAGAAGGACTGGTTTGTTTGAGTCCTGACTCTGCTGGTTACGAGCTGCTATGTGACTGCGGGCAAGGCACTCAAACTATCTCTGCCTCGGTTTCTCGGTCTGTAGAGATGGGCATATTACCTAGTCGGTCAATCAGCCAGTGTTTATTAAGTGCCTATGTGTGCTGGACTTCGGATTAAGCCCTGAGACCTGAGTTCATATTTACTGGCTTTTCACCCCTGGGCAGGCCATTTGATCTTTGTCTGCCTTAGTTTCTCCTTCTGTAAATGGGGATAATAATAGCACCGACCTTCCACAGTGGCTGTAAAGATAAAAGAAGTTAGCGTTTGTAGAGGACTTTGGCAGCCTTAGAGGGACATAAATGCTGGTTATTATTGTCGTCGTTACTAACCATGTCATAGGGTCTGAGTGAGAATGAGATGAGATGATGGGTCTGAGTTTCGTGCTTCTATAAACGTGAGCTATCGTTATCGTCAGCCTTATTGTTAATCCTATTAAGATGGTCTTCGGGGTCTCTAACAGAAAATGGCCCCAGGCTTCCTGCATTCTGCGAGAGAGGTCACCCTGGCTTCCTGGGCAATGGATTTGAAGATGTGCTCATTGAATGGACACTCAGCGTCTTTGAGGATTCCCAGAGTGCCGCCTGCCGGCCAGGGCCGCGGAGCTGAGACTCGGAAAAAACAAAGCAGAGCGATTCCAGGGCATCGGGCAAAGAACAGACTTGTCCAGAGCCTCAGTGCTATTCATGGAGAAGCTTAAACCCAGCCTTGGGTTTTTGTTTGGTTGGTTTTTTAGGATGATGACCAGTTGAAGTCTGTTTCACCTATACCATGCTTTGGCCAGAGAGTTAGATTTTAACCCAATATAAAGAACTTTGTAATGTTCAGAAATGTTCCAAAATAGAATAGACTCCTGGAAGTCTTCAAGCAAGGGCTGGGTAGTCATCGATTGGCTAGGATAGCTAGTGTGTGTGAGAATCTCTCTCTCTCAGTCTCTCTCTGTCTCTGTCTCTGTCTCTCTGTCTCTGTATGTCTTTCTCTCTCTTTCCCTCTCCCTTTCCCCATGCCTCTCTCCTTCTCGCTCTCCCCACCCCTCCATCTAGTGCAGTGGTTCTCAACCTTCCTAATTCCTCGACCCTTTAATACAGTTCCTCATGTTGTGATGACCCCCAACCATAAAATTATTTTCATTGCTACTTCATAACTGTATTTTTGCTACTGTTATGAATCGTAATGTAAATATCTGATACGCAGGATGTATTTTCATTGTTACAAATTGAACATAACCCACAGGTTGAGAACAGCTGATCTATAGCGTCTCAGGCAAGAGAGTAAGGACAAAAGCTCAGAGGTGGGAACGAGCCTGATCTATTTAGGAGATTGTCTCTAGTTTGTTTCTCTCTTTCTCTCTCTCTCTCTCTCTCTCTCTCTCTCTCTCTCTCTCTCTTTCTCCACACACACGCACACGCACACACAGGTATTGTAAAGGGCTTTACAAAGATTGTCTCATTTGATCCTCACAACAATCCTTGATGCTGGATGCTATTATTATCCCATTTTACAGATGCAGAAACTGAGTCAGGCATAGGTTAAATGACTTGTCAAGGGTTACACAGCTAGTGAGTATCTGAGGTCAGATTTGAACTCAAGATGTCCTGACTCCAGATCTACCATACCACCCAGCTGCCAGTGGTGTAAAGGAGATTCTTATTCACCTATGGGGTAGTCTAGATAGCCCCTAAGGCCCCTTTAAGCTTGGAGACTGCGATTCCTAAAACAATACTCTTATGTAACCCTCCAGCTCAGATAGTTTCCATTTCCTTTCTCTCCTCTCCCACCTTCCAAATTAAGTTTAGTCTGGCACTTTCTGAAATCCCACCTTGACTGTTGAACTCACCCTCCTACTTTTCCATTATCCCAATCTTCTTCTCCAGTCAGACCAGTCTTTTCATTGTCTCCTATACAGATTCTGCTCATCCCGACCTCTGAGCTATGGTCCTAGCTCTCCTGCCTGAGATGCCATCCTCCTGAGCTCTGTTCAAATCCTACCCCCTTTGGGAATTCTCCTTTGGCCACTCTGGCTCATACTCCTCTGTGAGATAGAAGGAAAGAATCATTCATCCAGTGTCACACAGAGTGCTATGGCAGAGTCAGGATAAGAGCCTGGGTCCCCTGGACATTATTCAGTGCTATTGATACTCTGGCTGCCTCCCTCGTGCAGGCAAATTGAGGATTTGCTCAGGGATTTAGGAATTGTGGTTGGATATGCTATGTGAGCCAAGCAACTTAAGCCCTGGCAATGTTAGCTCCCTAAGCCCTAGCCAATGAGTCATGTATCTATACTGGAGGTCACAACACTTGAAAAATAATCATCTTTGGGGATTTTCCTTTTCTATGAGGCTCTGGAATCTGACAAAACTCAAGACATTAAGTCTGCTTGGGGGCTGCTTGGTTTTCACTCGTAGCTCAACCTTGGTTCATTGCTCACAGTTCACTAGGTGCCATATAGACTGTACCAGATATATGGTGTCTGGTCTTCCTCCTATGTCTTGAGCACCCCTTGTCTGTTGGGATCTCCACTTGGTGATGATGGAGGAAGAGTAACTTTTCTCTTAAGGAAGTTCTGAGAGTAAGACATGCCTTAGGGGAACTTCTAGGAGTAAGAGGAAGAGAAGGAGGCCGTCTTTGCCCCTGAGATAGTTCACGTTAGAAGGAAACCTGAAGAAGAGATCATAGCAACCTTTGAGAAATGCTGTACCTCTTTATAGTAGCAAAGAATGGAGAACAAAGTCAAAGCCTATCGATTGTGAACGGACTGAACAAACTGTGATACTTAAATGGAACGGAATATTGTGATACTAAAAGAAATGATGAATTTGAAGAATTCAGAGACATATGGGAAGACTGACATGAACTTATACAAAGTGAAGTAGGAAGAGCCAGGAAAAAAATGTGATGACTATAACGATGTATAGAGGCAGAAACAAAACCTGAAAGCAAAGGTCATTTTGTTTTTTTAATTTCATTTTTTTTCTATTTAACAAGCATTTATTTCCTCTCCTCTACTCCCATTGAACAACAACAACAAAGAAGCAAAAAGAAAAGCCTTGTAACAAATGTGCATTATTAAGAAGACCAAACAAATTCTCCCATTGGCAATGTCTAAAAATATATGTTTTATTCTTAATTTTGAATCCATTACCTCTGTGTCAGGTAAAAGGAAGCATGCTTCATCTTCAGTTCACTTAAAGTATGGTTTGTTATCGTGTTGATCAGAGTGCTAAAGTTTTTCAAGGTTGTTTTTCTTTATAATGTCATTATATAAATTATTCTCCTGGTTCTGATCACTTCACTCTTCATCAGTTCATAGACATCTTCCCAGTTTTCTCTAAAACTGTCCATTCATTATTTCTTATGGCATAATAATGTTTCATTACATTCATCTGGCATTATTTAGTCATCCTGTACCAGGTGGGCATCCTCTTTTTATCCAGTTTTTTGTTACTCTTAATTATTAAAATAATTATACTAATTAATTGGTTACTGTGCTATTTTTGTATATCTAGGTCTCTTCCCACTTTCTTTCATCTCTGGGGATATATGCCTCATAGTGGTAGTACTAGGTTAAAGTATATGCACAATTTAGTAATATTTTGGGCATAGTTTCAAATTTCTTTCAATAATGACTGGACTGATACACACTCCTACCAACAGCGCATCAATGTGCCGTTTCTCTGCTGCCTGTCCAGAATTTTTCACTTGAGGTAGAAGCTCGGGGCTGTTTCAATTTTTCAGTTTTCTAATTAGTACCGACTTGGAGTGTTTTTTCATACGGTTGCTAGTATCTGGGATTTCATCCCACAAAAACTTGCTTTTAATATTCTTTGACCATTTATCAATTGAAGAATGACTCGTTCTTATAAATTTGAATCAATTCCTTATGTCTTGGATATGAGACCTTTATTAGAGAAACTCATTCCAGAGATTTTTCTCCCCAGTTGCCTGTTTCACTTCTAATATTAACTGTTGGTATTGTTTGTGCAAAAACTTTTCACTTTTATATAATTAAAACTGTCTACTTTATCTTTCGTAATGCTCCCTCCCCTATCCATAGATTAGGGAGATGTTTATTCCCCTTGTTCCTCTAACCTGCTTATGATGTCACCTTTTATATCTAAGCCATCTATCCATCTGGGGTATATCTTGTTATACACTGTAGGATGTTGGTATAAAACCTGATTTCTGCCAGATTGCTTTCTAGTTTTATTGGTAGCTTTTTGTAAATTGAAAAGTGAATTCTTACTATGTTTATTGAGAACTTTGGATTTATAAAACATGAGACTACTGTGCTCGTTGGCTTATGTATATCATTTTCCTAACCTGTTCCACTGATCTCTTTCCCTTTCTCTCTCTCTCTCTCTCTCTCTCTCTCTCTCTCTCTCTCTCTCTCTCTTTCTCTTGCTTTTTGGAGGGGGGAGGACAGGGCAATTGGGGTTAAGTGACTTGCCCAAGGTCACTCGGCTAGTTTTTTTTGTGTTAAGTGTCTGAGGCTGGATTTGAACTCAGATCCTCCTGACGCCAGGGCTGGTGGTGCTCTATTCACTGGGCTGCCTGGCTGCCCCTATCTATTTCTTAACCAGCACCAAAGTGCTTTGATGATCACTCTTTACAGTGCATCTTGATATCTGTTGCTGTGAGATCCCTTTCTTTTCCCTGTTTTACCACTACTCCTCTGGCAGTTCTCAATATTTTGTTTTCCTAGATGAATTTGTTATTGGGTTTTTCTAGTTCTAAAAATAGTCTTTTGGTGGTTTGATTACTGTGACACTGAATAAGCAAATTAATTTAGTAGTGTTGTCATGTTTATTATATTGTCATGACCCACCTATGAACAATTAATATTCCTCCAATTTTTGTACCTCTGTAAAGTGTTTTCTAGTTGGAATGCTATGTAATTATAATATAATCACTCAGCTTGTCCACCCCCCCCCCAAAAAAGAAGATTTTTTAAAAGTACCTCTCCTCCTGCTTTGCAGAATTGGGGAATGATGAATGTGGAATACTACATATACTGCACTGTTTAGCTGAATTGCTTTTAAAATGTTTGTTTTGGAGGCAGCTAAATAGAGCACGGGCCCTGGAGTCAGGAGGACCTGAGTTCAAATTCGGCCTCAGACACTGAACACTTACTAGCTGTGTGATCTTGGACAAGTCATTTAACCCCAATTGCGCAGCTTCCCCCCCCCAAAAAAAAGTGTAAAAAAAGTTTGTTGTCACATTGGATGTTTCTTTGGGTGGGGGGGAGGTGGAACATACTTGGAAATGAAGGGATATAGAAACAAAAGGTATCAGTAATGATTTTTTTTAAAAAATTGGGAAAGAAAAAAGTGATGTGGCTTTTACTCTCCTCCCCTCCCCCCTCGCTTGGTATATAATCCAGGTTCCTTAGTGATAGAAAGAGATTGCAAATATAACAAAATGTTCACGGTACCACTGCTTCTCCTTCCTTCCTTCCTTCCTTCTTTCCTTCCTTCCTTCCTTTCTTTGTAGTAGCAGAGAACTCGAGATAACATGGGTGTCCATAGACTGGAGAGTGACCCACATATTGTGATATTTGAAAATTGCTGTTCTTCAGTCATTTCAGTTGAGTCTGACTCTTTGTGAGTCAGACACAAAATTTGAAATTTTCTCGGTAAAGATTCTGGAGTGTTTTGCTATTTCCTTCTCTTGCTCATTTTACATGTGAGGAAACTCAGGCAAACAGAGTTGAGTGACTTACCCAGAGTCACCCAGCTAGTACGTGTCTGAGGTCAGATTTGAATTCAGGAAGACGTCTTCCTGACTCCCGGTCCAGCACCCTTTCTTTTGCCAGGTGTCCGGCACCTAGTTGCCCCAATATTTGAAGGTAGTAGGATATTACTGTACATGAGCAGATTTGTAAGAATTGAGATGAGCAGAACCAGGAGGATAATATGCATACGCCCATAACGTACATGAAAAGAACACCACAATGCAGCTTGTGGTTTCACTGAACTTTAACGTCCAGTCTTGCTCCTGAAAAGACTGAGAAGGAAACGTGCCTTCTTTTCTCTGGAGTAGTCAGTCTCTAGTGAGTGGTTTTGCACAACCGCTTTGTTTTGTTACAAGGGCGTGGGTGTGTCCAGTTCTTGGTTACAGTTAGGATTGGGGCTCCAGGCCACTTCAAAACTGTGGGGCTGCTCGGTGCTACTCCCTGATCCCACACTCTGCTTCCCAACTCTGACCCAAAGGGAGCAAAAAGGTGTCTTGTCTTCTCCTGTCAGAATGAAAGCTTCTTAAAGGGCAGAGACCCTTGCTTGCTTGTAGTTGAATCTCTAACACCTAGTACAGAGCCTGGCATGCAGTAAATACTTGGAAATGCTTTTTTCATTCATTCATTCATTCATTCATTCATTCATTCATTCATTCTTCATTCATTCATTTATTCTTCATTCATTCATTCAGTGGCTGGGAGTGGGAGGGTGTGAAGTGGGGTGGGAGGAATCAGTGAACTTACGCTGCCTTTCTTTGTGAGCTGCCATCTGATGCAAAGGGGTGGAGGGAGGGTGCTCACTAGAGGAGGGACTTCCTGAGAGGAAGGACCTGTTAGATACCTCTAACTTGCCAGGGTTTGTAACTGCATATGAGCCACCAAACTCACCTGTCCCCACACTTAGGTACCACCTCCTCTTCCCCCAGAAGGATCCTCTCATCAGTGCTATGCAGTGGGGTTGACTGAGAGTATCTCAAGCTAGGACCATATAAACAACCAGAATGCTTCTCCCACCCATTGTCCCCTGGACATTGCATTTAGAAAGCGATAGGGAAGATCGTGAGGGGATGCAGGGAGATTATCAGGGAAAATGCTGTGGGGTTCCTGACTCCCGTATTCCAGAGTGTGGAAGGAGTCTTAGTGACCCTAGCAGTGGCCAGGTATGCAAATGACCAGCCTGCCTGCTTGGAGTAGGGCTGGAGGGTGTCAGGTAATATGGACATCATATCATCACCCCTGCCCCTTTATAGCCTGTTTTCCTCTCCAGGCTAAGAACATGGGGCTTTTTTTTTGGCCAGGACAAGTGAATGCCATACTCTTGTTTTGAATATTTCCCCCCTCCCCTGGTTGCAGGGAGTCGAGTATTCCTTGTTATCCATTTAGCCAAGATTTTTTGCAGGAGGGAGAATTTCAGTAAATCTTAGAATAATGGGAAAGAAAGGAAATTTAAATTGTGGGGTTTTTTTCCCCTAATGCAACAGCTTATTTATTTAGAAGCCAGAGACACTAAAATCAGCATACACACTCCCACTTTTAAGGACATTTTCTCCCCATCAATTTTATGAGCAGATTTTCCTTTTAAGCACAATTTGTTTTAGAAGCCCAGAGAAAGTAGTGCTGAAAGATGAGTTAATGATGAGTCCTCAGAACCCTGAAGCATTATTACTCCAGAACACGATGGTTCCTTCCACTAAGGACATGTGTGAGGCGGAAGGGATTCAGGTCAGTTGCAAGAAAGAACTTGCTAAGTGAGGGTTACTAGAGAGAAGCAGGCTAGCATTGCGGAAAGGGCAAAACCCATGTTAAAGACCTTGATCTGACGTTATAAATGTCATGTTATATTCACAGTATCAAAGTTTTAGAGCTGGAAGGAAGTGAAGGAATCATCTAGTCTAATTCACTCACTTTATAGATTAGAAAACTCAGGCCCAGAAAGGTTAACTGACTTATCCAAGGTCACACAGCAAGCAGTAGAAGCAGAATTTGATCCTAGATCCTCTGAGTTTAAATCCAGCACTCTTTGAATTACCCCAGGGGATCTTCTTCCAGTTTACTTTCCCATTTAAAAAAAGAGAGCGAGATTTGGATAAAAAAGGAAACAAAGCGTGTATGAAATGCCTGCTACGTGCCAAACATTGTGCTAAGTACTTTAGAAACATGATCTCGTTTGATCCTCACAACCACCCTGGAAGGTAGGTGCTGTTATTAACTCCATTTTATAGTTGGGGAAATGGAGGCAGACTGAGGTGAAGTGAAGTGACTTGCCCACAGTCATACAGCTAGTAAGCATTTGGATTTGAGGCTGGGTTTGAACGCATATTTGAACTTAACACTCTGTCTAGGTACCGCCTAGCTGCCTCAGGCAAAGATGATCACTGAGTTCTCTTCCAGACCCACAGTCATACGTTAGAACAGTCTTTGTGACTATTTCTAGCACCAGGCTTTACACAGGATTGTAGATTTACAGCTAAAAAGGCACCCCAGAGACCATCCAGTGCAGGGCTGGGGAACCTGCAGCCTTTAGGCCACATGTGGCCATCCAGGTCCTTGGGTGCAGCCTTTTGACTAAGTCCGGGTTTTACAGGACAATTCCTCTGATGAAGGGGATTTGTTCTGTGAAGTTTGGATTCAGTCTGGATCAGTCAAAGGTCTGTACTTGAAGATGCAGAGGACTACCTGTGGCCTCTAGGATGTGGGTTCCTCACCCTGATCCTAGTGCAACCCCCTCATTTTCCAAAGAAAAAAACTCAAGCCCAGAGAAATTAGGTGATTTGCCCAAGATCACAAAGATGGGATTAGTTCACTTTGGGGTCTAAATCTAGTGGGCTGATAGTTTCTCCCCTGGAGAGCTTATGGCGCTGGACTGGGTGAGGGTAGTGTGGTGATTAAAGAGGTTTGCAAGACATAATTTCTGGGTAATTTAATCATTTTATTAATAGTGCCAGCATTTGAATAAAAGGATGGTCATTTGGCTACCTCTCTCTTAAGACCGAAGAAAATCATGGCAGAAGCCTCATAGTTAATATGCCCTTTGAAGAATAGGTGTCCCCCTGGATGGTCATCAGCCCTGATTGGTTAGCAGTTAATGAGGGAATGAATATTCCAGCGAGGGGCTGGACCTGAACTTTGACCTCTTAAGCGACTCCCAGCCTTGGGCAATCCATTCAAAGAATTTATTCCCTCTCAAACCTGAACAGAGCATGGTGGCCGCCCCACCTGGGCACGGTCTGGATGGAGAAGCTTAGTTCAGCTTCAGAGACTGAGGTCTCCAAATGAGGATGAAAAGAAAAAGGGGGAATTCTGAATGTCCTCAAGTCATTGGTTACCAATGAGCATTTTTCTCAGTAGTGTGGCTGCAAGCGGAGGGTCCAGAAGGGATAGTTGTAAAGCTGGGCGGAGGAGGGACGGTCTGTGATAAAGAACTTCCGAGAGGCCCACTCGGGTGTCAGCCAGCTGCGTGCAGAATGAAGAGCAGACCCCTGGCTCGGGAGGGGCTCAGGTGCAATGGCTGATGACTCTTCCTCGTCTTGGAAGGCAGGAGCCAAGTTTCGGAGATGCTTTCTCAGTGCCATCCTGCTGCACTCGGGCATTGTGTGCTTCTCATGGAGTTACAGAGGCTGCCACAATATTATTGGATTGTTTTGACATCTCAGACAATTAGGAAGAAGTTAAAAATAACCCTCCTCCCCCCTCTTAGATTGGTGACATATTTCCTTTGTCTCCTTTCTTCCCGAAGGGAGTTTCTGCTGGCCTAATCAAGGAACAGGGGAGGAGTGTTCATACATTTTTAATTTCCAAGCCAAGCCAGGATTGAATGTAACAAAACAGTAGATGAAGGGAGCCAGCAGAATCTGTGGGAGACCTTGGGTGCTTTGGATGCTTTATTGGGGTCGGGTTGTTCTTAAGTCCAGTAGAGAGAAGGAGAGATTTCATCACAGGCATGATTTTTAGGGTGGAAGTTGGTGCAGCTGTGTCTGCTCCTAGTTAAGCTCTGATTGAGCTAGATGATGCAGGAGATAAAGCACTGAGCCTGTAATCAGGAAGACCTGAAATGAAATCCAGCCTCAGACGCTTCCTTCCCTGGGCAAGTCACTTAACCCCATTTGCCTCAGTTTCCTTGTCTGTAAAATGAGCTGGAGAAGGAAATGGCAAACCACTCCAGTATCTGCCAAGAAAACCTCCAATGGGGTCATGAAGAGTTAGACATGACTGAGATGACTGAACAACAATAGATAATGGAAAGAACACTGACCACTGGCTCTTGCATCAGAGGAGCCACATCCAAATCCTCCCCCTCTCCCCGAGCTGCTTGGTGCCTCTGTGACCTTGGTGAAGTCATTGTAGCATCCCTGAGCCTTGATTTTTTTATGTGTAAAATGAGGTGATTGGACCAGTGGCCTCTGATGTTCCTTAGAGCTCTGGATCTATGATCATATGACCTTCTTTTTTGTTGTTTGGTTCTTTTCCAGTCATGTCCTACTCTCCGTGACCTCATGTGGAGCTTTTCTTGGCAAAGATACTGGACGAGTTTGCCATTTCCTTCTCTAGCCCACTTTACAGATGAGGAAACTGAGGCCCACAGGGTTAAGTGACTTGCCCCGTGTCACACATCCAATAAGTATCTCAGACCGGCTTTGGGGAGCCTTCCTGACTCCAGTCCTGACACTCTATCCACTGTGCAACCTAGCTGGCCATTTGATTGCCTCCTCCTGCCTCAGCCCTGCTCAGGGTGGGAGTCTGCAATGCTTACTGAGTGCTGAGTGATCTTGGGTGTCTAGAATGTACATTGCCCTCCTCTCCTCTCAGGGACCCACCCTGGACTGAGCTGTGGTTTCTTTATCAAGATGAGGCTGGGCTTTCAAAACACTCAAACCTCTTCTATGAGTTAGAGAATGCCCCCAAAGCAACTTTTAGCATTAGCACCTCACTCCTCATGTATTTAGCTTTGCTGCCTAAATATCCATAAGTATCCTAACATTCAGTGATTCTTCCCCACTGCTTAGCAGACAGACATTAGCAACACCCTTGAACGCACCTGCTTCTCCGCCCAGCAGAGGAACATTATATCCATATGTGTGTGGCCAATGATTGATTTATTCTCTGAAGGGATGTGCTGCTCTGGTCTCCTTTGCTCCATCTTCTATGTTCTGGGGATCTCCATTGCCCACCCCCCACCTAATGCGCCCAATTAGTGGCCTGTTAACTGAACCTCTAAGGAACTTTCCGTTTGCTTCTCAGAATGCCTATGTGAACATCAACCGCATCATGTCTGTGGCCTCCCGCCTCTCGGAAGCAGGCCACTATGCTTCCCAGCAGATCAAACAGATCTCCACCCAACTGGACCAGGAATGGAAGAGCTTTGCGGCTGCCCTGGATGAGCGCAGCACCATCCTGGCCATGTCGGCCGTGTTCCACCAGAAAGCTGAGCAGGTGAGACAGATGGCTGGATAGATGTGCTTTGGGAATGGGCTTCTGAGAGGGTGGGGGACTGAGCCAGGGCCGAGTCACATGGCTGGGTGAAGGCCATTTGCTACGGAGCAAGAAAGGAGACTTGGGGTGGTAGAACAAAGAGCCTTGAACTTGAGTCAAGAGAGCCGAGCTCGAGCCTTAGCAAGTGGGTGGCCCCGGGGAGGTTACTGGACTTGTCTGAGACTTAGTCTCCACATCTGTATGATGGGCTTTCTCAGAATTGCGTTGCCGACTCCAGGGCTGCTGTGAGGAAACTGTTGTACCAAGTGGGTGTGATGTTTGTGACTCTCACAGACAGTGAGCGGCTGAAACGGTGCCTTTCACTTCTTCTGGTAATTTTCCACTTGAGACCAGCTTTCAGTGTTTGGTTACTTTCCGCCCTGGAGGAAGGCATGGGGCTGAGGGGTTACCCAGGACTAGAGGGGCAGAGATGAGAGACTGAGTCCAGTTCTCTCATTTTGCAGGTGAGGAAGCTGAGGCCCTGGAAGATGCCCACGGTCACTCACCTAATTAAATTTCTGAGGCAGGATTCACAGCTACCGTCCAACACACCACCTTCTCCCCCACGTTACCTATATCCATAGGGAAAGGACCGAAGCTTTATTATTATTATTATTATTATTTTTGCTTTTGGAGGAGGAAGGCAGGGCAATTGGGGTTTTGCCCAAGGTCACACGGCTAGTTTTGTGTTGAGTGAGTGAGGCGGGATTTGAACTCAGGTCCTCCTGACTCCAGGGCCGCTGCTCTATTTACTGCCCCACCTAGCCACCCTTTTAATTTTTTTGTTTGAGAATGTATTAGGTGAAGGTATACGCGCCCGCACACGCCTGGGGTGAGGAGACAGGAATGACTCATATGTGTCTGTGGCTCAGAGGGAAGCCACCCGCAGGTTACACACTTGTTGTGGGTAATTCCCACACTGGGTAACGTGGTGCACAATGAATCGGCACAGCCCTAAGTGTGTTTGTTTACCGGTTCACACGCTTCTTTCTGTCCTCTTCACATGTGTCCATCTTGGACATTTTTGTTGTTGCTGAATTATTTATCCACGTCCAACTGTCCATGACCCCTTTGGGGGTTGTCTTGGCAAAGACACTACAGTGGTTTGCCATTTCCTTCTCTAGCTCATTTTCTAGATGAGGAAATTGAGGCAAGCAGGGTGAAGTGACTTGCCCAGGGTCACACAGCTAGTTAGTGTCTATGACCAGATTTGAACTCGAGAAGAGGAGTCTTCCTGATTCCAAGCCCCAGTGCTTCATCTATTGAGCCAGCTAGGACATAGAGATCTGCAAAGGCAGGAGGTACATCTGTTTCCTCTCCTGGGGAGCCACAGCATAGCCCCAGTGTAGAAACAAGAAATTACCCCATGGGTCACTGGGCTATCAGAGGGCTGCTTCAGGTTTAGAAACAAGGAGAGTTATACCCTGCTACCATCCCACCCTACCTCCATGTGTTTGTCAAAAATCCAGAAGGATTAGAAGGGTCACAGGGGACAGCAGAAAAAAAAGAGTAGTTTGGGAGTCAAAGGACCTGGGTTTGAATCCCACCTCTGCCACTCAATATCTGTATAGTCTTGGGCAAGATTATACTCTCTGTGCCTCAGTTTCCCCATCTATAAAATGAAGAAGTGGGACTAGATGGCCTCTTGCATGTCCTGTCTTCTGTGTTTCTGCTGCCGCCTTGCCCTGAGCATCCTTTTCCTTGAGATGCAACATGGTGTAGCAGAATGAGAGGCAGACGTGTTGTCAGGAGGGACTTCAGAGATTAGCATGGACAGATGACTTCATCTCTGGGCTTGTTTCCTTATCTGCAAAATGAAGGGATTCGATTGGGTAGCTCCTAAGATTCCTTCTTAGCTCTGAATCCATACTCTACATAAATGTCACTTATCAATGTGTCTATAGAACAAATCATATATCCTCTCCGGGACCATTTCCTCATTTTTAAAATATGGTGGTTGGCCTTGTAGACCTCTGAGGTCCCTTCCAGTACTAACTCTGTGACGCTATCACTGTCCATTTTTCTTAGGTCTATGTGGATCACTTGGTGTGGGGGAGAAGGGGAAGAGAGAGGCAGTTTCAGATTTGTCTTGCATTTGGCACATGCCTCCTTCAGGCTTGAGGCGTGAATACGAGGCCTTTTCCGGGATTTTTTGCTCTATAGCATGTTTGGAGAAGGAAACAGTCACTGAGATGTCATCAAACACATGACATCTTTTCCTGGGGAAAATCCAACACTTTTTTGGAATTGCTAAGATATGACCTAATGTGATTTTTTTAATGGAAACAAAAGGAAGAAAGAAAAAGCCAGGGGATGAAAGGTGCCTCCATGAGGCTCGAACTTCAGTGCTTCCAGGCAGGGCCCAGGCTGGGCAGTAACTGGGGCGGATGCTTTTGTTTGAGGTTTCCTGACTTGAGCTGATTTGAATCAGAAGCAATTTGCTTGATTTCTATTTCTTTATGTGAGTTCTTCAGGTACCCCCATGGTAGCTGTCCCCAGTCTGTTAGCCAGAGCCATAAACCACGCTTCCCTTCATCTGAAAAAGCCATCCCTGACTGTCCTTTCAGCACATTTATTTAGGCAGCTTTTTATTGTCCCACAGGAGCCATTCCAGGCAATGGGATAAAAAGGTATTTAGGCAATTAATTTAAATGGAGCTGTGCCCCCACCAGAGAGGAGCCACATACACACGTGTTCCAAGCCATTGTTTGGAAGAGTTTACGTTTGTGAAGGTGTTTTTTGCCCAGTAAACCAGAAAGATTTCACTGGGCCCATCAGTTGTTTGTGGAAATCCATACCCTTGCACGGTTGTTAATTTTTGTTAATTTGGTGCCTCTGTTGAATTGTACATTGTATGTCATATGACCAGGAGCATTGCATAGCAAATAGAGAGCTGACTTTAAAGCCAGAGGCAGCTGGTGACACACTGGTCAGAGCTCTGGACCTGGAGTCAAGAAGATCTGAGTTCAAATCTAGCCTCAGGCTCTTTCTAGCTATGTGACCTTGGGTAAATCACTTCACCTCTGTTGGCCTCAGTTTCTCTAACTGTATAAAATGGCCATAATATCAGTATCTACATCACAGGGTTGTTGTAAGGATCAAATGAGATAATATTTATAAAGTGGTTGGTACAGTGTCAAGCAGAGTAGCTGGTTTAAGAATGCTCATTCCCTTCCTTTCCCCTCTGTGACCCAGAAGACTTGGGTTCAGGTCCCACCACTGACACATACTGACTTGAACAAACCAACACTCTAGGAAATTCTCTAAAACTTTGTGGCAGACTAGGTGCCAACCTACATTCCTAGAGAGAATTTCCTTACAATGCAAATGAAATCAGAGATCCTGTCCCAGAGTTCCTATTCCCCTGTTTAACCATAGAGATGCACAGTGTCCAGTGGTGTCAAACTCAAAAAGAAATGGATCCCTAAGGGTCACATACGGACTTAGAAAGCCTCAAATTTATATTATCTCCACTGAGTTCTAATTGTATTTATTTAGCTTACCATTTCCCGGTTATGTTTCAAGCTGGTGCGCTCAGGAGTTCTGGCTCTCAATCCTGAGTCTGACACCTCTGCTGTACACCCTGGCTGCCACCCCTCTCCCACACAGATGACTGAGCAGCTTGTGATCCTTCCTCTAGACTCTAGTCTTCCTCTCCTCTGTCTCTGCTACGGGAACCAGTGGATTGTTGTTTCTGCTGTTACATTTTGAAGCTTCTAGGAATCTCTGCACATCCCTGGAGATCTTTATGGGGCTTCTGAGTTCTGCCTTACTTGTTTTCCTAACCTAATACATACATACCCCAAAGCATTAGAGCCTTCCCTACATATGCTGTACATATGTATGTGAGGTAGAGCTAGAAAGCATTGGGATTGTAGCCAAAGACATTTAGGATGATTTCATTGCTTTATGGTCATATGGAAAGGATATCAATATGTCTGTCTGTCTTCTATCTATCTATCTATCTATCTATCTATCTATCTATCATCTATCCTCTGTCTATCAATCATCTATCAATCATCTATCCATCTATCATCTATCTATCTATCTATCTGTCTGTCTGTCTGTCTATCTATCTATCCATCCATCCATCTCTCTCTCTCTCTCTCTCTCACAGCATGGCATAGTGTATAGTGAGCTGATTTCATAGTCAAGGTTCAAGACCAGCCTCTTACACATACCATACCTTTGACCATGGCCAGGTCATTTATGTCTGAGTGCCCTAGGCAATGCTCTAAAGCTGTTATTCAGTGGTTTCCATCATGTTCAACTCTTTGGGACCCTATTTGGGATTTTCTTGGCAGAGATACTAGAGTATTTGCCATTTCCTTCTCCAGCTCATTTTACAGATGAGGAAATTGAGGCCAATGGGGTGAAGGGACTGCTCAGGGTCACACTTCTAGTGTCTTAGACCAGATTTGAACTCAGTAAGATGAGTCTTCCTGACTTCAGGCCCAGCGCTCTATCCACTGTACCACCTTGCTGCCCATCTTCTAAGATTATAAAGTTGTAACCTCCTGATTTGCATTATTAGAGGGAATTTCCCTAAACTAAAAAAATCATAACTCCAGAACAAAAGCACATATATACCCACATATACCTCTATCTGTCTACACACACACATATACACATGTGCATGCATACATACATACACACACATGCGTGCACACACACACACACACATATTTCCATGCCAGCCTAGGAGTCAGAAAGACCTTGGCTCATACTACCTATGTAACCATCTCAGATGGGTCACCTTTTAGTTCCCAGGCAGCTCTCTAAGCCTGGACGGTATAAAAGGATTGCTAGTATGCATTGGTAAAGGGAGTTTCCACACTAGAGATTTCCTATACTGATGAAATCGTAGATTTAGATCAAATATATCCATATAGATCCAAATATCTACACATCCATAAATACATTTATATGTGAATACAATATATAGATATATATATGTGTGTGTGTGTGTGTGTGTGTATATATATATATATATACATATATATATATCTCATATGCTCTATTTAGTATAATGGCTAGCATTGGTATAAGTGCTCTAAGGCTTGCAAAGCACTTCATCAATATTTTTTCACTTGATCCTCACAGCTCTGAGAGGCAGGTGCTATCATTATTCTCTTTTTGTAGAGAGGTAAACTGAGACAGGCAAAGGTTGTGACTTGCCTGGGTAAATCTCCTATTCTCTTAGGCAGGATTTGAACTCAGGTCTCCCTGGCTCCAAGTTCAGTGCTCCATCCTCATGTCCCCTGAGAAGTTAGTATAGTCATATGATTTCAAGTGTGATTGTAGACTCAGTCCATTTTACTTTAAAATCATAACTTACTTATATACCCAGTAAAATGTAAGCTTCTTAAGGATAATACCTATTCTTCATTTTGCCCTAGTGTCCCTGGTACCTAGCCCATGCATACTAAATGCATACTTGTACATTCTATACTGTATGTACTAGATACTTAGGAAATGGTTTTGGGAGGTGAATTGAAGATATGTGTAAATGTGTGTATAGATCACCCTTGGCATCGTAGAGGCCGGGGGTTGGGAAGGGCAGTACCCACACTCCAAAGTCAAAAACCAGGGACCCACAGGTTCTCCCAAAAGCTTCAGAATTCAAAACTGGAGAAATCCACTGACTCTCTTATCGAGGGGATAAGAGGGACGTGGCTTGTCCCCATCATGCCTCTGCCACATATGTTTATACCCTATACATGGACAATATATGACTCACAAGTGAGTCAAATTATCCATCCCGAGGTATTTTTACAGTTATTTCATAGCCATAATCTTTGTTAGTGGGAACCACATTTTCCAATAGGTTAACCAACTTTTTGGGAAGAAAATAACTGCGGTATTAGGACTAGGAGAGCCCCTTAGATAGTGTTTCATAAAGTAAGTGAATAGCTTCTTTCTGTGCATTGGAGCTCTTCAACTGAAACCTAACATCACCCACAACCCAAACCTGGGGCTCTTAATCATGTCTATGCCTTGGATGCCTTTGGCAGTATATAGACCCTCTCTCAAAGTAATACCTTTAAATATTTGAAGGAAATACTACATTTCAGCCAGAGGTTAATGAAAATGAAGATGCTATGTTTGCTCCCATTTAAACCCATGAGTTCCTGGAAGTCTAACCTCAGGTTAAGAACTCCTGACCTAGATAGACAGTCAGACAGGACGTAGAGTCAACATGGCAAACTCTGACTACGGATATAACGAGTATAGTCAATTAACTGTCAATCTTTTGCATTAATGGACAGAACCAAAAATGTGGAGAATACACAGAATAATGTATAATAAAACATGATTTCTTTTGGCCTTTAGCATGTGTTCCTATACAGACTTTTGAAAATGATACATTTACTCTTCACAACACTTGAAACTATATAATGAGAACGCCCTTGTGAAGGACTGCATGGAGGAGCTGGGAAACTGTCCAATTTCTCCATTCAGTTTTAGTCTTGCCTGTAATCCGGTGCATACTGGGAATAGACCTCTCTCCTTCAGACTGATACATAGCACCAATGGAGCTGTCCTCTTTGAAATCTTCCCTGGGTAGGGGCTCTTTTCAGTGCATTTCAAAGGAATGCCCTGCTATAGCCAAAGGAAGAGTAAAAGAAAGTGTGACATGTCAACAAAGGCAAGTAATTACACTGAATACTTCCAGTAATTTGAAGTACACTTGAAAGCAAGAGTTGGGACGGATTAGTAGGACACTTCATTGTGCATAAATAAAAGCTACACTAACATTTTCTCCAAATTAGCCCATTTATCCAGGGTTTTCTTCCAATAAAACTGCCCCCCTCCCGAGTCTTTTAATGCTAACATAGAATGACAGCTAAGAAGATCTTCAGCATCTCAAGCTTAAGCAGCGATTCCATAATCCAGGAGCTGGCTCAGAACATCTCTCGTGTCAATCATCTAGTATTTACTGATGGCTAATACACGCCAATCCCCATGCTAGACATTGCAGATACAGTGACAGAGAAGGAAACAATCTCTCTTAAGGAATTTCTATCTAAGGGAGGAAAGGTTTACACTGATTGCTTATCAGTTGCTGTTGGAACTAAACTCTGCCTCCTGTCAGAATCTCTCAAGGTCATTCTCTTTGTCTCTGGGGTGCCAGAGATGATCCAAGGATTCAGAGCTGGAAGGGTCTTGGGACACATATAGCCTAGCACCTGCATTTTCCAGATGAAAAAATTGGGACCTAGAGAAAGTGGCTTGCCCAGATTAGGTATCTAGGAATTGACAGAGCTTTCACTTGAATCTTCTGACTCCATGTCTTGCTACTGTGTCTGCTATACCACAATGCCTTCCTTCTCCCTAACTTAATACCTCATGTTATTTCAGTTCCTGTCAGGAGTGGATGCCTGGTGTAAGATGTGCAGTGAAGGCGGCCTCCCATCTGAGACACAGGACCTAGAGCTGGCCATCCACCATCACCAGTCCTTATATGAGCAGGTGACACAGGCCTACACTGAGGTAAGAACTGCATTTGCCTGGACTAGGGGAGAGGGGTAAGAATGAGAAATAATGTAGGGTTTGGGAGGTAAGACAACCCACGGTCAAGGGAGTGTGATGGGCATGGTACAGAATCAAGATTTTCTGTCTCTCTGGGAATTCTCCTGGAGTCAGTAACCACCCATCCCCATCTTTGGACTGCTTTCCCATCCTGCCTCTGATCATGTAGTTAGTGACGCCTGAAGAAAACACCTAGGGCTGAGCGTCCATTCTGTGTGGAGTACTGTATCATGAAAGTACTCCCTGATCTGCCAAGTTACCGAGTCTACGCTTTTCCCACGGATTGAACTTGATGAAATAGCCCCTTACTTCTTTAGAAATTCTTTGGCAAATTCAGTTGCTTAGACTGGAGCGTCAATTCTGCAGCCTGAAGCCAGCAACATGGCCTTACTGTGGCCAGAACCAGATTAAATTGTAATTGGGAATTGTGTAACAAAATAAATAAAAACACAGTGGAACGTAGATAGCATTAATCTGCGGTTTTCTAAGTCAGCACGTGGTCCCTGGAGCCCTTCTGCGCAGCTCAGCACTTGTTTCCCCGAATGCCTGTCATCCTCCTGGCACAGGAAGGGGGACTTTTCCACAGGAGTGCAGGTGATTGGTAATCTGAGTCACAGGGACATTCACCCACTCAGTAAACTTCTAGCTTTTGAACGTCAGGGCTTGGCGACACTGGGCCAGTGTGGCCTCAACATTTATTCTCACCACTGTTTTTGCCTTCTGTTCTCTGCCCTAAGAGAGTCCCATTTGCTCTTCATCCCTTTGGAAGAGTATTTTTACATCAATCCATCGATTGATAAACATTTCTTTAGTGCCTGTGATGTTCTCGGTCAGGAATGGGAAGCGTGACTTTGAGGTCACACGTGACCCTCTAGGTCCTCAGGTGTGGCCCTTTGACTGAGTCCAAGCTTTACAGAACAGATCCTTTTATTAAGGACATTTGTTCTGTGAAATGCGAAGGGCTGCACTCCAGGACCTACAGGGCCACATGCTGCCTCAAGGCTGCAGTTCCCCACTCCGTTAGGCACCGTCTGGGAATACAAAGAGGGTGCGTGTTGTCTCCTAACTGGAGAGGCAACAAGTACATGTATAGGATTATACCGAATTATATAAAATTACATTAATACGTATCTTATATTATATAATTATATTTATTATTATATATTTATGTATAAATTATATAAAATTATACAGCATAAATGTAGAGAGAATAACTACAAAGTGGTTTGATACGGGGTAGTTTGGCAATGATCTCACAGTTGAGGAGATCGAAAGAGATCATGGGAGGTGGTGCTTGAGCCGCAGTCTGAAAGAAAGGAAGAATTCTGGGACTCAGAGATGAGAAGAGAGGGCACTCCAGGCATGAGGGACAGCCAGTGCAAAGGGATCGAGGTGGGAGTGTTGTCTGTGATGAGCAGAGAAGAAGCCAGCTTGGCTGGAGTGTAGCGTGTGGGGAGAGCAAAGATACATTATAATGCATAAGGGAGCCTAGTATATGACTTTGTCTTCTCTAGACTCCTATGAGACTAACCATTCTTATAGGATTTGCCCCAGTATGTCACATTAATGTGATTTTTATAAATGTCTAGGGCATAGTCTCCCATCCTTTCCGACCAAACCTTCCATCTAGGGCAGGTCACTCCCACCCTTTTTATAAAGTCCCTGAGGACAGAGAGTGTCTCATTTTTTAATTAGTAACCCTAGCAACTAGCACCAGGATTGGCACGTAGCAAGCACTTGATAAATTCCGATTGATTGATACATAGATGAGAAAGTTCTACTTTCTTAGGGAGAATGACTGAAGGCTTGGCTTTATATCCATTGCTCTTTACCTCCTTTAACGTAAAGTCAATGATCTGTCCTTCCTAACTGACTAGCACCCTGTGCTCCAGAGATATTGGATTTCCTCTGCTTTTCTGTAGCCATTAACTGCTCAGAGACGGGACGGCCATAGCTTAGTACCTCTCAGAAACAGTTCCCTGAGTGCCTGCAGCTCATGAGATAATCACCTTTCTTCTATCCCACCCTTGACAGAGAAATTATCTTGATTTGACGTTGCCTCCTACTGGAATCAATTTAATTTTGCGGTCCAGTCGCCGTTTTCAAGTTGACCTCTATCCCCATCTCCTGGTGGTCTGGTTACTTGGTCATCTATTGTGTCAACTGGCAGGGATGACTCAATTCCTTTTTTGGAGAAAACCCAATTACTCACCAGTAAACTTATTTGTCCAAAGATGTATTGTCTCTGACAGTTGGCATGGCTTCCCCATAATTGGACTCCTCAGATATGTTGCTAACAACTTTACTTCTTTGCCTGATAATCAAGTGGAGTTTGGACCCAAAGAATTGGCCCAAGTGGGTTTTATAGTCCCTCTAGATTAAGGTAAGAGCATGTGCTTCTGTGGGAGTTATTGGATCTTCCAGATTGCTTCTATTTTTAAGGGGAAAAAAAAACCCCAACCTGCTACAGATGAGATTGAGTTGGTTGTTGTCTTTCCTGTTTGACAGCACTTTGTTGGGTCAAGATACACAAGGTACAGCATATCTGACTGTGGCTGATCAGACTAATATGGGCTCAGAAGGCTCTAAAACTGGTCAGGTACAAATAGTTCATATGAGCAAATGAGATTAAATTTTCTATAGACACAGAAATATTAAGGGAAGCAGCATGATTCACAATTGAAAGAACGGTAGCTCTGAAATCAGAAGACCTGAATTCAAATCCTACCACCAAGGGACCCTGGTAAAATGACTCAGCCTCAGACCTCATTTCCTTTTCTATAAAATGGGAGTATTGGACTAGTGGTACCTATGAAGTCTCTTTCAACTTTTGATCTCTGATCCTCTGAATAATAATCTCATTCGAATCAGAGAACTTTTTTTCAAAAAAGAACCATAGGGATTATTTAATCCAACCCTCTTCTTTTACAGCTGAGAAAATTGAGATCTAGAGAAATGAAGTACCTCGTCCAAGTCCATGGCCCCATTGGGACTAGAAACCATGTGTCCTAACTCAGAGTCCCAGATTTCTTTCCCCTGCACTTGGCTATCTCCCACTTGTCTCCCACAGGGCATAGCTCTGTTGTGCCTAGTTACTTCCTCTAAACCCTCAAGTGATAGAGAAAAGAATCATCAGCTGCCTCACCCAGATGTGGACAAGGAGGTAGAGGTGATCAGAGCATCTGTTTCCCAAGCCACACTGCCTGTAGGGCATTTAATCATCAAACAGCATAATTGAGCAGAACCATGTTGGGTGAGCTCCTTGGGATTTGACCAAAAGAAAGATGGCTTATTCACCAGAACATGGGCTGGAGAGAGATTCCATTTGATCATTTCATAATATTCTTTTCTCCCTGCTTCCTCTGACATTGAACCATATAGGGTGGGGTTGGGTGTGGGGTTGTATTTGATTTGACTTTTTTTTCTAGCAGACTTCCCCAGTCTTTTTGATCCAATTTCCCTCAGAACCCTATCAGCTTGGCTAGTTTCCATAGTCAACTGAAAGTGATAGGAGCCACATCTGGGATCTTGAACCTTCTGCCAACTTGTTGTCAGGGACTGAGGGAACAGGGGGGAAGAGGCTGGAGCCAGCAAAGGCAGCCTCCCATCTCCTTCTGTTATCAGTCCAGAGTTTACTAGTAGGGTTAACATTCCATATTAATCATCTCTCTTGGAGTCCTTTGTTGACCACCTCTCTCAAGGATTATATGGGTCTCTTCCCGGTAAACATATCCTTTTTCAATGAAGAAGAATGGTTCATAGTGCTGTCAAGCTACCAGTTGCTCCAGGGGATGGGAAAAAGAGGAGATTATCCCTAGATGAATCAATAGCCCAATCCCTCAGAAGGTAGGGACTGCAGTGATTTAAACAAAGATAAGGGGTCATCTTTATTCAAAATGCAGTTTCCATCTTTAATCCATTTTCTTTAAAAAATGTCTTTTTTTCTTTTTTCCTTGTTTTTAAAAATATTTTATTTTTTCCCCCGATTATATGATGTCAAAACAATTTTAACATTTATTTTTGAAAAATTTTGAGTTTCAAATTCTGTCTCTCCCTCCTTATCTTTAGACAAGCAACCTGATGTAAGATATACATGTGCAATCACGCAAAACATATCTCTATGTCAGTCATGTTGTGAGAGAAAACACAGACAAAAAGAACAAGAAGAAAAAGAAAGTAAAGAAAAAATATACTTTGATCTGAATTCAGACTCCACCAGTTCTTTCTCTGGAGATGGATAGCATTTTTAATCAGTCCTTCAGAATTTTCTTAGAACATTGTATTGCTGAGAACAGCTACATCATTTACAATTGATCATCATATGATATTACTGTGTACAATATTCTCCTGGTTCTGCTCCTTTCATTTTGCGTTAGTTCACATAAGTCTTTCCAGGTTTTTCTGAGAGCATCCTATTTGTCATTTCTTATAGGGCAGTAGTAATCCATCACAATCATGTACAACATGTTCAGCCATTCCCCAGCTGATGGAAATCCCCTCAATTTCCAATTCTTTGCCATCATTAAGACTGCTGTAAATATTTTTTCACATGGAAATCCTTTTCCTTTTTGGGGTGTATGTGTTTGTCCATTTCTTTGGGATCCAAATCTAATAGTGGTATTGCTTGGTTAAAGAATATTATACTTGGTTTCCTAGCCCTTTGGGTATAGTTCCAAATTGTTCTGCAGAATGGTTGAATCAGTATACCTTGCATCATGTTTCAGTATAATCAGTATGCAGTCAGTATACAGTGTAATAGTGCCTCAATTTTCCCACATCCACATCCACATTTGTCATTTTCCTTTTCTGTCTTATTAGCCAATGTGATAAATGTGGGGTGGTAGCTCAGAGTTGTTTTAATTTGCATTTCTTTAATCAATAGAAATTTAAAGCATTTTTTCATATGATTATAGAAAACTTTGATTACTTTGTCTAAAAATTGCTTGTTCATATACTCTGACCATTTATCAATTAAAGAATGGCTCTTATTTTTATAAATTGGACTCAGTTTTCTATACATTTAAGAAATGAGGTCTTTATCAGAAAATTTGCTATACAAATGTTTTCACAGTTATGATTACAAACTTTATTCTCCCATATCTTATTTTTCCCCATTTATCCTATTCTCTCTCTTTTCACTATATCCATTCTCGAAAGTGTTTTTCTTCTGTCTTTTACCTCCCCCAATCTGCCCTCCCTTCTATCACCACCCCCCTTCTCTTAATCCCTTCTTCTTCTATTTTTTCTGTATGGTAAAATAGATTTCTATACCCATCTGAGTGGGTATGTTATTCCTTCTCTGAGTCAGTTCTGATGAGAGTAAGGTTCACTCACCTCTCCCCCACATCCCCTATCTTCCTCTCCATTACAAATGCTCTTTTGCACCTCTCTTATATGAGACAATTTATCCCATTCTACCGAACCCTTTCCCATTCTCTTGAGTGCATTCCTCTTTCTCACCCCTTAATTTTATTTTTTTAGATAATCAGACCATCACATTTAACTCACACCTATGCTTTCTGTCTATGTATACTCCTTCTAACTGCCCTAATAATGAGAAAGTTTTTAGGAGTTATAAGTATCATCTTCCCAGGTAGGAATGTACACAATTTAGCCTTATTGAAACTCTTATGATTTCTCTTTGCTGTTGACCTTTTTATGTTCCTTTTGAGTTTTATATTTGAAACACAGAATTTCTATTCAGCTCTGGTCTTTTCATTAAGAATGCGTGAAAGTTTTCTATTTCATTGAACCCCCATTTTTTCCCTTGAAGGATTATACTCAAGTATGCTGGGTAGGTGATCTTAGTTGCAATCCTAGCCCTTTTGCCTCCCAGAATATCCCATTCCAAACCCTCCTATCCTTTAATGTATTTGAATTGTTTCTGTCTGCTTGCAGCATTTTCTCCTTGACTCAGGAGCTCTGGAATTTGGCTGTAATATTCCTGGGAATTTTCATTTGGGGATCTCTTTCAATCAGTTGGTGCATTCTTTCAGTTTCTATTTTGCCCTCTGACTCTAGAATATCAAGGAAGTTTTCCTTGATAATTTATTGAGAGAGGACATGGAGGCTCCTTTTTTAAAATCATGGCTTTCAGGTAGTCCAATAATTTTTAAAAGCTCTCTGCTGGATCTATTTTTTCCACGTCAGTTATTTTTCCAGTGAGATATTTCACATTTTCTTCTGTTTTCATTCTTTTGATTTTGTTTTATTGTTTTTTGATGTCCCGTAAAGTTATTAGGTTCCACTTGAACAATTTTAATTTTTTAGGAATTGTTTTCTTCAGTGAACTTTTGCACTTCCTTTTTCATTTGGCCAATTTTACTTTTTAAGGAGTTCTTTGTATATCTTTTTCCATTTGACCAATGCTGCTTTTCAAGGTATTCTTTTCCTTGTTGGGTTTTTGTATCTCTTTTACCTCTTGACCTATTCTGTTTTGAAAGGCATTGTTTTCTTCAGTATTTCTGGTGCCTCTTTTGCCAAGCTGTTGATTGCTTTTTCATGATTTTCTTGCATCACTCTTATTTCTCTTCCCAATTTTTCCTCTCCCTCTATTACTTGATTTTAAAATCCTCTTGGAGTTCTCCCGTGGCCTGACATCAATCTGTATTTTTTCTTTGAGGCTTTGCATGTAGCCGTTTTGACTTTATCTCCCAAGTGTGTGTTTTGATCTTCCTTGTCACCGTAGTAACTTTTGACAGAATTGTTTTCTTCTGTTGTTTGTTCATTTTCCAAGCCTATTTCTTGACTTTTAACTCTATGCTAAAATGAGGCCCTGCTTCCGAGGTGAAGGCCTCACTTTCCTAAGCTTCAGGGTTTTTTGTTGTTTGGGGTTTTTTTCTGCAGCTGTTTTTAGAGCTAGTTCTGGGTTTCTGTAAGCTTTCAGTTCTTCCAAAGTGGCGTGATCTAAGGAGAGTCATGTTTATTACTCTCCTGACCTGTACTGAGGTCTGTGAGTGACTGACCACAAGCACTTTGTTCTACCTTGGAACTATGAGCAGAGTCCCCACTCCCCTGAAGCCATAAGCTCTGGTGTGCTAAGTGCTCCTCCTCACCTTGGGACTGCCACCTAGGACTGAGAACCAGATCAGAATATGGGCAAAGCAATAGAATCCTGCCCCCAGCCAGCAAAGGGACTCCTGTAAGCTCCTTCTAACCAGTTGTTCCACCCCTTACCATCTATGAGCTGGGAGCTCTGGAAGCAGCCACTATTGCTACTGATTCTGTCTTTTCCAAGGTCTGCTCCTGGTTTGCTGCAATCCACTCTCACCCAGGGGCAATATAGACTTTTCCTGCTGACCTCCTAAGTTGCCTTGGTCTGGGAATTTGTTTCACCCATCCTTTTGTGGATGCTCCAAAATTTGTTTTGAGACATGATTTGGAGGGAAATTTGGGGAGAGGTCAGGCAAGGCCCTACCTTTTCTTTTCCATCTTGTCTCTACCCCCAGATTTTCATTCTTTACCTAACCTACCCTTTAATGGAGGAAGAAGAGTCTGGAAAGGACTTTTAGATCACAGACATTTTATTTCTTTTTTGTTTTAATTTTATTATAGTTTGCATCATTCATTTCCACAAGATTTTGAGTTACATATTTTCTCCCCGTCCCTCCCCCACCCACCGCCCCAAAACAGCCGTCCTGGTGCGTTCCCCCTCCCCCAGTCTATTCTCTCCTATGTCACTTTTTGGTAGGGCA
>CM053582.1:355283977-355335585 GCA_028627135.1 Pseudochirops cupreus
ACAGCAAATCATCATGAGAATAATACACTTTGATCAGGTAGGATTTATTCCAGGAATGCAAGGGTGGTTCAATATCAGGAAAACTATCAGTATAATTGATCACATCAACAACAAAACTAGCAGAAACCATATGACTATCTCAATAGATGCAGAAAAGGCTTTTGACAAAATACAACACCCATTCTTATTAAAAACACTAGAAAGTAAAGGAATAAATGGAGTCTTCCTTAAAATAATAAGCAGCATCTATCTAGAACCATCAGCATGTGTAATGGGGATAAGCTAGAAGCATTTCCAATAAGATCAGGGGGGAAACAGAAAGGTCCACTATCACCCCTCTTATTCAATTTGGTACTAGAAATGTGAGCAGTAGCAATAAGAGAAGAAAAAGAAATCGAAGGAATCAAATTAGGCAAAGAAGAGATGAAGCGATCACTCTTTAGAGATGATATGATGATATACTTAGAGAATCCTAGAGAATCAAGTAAAAAAAACTACTTGAGATAATAAACAAATTTGGCAAAGTTGCAGGATACAAAATAAACCCACATAAATCCTCAGAATTCCTATGTATCTCTAATGAAATCCAACAGCAAGAGATAGAAAGAGAAATTCCATTTAAAGTTATTGTAGACATTATAAAATATCTGGGAATCTACCTGCCACAACAAACTCAAGACTTATATGAGCACAATCACAAAACACTTTTCACACAAATAAAATCAGATCTAACTAATTGGAAAAACATCAGTTGCTCATGGCTGGGTCGAGCTAATATAATAAAAATGACAATTTTACCTAAATTAAATTACATATTTAGTGCCATACCAATCAAGCTACCAAAAAATTACTTTGTAGAGTTAGAAAAAATAGTAGTAAAATTCATCTGGAAGAGCAAAAGGTACAGAATATCAAGGCAACTAATGACAAGAAATGCTAGGGAAGGAGGCCTAGCTGTACCCGATTTTAATCTGCACTGCAAAGCAGCAGGCACCAGAACTGCTTGGTACTGGCTGAGGAATAGAGCAGTGCCGCAGTGGAATAGATTGGGTACATGAGACTCAGCAGCCAATGACTACAGTAGTCCACTGTTTGATAAACCCAAAGACCCCGGTTTTGGGGATAAGAATGCACTATTTGACAAAAACTGCTGGGAGAACTGGAACATAGTATGGCAGAAATTGGGCATAGACCAATATCTAACACCATACACCAAAACAAAGTCGAAATGGGTGCATGATCTAGGTATAAAGGTTGATACCGTAAACAATCTGGGAGAGCAAGGGATAGTTTACCTGTCAGATCTATGGAGAGGGGAAGACTTCATGATGAAACAAGAGTTAGAGAGCATTATAAAACACAAAATGGATAATTTTGATTGTATTAAATTGAAAAGCTTCTGTACAAACAAAGCCAATGTTACCAAGATTAAAAGGGAAGTGGAAAACTTGGAAAGAATTTTTACAACCAGTGTCTCTGATAAAGGCCTCATTTCTAAAATGTATAAAGAATTGAGCCAAATTTATAAGAATACAAGCCACCCTACAATTGATAAATGGTCAAAGGATATGAACAGGCAGTTCTCAGAAGATGAAATTAAAGATATCTATAAGCATATGAAAAAATGTTCCAAATCACTACTGATTCGAGAAATGCAAATCAAAACACCTCTGAGGTACCACATCTCACTGGCCAGACTCGCTAAGATGACAAAACAGCAAAATGATAAATGCTGGAGAGGATGTGGAAAAACTGGACACTAATGCATTGTTGGTGGAGCTGCAAACTGATCCAACCATTCTGGAGAACAATCTGGAACTACACCCAAAGGGCTGTAAATGAGTGCATACCCTTTGACCCAGCAATACCACTTCTAGGGTTATATCCCAGAGAGATCAGAGAAGTGGGAAGAGGACCTGTATGTATATATTTATACATTTTATATATATATATAATAAATATTTATAGCGGCTCTTTTTGTGGTGGCAAAGAACTGGAAAACAAGGGGATGCCCATCCATTGAGGAATGGCTGAACAAGCTGTGGTATATGAATGTAACGGAGTACTACTGTGCTATAAGAAATGAGGAGCAGACGGACTCCATAATAACCTGGAGAGACTTATAAACTGAGGCTGAGTGAGAAGAGCAGAACCAGGAGAAATTTGTACATAATCACAGACACAACGTATGTGTGATGACTAACCTCAATAGACTGGCCTCCTCTCAGCAATACAAGGTTATAGGACAACTCCAAAAGATTCATGATTGAAGGAGATATCCACATCCAGAGAAAGAGATGTGAAGTCTGAGTGCAGATTGAAACAAACTCCTTGCTCTGTTTCTTTTCCTTGTTTTGTTGTTTCTCTTGCCCACTGAACATTCCATCAGTTATAATCCTTCTTTACAACCTGACTAATGATTAATGGGAAGATATTTGTAGATCCTGTATCCGAATGTATGCCACCGTGATGGTGGGGGGGAAAGAGGGAGAGAAAATCTAAAACTCAAGGGACTGTGGAACTGAATGTTGTAAACTAAAAGTAAATAAACCAAAAAAAGAAAAAAAGAAAACCCCAAATTGGGGGTGGGGGTGGCTAGGTGGTACAGCGGATAAAGCACCAGCCCTGGAGTCAGAAGGACCTTAGTTCAAATCCACCCTCAGACACTTAACACAAAAACTTGCCATGTGACCTTGGGCAAGTTGCTTAACCCCAATTGCCCTGCCTTCCCCCCTCCAAAAAAAAAAAAGAAAGAAAGAAAACCCCAAATGGGGTCACAAATTATAGGACATGACTGAAAAATGACTGAACAATGACAAAAGTACTGATATATCCAAGTCCTCTGTGAAGCACCGTATGGCATTTCCTGGTATAAAAAAGGAGGGGTCTTTAATAAGTGTCTTCAGATAAGGATATACAAGAGATGCTGAGTGTTTTCTATAATTTCCTTCATACACATGAAAAGCTTAAGTTTGGCCCTGCTTGGAGAAGGGGGTGGAGGGAGGGTGAACTGCCCTGCTTTCAGAGGGTGAGTTGTGTGGGGTATATACAGGGAGAGTAGCCATCAGCAAGCTAAGTGACCCTCTGCCATTGACAATGTTTATGGAGAATTTCCCTCTTTGAGATCTGAGGACTAGTGGGCCAATGTAAGAGAACTGTGGAAGAATTGGTATAGACCTCTAGAGTTGTGCCTGGGGATGATATGAAAGCAAGCCAATTAAATTAGAAACGATGTAAATTCCAATGTGATAGAATACATTATCTGTTTTAGTACCTGTTCACTTTGTTTAAGCTCCCTTTTAGGGAGTCATTGGTTCTCCTTGCTAGGCTTTCAAAGTAAATACTAAAAAATACTGGTGGCAGCAGAATATGGGGGAGAGAAACTGCCTTTCCTAGAATCGTGGGATGCCAGAGTTGAAAAGGACCTCAGAGTTCATCCAGTCTAATCCATACTCCAGTAGGAATGCCTTCTACCATGTCTCTGATGGGGACCATGTAGCCTCTGCTTGAAGAAATGCAGAGATGGAGAGCTCACCGCATGTTCTACATTAGGAAGCTTTATATTGTTTTTAAAATGTTGAGCTGATATGACAACCTTGGGAATCTACATAGAAAGAGCATTTGTGATCCTATGGAGCTGGTTTTATCACCTTAAAATGGTTGAGACCCTCTGAACCAAATGTGAAATGACCAACCCAGGAAAAGTTTGGCATGGCATGTTTATAGTGAATCCATGTTGATTCTTAGCAATCACCATGCTCTTTTCCAAATATTGCCAAACTTGCATTTTAAAAATCAATTCAATCTTATTTTTGAGGCAACACTGCATCGTTGATAGAGGACTACACTTGAAATCAGGAAGACTTGGGCTCAGATCTTATCTCTAATACTTATTAGGTTTGGCCCCAGCAAATCATCTCAATTCAGTGTACTTTAGACACTGCTTAGGACTTATCTACTAAATCATAGATATGATAAAATCTGTATTGTTGGAGAGAATTTCCATACTAGAAGTTCCCCCATACTGATGAGATCACTGATTACTCTCCAGTTAGAATTCTGTTAAGTATCAATGTCAGTTCTAGTCCATACTCCATGAAATTCTTCCTTTTCCTTTTCGAAAGTTAAGACAACATTTGAAGACTGACCTGACTTCCTTCTTCTGAGATAGCTCCTATTCTGTGTGGCTTCTTAAAGATGACTGATAGTTACTGTCAAAATTATCTTCTATCTTACTCCTATCATTAGGTAAAGACAAGGTGTCAGGCTTCACTGCCTTAGACGGGAGTCTTCAAACCAAGCCTTTTCACAAACTGTTAACCTTCTAGGGACTTCAAAGATAAGCGAAGCCCAGAAGCATTCTTTCCTAAAGGTAGATTGGGTAAGTTAGAGCTGGTACATTTGATTCTGGTCATATTATTAAATGCAGAAAATAGAGCCAATAGAAAAGAAAAAAATGATCAGTAGGAGCTAACATGGGTACACTATGATGAGCTAATGGGAAACTAGCCTTATTTTTCTTGGTCAAGGTATTAGACTGGCAGATCAGCAGGATGCTATTAGACATAGTGTGTCTTGATTTTATCAATCCATTTAATGAAATGTCTCATCAAAACATTGAAGATGTGGACTAGATGATTCTATAGACAGATGGATGCCCAAATGACTTAAAAACACACATAAAGAGATTAGTAATGTTATTCTAAAAGGAGGCCTATTATGAAGTCCCAGAAGACATTGCCCTTGGCTCAGTCCTGTTGGGCAGTTTTAGCAGTGACTTGTAAAGGCACAAAAGACATAGTTATCAAACTTGCAGATAGTACAAAGCTGGGAGGGATAATTAATATGAAAGATGAAAGGACCAAGATTAAAAATGTGTCAGCAGGTTGAAACAAGGGAGATAAAATCTGATGAGTCTGGACATATGAAGTCTCACCTTTGATTTAAAAAACCAGTGGAACAAGTGCAGAATGTAGGTACCTTGATGGTCAGCTGTTCATTCTGGGCATTTTAGTTGACCAGTTTAATATAAGCAAGTAGCAGGATGTCGTGGCCAAAAGAGGTGCTGTAGTATTTGGGCTGAATCGCTGTAATGGATGCCTCACAGAAAGGAGAGTAATTCCACTGTAATAATAATGTCACATTCACACAGCAAAGCTGTCTTCTGTCAATACCCCAAATCCAATCTCCTTTTCTCAGTTATCATTCTTCTTGGCCTTTCTGCAGCACAGCCTCTCCTCCTGGATGCTCTTTCCTCTGTGGAATCTTGTATCACTCCTCTGTCTTGATTCTCTTCCTGCCTGTCTCACGACTCCCTCTTGGTCTCCTTCCTTCTGAAATTTTCGTGCAAAGACTCTTAGCTTCACTTTACAGATGAGGATACTGGGGCTTTGAGGGGCTGGGACGTGACCATGGTCAACCTGGCTGAGGGAGTGTTCCAAACCAAGTCTCTTGATGCCAAATTCAGCACTCTTTTCTTTAGGTCATGTTGCCTTTCTGAGTACTTCAAGCTAATCAGAGGATACCTATTGGAGTACTGACAAACTGCTGCAGATTGAGCCTTGAGCGAGGCTACCAGCATGGTTAAAAGGTCTTAGAAATTACATCATAGCTTCGTAGGGCGGTGGAATGGTGAAAAGAATAAAAAATGCATAGTCTACAAAGAGAAGACTTAGGGAGAGACATGTTGACTGTATTCTAATTGTTGAAGGAAAATGGATTAGACTCATGTTCTGCAGCCCCAGAAGAAAGAACAAGAGCCAGGAGATGGAAGTTAGTACTGGGGGAAAGATTTTAGCTCAAAGCAGGGATAGATACTGGACCTAGTTGGTGTATGTACCAACGTATCAAGATATGCAGTGACTCATAGCGTTCTCCTGATTTAACAATTTGAGATTTTGGCCTGGTTTAAGGAACTCATTAATGAGGAACTCCACTAATGCAGGCTAGCAGTCACTACAATTCACAGGTTTGGTTTCTAGAGCACTGAGGCATTGACTTTAGGCTTAGAGGTTGTCTAGGGTTACACCCATAAGTATGTCTTCAACATGAGCCTAGATCTTCCTAGTTCTACACTTGCCTCTCCATATGACCTGGAAGTTTAATTGCTGGAAGTGTTCAAGCCAAAGCTAGGTGACTGTTTGTCAGTGGTGTGATAGAAAGGATTCCTGCAGTGGAATCTCCTGCAGACAATTGGACCCCAAACCTAAATGTACCCTCTAACCCTACATTTATTTCTAACCCTAACCCTAAATTCGTTCTTTTCTAACCCAATCCCTATATTTCTTTAACTCCTAACTCTAACCCAAACTATACTGTACCCTGCTAAATATCCGAGTTTTCCACCATCTAAGTTCTGTCCTCTATCTTCAGCTTGGTGGCAAATATGTATCTCAGGTGGTAGGGAACAGGAGCCAAGGAGAAGGGGTAATGAGGACTGGGAAGAGCAAGACACAGGGAAGAAGAGGATGAGACATCTTAAGTTTATGATTATATCAAGTATGGATTTTTGTTAATAAAAAGCTTTGTGGAATGGTTAAAAAGAAATGCTGTAGATTCGGGAATAGAAAATGCTACTCTGAGGTTCCCTTCAAGCTTTAAGGTTCTTTGTTATTTAAAAGAGCCAAGAAACCTGGGAGTGTGGGCTTCGACTGATTTTGTCCCATGAATTCAGTGCCTCTATTCAATGACTCTTAATAAATCTCGTAAAGTAAATTTGTGTTTGCCTGTCCTCAGAAGACAAAAGGGCCTGGCTTCTCCCCTACAGAGAATTCCTTCTTGATTATACTCTTGTTAGATTCAAGACAATTAGATGGGTGGAGATGGGGGTGATGAGGGAATCATGGCTGATGAATATTAGATTGTCCTCCAAATCAAGTTCATGGTTGTGACTGCCTATGTCTTATGGAAAGAGCTGCTGTTTAGGGTTGAAAGTTTATTAGTTGAAGTAATAAAGAAGACGAGGATAGGGACATTAAGTTCTTACTATAATGTGCTAGGCATTATGCTAAAAGCTGGGGATAAAAATATAAAAGCGAAACGGTCTTAACTCTCCAAAAGCTTGTTTTATGGGCGGGAAACAACAGACGCCCAGATAAGTAGGCAGGACATTCTATTTCCCTGAGCCTCAGTTTCTTCATCTGTAAAGCGAGGGCATTGAACCAGACCTAGGAGAGTTACTTGGACTAGGTGGCTCCTGAGATTCCATCTAGTTCTGGGTCCACAGTCCTATCAAGGATTGCCGATTGCTCAGAAGCAGCATGATGAAAAGAACCCTGGGTTTGGAGTTAGAAGACCTAAAACTGAATGCCATTTTCAACATTATGATCTTGAACAAGTCACAATGTGACTGTATGTGTGTGTATGTGGGGGATTGTTGTTTTTGGTTTGGGGTGTCATGTCACTGCTGCCTCTGTAAACCTACAAACCACTAACCCTGCCAGATCTTTAGCCACGTGAAAAAATCCAGCCATGCCAGCCTGACCCTAGATTTAGACATTTGATTTTTTTTGAACCTGTTTAAAACCTTATGCTTGTCCCTTTACCCCAGTGGTTATCAACCTGTGGGTCGCGACCCCTTTCACAGGGGTCACAGGGGTCGCCTAAGACCATCGGAAAACACATATTTCCGATGGCCTTAGGAACCAAGACACGGCTCCTCTATCCGTCTCCAGGGGGGCCTGCCACATGCAGATACGCCCACATGCGAGTGTTAAAGGGTCGTGGCATTAGGAAGGTTGAGAACCACTGCTTTACCCACTTAAATCCAGCCCATTTTTCCAGCCTTTTAAGATTTTGTTGGATCCTAACTGACATTCATCATATTAACAAAGGTTTTCCTGTTTGGTGACGTGGATGCCTTAATAATGACTCTGGTATGATCGTTCACCAAGTTTTATGGGAATCCACTTTGCTGTCTCCTAGCCTATAACTATCTCGTCTTTGAGAAGATTTAAGAGGGATAAAAGAAAAAGTCCTCTTGTACCTCCCTCCCTCCCTCACAACCGTTGTTCAAATGTGTCTTTCTATATTCTTCAAAACATTGACAAATATTCCTATAGTAACTTCAGAAAGTAGCTATTCAAAACTTACTTAGCATTCCTGAATGTAACCTCCCTTAAAATGAATGAAACTAAATTGTACGAGTCAAGAAAAGAGCCCTCTTCCCAGACAAACTTGCTGAAATTTCGCTTCAAGGGACCTTAGAAAAACATTGGATCTTTTTAAAAATCTGCTTAAATTTATGCAAATATCTAAAGTGATAAAAAAAAATATGCAAAGCTCAATGACCCATGGTGGTAAAATCTATCCTCAAAGTTTTCTAGCCCTGAAAGGTTGAGATCTAACCCAATTACTAATGGGAGCAGGGAAGGGAGGGCATGGAAAGAGGAAGTCAAGTCTCTAGATTTTTTTTGAGTTAAGGATTAGTTATAAGTGCATATAAAGAACAAAGGTGCTAAAATTCACTCACGATATGATTTTTTTTTGCTTAATTCAATTCTTCTGTGCTTGTCTCCAGAATCTGGAGGTTTGGTAGAAGGCTCGGATTTTGTTTTGTTGGTTTTTTTGTTCAGTATATCATATATTTGGAGAAGGGAATGGCAAACCACTCCTATCTATATCTTTGCCAAGCAAACCCCAAATGGGGTCTTGAAAAATACAGCATGACAGGAATGTCTGAAAAGCAACAACAGCACCAATATAGATTGGAATGTCTTATATCTGTAAAATGGGCTCCTAGGTAATTACTGGAGAGCTAGAATAGACCTGAACACATATTACCGGATTAATTTCCTAAAGCACAGGTGTTACTTTGTCATTCTACTATTAAAAGATCTTTAGTGGCTCTCTGTTCTCCGTTGGATAAAATAAAAACTCCTCCCTCTGACATTTCAGACCCTCTATAATCTAACTCCCATTTACTTTTTCATCTTTTGTTTCATGTAGTACAGTACTTTTTCTTTATTTCATATAGTATTCCATAAGACTATAGATTGGGAGTTAGAATTAGAGGTCATTGAGTCTGGCCCTTCATTTTACAAATGAGGAAACCGAGGTTCAGAATGGTTCTTCATTTGCCCAAGGTCAGTCGGTAGAGGGATAGACTGATGGTCGCATCTGTAATGCAGTCACTCCTCATCTCTGCTTCTTAGGGTACTGAGCTTCCTCCCCAGCTCTTCCTTCTCTTATTCAAAGAAGTTCCTTTGTTTATGCTTCTCTTTGTGTGTTGCCCTTAGAAGAATATAAGCTCCTTGGGGGTCGGATTTGGTCACCGAGTCCTCAGTGCCTGACAGGGTGCCTTACACCAGGGATGCTTTTTTGTGTGTCATGCACTCATTTGACAGTCTGATGAAGCTTATTAACTCCTACTTGGATACTATTTTTAAATGCATAAAATCAAATGCATAGAATTAAAAGGAAACCAATTATATTAAAAATAAAGATGTGATTTTTCCTCATTCAATGTCACTGACTCAGTAAAATCTACCCTTGGAGGGGTCTGTAGAAATCAAATCAAAGTTCCTGACTTAAACATATTAGGTGCTAATTAACATTTGTCTAATTGAATTGAATTGACTGAAAGATAAGATAAAACCTCTTTGTTCAGGACTATCGCTCTTCTCCCTTCATTAGCCATTTCGTGATGAGAAATAACTGAGGATGGCCTTCTTTTTTCATCAGGTGTTGGACTGGATCGAGAACCATGGTGAGGCTTTTCTCAGCAAACACACAGGTGTTGGGAAGTCCCTGCATCGAGCCCGGGCCCTGCAGAAGAGACATGATGACTTTGAAGAAGTTGCTCAGGTGAGGAGTAATGTGGGATAAGGGGAGATGGGCCAATGTTTGCACTTTCCCGTCTGCCTCTCCTCTTTGCTTTCTCTTTCAATCTCTCCCACTGTGAGCCTTTGGCTTTGGGGAGTGGTGGGATATCCTTTCCTTGATAACCCGTATTCTTTGAGAGCATCTTATACTCTCTACCTTCCTCTTTGAGTGAGGGAGGTTTACCTGTACACTTGGGTCACTAGAAGACTATCTTTAAAGGGAATGCTGGCGAGATGGAGTGAAAACTACAGGCAGTAGCTCTGTCAATGGGGGTAGTGTTGATACTTGGCTATGAGCACTGGGTCATCTGTGAGTGACTTTGACTCAAACTTCATTTCTTCCCCCTCCTCCTCTTCAGTATCATGATCACCATCACCATCATCATTTCATCATCAGGACAGGTGCTGTATATAAGGGCCTCCAGAAGGGTCCCCAAAGAGCCAACACTACCTGATTCCCATTCCGCCATTGGAAATTAATTCTTGGTACTTCAAAAACTTTTCATCTTTCCTATTAAATACTTTTGAAAAAGGTCACACCTTCATTCATTATCAACTAATACCTTAAAATTAATATAGCAAGACTTAAGTTCCTGAAAAGGGAATCTGTTAGAGATGTAGCTGATACCACCATTCTGTTTAAATTTAATGTTGGGATGAAATGAGGCACTTGCAGCACATTGAATGGTTTTAATAGGTTCGCTTAGTCCTAACATAAGAAGTATATTTGACAAGGATAAAGTAGCACTTAGCTTGGGTAATCAGGCATCTTTGTCTCTTGATGGAAATACATGTGGCCAACAGGGAACAATATGGTGATTCAAGTGGTCTCAGGCCATTCACCAAGTCTGAAGGGCCCTGACTCCATGTAGGTGTATCTTTTTATGCTCCTGAGTGACTAGAAACTTTTGTCTAGGGAGATGAAGTTTGAGCCTTGCCCCACCCCTGTGCTAAACAAGTCCCAGCTTTGGTGCCTTCAAGGGAAAAAAAAAACTAGTGTAATCAATGTTGGGTGGGGGGGAGAAACCTTGGTAGATATTGATCTTATCTTGGAATCATGGGATCATTGGTTCATAAATTTAGGACTGGAAGGTACCTCAAGGATCATCTAGAACTGCTTCCCCCCAATATTACTGGTGAGGAAACAAAACCTCAGAAAGACAAATTGCCCAATTACTCAAAGTCTTACAACCCAAAGTAGTAAGTAAGTTGGGATGTGAACTCAGATTTAAATCCAATGTTCTCCCCATTTTGCCAAAAGGAAGGAAAGAATGTTGACAAAGGAGGAAAGCAAAGACAAGCTTTACTTACATCACAGATTTGTCTAAGGTTCAGTTCCCACGTGTGGGGCTAACTCGGCCGTTGTATGGTTCCCTGGGGCTGCTCAGCTGGCCTGGATAGAGGGCCTCTGGACTGAGACAGATTGAAAAATTGCTCTGATATTTTATGGAGAGATGAGAGGGAAAGGATTTAGATTTACGATTTCATTGTTATGGGCAACTCAGCTGGGGCTACCTGATAGGTGACTTGCCCATCATCACACACTTTCAGACAGGAAGGGCCACAGTGCCTCACAGCATATTATCTACAGCTAAAAAGGACCCATTTTACAGATGAGAAAGCTGAGACCCATAGAAAAAAAATTTCTTTCCTAGGGTCATATGACTCATATGTGGTAGAACCAAGGCCTGAGCCCGAGTCTTTGGATTTGAAGTCCAGTGTTCTTCCACACTTCTTTCCCGACTGTTTCCTTTTAAGGCAGGTAAAGGGGACTAAGAACATACACAGGGGTTGACATTTTCTTTGACAGTGGAATGGAAAGAGACTCCCTCTACTAATACAGCTTGGTACATTTTCTACGGCTTATGAAGCTGGTACCATGGAGGACTGAGAAGTTAGGTCCCTTAACCTAGGATCACACGGCCAGTATGCATTAGAGGTGGGGCTCTAAACCTAGGCTTTCAGGCTCCTTCTCTATCCACTGTTCCATACTGTCTCTCAATCCTTATGCATTGAGATTAATTAAATTATAAATCAGCATTCAATAAATTGGTTACTTTTTACATGAGTGACCCTGGGCAAGTCACTTAACCCTGTTTGCCTCAGTTTCCTTTTCTGTAAAATGAGCTGGGAAGCAAATGGCCAACCACTGTAGGATTTCTGCCAAGAAAACCCCAAATGGGGTCACCAAGAGCCAGGCACGGCAGAACAACAACAACAATAACAAAGTTGGTTAATTATGTTGATGTTCGGTAGATACCCCACCAATGGTATTGTGTGGTTGTGAATCCTGGAATTAAATTAATTAAAAATGAGTATTGCACCAGGGGTCAATGGAAAGGCACATGGTCTGTGTAAGCTGCAACAGATAACCCTAAGGAACTTCGAAGAGCTCTAATAAAATATGTCATTGCTGGAATGCATGAGCCAAAGCAGAAAGTGGTCTGGCCATGGGATGAGAGTAAGGGATAACAGATGGGCAGCCCACGTGCTCCAATGGTATCACTGCAAGGTCAGGGAAAAGGAGGTGTAGCCCCTCACATCTCAATAAAGGGGTGCTATTCAAGATGGACCGGCATGGATAAGCCATGATGTGCCTAGCTGGAGGTAACTCTCAAATCAATGAGAGAATAGGCCTGTATGAGTAAGTACTTGAGATTGCTATCCAATGTTAATTTATTTTTTTGGAGGGAGGAAGGCAAGGCAGTTGGGGTTAAGTGACTTGCCCAAACTCACACAGCTAATACGTGTCAAGTATCTGAGACTGGATTTGAACTCAGGTCCTCCTGACTCCAGGGCCAGTGCTCTATTCACTGCACCACCCAGCTGCCCCTAATGTTAAATGTTTAATGAGCCATATATTAATAATAATAATGACAGCAAAAGTAATAATTCAGATAATCCCTCTCCCCCTTGCTGCCTGGGACTGCACTTCCTTTAACCAGCTTCTCATCCTACAATGAGAGATAAAAGGCAAAAAATGTAAAAAGAGTCTCTGACAGAAGCAGCAGCATTGCTGGTCTCAGATCCTTCCCTGAGACTAGGCTTTGATTAAAGGGGGAAAAAAGGAAGGTGTCTGAATCTGGGGGGGGGTGGGGAAGGGCTTCAGAAAGAAGGGATGTTGTTTCCTTTCCCATTTTGCGCAGCGTCAGACCTACCTGCAAACAAGCCTGTGACTAGTGTGGATGGAAGCATGGTTCCTTCTGCTTGTGCTGCGTGGTTTGGCTGGGAGGTGGAATCCATCTTTCTGAAGGATTGAGGGCTCTCTGGGACTTCCTCTGAGGTCAGTAGTTTGAGCAGAGATTTCTCTTCTGGAAAGGAGAATGGCAGAAGTGGGCAGCAGAAAATGGAGTAGGCGAGAGATCAGAAATACATCACCCCCAAGGCCCTCTTATAAATATGCCTCTTGAGTAGATGGATCTTGCAGACTGGAAATAAATCCTCCATCTTCACTCCATTGTAGAAAATTGCTTTCTGATGTCCCCCTTCACTTTGGGGGACTCTGAAGGCAGCTAGTGAATGTATCGCAGTGTGGTTCAGCTGAATGGATTTCTTAGGTAGCATCAAGGGATGACCTTGAGTCGAGGAAAAGGGAGACAGGCCGGGAATGTCAATCCGTCATAGGCATTCTTTGGTGTGTTTAACACGATCATCAGCCCTAGACAGAGACAAGTGGGAGACATCCAGATGGAGAACGAGGGGTTTTGTTTGTTTGCAGAATAAAAGGGGTCTTAGCATTTACTTCAGCTCCCTCATTTTCCAGATGAGGGAACCAAGGTTTAAGGAGATGAAGTGACTTGCCCATTGTCACACACGTTCAGAGGAAAAGTATCACAGTGCCTCAGAGGGTGTTATCTACATGTGGAAAGGGCTTTCTCTCATTTTACAAATGAGGAAACTGATATACATAGAGAAGAAATTACTTTCTCAGAGTCATATGGCTAGTATGTGGCAAAGCCAAGATGAGCGAATACTTTGGATTTCAAGTCCAGTGTTCTTTCATGCTTTTTTTTTTTGCCTTTTTTTTTGAGGGCAGTTGGGGTTAAGTGACTTGCCCAAGGTCACACGGCTCATTTTTGTGTTAAGTGTCTGAGGCTGGATTTGAACTCAGGTCCTCCTGACTCTAGGGCTGGTGCTCTATTCATTACGCCACCCAGCCACCCCTCTTTCATGCTTTTTTTCTGGACTCTTTCCTATTAAGATATATGGAAGGGACTAGGAATATAAGCAGAGATTTACAATTTTTTCTTAATCTTTAATTTCATTTTTATTTTCAGTTCCACATTCTCTCTCATCCTCTCCAACCACTGACAAAACAAGAAACGTAATACCCGTTATACACATACACTCATACAAAACGTATTTCTGCATTAACCAAATTCCAGGCAAGAAAAATAAAGAAGGGGAGAAAACATGCTCCCGTGTACACTTGGAGTCCGTCGGTCCTCTATCTGGGATTGGACAGCATTTTATAGTGCGAGTCTTTTGGAACTGGGGCGGATTGTTGATCAGAGATACTAAATCTTTCGCAGCTGATTCTCTTCCTACAGTAGCTGTTAATGTATGGATTATTCTGGTTCTGGTCACTTGGTGCCAGTTCGTATAAATCTCCCAAAGTTTTACTGGAACCATCCTCCTCCTCATTTCTTACAACACCACAGTATCCCTTCACATTTGTATACTTTTCCAGCTATTCTCTTTTTGAGACTGGGTCTCCCTCTCTTGCCCAGGTTAAAAGCAGAAGGACCATTTGTAGGCTCAATCCCAGTACTGATTAGCGCAGAAGTTTTGACCGGCCCCGTTTTTCTAGTTTGAGTCACCTTGCTCCTCGGTAGGTAAACTGGTGGCCTCACACTCCCAGGGGCTCACCATATTGGTGCCAAACTTACTAGGGACTCCAGGTTGGCTTTAACTGGACTGCAGCTCCCAGCTCCCCACCCAAGTGTTCTACCAGCCTCCCCCTCCTCAGAAGCAGGACCTACACGAGCACATCACCGTGCCTGGATAGGCTGACAAATTCTTGAAGGGGAGACTGAGCACTGGGATGGAAAGGGAGGTTTGGATTTGTCATCTCTAACCTTCTTGTGAGGTTCTCCCTCAGAGAGCCAGTGGGGATGACTCTTGTGTAGGCATGGTATAGAGGATGGCAGGATGTGTTCTCGGGGCCCTAGAAGGGTATTTTGGGTTCTCCTTTCCTCCTTCAGCTTCTGTCTCCCCAGTGGTCAGAGCACAAAGACAAGTCCTTCCATTAGAATACAACCCCTGGGGGACTTCTTATGTGAAATCTCGGGTGGTGAGGACTGTCTAAAAGAGGGAATCGTGGGTGAACAAGGAAGTTCTACCTAGGATGGAGAGGATTTTTTTCCAGAGGTTAATTCTGACAAGGGCTCAGTTGTTACTACTGTATGTTTTCTTTGGCTCCTAATTAGAACTGCTTACATTTTTAGCCTTGTGGGGGGTGGGGTGGGACAGTAGATTAGTGTTTTTAACCTTGTTGGGAGGGGTGGGAGCAGACTGGAATGTCCCTGTGTCAGTAGGAGCCCAGTGTCTCCTGTCCATATTTCCCTACTGTTTAGCACCAAACTCTCCTCTAAATGGATGTTATATGAGTTGGGAGAGCAGGGAGAGAGGAAGAGGGGAAGATAGTGGGTGGCCAAATCCCTCAGCTAGGAAGACTCGGTAAGGAAAGAAGCAACCCAAGGACAAAGCTTTTGTACCCTAATGCGATTTATTGAAGGATACTCTTTAGAGCTGTCCAAGGCCTCAGAAAGTCTGGAAATAGGAGGTGCTATATGGGTCTTCAAGTCTGTGTCTTGGAATCAGCTTCTGCCAGTTGAATGGTCAACCACCTGTGTTGTCAGGTCATCTGGGGGGAAGGATTGTGCACTGACAAAGATGGTTCCCTGGGCTTTATAATTATAGTTCCCTTCTGGGCGTATATGGGATGTTCAGGGAGGACCAGCACCTCTGGTGTGAGAGCTTGCCGAGCCCTTTTCAGGGCTGTTCATCCACTTTTGGTGTCCCCTTCACCCAGCTCTCACCAGTGGCTCCAAGAAGCTGTTTCTTGTGCAGTGGCCACACCTCAGTAAATCATCTCTGTAGATGAGCTAGACCAGGTTGAGGGTAACCGACAGGCCTCAAACCTGTCAGATGTCTACCCAAGCATGTGAAGGCTTCCTCCAGCAGTATGGGCAGATGTGAACAATTAAGGAGGCTGAAGCAGGCCCTGTGGAGCACTTAGAGTTTGGTAAGACAGTGAAGACACCAAGGTCATCCGCTTCATCGTGGACCGTCACCAATCATGTTGACTTTTGTCTTGTTACTGGACTTCAGGGACTCTGGAGGAGAGAGTGAGACTGATGACTTTGTGCAATTCTGCCGCTTAAATTCAGTTCACAGGCGAGTCCAGACATCGTCCATGATGTCACTGGTCCCCTTCAAGAATGAGTGGCCAATAACCAGAACAGCTCCCTCCTGGGACGTGTGTTAGTGATGTTTGCAGTTTTCCTCCTTTCCTTTCCTCCCACAAGTCTGGGGCAGTAATTGGTGGGAAAGCAAGGTTTTGCCTCTTCTCTCTCCTTTCAGATGTGGGATTTGTTATTCCAGCTCCTGCTCCTACCCTTTGGGATCTCCAAACATGGCATCTGTTTGAAGGGATGAAAGGAGTAAAGGCTATGGGTAGAGTCTCTGATTGACCCCATAACTGATTTTGCAAAGTCCTCATAGAGATAGGAGCTCACTTTCATGCTCTTGACTGGATTCTAAAAAAGCCTAGCAGAGCCCATAAACTCATCCCTCCACAGACAGCTGTATAGATAAAGGACTTTATTGAGAAACAAGCAAGTGTGTTATTTAAGTTTGTTCATGAGCTGACTTAACCCAATTCTCCTGAGCCGGTCTCCGGACTCTAGAGAGCATGTAGAGAAGGAAAGGTGTGATTAATAGGCCCACATTCACGTTGGACTTTGGGTCAGTCTTCATCTTGTGGAATAGCAAACATCTATGAGATCGATCAACAGTCTGTTTCTGGGATGGGGGATGGGTAGGGGGTTTAGAGGAAAGAGTGCTATCAAGTACTGAGGTCCCCAGTTTGCTTGGGAGAGGGCGAGGAGTCAGAGAAGTGAGAAGTTCCCCGAAGTGCATTTGGACCCTTCCTGCGAAGTGGGAACTTCGGACCCAGGCTTTCCATGCTGGTGCTTGGGAGTGCATCCTATACACAGTCGAGATAAAGGTTAGATGCTGCTTCATGTTTGCCCACTCTGCACAGGCTCGGAGTGCTAAAGAATGCTTTCAAATGCCAGAGTATTTTGTTCAGAACAAGGGAGAATTTGATGAGATGCAGAGGATCAAAAAGGTTGTCACGATCAAATGAAAAAGAGCCACCACACAGACCTTTATCATATTTAGGAGCATTGTTGTCCTAATTGTTTTCTTTCGCTCAGCTCGATAGTATTGGTCTATTTTATTATTATTTAAATATTCCTTATTTGTAAAGTAAGTTAATTTATACTCTTATTTGTTACAAATTAGGATTTCAGTAATAACTCAGTAAAAAGAAACAGTGCCTACTATGTGCCAGCCACTCTGCCCAGGGCTGAGGACGTACAAAGAGAAAAATGAACTAGCTCCTGGCCTCAAGAAGCTTCGGTTTCTCTGGATGGATCCAACCTACATGCCAGGAATTAAATGTCAGATAATTTAAGGAGGGGGAAAACAGCAGCAACTGAAAGGCCTTCCAATGGAAGATGGTGCCAGAGCCACACCTTATAGGGAGCCAGGCTCTGAAAAGATGGCGGTGAGGAGGGACTTTCCCAAAGTGGATAGCATATTGGAGGTGGCAGACAGCATATCGAATTCAGAGGAGAACTGACTACACTGGCTAAAAGATAAATGGGTAAACGGCAGGAATATTAAGTGTTGGGAGTCATATAGTATTATGTCATATCGTGTGCCGTGTTATGTCAGTCAACAAACACTTAGCCCTACTATGTGCCAAGTATTCCACTAAGCACTGGGAAAAAATTGTTGTTGTTCAGTCCTTTCAGTTGTGCCCGCCTCTTCATGACCCCATTTGGAGCTTTCTTGGCAAAGATACTTGAGTGGTTTGCCATTCCCTTCTCCAACTCATTTTATTGATGAGCAAACTGAAGCAAACAGGGTTGAGTGACTTGTCCAGCGTCACACAGACGCTAAATGTCACAGGCCAGATTTGAACTTAGATCTTCCTAACTCCAGGCTCGTTGCTCTATCCACTGTTGCGCTTAGCTGCCTCAGAAATACAAATACAATAAATGAAATTATCTCTGTGCACAAGGAGTTTATTCTAACAGGGCAGACACTAGATTCTGGCGTCTTAACAAACGGATTTGTTCTGTGCAGTTTGGGTTCAGTCAAAGGGCCACCCTCGAGGACCCAGAGAGCTACACATAGCCCTGAGCAGGTTCCCCACCCCTGCACTAGGACGTATCTCAGTGTATACTCCATAAATATGAAGAGAATAAATACAAAGCAGTTAAATCCTAGGTAGTGAGGGAAGGGAGGACACTAGCAATTGGGGGCATTAAGAAAAGTTTCACGTACAAGGCGGTGCTTGATTTGTGTCTTGAAGGAAGAGGGCGATTCTACGAGGTGCAGGTAAGGAGGGGCTACAATCTAGACACAGGAGACAGCCAGTGATCGATACATCATGTGATATCATATCCTAGTCCCAGTCTTTCTTTAGGGTTCCAGTCCCATATCAATAACTGCCCACTGGACATTTTGAGCTCACTGTCCTAAAGGCATCTCAAAATCAGTTGATCCAAAGCAAAACACATTATCTTCTTCTGTACTCCCACCCCACCCAAAACATGTCCCTATTCTAAAATGCCCTATTTCTGTTGAGGGCACTCCTCTTTCAGTCACCCCAGTTTGTTATCCTGAAGCCATCTTCCACATCTTCCTCATCGTCACTCCCAATCATCACTCAATTGTCAAAGCCTTGTCATCTCTACTCCACAACGTCTGTCTTATCTGCCCCCCTCTCTCCACTCACATACACGGCACTCTAGTCCAGGTCTTCTCACCTGGACCACTTCATTGGTATCCTAATTAGTTTCTTGGTCTTGGCTGGCTTCCCTGCTCTAATCCATCCTGCACAGACCTGCTAAAATGATTTTCCTAAAGCAGAGTGACCCTGTCACTCCCCGATTTAATGTACTTCAGTGTCTCCCTGCTACTTTTAGGATCAAATATAAAGTTGTCTGTTTGACATTTAAAGCACTTTACAACCTGACCCCGCACTACCTTTCTGACCTTATTACACACCATTCTCTTTTATGAGCTCCTTCCTCCCCCCAAACTCACCATCTTACTGCTCCTCATAAACGACACTCCATCTCTCATCTCTCTGTCATTACACTGCCTGATGTCTATGCCTAGAACATACTTCTTTTCCTCTGCCTCTCAGAATCCCTGCTTTCCTCCAAAACACAGCTCAAGAACCACCTTCTCCATGAAGTCTTTCCTGATCTCCCTAGATGCTCATGACCCACCCCAACATTACCTTGCATTCATTTCTGTAAATTGTTCATGTTTATGTATGTATCACATACCCATATGTATGCATTTATGTATCGTATATAACATAATGTATGATATTTATAATGCATGTTATTATATATTTTGTTGTTGAGTAGCGTCTGACTCTTCAGGACTACATTTTGGGGTTTTCTTGGCAAAGATACTGGAGTACTTTGTCATTTCCTTCTCCAGCTCATTTTACAGATGAGGGAACTGAGGGAAATAGGGTCAGATGACTTGCCCAGAGTCTGAGGCTGGATTTGAACTCACAAAGATGAGTCTTGCTGGTTCCAAGCCTGTTACTCTATTCACTGTGCCACCTAACTGCCAATATATGTGTTATATATCTTATATGTTTATATATAGTATATATATATATACACACACACACACACACACACATACACACACATGTGTATATAGTATGCATGTACACATAGGTACATATGCACATATAGCCACACATATGTTTATATATACTTATATAACTTATATGTATAATATGCAGCATACGCATGTACACACACATATATGTGTGTGTATGACTGTATATATGAATATATGTGTGTATCTATATGTGTGTGTGTATCTATATGTATGTGTGTATGTATGTATGTATGTATGTATGTATGTATGTATATATATACATGCTGTCTCCTTTGGTGGAATGTAATTTCCTGGAAGGCAGGGGCTGTTTCCCTCTGTCCTGGTATCCCCAGCACCTGGCTTAGTGCCTGGCACGTAGTAGGGCTTAAAAATGCTTTTTGACTGGTTGATGGCAGGGCTTCAAATGCAAGGCTAAGGCATTTGCCTCTTGTCTAAGAGATGCTAGGGAGCCATTAAAGATTTTTTAACAGTCTGAAGTCTGTGATGTGCATGAGCAAACCTCTGCCTGAGGAATATTAACTTGCTGGAAATGCACAGAACAGACTAGAGAGGGGAGACCCTGGAAGCAGCAAGACCAGCCGGAGCTTTGGCAGTAGCCAGGCAAGAGATGCTGAGGCACCGAACCGGGGTGGTGACCGTGGGCGAGGGTGGGAGGATGCTGTGGAGGTGGCGTCAACAACTGTTTAGATTTGGAGGTTAAAGTAATGTAAGAGGTCAGGGACAACTCTGAGGCTTCCGTTCTGGACGATAGGAATAATGATGGTGTTCTCAACAGAAATGAGAAAGTCTGGAGGGGAGAGACGCTAAGATACCTGTGGTATAATGGAGGGCCACTAGGTGGCGCCACAGTGCACAGAGCACTGGGCCTGGAGTCAGAAAAATTCGTCTTCATGAGTTCAAATGGGGCCTCGGACACTTATTAGCTGTGTGACCCTGGGCAAGTCACTTAACCCTGCTTGCCTCAATTTCCTCATCTGTAAAATGAGCTGGAGAGGGAAATGGCAAACCTCTCCAATATCTTTGCCAAGAAAACCCCAAATAGGATCACAAAGAGTTGGACACAACTGGAGAATACTGAACAACAAAAAATGGTCTATATTTCACACATACACGCAGACGTTCTATATACACACACATGCACACGAACACACTTAGCCTAATGCCTTGACGGATTCATATTCTCATTGTTGTGTGTCCTCTTTACAGGCTCCGATTCGTCCGTGCCTTTTTATCCTACGCGATTCTTTTCTGGGGCCTTCCCTAGGTATTTCACAGAGTATGTGACTAATGCATCGAACTCACTCTTCTGGGCCTTTTACTGTATCATACGTACCATGGATGTACCAATGCGTGGAGCGCTGTCTTTATCTGATTCTGTGTTCCCTTTGGTGGGGCCTTAGTTTTTCTGTTCTAGAACCATGAGGCTAGCAGAGCTGAACAGACCTCAGAGATCTTCAGCAGTGGTCACAGCCCACAGTTTAAGAAGTGCTGAAGAAGCCCTGGGCAAGGAGAAGAAGGCTAAATCTGAGGTCAGGGAACCTGGGTTCGGCTCTAGCCCTGCCTCATACGGTCTGTGTGACACGTCACATTGTCTCTGTAGGTCTCGGCGTTCTCTTTGGTAAAATGAGGCCGTTTGGATTAAATCAGTGGTCTCCAATTCAAATACGAACAGATCTCTGCAGGCCGCACGCTGCTTTAGAAAACCACAAATTAGCATCGTCTGTCTTGTGTCATACTTTTATTTATTTTGTCCAACATTTCCCAGTTGCATCTTAACGTGGCTCAGGCTGTACCTTTGCAGCTATGATCTGTCATCTCTGAGCTAAATGACCTCTCGGGTCCCTTCTAGCTCTAAGTCTGTGCTGCAGTCCCTGCTTTTACAGCTGGGGAAATGGAAACTTTTAATGGCCCAGTCTTATTAAGGAAGAACTCACTATGTTCCAAGTGTTGAACTAGGAGCTAATGATGCACCTCTTACCTAGTGGTAGTGACTGCCACAAATGGCACCCTCCTAAGAAGGAAGTAGCCATATTCCTGAGGACCTGCCCTGAATCTTCAGATGACAATCAGAAGGGAAAAGAACAAACATTTATTAAGAGCCTACTGCGTGCTAAGAATTCTCCCTGTCTTACAGCTGAGGAAACTGAGGCAGGCAGCGATCACACAGCCCATTAGTGTCTCAGGTCTTCTTGACTCCAGGCCCAGCTCTCTACCCGCTGCCCCACCTGACAAAAAGGCTGTGATGGGAAATGTGGGTGAGATTAAAAAAGAGAAAACATAGAAATGATCATTAAGAATAGTAAGGGTGATGATGCCTCACCCCGAAATGCTGAGAAGGGAAAGAGGCAAGTGAACCAGAGAAGTCAGGAAGTGTTTCGTGAAGAGCGTAGGATCTGAATGGGGCCCTGAGAGAATGGCTGGGGTTCAGGGGGTGGGTGACGTGAGAGTGGGCACGAGCATCAGTGTCAGACAGCGGGTGGGCATGAAGTGTGAGAGTATCAGAGGTTCCCGCACCCCACATGTGGGAGCACTGGAAGCTGAATACGTGATGGAGGGCCGGGACGCCAGGCCGAGGAATCGGGAAGCGAGGCGGTATTTACTAGGCCGCTCTCTGCCCATGGGAGCGACGTGATGAAAACTGCTTTAGGAAGATTGAGCCGTCTCTGTGGGTCTCATCTTGTCCTGCCGATGGTGCTACGTGCATGGTCCAGGTAGGGTATGGAAAGTGAGTGGAGACCCAACCCTGCAGCCCACCACCGTGTATGTGACCTGAGTCATCTTCTGGAGAGGGAGCTTGATGGAGAGAGTGCTGTTCAGTTTAGAGTCAGAAAGATCTGAATTCAAATTCTGACTCAGACGCCTGTTAGCTGTATGACCCTGGCCAAGTCATTTCATTCCTCTTGGTCTCGGTTCCTTCATCTATAAAATGGGGATGAAAGGGCTCCTGGGGAGATGTAACGAGACTTTGTGATATCTGTGTGTGCACATATATGTACACGTACATATTTAGTCATTCCGGTCATGTCTGATCCGTTGTGACCCTGTAATATCTATAAAGCTCTTTAGCGTTTGCAGAATGCCATCTATGTGTCTGTGTAGACAAATGGTGTCTCACACACAGATACGTGGTGTTTAGCAAACCTCAAATGCTACATAAACATCAGGCGTCTTTGTTGGATGCGCACGCCGCCTTCTTGGTGCTCACAGTTATTGTGACCTCGCTGGGGAAGTACCGGGCACGGGGGGATGTGTGACCAGAGGCAGGGGAGAGACTATGCGGCCTTCGAAGCTCCTCTCTAGTCCTAACCCGGTAACACCTTCCACAGCTCCCCTGTATTCTTTGCTGCTGTTAAAAGGAGGGTGAGGCTGAGGATGAACTTTCTTTCACTTCTTTGGGGCAGCTAGGGGGTGCAGTGGTTAGAGTGTCAGGTCTGCAGTCAGGAAGATCTGAGTTCAAATTTGGTCTCAGATGCTTAACTATGTGACCCTGGGCAAGTCACTTAACTCTGCCTCAGTTTCCCTGTCTGTAAAAGGAGGTTAATCGCAGCAGCTACCTCCCAAGGTTGTGCTAAAGTGCTTAGGCCAGAGCCTGGCAGAGAGAAAGCACGTGTGAATGCCAGCTTTTGTTACTATTCCCCATTGGTGAATACGGTTGGAGTTACCCTCAAATTATCCAAATTGGTCAGGTTCCGTAAAGTCCACCAAGTAGGTATTTACTGAGCCTTTTTTTTGATCTGGTGCTATGAGAGTGATGAGGTTGGGATGTAAAATGGCCCTAATGACCTTAGGAAGAGAGGGCTTAGTGTCCAAGGCTGAGCTTTCCAGAGCTTGGTGTTTACTCTCCGGTATCTTGTCTACAGTTCGGGTAACGCTCCCCTCGCCCAGATTAGGGCTTCCAAGTCTGCACGGTGTAGCTTCTCCTAGCATGCCTTCCCACTTAAATTACGCCTTTTCTCATGAAAAATGAAGTCTATTAAAACAACTGAGCATAAATCACCAATACTAGCCTAACATTTGGAGAGTGTTTAATATAGAATAAGATTCAGAGGAAACATGTGTATCTAGGTATGATTAAGTACCTTACTAATCTTCGCTGTTATTAATCAATTAATTTATAATTGATTGACTAATTAAGTTAATTGATTTAATTTAGCCCTGGTTTAATGTAGGACTTGGCTAGCGCAGAATGTTTTAACCCAATCCAAACCTTTCTTGGGGCTGCATGACTGATATTTCTCTACATTTTTGTTTTTAAAGATTTAATTATTTTTTACTAGATGGGAGACAGCATGGCAGAGGTAGAGAACTGAGTTCAGGTGTTAACAACGATACATATTGAATGTGTGACCATTTCAGCTCTCACTTCTCTTTTTCAAAATGTAATTTAATTTTTAATTTATGGAATAAAACAAGCATTCTATAACATAGGACAATAAAAAAGATAATTGTATATGAAACTGCAAATCTTCTATGCACAACTTGCTAATTCCTTTCAAATATACAAAAAAATTAACATGTAATTTAAAAATTTTTCCTTTTTAAATTTCCTTTCTCCCCCTTGCCTATGAATGACTTCCATTAGACACATATAGGTATATGTGTATCTGTATGTGTGTGTGTGTGTGTGTGTGTGTGTGTGTGTCTGTGTGTCTGTGTGTCTGTGTGTATCAGAGCAAAGGTATTTGTCTTCAGTAACAGAGGGAATTTCCTTATCTAAGGGCTCCCTGCATGAATAAAATCATGAATTCAATCTTTACATCACTTTCGTTTTTAAGACAGAAAAGCATTCCTTTATAACAAATCAGAAGAAAGAGGGAAAAAAATCAGCTCAGCAAAACCAGCCAACACATTCAAGGAGTCTGGCCTGTGCAGCGTTTCTTTGCCGTAGTCACCTACTTCTTCAGAGGAGCGAGGGAGGTACATGTTCTCATCTCTTCTCCGGTTCCAAATCTAATCACCATCATTTCACATCATTCTGATTCATTTAAAAGTGTTTAAATGTACGTTGCTGTCATTACACAGATTGGTTTCCTTGTTCCCCTTCACTGCATTAATTCATAGAAATCTTCCCACGCTTCTCTTGAATTCTTCATGTCCACATTTTCTTATGCTACAATAAAATACTTCATTGCATTTGTGTTACTGATGTCAACAGACATCCTACAACATGTTTAGTTCTTGCTACTACCAAGGCACTATGATCAATATTTCAGTGTATATAAGACCTTTTTTTTTTTCTTTCACATCCTTAAATTCTATGCCTGGCAGTGAGATCTAAAATATACGGCCACTTTAGGCATTTTCTTAGCATAATTGTGCTTTCCAGGATCGATCCTCAATGCCGTTGACAATACTTTAATGTGCCTTTTTTGTACAATCCTGCCAACCTTGGTTATTCTCCTCCTTTGTCATCTTTGCCAATTTGCTGGGTATGAGGTGAAACCTCAGGGCTGTTTTTTAAAATTATTATTATTATTATTATTTATCTGCAGCAATCTTACATGTGATTGCCAAAGTCTGAGCCGTGTTTGTTCATGTACTTTTACCATCTATTCACTGGGGAAAACGTTAGGATTTTTAGCTGTTGAACCAGTGACACAATCTCATATTATATAGCCCGGTTCCTACTGTGGCATTAACTGCCTTAGAGAAAACAAAAATGTTTCCTGTGACTGCTTTCCGTTAATCCAAGAAAAGTACGAGGTAAACTTTCTGTTACCCTCATCAGCTGAATGTTCATTCACGATTCCTTTATCGTAACTCTTCCACAATTCTGTGCAAAAAACAACCGTGATCACATTTTGTTCCCCCTGTGTCCAGTATGGCTTCCTCCTCACTTCTCTCCCTTAATCCTTTTTTGTGTCATTTCTGTATTTAAAATGTTCTTACTTCATTAAACATTAACTTCTCAGGCCCCACCTCTGCTCCTATACATTTTAACAGCTTTTGGGGAGACCCAGTCTCACTTTCCACTTCAAGGGTAGTTCGGCCTTGAGGATAAGAATGTCATTGCAGCTACCACCCACCAACACTAACATGATGTTGGGAAAAAATGTTCCTTCCTGGAGGTGGCGAGGTGGCACAGGGAATAGAGCACCGGCCCTGGAGTCAGGAGGACCTGAGTTCAAACCCAGCCTCAGACACTTAATACTAGCCATATGACTTTGGACATGTCACTTAACCCCAATTACCCCTACAAAAAGCAAAAGAAAAAAAGTTTCTTCCTCACAGTAAGTCTGTCCCCTCCTACTGTGCTGTTTAGCTGGCTATTTGCAGAACACAGGACCCGAGTTGGTCAAGAACATCATTTCCTTGAGGACAAATGCACTTCTCCTTGAAGCCGTTCATTCCCACTTTTAAATATGGCCATGACTGTTCAGAAATTCTTCCTTATATCAAGCCTAAGGCTTCCTCTTTGCAACTTTTACTCATTCAATCAGTCAATCAGCAGATATTTACTAAGTACCTATTACGTGTCAGGTACCAGGCTAGACTCTGGGGACAGAGGTCCAAGAATGAAAAATAAACCCCTCCTTCTAATGAGCCCACATTCTAACGAAGGAGACCAATACACGTAGAGCCATATGTTGTATAAAGTTAATAAGTGCGAGTACATACAAAGTGGTGAAGTATGAAATAGATTGGGAGGTAGGCAGTTCTAGCTGGGGGTCTCAGGAAAGGTTTCCTGCACAGGACGGTACTTGCACGCCCCCAGTAGGAAGGGAAGGGCTCTGTGAGGAGGAGGGACGAATAAGTGTGTTCTCACTGCCGTGATCTCTCTCAGCCTCCCCTTCTCTTGGACTGGGGGGATGGGAAGTAGAGTACCAAACTCTTCCCACTGCCTGCCTTGTAGGGGCAGAAGCTAGACTGTTGGGCTCAGTTCGTTCTCCATCTGCTGCCCTGTCTCATTTCAGCTCCGTGGAATTAGATGCCTCTGTGCAGGGTGCCCTCTGGTCTCCTCCCCTCCCCTTTCCTGCCTCCTTTTGTGTCATCTTCTCCCAAAAGATTGTAAGCTCCTTCAGCGCAGGAACTATTTTTCTATTTATTTGTTAATTTTATCCCTAGTGCTTAGCACAGCGCCTGGTTAGGTGGTAGGCACTTACTAAATGTTTACTGAATTGGATTAGGCCGACATAGGAGATGGTCAATGCAAAGGCACAGACACAGAGGTGGATGTCATATGGGAGAAAAAGGCAGAAACCAGTTTGGCTGGATTGCAGGGTAGGGGAAAAGGAGTTTGGGAACCTTAATGTTCAGTAGGAGGGTATCTATTTTGTCTTAGAGGCAATAAGAAGTTACTGAAATTAATTATGGAAAGGAGTGACAGGTTCAGAGCTACGCTAACAGAAAATCACTTGGGCAGCTATGTGTAGGATGACAGGGAGCGGTCAGAGACTCAAGGCTGGAAGACCAATTAGAAACCATGGCACTCATCCAGGCAAGAGGTGATGAGGGCCTCAGTTATATATGGTGGCAGTTGTGTGAGTGGAGAAGGGACCAGATGTGAGAGCTGTTTTGAAGGTAGAAACAGTAAGATTTGGCAACTGATTGGCTCTGTAGAGAGTGAGGGTGCATGAGTTACAGTTGGAGGGGACCTTGCAGGCCATCCCATTGCTCTCTGGAGTCTACCTGTTGCTTTGACTTCTGCCTTTTGGAGCCAAGCAGACCAAGCCTAATGGTCTTTCCAAAAGTTGGCCTTCAGAAACGTGACAGCTAGCATATCTCCCCTAAGCTTTCTCTTCTACAGGATAAACAGCTGCCTTTCTTTCAGCTGATCCTAATAAGGCCCAAATTGGAGACCCTCTGGAATTCTGATCGCCCTTTTCTGAACACTTGCTGGTTATCAATGGCTTTTGTCTGAGACTGGGATGGTGTTTTCGTAATTTTATTTTTTCACTTGACAAGCATATTTTCTCTTCCTTTTACCTCTCTTCCCTTGAAAAAGAAAACAAAACCTTTTCACCAAACAGTCAGTGGTCATAGTCAAGCGAAACAAATTCCCATATTCGGCATGAGACTGGGATTTTCTTATGACACTGAATTTGTTGTGCCCGTCCTTAAAATAGGATGCCAGTGATTAATTGGCTTAGCACATCCTTTCTCCACAGGTATGAAACAATTAGGCCTCCCCTGATCCGAGTGGTCACACATTTCACATTTGCGGAGGGTGCATTAATAAGTTTCTTCTATAAATGAAAAGGATGGTCCTGAAACTTGAAAAACCCTCTGCTCATCAGAGAAGTTAAAATCTGTTATTGTTGTTGCTGTTCAGTCATTTCAGTCACGTCCGGTTCTCCATGACCCCATCTGGGGTTTTCTTGGCAGAGATACCGGAGTGGTTTGCCATCTCCTTCTCCAGCTCATTTACAGATGAGGAGACTGAGGCAAACAGGGTTAAGTGACTTGCCCAGGGTCACACAGGTAGGAAGCGACTGAGGTCAGATTTGAAGTCAGACCTCCCAGACTCAAGGTCCACTGCTCTATCCGCTGTTGCCACCTAGCTGCCCCAAATACCAAGGCACTAAGTGACAGACGCACTCTTTTACAAGCAATACGCATGAATACTGAGGATGTCTTGTACTGAGAGGGAGGAGATGTCACTTATGGAGCTGATCATTTCTGGGAAGGGATGAAAGGGAAGCTGGCTCATGAGCCCTGTTTCTAAGGGTAGGAGGGAAATCATGGCAAATGGATGGGGTGCCTTGGGAGAGGAGACGGGCCAGCTGGACCTGACGCTTGTCCAGCACCATTCCTTCTGTTTGGTTGTCGCCTCCTCTTCCCCTTTCCAAGGTGCTCAAACTACCCCAATGATGATAAATTTTAGAATTTTATCAGTGGGTATTTTACACTGTTGGCTCCCTGGCTGAGGTAATACCTCATAAAGACCTGATAAAATGTCAGACTGACTTTATTTCCTTTTTTGACCAGGTTACGAGAATAAGAGATCAGGGGAAAGTCTGGCTCATATTATAACTGTATTTCAGCGAATTACGTATGTAAAGAATTTTGCAAGCCTTAAAGCTTGCTATCATCGTCATGATTGTTGTTCCGTAAGGTATTTTACGGAGGTTTTCTCCATAGGCTCATGAAGATGATGGAGAGATGGGGACTGGATAACAGTACAGTTTGATAGGTTTTGGAAGACCCAAAGAGTACTGATTAATGGATCAATATCAGTGTGGGAAGAAGTCTTCGCTAGAGTGCCCTTGGGATCTGTCCTTGCCACGTAAAAGAAGGATCAGCCTTGTTATCCCTGGTCTTTGAAAGCAGCCTGGTGTGGTAGAACAAGAATTGACTCTGGAAAAAAACAAGGCCTGGGTTCAACCCCTTTCTCACATGTTTACTGGCTTTGTGACCTTGGGCCAGTCAAGGAACCTCAGTTTCCTCACATGTAAAATGAGAGAGTTGCCTAGATGGCCTGTGAGGCCACTTTCTGACTCTAGAGCTATGATTTTATGAAGCCTAGTGGGTGGAATTCCTTGGCAAACAGTAGGTGCCAAATAAATGCTTGTTGCATTGGATTCCGTTGAGGTTATGGAGAGGCAGATGTCAGGTTTAATAAGGAAAACCTTCCTAACAACTGGAGCCATCCAAAAAGGAAATGGGCTGCTTGGGGATTTTTCCTGCACTGAGGGTCTCCAAGTGGAAGCTAAATGACCTCTCGTCTTAGATAAGATTCATTCCTGTTGTTGTTTTTATCCTTTGTGCTCAAAGAGGACCGTGGCATCAGGAAGGTGATGCCATGACATGCAAGTGAATTGGATTTAAGTGAGGCAGGGCTGTGTAACGTCACCAGCCTCACTGTATCCTCCAGAGCCATCTGGGTCCAGTGGCCAGATACAGATCAGGATGACTGGAGGTGGCCTTGGATGCAGTGAGAGACCTTGGCTTTTTTAAGCTAAGGTCAGTGATTAAGGCAAGGTAAGAAATGAGGCGGAGAATGGTCTCTTTATCTAGTGAAAAACAAATCAATTTGGGAGGGAAAGACCCTCAAGGTTTCTGGACAAAACAGATGCTTAAACATAGGATTGTGTATTAAGAACTAAAAGGGTTTTCAGAGGTTTCCTACTGCAATCCCCACATTTCACAGAACTATTCATTACACGCTCATTGCATTAAATTCAACATGCATTTATTAGGTGTTCCATTAGGGCTAGGCACTGTGCTGGATACTGCACATACAAAACCAAATGTGAAATAATCCCTGCCCTCTTGGAGCTTTTACTCAGCCAGAATGAAACAACAGGTACAGTTCAGGGAGTTCACAGTGATTTGGGGTTTGGGAGGAGGGGAGAATTCTCACAAGGGAAGGGATCAGGACAGGCTTCATGTGGGATGCAGCACTGGACCCAAGCCAGGAAGGGAGCTTGGAATTCCAGGAGGCAGAGGTGAAGGGGAGAAAGCATCCAAGTGTAGGGAAAGTTCGTGTGCACAAAGGTACTTAGGCAAAGATAGAAGGTCATGTATGAGGAATCCAAATAAGCCGGTGTGTCTGGGATGTAGAATGTGGGGGGGAGGCCTGGGGGGAGTGGGATGTATGAACTCAGTCTAGAAAGACAGACCAGGGCAAGAACATGAAGGGCTTTGAGTGGAAAAAAAAGAATTTACATTCGATCCTGGAAACAGTAGCAGCCACTGAAACTTCTTAAGCAGAAGAGAGAAACGATTCTTGAAGAATATTCTTTTGGTGGGTGTGTGGCAGTAAGAAAGGGGGGAAGAATTGGAAACAGGAAACCCAATGAGGACATTCCAAGAGCATTGTGACAGAGGGCATGGCCAGACAGCCACGCTTCATCTGCCAGATGAAAGAGTCCGACTCAGCAGGCTTTGAGCTCCAAGTCCGCCATCTTGTGATGGGTGTTTGAGGTAAGGTGGCCCTCAGACAGCAGGCTGCCTTTCTTCATGTTGTTCGAGGTTCATCTCCATGTCTTGGTTCTAGAAATCAGCTACACAGTGAAGATTTTTAAGAAACTAGTTATCCAGAAGAACATGTCAGGACCTTGAAAGGGAACTGGTCCTAATGGACAAAAGGGACAGGAATTTATGCCAGTGGATAGCCCTTGCACTTTAGGATGGAAGGAAATGAGAATTTATTAAATACCTTCTATGTGCCAGACACTGGGTGCTATTATTATTCTCATTTTTAAGATGAGAAAACCGAGTCTAGTAAGGTTAAATGAATTGCCCAGGGTCACGTGGCTAGTGCGTGTCAGAGGTCAGATCTGAACTCAGGTCTTCCGGACTTCAGGCTTGATGACTTCAGGATTCACGGCCTCCTGGAGGCAGCTAGTTTTTAAGGAAGCCTGAGTCACTGCTACTTTTTATTGAATCTGACTCCTCTCTAGATCCTGCTGAAGCCCAAGAATCAATCAACACTTTGTTTTGGAGACTCAAGCCATAACCACATGTCTCAGCTGGGTTCACACCGAGAGGCTGTTTTATGGAATATATTCTGGCCTCTGAGATGTTAATCAGAGCCTGGAGTGATTCCAGAGTGCTCATTAGACACACATTGGAATGGGAACCATCACACTGGGAAGTGGAGAGGTTCCAAGGGGTTTCCAGAAAGGGCCCCACGCCTGCAGTGAGGTCAAGTCCTGTCCCTGGCACTTACCGAGTAGGAGGACATGGGCACGTCACGGCTTTAAAAAAGGAAAACCTACTCAGAGAGTCTCACAGATGCTCTTTTTAAGTTGTCTCTGGTTTCCTGATAAAACCCTCCACTGGAACACAACAGACCAAGCTGAACAAATCAACACACTGGAGCCTCAGTTTCCTCGGCTGTAGAATGGGGATAATCACGACTGTACCCCACAGCATTGTCAAGAAAACACTTTAAAGTTCTCTAGAACTCTGTATGTTTCAGAGTCTTGTAGAAGGGCGAGTTGTTATTATGACACCTGCGCCATTTTCTGGATAGGAGAAGAGTGAGGAAGGCGTGGGATTGAGTGAAATTATGTTTAAGCTCAAGCCATGGGCCAGGCTTTGTGCAAAGCACTGGCAGCATGTATGCAACTAGCAGAGCTGGTCCATGCCTTCGAGGGACTCTCTAACAGGGGAGACAGCAGTCAATCAGCAAAGGGTTATCAAGGGCCTGCTGTGGGCCAGGGTCTGTGTTAAGCAGTGGGGACACAAAGAAAGGTGAGAAGAGCCCCTGATCCTCAGGAGTTCACAGTCTAATGGGGAAGAAAACCATGCAGAATTGTCCAGGTTATAACCAGAGAATCGGGAAGTCATCCTCAGAGGAAAAGGCTCACTCGACTGGGTAAAAAAAAGATACAGATGAATAAAATTATAAAGATGTACAAATAGGGCTATATAAAATTATAAAGATGTATAAATAGGGTTAGATACATAAAGATATATAAAATTATCAAGATATATAAACAGGGCTAGATAGATAAAGATAGAAAAAATTATAAAGATGTATAAATAGGGTTATATAAAATTATAAAGATGTATAAATAGGGTTAGATACATAAAGATTTATAAAATTGTAAAGATAGATAAATAGGGCCGGATAGATAAAGACAATTAAAGTTGCAGTATTTTGGGAGAGTTGCTTTGGTTACCGTTCTCAGAGCTAGAGTAGGAGAGGAGGGAGGGAAGGTACTCAGGCCTGGTGTGAAGAAGGCTGGGAGTAATAGCTGGCGTATCTTGAATATGGTGAATCTCCACTCCCCAGAAGCCCACCTCCCCAGGCCAGGAGCCAGGGGTGCAGAGGTAGAGGTGGGTTAGGAGTGAAGAAGGAGCTGTGGTTCATGGCCTTGCCCCACAGCCCGAGTGGTGGCCACAAGACAGAGAGAAGGTGCTGACCCCACTGAACTAAGATCAGAATGGGCACTTTCTGTGGCCATGGGCCATGTGACTCTCCTGCTTCAAGCACTAATTCCTCACAATTCGAGGTCCAGAGTGAAAGATACCCATCTTAAACCTAAAGCTTACCAATACATTGAGCTCAGTTGGCCGGTATTTTGAAGTTTGTATAACCAATCAATGGGTGAGCTTCTGTAAAGCTCCTACTATGTGCCCGGCACCGGGCCAGGTGCTAGGGATGCCAAAAAAGCGAATGAGATAAACTTTCCCCCTTATTTTTTTTAAAGACAATTGGGGTCAAGGGACTTGCCCAGGGTCACGCAGCTAGTAAGTGTCTGAGGCTAGAGTTGAACTTAGATTCTCCTGACTCTAGGGCCGCTGTTTTCTCCGCTGTGCCACCTAGCTGCTCCCCCTTGTTTTCCCTTGCATTTTAATGGAGACGCAAGTACATAAATATAACGGGAGGTAAAGATAAAATAATAATAGTTGGATTTATATAAGACTAAGTTTTATAAAGTACTTTGTAAATGTCATCTCATGTTATCCTCACTATAACTTTGTGAAGTAAGTGTCATTATTATTGTCCCCATTTTACAGATGGAGAAACTGAGGCTGAGGGAGATTGATTGGTCCAAGATCACACAGGTGGTAAATGGCTAAGATAAGATTCAACTTGGATCTTCCCAATTCCAAGGCTAGAACTCTATCTACTATGTCATTTAGGTGCGACTTGTGCACAAATTATATACAAGACTCAAAATATATAAAACGTAGTTCAATAAAAGGTCGTCTGGAAGGGAGGGCACTAACAGGAGTGGCCGGGGTGGGGCACAGAGACTAGGAAGGCTCCATGCAAAAGATGATGCCTCCTAAAGGAAGACTTGGGCTCTAGGAGGCTAACAGGGATAAGGAGGGAGAGCACGCCTGGCATGGGGCTCAGCTGGTGCAAAGTCTTGGAGGCAGGAGATGGACTGTTCTGTGAGAAGAAGAGAGACAAGGCCAGAGTATATGAAGGTTGGGGTTAGGCATGAGGGGGTAGTACATAGAGAAGCAACCTCCCAATGAGGAAAGCTTTGTGTTCCAATTCTGCTTCTGGGACAGACTATGTAATCCTAGGGAAGCCCTGTAATCTCTCAGTGACCAAAATCAACTCCCTAAGACTATAATTCAGCTCAATCCACATTTATTAATTGTCTACTAAAGTGCCAAGCCCTGTGCTAAGCAACAAGGGCAGAAGTAAGGAAAGGAGCTTACAGGGAGTGTCTGATTTGGTGGACCATGGAGTCTAGGCCAGACAGAACAGATTGTTAAGTAAGCATATAACTAGAAATTGGAGAGTGATCTTCAAACTGCATCGGTAGAGGGAGGCCCTATCATCAGGAGTTCCCTGTCCCTGGAATCACAGGTTCAGTTTTTAAAGTAGGAAAATGGAGCGGCTAGGTGGTGCAGTGAGCCCTGGAGTCAGGAGGACCCGAGTTCAAATCCGACCTCAGACACTTAACACTTGCTAGCTTTGTGACCTTGGGCAAGCCACTTAACCCCAACTACCCTGTCCTCCTCCCTCCAAAAAGACCAAAAAAGGTAAATGTAGACATTTTTAAGTGTGTATAAACTTAGGTCTGGGAGACAAATGTGAGAACACCTCTTCTTGAAGAAAAACAGAAGGGTAATGAGAGGCTACAGATAGTCTCTCTTCCCTTGAAACAAAGCACACTGAACGGAGCAACTGCTCTGAGGTTGTTCAGAAGTAAGTATTGTTTATCCCAGCATGGAGCCCACCTGAAAAGACTAGAGTCTCACCTCTGTCCACTTGGGGTTTCTGCAGAGCCGCACACCTGCCAGGCCTTGCACACTGTCCAGCTTTCCTCTGCCTTCCCTAATGGTGATGGGACCAAGGCTTTGAAGTCTATTACCCCATTACTTCTTGCTTAGTCTTTTGGAAAAGTGATGGGAGTGGGGAGAGTCTTGAGCCAGGGAGAAGACTGGTAATAATTTATATGAGAGGCGATGAGGACCTTGGTTATGGTTGTGGCCTTGCGATTGGAGAGACGGCTTCAGATATGAGAGAGGTTGTAAGATAGAACTGAGATTTGACGGTGGATGGGACATGTGGGGTGACCCAGAACTAGGACATGTAGCATGACAGAGCTTTTGAGGTAACCGGCGAGCAGAGGTACAATCTTTGGGTATCGTTTTTTTATCATATGAAGCTGACTGGCCAAGAAACAAAACCCGAGCTTTCATTGCTTCTCCTGGGATGCATTCCTTGGGTCTGAGCCTCCAGAATGTGGGCTGTCGTTATCTCTGTCTGTTAGGAGGCCATACGGGAAGCCTCTAGCTAGATCAGCCCTAAGGAAACTCTTAGCACCCGTCCTCCCAACTTTTACTCTTCAGAGTGAGGGAAGAGGCAAATAACACCTTAAAATCCCTTTCAATGAGAAGATTTGGTTTCAGGAAAGCAGCTGAAGTTGTAAAAATCATATCCATTCCTTTGCTGGCACCGTAGTATTAGTCTCATGATGAAACTCCCCATAAATGGCGTTAAGTGGGTCAAAAAATACACTTTCTCACTTAATTATTCTAGGTGGTAGAAAAGAGTGTTGGAGTCAGGAAGCTCTGAATTTGAATGTTGCTCCAGACATTAACTGTGTGACCCTGGGCAAGTCACTTAACCTCTGTTTACCTCTGTTTCCTCATCTGTAAAATAGGAATGATAATAGCACCTCCTCTAGGGTTGAGGAGATGTGTCTGGAGCATTATATAAGTATCAAGCTGTTACCATTAGCGATTAGAATGCAAATATAACTCACTAAGTCAGCTAAGCAAAAGTAGCACCATATTTAAATAAGGTTCATAATTTAGAAGAATATTTTTAAAATATGAATTCCAAACACAATGAGGTACCTCACATGTTAGGTCTCAGTTCTCCCTACAGAATTGCCTAGCCCTGAGTTTTCACCTAGATTTGACTAGCCCTCCTAACCCCTTAACTAACTCTTAAGTTACAGTCTGAATCCGTTGTGGGGCCTATGCATGGTTCCGTTTTGACTATGATGTTTGGGGCCCTCAAGCAGTCCGGCTTCAAAAGGCCTCGGACGCTTTGTTCTATTGCCGGCTTTCACTCTTAGGAAGAGAGCTCTAACTGCTAGTTTATTAAAGGGAAGCCATTCCCATTTTCCCAACCCTTCCCACCCCCACCCCCATTTGTGCTTCCAGGCTTCCTGTTCTCAGCTACCCGTTTCTTCTCACACCTCATGGCTATTCAGGACAAAAAGAAGAAGAAGAAGACTACCTGGCATTGAAATACCATTGATCTAGGTTTACTTAAACTGGGTTCAGATTTGGGGGTGTTTCTTATAAGTCATCTCTCTTTGACTTGTGTCCCCAGTCAGGATTTTCCTTGGGAATATCAGAATATAATTTGTCACGGCCTCTCCAGAAGAAGTAAAAGAACTTTCCACACTCACGTAAGCCTCAAACACAGGACAGGCTTTATCTTTATTGGCTCACTGGCCTGCCAGAAAATGCCACACACGGAAGACTCCCACCCGATCTCCAAACAACGCACACCTCCAGCCCTCTCTGCCCTCCCAAGTGACCTCGTTGTTAAATTATCTTTGTGTAAATTTGGATTTCTTTGCCTTATATTTATGCTGCGTGTATTTAAATGGCATTTTCTTATCTTCCCCATTAAGAGGCAAGCTTCTTTCAGGTAGAGATTATTTCATACTTTGTACTCGTATCCCCAAAGCCTAGTTAGTACAAGGCCTGGTGCATCATCGACAATTGGTTTTACCTGTGGCTTTCTGGCCCTTCTCTTTATTGTCTAATAACCTCCACAGTGCTTTATCGGGACAGGAAAAAGAAGAGGGCAGAGTGTAATGTCCCTCTTTAAAAAAAGCGTCATTCTGTGCTGCAGACGTGGTACAAGGTGTGATGACGCCATCGCCCTCTTTGTTCTGAATGCTGCGGTTCACTGGGTTAGGGCTAGTCAAACCTAAGGGAAAACCCAGGGTTGGGTTAAGCAATGAGAAAGGAGAACTAAGAATTAACGTACAAATGGAGACCTAAAATCAAATTTGCTTTTGAGTCAAATCAAAGTTACAGGACACTAAAGCCTTTATGAGATTCTTTATGTGATGGGCCATCTAGCCAGGCTTTTGCTGATGGTTTTTTTAAAACCTTGTCAGAGGCCTTCACATTTACTGCTATTAAATTTCATCTTGCTAGATTTGATCTACTGTTCTAGCCTAGCAGGTCGTTTCTGTCTCCTGATTCCTTTATCTAGCAAATGGTCTCTCGCTCCTTGCTCCCCCTCTCTCCCTTGCTAGCTGAAATTTGATAGATGCTTTCTCGATGGCTCTCATCTCGGTCATTGATAAAGATGCTTATGACTCAGGTTACAGAATATCTTGGTTGGAAGTGAGCTTAGAGGTCATCTGGTCTAACCTGTACCTGAAAAAGGATGACTTCTACCACATCCCCAAGCAGTAGGCATCCAACTGCCACTTAAGGATTTCCAGTGAGCAACGTGTTCCGCTGCACTCTAAAATAAATCCAAACATATACCTGACATGAATATTAAAGGTCATAATATAAAAATAATTAGAAGGGAAGCAGGTCACATACCTTTCACAGCTATGGAGAAAGGAAGAAATTCTTAGCCAAACAAGGAGTAGAGACATTATAAAAGATAAAATAGATAATTTTGATTGAAAAACTTTTACACAAACAAAATCAATGCATCTAGGATGTATAAGGAAGCAGCTGACTGGGGAAAATCATTATATCGAATATCTCTGGTAAGAGTTTGGTAGTTAATATATAGGGTGTCCCAAAAGTCAATACAGAATAGTTTTCAACTGCAAAATGACTTTTTGAGACACCATGTATGCGCACAACTAACAAAAATATATGAATGTAAGTATTGCCCAATAGAGAAACGGTCAATGGGTATAAACAGTTATCCAAAGAGAAATTACATACTATTAAAAAATACAATGATGTGAAAGAATTCTCCAAATCAGTAAGAATAAGAAAAAGGTAGGCATACTAATGCATTGTTGGTGGAGCTGGGAGCTGATACAACCATTCTGGGAAGCAATTTGGAATTATACAAGTCAAACAAATCAAATATCTGTGTCTTTTCACCCAGAAATTCCACTGCTAGGCATATGCCCCAAGAAGTTCATTGACAAAAAAAAACATACATTTCATATGTACCAAAATAAGTAGCACTTTTTGTGGTAGCAAAGACCTGAATCCTAAATTAATGTCCACCAATTGGGAAAGGGTTGGGCTGCTTGTGCTATTTATGAATGTCTTAAAATAGGACTTTGCTGTAAGAAATGATGACCATAAAAGAGAAGCATGGAAAGATTTACATGAACCGATCCAGAGTGGAAGTAAGGAAGTTCAGGGGAACAATATGCACAATGCCTCCAGCATTGTAAACAGTAAAAATAACCACAAAATAATCGGAATCGAAGGTTGCAAAATGCTAAAGAATAGGTTTGACCCCAAAGAAGATGCATAAGAAGACACCTTCCCCCCATTCCTTTCCAGAAGTCAGTGGTTGTGGAATATTTTATTTAATATTAACTTTCCCACCATATTGATCAGTATTGCTGGGTTTTTCCCTCTGTTTCCTCTTTTTTCATAATTATTTGTTATAAGGGATGACTAAGGAATAGGAGGGATACAGGTGATGGGAAGTCTAAGTTATAAGCATAGTGTGTGTGCCAAGTACTGAGTTAAGTGTTTTACAGTATTGTTATTCCATCTCATCCTCACAAAAACCCTCGGAGGTGGGTGCTTTTATTACGGCCATTTTCTGGAAGAGGAAACTGAGGTAAACAGAGATTAAGTATCTGAGGCCACATGTGAACTCAAATCTTGCCGACTTTGGGCCCAGCACTATGTAAAAATAAATGATAGGAATCAATATCTCCTCCAGAAAGACACCTGGTATGGCACACAGCGCTCCCTCTCGAGGCAAACCATGCTGCTTTTAGACAACTTGACTCATTGAGAATGTTTTTCTCTGTACAATGAGCCAAAATCGACTTCTCTGCAAACTCTGCCCAGCAACATCTTTCCTCGTCAGAGATTTCTTCGACACAGGACCAAATCAGTGTGTTGTCATGGAGACAGAGCTGCTCTAGCAACCTGGAAGACCTGGGTTCAGTTGCCATCTCTGATGCACGATGGTTCTGTCCGGGCGAGGCATTCCTCCTCTCAATGCTCTGGGCAACTGTCTAAGATCATGAGTTGCTAAGAAAGTGGCTTTCCGTTGTTGTTGCTATAATGTTAAGTCATTTCAGTCCTGTCTGACTCACTGTGTCTCCATTTGGGGTTTTCTTGGCAGATACCAGAGTGGTTTGTCGTTTCCTTCTCTAGCTCATTCTACAGCTAAGGAGATTGAGACAAATAGTTAAGGTTAAATGACTTGTCCAGGATCACACAGCTAGTGCCTGAGAGCAGATTTGAACTCAGGAAGAAGAGTCTTGCAGGTGGCTACCTGCATTGATTGAGGGAGCTTTGTGACCTGGGAGTTTCCCTATGCCATTGAAATCACAGGTCTGATTCCTACCCCAGTCCCTCACCAAATCAACAGTCTTTCCCATACCCAAAGAGAGCGATACCACCTTCCAGGCTTCCTTGCCCCAGTCCCTCCTACCAAGTCTAGCCTTTCCTCTGGATCCTCCTCAGCTTATTTATGCTGTTCCTAGAATGTGATGCTTACAACTAAACAAACTCTACAGACAAGGCCTGACCAGGGCAGAATGCAGCAACACTCATCGTTTTAGTTAAGCCGCTTTGTTAATCACAGCAGCAAGAGATCATAAGTTTAGAGTTGGAAGGGACCATCGGGAGGCCATTGAATCAAAACTCTGCATTTTACAGATGGAAAAACATAGGCTGAAAGAGCAACCTCTGTGACTTGCCCAGGGTCATACAACAAGTAAGTCCCTGAGGAAGAATTTGAACCTGGGTCTCCAGTACTCTGCTGACTACTCCGAAGAGTTCCAGGAAACCTCAGTGATTTTAAATTGGAATTAAATTTTTATGTTTATTATACTTACATGTTTATATTTATTATTGTTATATACTCTACTCATTTATATATTTTTATTTCTTATAGTAAATTATTTTATTTCTCAACTAAGATATTACCTTTTATCTGTCTTCTTTTCTTCTTCTCCTAAGACCCAGACTGTCTGCAGCTTGAAACCAAAATTCAAAGCTCTAGAAACCCCTTTGAAGGATGATATTTAAAAGAAAGGAGATGGGGAGAAAAAGAGACTCAGTAAGAGGAACGGACAAAGGACACCTCATTTCCTGCATAAATTTCTAAAACCTAAAACAACATTTTTAAACCCATGAAGGTAGATTGCATGAAAAATATAACTTTGCAGGAAGAAATAAGCGCTGATTTGTTTTTGAAAATGAGCTGTCTTCTATTTATAGGAAAAGTACACGATTGCTACCATATTTGCAAATGTGATCAGTTTTTAAGTTCAAAATGGATCTCAACCTCAAATCACCTGTGCCCCATGTAGCTTTCATTCTGGATTCCTTTGGTTCTCACTGAAGATTCATACACATGGCCCCCTGTAGCGCCAACTCAATATTCACAGTACCTATGGTCGCTATAAATATGCTGGCATAATTCTGAATCTCAAAATATAACAGACTCTCCACATATAAGACAGAACCAAAACATTTATTCAAACACCAGAAAGACAAACCCTAACACCAGAAAACCAGATCCATCATAGCAAGAAAGAAATCTATACACAATAACACAGCAGGGGGCACCACCATCCCCAAGCCTTCCCCCTGCTAGGGCCTTCCCATAAACACTCACAGTTCACTGCTTGCTTCCCCTCTCTCTCTCAGTTCTAACTTCTCTGACCAACTTCCTCTAGGTTCTGCACCACCCATTCAGCAAGCTTCCCCCACTGCAGGTTTCATGTGACTCAAACTCATGTGACCTAGACTTCCATGTGACTTAAGCAGGTTACATGGGCCCATTAATGGATGGGAAAGATCTTCCATTTACATTGCCATTAGACCCCCAACTTTGGAATGTGTTATCCTCATGTAGACTTGGCCAAGCCCTAATCATAAGACCATTGAATGTTGGAAGTGAAAGGACTTTAGAGATTATCTACAGTCAAACCTCATCTTTTTATTAATTGGGAAAGGGAGGCCCAGAGAAGTCAGATTCCTTGCCTGAGGTCACATAGCTAACAAACACAGTCAAGATCTGAACATAGGATTTCTTGCCCAAATTCCATGATGTTTCCATTCTACCCTGTTACCTGGGAAATATCTGACAGCATATGCAACATTCCATACCCATAGTCCCCCACCTCTTGCAAAGAATGGAGGAAGGTACATTTTCTCAACCCTTGGTTATTTTTATTACTCAGATTCTTGTTGTCCTTTTGTTTTTTCCACTTTGTTGTTCTCTCCATTTACATTGCTATAGTCATTATAGGTACTGCTTTCGTGGTTCTGTTTATTTCTCTCTTCATCAGTTCATATAAGTCTTCCCAGGTTTCTCTGTAAGTTTCATATTCATCATTTTTTACACTGCAGTAATACCCTGATATTTTGCATTACATGTATTTTTTCCCCATTTCCTAATTGACAGGCCAAGGTCTCTTATAGTTTTAGTTCTATGTTCCCGAAGGGCAAAGTTAGCAAGTTTCTCGTGTCCAACATCCAAGACCTCTTTGTCCTCTGATTGTAGAGACCTTTAAATAGGTCTGGTGGGGACTGTTGTGGTGGCACAGTGTCTCCTTATGTTTATCTTCTCATTTGGTGTTGATTTTAACCTTTGTTCTAATTGGTAGGACCTGATGTCACATTGATGGCTAATTTTAAAATGACTCCCATCTCAGTAGCTGGTTAGTAACTGTTAAGAGGGGCAGCTAGGTGGCACAGTGGAGAGAGCACTGAGTCTGGAGTCAGGAAATCCCAAGTTCAAATCGGACCTCAGATACTGTAGCACCAATACAACATTTACAGTGCCCACAATCACGATAAAGACTGTGACTATAAATATCACGAGATGTTCAATCACAAAATATACCAAACTCTCCATATAGAGGACAGAACTGAAGCATTTGTTTAGACACCAGAAAACCCAATCCCAAAACCGGTAAGCTGATTCCATCATAGTACCAAAGATATTCAGAAGCCATAACAACACTGAGAGCCACAGCATCCTTCAGCCTTCCCACTAATACAAGATCAGTATCTGCTCACAAACCTCTCTATCTCCTTGCCTGAGCCTCCTCTCTCTCTCCCACCTTTTCTTGCTCTGACTCCCAGTTTCCCGTGGGCTCTGCTTCTCCTGAGCAAACTCCTCCCACCACAGGCTCCATGTGACCACATTCAGCCTATCAGGGGGCAAAGTTTATCTTCACAGCAGGGGAGGTCTTCAGATTGTCCCCTGGGTCTATTAGGGGTCAGGAAAGATCTTCAAATTCCCATTCCCATTGGGGATACTTATCAGCTGTGTGACCCTGGGTAAGTCATTTAACCCTGTCTGCCTCAGTTTCATTCTGGGTAAAATGAGCTGGAGAAGGAAAGGACAAGTTACTCCAGGATCTTTGCCGAGAAAGTCCCCAAAGGGCGTGAAGAGTGAAACAAGACTGACAATGACTAAAACAACACAAAGGAACTCTTCAGATGCGGTGGGCTTTGTGTTTCTGTGCGCTCATCACACTCACCGGTCAAGTGAACCCTCCCGCCTCTGTGTGTGTGTCACGCGGTGCCCCTGCCCACGAGGGTTTGTTGGCCGAGTGACCGATGGTGTCGCAGACGGACAAGCCGAGGTCAGAAAGGGGGCGGGTTTAGACAGAAAGGCCGTGAGTTCAGGAACGTTGGGGTTCCTTTTAGATGTTGCCCCGCCCCTGAGATTCAGCCGCGGACCCCCCTGGAAGGTCCCGGAGTCCCGGCGGAGAACTCCCGGTGTAAGTGGGTCGCAAGACCCGAGGCTTTTCTCTTAGAGAGCTCGCGCCTTCATTGGCATCGCGATGAGCCACGTGGAGAATGAGCCGAGCCCCTCTCCTGAGCGTGAAGTGAGAGCAGATCCAGCGGCTGTTCAGAAGGCATCTATTAAACACCTCGTGTATGCAGGCACACGCTGGCCTGGAACCCCTCAGGGATGCACGTGAACGCCCTTGACGCCTTTCACAGGCTTCATTCCCCCTCCTCAGCTTGTTTAGCGCGTGGGTCCTGAGCACGTCCCGGGGTCAGCCGGCGCGTGGCGGATGCAAGGAAGGGTCCCTCCTCCGAGCCGGGGGACTTCTGGATCGGCGACGGGCCCTGACCAAGCGCCGCCAGAACAGGGCTCCCCGAACGGGGGAACAAACAGGCAGCATTTCTGTACCGAGAGAGACTAGGAAGGAACAAAGCTGGGAGAAGCCGAGGCCGGGTCTGTGCCGAGGGGTTGGGAGCCTTCAACACTTAACCTGAACTCTAAAGTCCTCAAATTGAAAAGACTTACTGATTCCCTGAATGAATTAATTAAAAAAAGTGTGTTAAGCCTTTATTATGTGTCAAGGACTAGGGCTACAATACAAAGCAAGGACAGGCTCTGACTTCGGGGAGCTTGCATTCTAATAATGAAAGAGATTGGTGGCCGGACAAGGGATATGTGGGCTTGGAAAGTTCCAGGGCCGGTGAAGGGAGCAATCGGGAGGTGGAGACGGCGCAGCCTTTCCGGGAGTAATGGTAGTGTGCATCTGATTGTGGTTCTGAAACGAGATGGGGGGGGGCAGGTGCAGAGTGAGAGGATGGTCAAGACTCAAGGGAAGCACGGCTGGGTCCTTCTTGGAGACCTACTCTAGTCCTTAGAGAAATCAAAGCTCAAACAAGCTCCAGCAAGGCCCGTGGCTGTCTAAATATATACCAAGAGCCTGATCTCTTGGCCCGAGAATATGAGATCCTCGTTCGCATTAGGTTTTGTGTATGACTTGGATGCTATCCATTTAATTTTTGAATCCATAGGCAATGCCTGCCTTCCTCTTTCTTCTTTTGCTTTAGTACTCCCCGGACCTGAGTGACTCTTCTCTTTAATGCCCTTTTGTCCCCGTTGGGTCAGCTGGGCTAGCTGAAAAAAGCCTAATTGGACATTCCCTAGTTTTCCTAAGTCTAGCCTCCAGTCTCATTACCCAGAATAACTTAGTTGCAGGAGTGGAAGTCTATGTATATGTGCAAGGGAGAGTTTCTCTCAGTGCTCGAGCCCCTAGCAGCCCATGTAACCCCATTGTTACTGCCTTTTGGAATTCTTCAAGCCCCTCCCATACCTCACCCCCTCTGCTCCCTCTTTTCCCCCTCCCCCCACTTCGGACCCCAGGAATCAGGTTCTTATAAAAACGGGAGTTGAGAACTCGGCCACTTGCCCTCAGAGGGAGAAAGAGAAGTACAAATGGACTCAATGGATCTGTTACACTAAGTACCTGGGCACTTGACCAGAGAATAATGGGGACTCGTTTCCATGAGTTTTTAAGTCTCTAATAAGCTCCCTAGTAATCCAGTGCCTTTCCGGTCCCTGAGACCTCAAAACGCATCTTGTGTTCTTCCTTACAGAAGAGAAGGATTGTCAGGGGAGGCTGGAGGCAGACTTATGTTGGCAGGAGGTTTGTACGTCGTAGAGACATGTCATTCTGGAATGTTCTGTATCTCTACCAAGCACAGAACAAAAAGCGGGGGCCAAGGACTGCATCAGGGGAGGTCTCTCCTTAGACATCAGGGCCAAATTCCCCGAACACTGTAGCAGGCTGAAGCTATGAATAGGAGGTAGAATCATCTGTGTGTGTGTGTGTGTGTGTGTGTGTGTGTGTGTGTGTGTGTGTGTGTGTGTGTGTGCGTGTGTGTGTGTGTGTGTGACAGAGATAGAGACAGAAAGAGGAGAGAGAGAGAGAGAGAGAGAGAGAGAGAGAGAGAGAGAGAGAGAGAGAAGGAGAGAGAGAGAACAGGAAGACAGAGACAGATGACAGAGAGAGAGAGAGAAACCAGTGCATATGGACAGTGGGAACAGAAGATTCTTTCGAGACTCTTCCAAACTCAAGGTTTATTTAAGGTTCAGAACTTTCTGTATCAGTTAACACCCAAATTTCTATTCTTTCCTAAAGTCTGTCCTTGGTGCTCTTCTCTCCACATCTTCTTTCTCTTTGTTGTATATTCCAGATATGGAAAGTTAGCAGATTCCTTATGCCCAGCAGTATCTATGCCCAGCTAGATTCTTTTTGCCCTCTGATTTTGGAGATCTTTAAGTCTCCAGTTGAATGACTTCATTCACTCCTTTGGCTTCAGTTACACTCCCATGTAGGTGATGACCAAATCTGTATCTCTGCTCCCAAAGTCTTGCTTATGCTCCCACCCAACTCACTGCTGATCATCTCTGCCTAGATGTCTCATTGGCACCTCAAACTCAACCTGCCCCAAACCATTGGCCTCCTCATCTGTAACAGATGAGGAAAAGGAGGAGGATGCCTGAGAGCATCCAGAGGAATTGAAGCCTGGGTAAGGACCTTCCCAAAATGGTGATCCCAGTCAGCCATGAAAAGTAAGCAAGAGATACCCAGAAGGGCTGATGAGATGTCATTAAGTCCAGTCAGTGTGTTTCACCTGAAGTCATTCTACACTCCTGGGAGGGGAAACATCAACGTGATGCACTTGGAATACTGGACCAGGAGTATGGTACACTAGAGAGACCACTGGATTTGAGGTCAGAAGACCTGGATGGAAATGCCAGCTGTACCATTTACCATGTGTATAACTTGGGCCAAATCCCTTCTCTCTAATCTTTGATTTCCTCTTCTGCAAAATGAGGAAGTTGTACTACGGGATCTCCCTAAGCTACGCTCAGATCCAAATGCTACGAGACCATTTTCCAGGAGACACTGAAGGAGTTACAAACAATCCAGCAGTTTTGAGAGACAGCAGCCTGGAAGATCCGTGTTTGCTCAGGGATTGTTGGGACCATCTGCATTTCAAGGCCACTTTACCCATTCAGGGCTAATGGACCTGAGCTGGTGTTGATAGCAACATTGGGGCAGAGGTCTACCGATGAGTCCTGCTCAAGAAGGAGAAAGGATCAAACTTGCTAAAATTATTTTGTAGATTTGTAATGAAATTGGTTGATATTCTCCAAGCACATCAATGCTGATGACTCAGGAGCATGTCAGGTGGTAGGGGCATGCTCCATATTCTCTTTAAAAAATTCTGAACTGAAATACCAATTTTTAAAAAGCATTTCTACACACATACACACACACAACAGCAGAACACAAGAAAAGGATTCTATGTGTAAGTGGGAATCTCCATTTCATTTCACTTGCTTTCTTAAAAAGTTCACAATAAATTCTACACATTATTTTCAACATTATCCTCATGCCTGCAACCTCCTGGATTTCCTTTTTTTCTGTGCTTTTAAAAAGGGTTTAAATGGTCTCTTTTTTGGCATCACTATTGCTAGACTCTGCTTCCTCATAGACTCTCCCCAATTAACTGAGAGAAGAGGGTTTGGGGAACCCTTTGTGACAAGTCCTTGCTTAATCCTCTTCGTATTCTTCCTTCATTCCCTCCATGACATAGCTGATTTTCCAAGTGCCTTCTCACTCAAGCAGTGACCTCATAGCCTAATTCTCACTGAAGTGTTAAAGACTGATAACAGGTCAATGTGGCATTTTCAAAGATAACTGCTAGAATGGCTAGAATAGTGCCTTAACTTGGAAGAATTAATTTCTAATGGTAAAGTTTGAGATCTGGGAGGATAATAAGAGCTTTCAGAGCAGGGAGAACTAACTGGAATCATTTAAATCACACCTCTAATTATTCAACTAATATGGCTACCCCAAAAGCCAGTCCTCATAGGAGTCAAAGTAGTTTGAAAAAGGATAAACTTTCACTGGGAAGTTTCCAGACTTCAGGATCTAGAGTCTCCAAAGGCATTTCCTGGGGCCCCTGGACATAGTAAAGATGTAATCCCTGTGGGTTTGTTCCATCTCCTACAAAGCCTTGAGGCCTTTAGTTCTGAGGGCTAAGTCCCAGCCATGATTTCCTCCCCCTCAGAAGGTTTGTTAAGTAGAGGCATCTAGTGAAGTCTAAGGTTGGGTACAACTGGCAGCATCATGGGTGATGGCAGGCAGGTAGCACAGTGAGTACTTCTCAGATGTCTGACCCTGGATAAGTCACTTAACTTGCATGTAGCCTCAGTTTCCTCATCTGTACAATAGGGGTAATAGTGCCTACTTCACGGGGTTGTTCTGAGGATCAGATGAAATAACATGTAAAGAGCTTCACAAGCCGTAAAGAGTTATTGAAACACTAGCTGTTTTATTATTTTGTAGGAGAGGCAATGAATCGGGAATCAGGAATAGGACCCAGGCACAACCATTGGCTGTGTGACCTTGGGCCATGCATTCTGTGTCTTTGGGAATTAATTTCCTCATGTGTGAAATAATGCACTTCTCCAGAGGCCCCCTGGATGAGAGCCAGCTCCAGGTTCTGGAGAACCACCTTGAAGATTAGGAACACTTTCCAGTGAGCTGAATTCGATTGCTTGAGAGACAGCATATGGTGTGAAAGTCGGCTATGATGTGCTGGTCCTGGAGTCAGGAAGATTCATCTTCCCGAGTTCAAATCTGGCCTCAGACACTTACTAGCTGTGTAACCCTGGGCAAGTCACTTAACCCTGTTTACCTCAGTTTCCTCATCTGTAAAATGAGCTGGACAACGAAATGGCAAATCCCTCCAGTGTCTTTGTCAAGAAAACCCCAAATGGGGACATGAAGAGTTGGACAAGACTGAAAAAAATGCCTGCTGTGCCAAACAGGGATGATAATGGTGCCCGCCTCCGTGGTTTTTGTGAGGGTCCAACAAGTTAATATTTATAAGGTTCTTTGCAAACTTGACATCTCTTTATAAATGATAGTGACGATGGTGATAGAAGAAAGCACAGCTTTGGGGGAAGAAGACTGGGGCTCAGATCCTGATTATCACTTACCACATGTCGCAAGTCACTCAATCTCTCTGGGCCCCAATGTCCTTAGCTGTAAAAGGAGGGATGCGGGGATCACATCTCTGAGGCCTCTTACAGCTCCATGAACATCTAGGATCCTTTGCTCTGAAGGCCTCTAAGGTTCCTTCCAGTTGCCACCATTGATGGCAGCTCAATTGAACCATGAGAATTTTAGGCTATTTCTTCATGGGCAAAGAAAAATCCATTAAAGTTGGCTCTCAGTTATCCACAATGTGGTTTCCATTTTCACATCAGAGACTGGCTTCTGTCCTGCCCAGACTGGGCTCATCAGCAGCATCCACCCATCAGCCAATACTTGTTGGCCATTCACCACCAGAAAGGTGTGAACAAAGTCAGGAAGTTTATCTGGGCCTCCTCACCCAGTTGTAAGTCACCGTGTGCTCAGGGAATGAAACTTTTTTTTTTAATTTTAACCTGAGCCAATATTAGCAAAAACAGGGAAACCCACTAGGGAAAAGTCACATCATCATTTCAAAAGACCGATATAAATGACTTTCAGGTTACCTAGCGTTCTAAATAGCTTAATTTTCCCAGCACTGTGACAGAAAGTTGAGATTTTGTTGTGTTTGTCCCTGCTCTAGAGAATGGGAGTCATGTAGCTAAACTAGAGGGTGGAGACCTGTGTGAGAGGCAATATCACTGGCTGCTTGTTCAGAGTTTCTGCATATAGGAAGACCCCCTTTCTGCCTCTCCTCACACAGGCTCTGGATGCTCCTTGCAGTCAGCATTATTGACCCCCGTCTTACCCTTCCAGAGATACAGCTCACATCCAAAAGAGATAAGAGCCAGACATTGTAGGAAACTTGAAAGGAGAAAGAAATTGCCCAGTGCCTGTGCTCCTGGGGTTCCCCCAGAGGAACTCAGGCAGTCCTTTCAGAGCAGGCATTTCCAGCCCTCGAGATCCAACCTGAAATGTGATAGCAGTGATGGGGCTTCCTAATGGGAGAGGGGGGTGGATCAGGGCTCTCATGGTTCCCGCCTGTCCATTTGTTTCTTTCACAAGATGCTCTGTCTCAGAGCTATCCCAGGGATGGGAAAAATAGCAAGTGCACTGTTGTGTTCATTATCTAGGCAAGCTGCTTAGCTGACTGAGAGACGGTGTGTGGGAGCTCCGAGGGGGGTAGGTGCCTTTTCTTTTGCCAGTCTGGGGGTACAGCCAGTGCTTTTCCCACCTTTTGTCTGAAGCTCTGGGAAGCTCTCCACCAGGGAGAGGGGGGAGGTTGGGGTAGGAAGCAGCTTCAGTCTGGGGGTCTTGGTGGTGACTGTGCCCCACTTCTGTTTGCCTGCAGAACACATACACCAATGCAGACAAGCTCCTAGAGGCAGCCGAGCAGTTGGCGCAGACTGGGGAATGTGACCCAGAGGAGATCTACAAGGCAGCTCGGCACCTGGAAGTCCGAATCCAAGATTTCGTGCGCCGGGTGGAGCAGCGGAAGCTCCTCTTGGACATGTCTGTCTCCTTTCACACGCACACCAAAGAGGTAAGAAGGAGAAAGGGGATCGGGCTGTGCCACCTGTGCGCAAGGGCAGACTGTTGCATGGAAGACAGGCTCTCCATGGGAGCCCTAGGTCATGGGGGTCCTCAGCCGGTTCCAGGCTAGTCTGCCTCAGTGTTTTTGTTTCTAAGGTGACATGTATATCGTGTGAAGAGCTATATTTCTGTTCTTGCCATGGATTCTCCACTTACTTATGGTCTCTCTCACTGAGGCCTTATCAAACACAAGGTCCTTCTGCCTTTTCAGCTCTAATGAGATTGGGGGGGGTGTGTGTGTGTGTGTGTGTGTGTGTGTGTGTGTGTGTGTGTGTGTGTCTGTGTGTCTGTGTGTCTGTGTGTCTGTGTCTGTGTTGGGGGAGGGCTATGGGGCCAGTGGGAGCAGGGGGCAGTGGGTCCATGGGGTCTGCTTCTCTGTTGGAATGTTCTTCACAAGGAAGAAGACGGAGCAGACCCACTGGACTACAGCAGAGACGCCGGTTCCCATTTTTCTGTTCTAACTAATACAGGCAAGAGAACATGGGACAATTCAATCTTTATTATCTATGCTAATAAAAAAGAGGCAAGAAGGTCAAGTGGGGTACAGTGGAAGAGAAATGAATTTGAAGTTAGAGGGTCTGGGTTCAAATCTCTCTTCAGCTATTTAATAATACCTGTGCAATTGTGAGCAAGTCACTTGACCTCTCTAGACCTCAGTTTCCTCATCTGTAAAATGGAGGTGTTGACTGGGTGACTGCTGAGGTCCTTTCTATGATCCTAGAATCCCATGACCTTTAACCTCTCAATCAGTTATCCTGCGCTTCCCAAAGGTGGTCACATTTGGTCTTGCAGGACATTTTGTGGAGTTGGTTTGTTTTGTTTTTCTAAAATAGGAGATTCAACTTTCCTAACGATGTTTTCTTCAGGGTGATGTTAAAAATGAGGTTATATTTCCCCTGGTAGTCAGGGGAAGAGGCCAGGTGTATTCTGAGTGCTGGGGCTATGGGGTGTATGTGTGGGGGGAACCAACATGGGATCAAAGCACAGATTAGAAAAGTCATGAATTATTAAAAGGGACCAGAGAGCTCATCAGGGTCAAGTCCAATGCCCTCATTCTACAGATGAGGAGTCTGAGTCCCAGGGAGAGGGAGACCCTTGCCCGAGGCCACACCCAACTGCAAAGAGTCCTGGGCATGAGTTCGGGTTATGTTCTTGGCTGGAGTGGCCCACCAGGGAGGCAGAGAAAACTGCCAACCTGGCACTGCCCTTCATTCCAGATCAATAGGAAACTTTGAGCGGTACAGCCACTGTTTACTGCCTTTTTCAATCACACCAATGACAGATGAGCTCATTAGGTGCGAACATTCTCAGCTGCCCCCAGGAATTCATCTTAATGGAATGTTATTAATGTGTGATTGTTACCTGGCCAAGAAACAAGAATCAAAGCAGTTTAATTAAGTTGGTTTTTAGTTTTGTGAAATGTTTGAGTCAAGAGAGACGGGCTGTGGCTGCTTCCCTGAGTGCAAGTGCGAATCAGAGCCGCTTTCTATCAGGATAAAACAGGAAAAGATAATGTTTTATAGCTGGAGATCCCCTGGGCAGATGCGGAGGGGATATCACGGAAGCTGACTTTGCATCTTTCCCCGCTAAGACCTGAGTCCCCTCTGCCGATGACTATCTGCAAAGTAAGGGGATTCGCTCTAATCTTTGTTTTCCTGCCTGGCCTCCTGGCTGCCTGTTTGCATGTGGCCCCCCTGATTGCCAGAGATGGTCTCAGAAACCAAAGGCAGGCATACGCTCCTTGCAATCTAAGTCTGTCTGAAAGGGAACCCAGTATAGGGAACAAGAGGCTTGCAATGTGTATGTGTGTCATTCTGTGTGTGTTACATAGGTGTGATGGGGAAGGTGGGGAGGGAGGAGGATTGGATGAAACAATCCCCCCAAGGATTTGTCCCTGGAAGTGGGATCTACTTCTGTCTTCCTGAGTCCTAGTGCTTGAGTTGAGGTGAAAGAGAGAGACAGAGACAGAGAGAGAGACAGAGAAAGAGACAGAGAGAGAAACAGAGACAGAGAGACAGAGACAGAGAGAGACAGAGACAGAGACAGAGGGAGAGGGAGGGAGGGAGACAGAGGGGAGGAGAGAGAGAGAGACAGAGAGACAGAGAGACAGAGAGAGGAGAGACAGAGAGACAGAGACAGAGAGACAGAGACATAGAAACACACACAGAGACAGAGAGACAAAGAGAGACAAAGTGAGACAGAGTGAGAGAGAGAGAGAGAGAGAGAGAGAGAGAAGGAGGGAGGAAGGGAGACAGAGGGGAGGAGAGACAGAGACAGAGATGGAGAGAGAGACAGAGACAGAGAAAGAGACAGAGAGAGACACAGAGGGACAGAGACAGAGACAGAGGGAGAGGGAGGGAGGGAGACAGAGGGGAGGAGGGAGAGAGAGAGAGAGAGAGAGAGAGAGAGAGAGAGAGAGAGAGAG
>CM053582.1:355336085-355378514 GCA_028627135.1 Pseudochirops cupreus
GGAAGAGAGACAGAGACAGAGAGAGACAGAGAGAGAAGAGAGAGACAGAGAGGGGAGAGAGAGAGAGAGAGGGAAGAGAGAGAGACATAAATGGGGAGAGAGAGACACAGAGAGACAGAGAGAGAGGAGAGAGAGATGGAGAGAGAGAGAGAGAGACAGAGAGACAGAGAGGAGAGAGAGAGAGAGACAGAGATGGAGACAGAGAGACAGAGAGAGAAGAAAGACAGAGAGGGGAGAGAGAAAGAGAGAGGGAGAGAGAGAGAGAGAGGGAGAGAGAGAGAGAGAGAGAGAGAGAGAGAGAGAGAGAGAGAGATGGAGAGAAAGACAGAGAGAGAAAGAGAGAGAGAAGATCAATAATGGGCACCAGGTGCTTCAGCCACTAGGAAGGGTCAGATTCAAGAGTATACAGGTGGACTTCTCTTTGGGAGAAGAGGAACCTCTTCATCCAAGACTGGAGAAAAGGATGAAAAGAGAAAGACAGAAATATATTTAGTTGAAAAGATGGATAGGTCAAGACCTGAAGCAAATAATGTCTAATCATATGGCCTGAGAAAACCTAGACTCAGCACCTTGCTGTATTGCTTCCTACATATGTAACTTTGGACAAATCACTCTACCTTTCTGAGCCTCAAATTCCTCATCTGTAAAATAATGACTTGATCTTCCAGCTCCAAATCCTAAACACTACTGAATAAAATAGGAGGCCAGAATTACTTGATTTTGTTTTTGTTTTTGGAGGGGGGAGGGCAGGGCAATTAGGGTTAAGTGACTTGCCCAAGGTCACATGACTAGTGTTAAGTGTCTGTGCTTGGATTTGAACTCAGATCCTCCGGACACCAGGGTTGGTGCTCTATTCACTGTGCCATCTAGCTGCCCCTAGAATTACCTGTTAAGCCTGAAGGAGAAGGGAAGGGGTGGAGGACTCAAGAAGAACAGAGAGATTTGGAACAGCCCTTATGAACAGAATTCTAGATAGTCGGTGACAGATCAAGGAAGGGAATGCCAGTTAGCAGCAAATGACAGTGGAAGTTGGCATCATGAATTTGGCCTGAGCCAGTTCTGCCAAGCTATGTGCCTCATTGTTGCAGTGCTAAGTGTTCTGGAAGCAGAAGCAAAGGAAACTGGTTGTGAAGACTGACAGGAGTGGAGATTGGGCCCTTTCACCACTCCCTTGCCTGCTATAAGGCTATAAATGAAAGGTCCTACATACAGATTTTCTTGTTTTACAGTGTCTATGTTGAAGACAGGGCTGCTTGGTTGGTTTTCTCTTTTCCCAATTGCCACCAGCACCCCCCCCAAAAAAAAACAAACCTTATTCTCTCCAAGGAGTGATTACATCATTTTTTGTCAATTGTAAAACTGATGGATTGTACCTGAGACTGCAGGCTGAGATTGAGATTGTGGTGTAGTATATAGAGTGTCAGACCTGGAGTCAGGAAGACCTGAATTCAGATCCATCCTCAGACACTTACTAGCTGTGTGACCCTGGGCAAGACACTTAACCCTGTTTGCTTCAGTTTCCTCGTCTATCAAATGATCTGGAGAAAGAAATGGAAAACTATTCCAGTATCTTTGCCAAGAAAAGCCCAAATAGGATCATGAAGGGTCAGACATGATTGAAACAACTGAATAACAACAATTTGGAATTGCATTTTGACATTGGGTTTTCTTTTTTCTTTTGCTTTTGCTTTTTGGAGGGGGCAAGGCAGGACAATTGGGGTTAAGTGACTTGCCTAAGGTCACTTGGCTAGTTTTGTGTTAAGTGTCTGAGGCCAGATTTGAACTCAGGTCCTCCTGACTCCAGGGTCAGTGCTCTAATCACTGTGCCACATAGCTGCCCTCATTCATTCATTCTTGAATGCTTCCCCCTGGTTAGAATGTGAGCCCTCCTAGGGGAGGGATTGTCTTGTTTTTCTCCTCACATCCCAAGGGCTTGGCACCCTGTTTATAGGGAGTAAGTACTTGATAAATGCTCCTTTCTTGGTTAGATGGAGCTAGCCATGGCTTATCCTCTGAAGGATAAGACTGGAAGGTATACTCATCACATCAAGGCTAGATTTGGTGGTCCATTTCTTCTCCTCCCCATCAAGCACCATTTCTGCTTAATTTCACAGTGGGAGTTAGGGATGAATGGCTAGAAAGTGGGACCAGAAAATAAGACACTTTGTTTTTGATTCCCTGGGAATCTTTTCTGCTGTAGGAACTCAAGTGCTTAATCTTTTTCTACTGGAATTTTTCAGTTATAATCTCCAGCAGATAATGTCCTCCACTTTCTGGTGCCTTCCAATGTCAAATAGAAATCATTTTGGGATTATCAGCTGCTTCATATCATCTGCACTTCTCCTCTCCTCAGCCAGTACCAATAATTAAGAGTTTACTTGGATGTTATTGCAAGACGTTGTCATTTCCCTGGAACAAGAAAAAAAATCCCCTTATAGGTTTGTTTTTTTAAGGAAATTGAGTTATAAAGTCTCTGCATCACACAGAGTTCCTGTCCAGAACAGGGTTTCTAGTATTACTTCTGCCTCTTTACTGAATCGAAGGTCTGTTCTAATCAGGGTAAGAGTCGTGGCCACTGAAGAGAGGAATGAAATAGAGATAATCTCCAGACTAATTTCTTTTGCAAATTCTCTTTAAAATAACTTCTTAATCCTATTAGTTCTGTTATTGCTTTGCGAGGGGATTTCTTGGAGGATCCTTGGAGATCCTGGGCCACCAAAGGATTAAAACCTTCCAGTCAGGGAAGGATGACCCAAATGCAGATGAGATGTGTTGTTAATTCCACAGCTCTAGTCCTTTGGAGGTCATATCTTAGTGGACGTGATCTCTCTGTATGTTCAAGCCCTCACTTCCTCTTGTGACTGCTGTAAAGTAGCCTCCCTTTCTTTCAGTAGGACATACATCTGGAGTCTGGCTTAGCCCAAACTATGGACTACTTTGGTGGGATGGGGTAAGGCCGGAGTAACGTCATGGCAGTGGCCTCAGACCTTGGGCGCAGTTTATGATAGAAATGGGGATGAGAGAGGGAGGCATGGAGAATGGTTTCCCAGCTCCTGTTTTCTTTCTTTTCTCCTTTTTCATGGCAACTCTGGAATCTTGGATTTAAAAAGCCCATTCAAAATAGTATGTGTATTGTCTTTTAAAACATATGTTTTAAAAAAAAAAAGAATACTGGAATAAATCCTTTCAGAAAGTGGTCCAACCCAGTCCCCCTGGGGAAGCCTAATTAAATACGGTCCCTTTCCCTTTCCTTACTTGTCAAGTTTTTCTCTTCGATCTTCACTCTGTGACCAGTTCTTTGTTGCACTACACCCCGACTCCTTCCTTTCCCTCCCTTTCCTGAGGATTTCAGCTTCCAGATAATCAAGTTGGCAGAAAAGAAGGAAATCCTATGATGGGAGCTGAATCGATCTTCCGAAGGGGAAGAAGCCCAAAGATGGCAAGTGGGCTGATAGTCTCAGGAGCAAACCAGCTGTAGCCTCTGTCTCCATCACCAAAGACATAGCCACTGATCATAGAAATGAAAGCGAACGGCTGAGACCTAAGGCGAGAAAAGAGTCTCTTTATAAGTATTCGTTTGCTAGCTGTCAAGTTTGGGATATGAGGGTGGGGTAGAGAGGAGAAAGTCTTTTCTTTCCTCCTGGTATGAAAGGTGGTGGACCAATTAATAATCTCAGCCCAGATCTTAAAGGCTCCACTGATAGATCAATTGTGTCCCCGCCATGGCTGTCAGCTCTCCACAAATGTAACTGCCAATTAATAGGTTAAATTTGGGAAACAAAATATGCCCTTCCCTCCTTCAGTCACCCCCTTAGTCTGTTTAGCTGTGTTCACAAACGAGCTACATTCAGCTTGTCTTCTGAGACAGCCTGGCTTCTCTCTTACCCAACCCTTCCCTTCTCACATCTGCTCATTTGTAGAGTCTTGGTTACAGCACGATTCTGGGGCAGTGGGTCACAGCAGGCTGGCTCTTTTTAGATATTTTGGTTCTATTATCAAGGTCAGCTTTCCCTAGAGTATGATTTGAGGGGCCAGGAAAGTCTGCCCTGCTTGAAAATGCCCTTCTCCCTGCCATCCTGTCTAGTTGCTTAAGACATACTATTATTTCTGCTTCTTTGGATTAAGGGGGCTCTCAAATCCAGTCCTTACCTGGAAACAGGTAAAATCTCCATCGGAAGGCATCAGTATATTAGTATGGATTCATTTCTAGCAGGTAGGTGGCACAGTGTTTGACTCAGAGTCAGGAAAACATGAACTCAAATGCTGCCCCAGACATTTCCTAGCTGAGGGACTCTGAGCAAATCGTTTCACATCTCTCAGATCCAGTGTCTTCTTCTGTAAACTAGGATTAGTCGTACCCCCCTCACAGGGTTATTTCAAGGGTCAAATGAGATTGCATAAGCAAAGCTCTTTGTAAACTTAAAGGGGTATAAAATAGTAGCAGTACTAGTAGTAGTTAGAGGAGGAGGACTAATAATAGTAGTATTAGTAAGAGTAGTAGTAGTAGTAGTACTGGTGGTGGTGGTGGTGGCGGTGGTCGTAGTAGCAGCACTAGTAGTAGTAGTGGTAGTAGTAGTAGTAGTGGTAGTAATAGTGGTCTGCTAGTCATGGGGGTGGTAGTAGTAGCAGTACTAGTAGTGGTAGCAGTAATAGTGGTAGTAGTAGTGGTCTGGTGGAGTTGTGAACCGATCGAACCATTCTGGAGAGCAATCTGGAACTGTGCCCAAAGGGCTATAAAACCAGGCATACCCTTTGACCCAGTAACCACTTCTAGGGCTGCATCCAAAGAGAGGTAGTAGTAATTAAATAACTGTCACCTAGCAAATAATAGGGTCCTTGAGAAAAGGGACACCTGACAAGTAAGTTGTTTTTAGTTTTTTGCATAATGATTTGATATTTATTTTTTTCCCCAATTACATGTAAAGGCAATTTTTAACATTAATTTTTTTTTTTGCTTTTTGGAGGGGGAAGGCAGGGCAATTGGGGTTAAGTGACTTGCCCAAGGTCACACAGCTACTTAAGTGTCAAATGTCTGAGGTTGGATTTGAACTCAAGTCCTCCTGATCCCAGGGCCGGTGCTCAGCAAGTAAGTTTTGATAAGAGAAGTTCAGGAAGGGTTTGGAACCTGGAACCAGGTCAGTCACCAAATAGCTAGTAAGCGCCTGTTAAGTTCCAGGCACTGTGCTAACCACCGGGGATGCACAGAAAGACAAAAAAGCCATGCGTGCTCTCTGGGAGCTCACAGTTTAAGGGGTGAGGCAGCATGCAAAGAACTGGTATAAACAAGGTATACACAGGATAGATTAGAGATAATCCCAGAAGGAGAGTGCCGAGATAAAGGAGGCCTGGAAAAGGCTTCTGGCAGAAGGGGGGACTTCAGCCAAGGCCCGAAGGAAGCCAGGAGGGAGAGAATTCCAGGGTGAGGGGCAGCCAGGGAGAATGCCCAGAGCCAGGACAGAGAGGACATCCAGGAGGCCAGGGTCTCTGGATCCCAAAGTATACGGAGGCAAGGGGGAGGATGTAAAATATGAGAAGACCAGAAAGGTAGGAAGGATGCAAGCCAAGCAGAGGATTTCATATCTGATCCTGGAAGCAAAAGGGAACCACTAAGGGGGTGATCCTTTAGGAAGGTCTCTTTGGCAGCTTGGGAGAGGATCGGCTAGAGTGGGAGACCAACCGGCCAGCTACTACAGTGGTGTAGACAGTGGTGTAGGGAGGTGAGCTTGCCCCTCAGGCGTGGCAGTATCAGAGGAAAGAAGCAGGTGTCCATGAATGATACTGTGAAGGCAGAAGCAGGAGGACTTGGCAATGGCTGATGTATAGGAATCGAGAGAGAGAATAAAAATGAGCCCTAGAAAATCTGTGTATCTGGGAGGGTGGCGGCGCCCCCAGCAGTAACCCAGAAGTCAGGAGAGTGGTAGGTTGGGGAGGAAAGGCAATGAGTTCTGTTTGGACACATACATGGAGCTTAAGGTGTCTACAAGACGCTCACTTGATGATGTCTAACTGAGAGTCAAAGGTAGGAGGATACAACCAGGAGAATGCTCTGGTCAGTCATTTTAGTTGTGCCTGAACTCTTCGTGACCCCTTCTGGCGTTTTCTTGGCAAAGATACCAGAGTGGTTTGCCTTTTCCTTCTCCAGCTCATTTTACAGATGAGGAAGCTGAGGCAAGCAGGGCTAAGTGGCTTGCCCAGGACCACATAGGTAGTGGGTATCTGAGGCCAAAATTGAACTCTTTCTGACTTTCTGGTCTTTCTGACTCCCGGCCTGGCAGTCTATCTACTGTGCTGTTTAACTGCCCCTAGGAAAAAAGGCTTAGCCTGAACAAAAACTTGAGAATCATCTGCATAATGATGATAGATGAATTTGTGAGAGCTGTTGTGATCACTGAGTGAAATAGTATGGAAAGAGAAGAGAAAAGGGCCCAAGACAGAATCTGGGAGCTACTCATGGCTAGCAGGGGTGACCTGCATGAAGCCCTAGCAAAGGAGAGTGAAGACTGGTCAGACATGGAAGGGAGAGCCAGGAGAAAACAGTGTCATGAAAACTTATAGAAAAGAGAGGATCAGTCAGTGTACATAAGAGAGAGTGACTAACAGTGTCAGAGGCTGCAGAGAGGTCAAGAAGAAAGGGGATTGAGAAAAGGCCATTAGGTTGGGTGATTAAGAGATCAGGGACTGCTGGGCTGCTGAAGCCTGGAGCCCTGGGCCAGCAGGGACCCAGAGAAGCACCTAGAAGGAGAGACAGTGTGTGTGTGGGGGAGAATTGAAGGGTTGTTATCTAAGGCCAGTTCCCCCTATTTCAGCAGTGTAAGCCCATTGCTGAGGCAACAGCAGAGTGACAATAACATTGTAGCTGAGTCATGTCCAACTCTCTGGGGTGCCATTTGGGGCTTTGTTGGCAGAGAGACTGGAGTGGCTCACCATCTCCTTCTCCAGCTCAGTTTACAGATGAAGAGAGCGAAGCAAACAGGGTTAGGTGACTTGCCTGGGGTCACACAGCTGGTAGGTATCTGAGGCCAGATTTGAACTCAGGAAGAGGAGTCTTCCTGATGCTAAGCCCAGGACCACCTCTCTTCCTGAAAGGGGTTTGTAGCAGTTCTGCTTACCAGCCAGGAAGCAATAAGAGAGTGCCGATTTGCTTAGGGTAAAATCCAAAGCAAACCTGCTCTAGGGAGTTCGGATGGACAGGGATAGGTCTATCAGATAGAGGGGAGGTAAGAACATAAAAGATTGCTGTTCTGGGCCAGACCCATGGTTCATCCAGCCTAGTCAGCTGTGGTAGGCTGGGCCAGACTCAGGCTAGTCTTGGAAGTCAAACTCAAGACTTGAATAAAATGAGGTACATATAGAGGATGTGTCTGACAGATTAGACAAGGAGTTGTATTTGGCAATAGCACGGGAAGGAATATTCAGCAGATACAGCACTGTTTCAGACAGGCACAACCCCCTTGTCTCCATAGAGAAGCATGTCTGTTCAGCCGTGAGTGACAATGCCCACAGCAGTGGTTCATCTGCCATGGCCGGGGTCACTGAGTCCGTGTGGACTGGCCTTGCTTTACCACATACTCAATACTCCCATTTCCCCATTGCATGTTCTTCACATAAAATATTCCAGCTCCTGATGTCATGCCTTTTTTTACTGGCCATGCCCATACCTGGGAGGCTTTCCCGATTCACTTGTCTCTCTACTTTCTTCAAGTCAGCCCCGATGGTTCTGCAGGAGGCCTTTCCTGTTCCTCTGAGGTTATGTTCCATTCACCCTGTGTCTGTCTTGTGTATATACATGGTGGTTTGCACACTGTTTTCCCCACTAGAATGTAAGCTCCTCGAGGGCAGGAAGCATGCCATTGCCTTTCTTTGTATCCCCAGCCCAGCTTAGTACCTGGGACGTAGTAAATGTTTAATAAACACTTGTTGAAGCACCATCTGACTTGCCCAAGATGACACAGGCAATCCGTAGCAGAGCCAGGATTAAAAAGCAGGCCCTTCCCAGCCCACACCCCGCACTTTCTCTCACGACCCCATGTTCCTTTTCTCCTGTAACCATTTGGAGGACTTGGTGGCTTCCACATGTTCTTTGTTGTTCTTGCTCAATCGTGTCTGACTCCTTGTGACCACCTGGACCACAATACACCAGGCCCCTCTTTCCTCCACTGTCTCCCCAAGTCTGTCCAAGCTCATATCTGCTGCTTCCATAATACTGTCCCTCCATCTCATGCCTTCAGTCTTTCCCAATAGCAGAGTCTTTTCCATTATGTAGCCTTCTCATTATGTGGCCAAGTATTTCAGCTTCGGTTTCAGTGTTTCTCCTTCCAGTGAATAGTCTGAACTGTCTTTAATGTCTCCCATTACTCACTTCTTCCATCTGATGGACCGTGTAGCGTTCTTTGAAGTGCCTGCTAGGATGGAGACCTTTCACCAAGGCAGCAGCTCGCACATAGCTCGGGGCAGCTGTGGGAAACTGAGCCCTTCTGTTCACATGCCACAGAGTAGGGAGACCTGCACTATTCAACTCAGAGTGCTGGGGAAATATGTGAATGCAGGGTGGAGGCGGGGGAGGCCCACCTGAGGAAGGGAAGGAACCAGCAATGTCCCCAGAGAGAGGACTCTGAAAGAACCTACCGAGAGCCTGCTGTTGCCCCATGGGCAGGCCATGTTTAACATGGATGTGCTGAACGTGAATTTATTCACCAAATCCTCTAAGACGGCATGTAGGGTACAGTCTTGTGACACTGGAAAGAGATATTTTTAGAACAGAAAAGAGGAAGTCTGATTTTTCCATAGCAATTTAATTTAGTGGGATTTTTTTCCCTTCAGAGAGTAAAAGGAAGGCATAAAATGTTTCACTTACCTGCTTTTAAAATTAAGAACAGAGGGCATAAAGCTTCATTCAGTACAAGAGTGGCTTTCCCAGCCTGGAAACCAGCAACTACATCCCAGAGGCCGGAGGAAATGAAGCCAAGGGCCACATCTGGCATGTGAGACTGAGGTTCCCCACCTTAGTACTTAAATTAGGGCTGGGAAAAACTGTATGTATGTATGCGTGTGTATATGTATGTATGTATACACACACACATGAAAGATATATGTATAGTCATGAAAGATGGAAAGATGTATATTCTGTATATGAAAGCAGAGACTTCGTGTGCTTTAAAGCTTGCTCTAAAATATAACATTTGTTTTTTACCGAAGTTTAACTTTTTTGTAAAGAAGTTTTTGTTGGTTTATGTGAGTCAGGAATTTGCTCTTTTAAAATAAATTTTATTGATAAATTTTGTTTTCATATTGGCTAAAATTCTCCCTGTATCTTTCCCTCTCCCTGAGTGCTACCCATTAAAAGAAAGAATTTTCTTTTAAAAAAAGAGGAGAAAATCCAGCAATATTGATCAATACAATGAAAAAATTGGATGATATATGCAGTATTCCACACCAATCAACCCTATATTTGCTTACAAAAAAGTAGGGGAAGGTATCTTCTTGCAGCTCTTTTGGAGGGCCAGGAGTGGAATTTTCTAATTAAATCTTGACAATACGGAGCACCAGGCAGCTAGGTGGAGCAGTGGACAGAGTTCTAGGCCTGGAGCAGGAAGACTCATTTTCCCAAGCTGAGATCTGTCCTCACACACTGACTAGCTGTGTGACCCTGGACAAGTCACTTAGCCTTATTTACCTCAGTTTCCTCATCCATAAAATGAGCTGGAGAAGGAAATGGCAAACCATTCCAGTATCTCTGATCCCTGCCAAGAAACCCCAAATGGGGTCAAGAAGAGTCAGACATTGAAACCAGTCAACAACAGCAAAGCCAGAGCCGGCTCCACAAGGACCTGACCCAGTGCCTCCAAGACTGGGGATTCTCCATGGCTATTGAGTATCAGAGCAATATAGAAAGCCCCACCCCGCGGCCAGAATGGCTGCTTTTCAAGGACCAACAACCTACCTGAGCAGAGAGACTGAGAGCAGACAGGGTAGCACATGAGGAGCCATGACCGCCAATGTCCCTGCCACGCAGGCAAGGGTAGTTTTGGCTTCATTTTGTTTGCTTCCTCTGAAAGGGAAGGAAGCTGTCCCTCAGATGGGTTAGGCTGAGAGGGCCATGGGGTCACCTGAGGGCCTGAGAGAGCCCAAGCAGTTGGTCAGCGAGCATCATTAAGTGACACTTTTCCTGGAGCAGCTTGGGGAGCTCCCTGCCCCTCCACGGCTGTTAGGGAGCACAGCTGCCTGTGATTTCCTTTCTTTTTTCAAAGATGGTTTTGTTCTGATGGTAGTCGGCTTGGGCTATTTTCCCTTTTTTTAATCCTTTACAGGCTTTTAATTTTTTATTTGGTTGATTTAGTTCTTAAAAGCTCTAATTTAAACATAGATGTTTTATTGAGTATCGTTTCTGATTTTGTGGTTGCTCTTCAATGTCATTGTCAGTTCGCTTGCTCCTTTTCTGACTATTGCGTGATGCAAAGGAAATATTCCAAAGAAAGCCCTCATTTTCAAGAAGCTGGCATTCTAGTGGGAGAGAAACTAAGCAGATACCTATCTGGGTATGTGTGTCCACACGTACACACGCTATATACACAGTGGAAATGGAAGCTCCATTCAGCAGGGAGGCACGTGGGAGAAGGAGCAGGGGCTTGGAAAGGCCTCCTGTAGAAGAGGGGTGAGCTGCAACTTGAAGGAAGCTAGCGAAGGAAGGTGAGGAGGGAGAGTACTCCAGGCGTAGAGGTGGGGCAGTGCAGGACAGAGAATCAGGAGATGGAATGTGTTCTGTGAGCAGTAGGGTCAGAGAGTGTGTGCAGGGAAATTCCCCATCAGAAATGTTTTCCCTTCACTAAGTCCTTTCTGATGCAGCTTAAACTCATTCAATCTGCACTTCCCTCAGGAAAGACAGCAAACATCTAGTAACCCTTACGAGACATGAAGACTGTGTGAGATGAAAGAGTTCAGAGTCTGAATTTAAGGTCAGAAAAGGTCTTTATTCTTTCTCATGAGAAAGGACTCTGCCCCCGTCGCCCAACATGGCATCTTCAGGGAGAGAACAAGAGGTAGAAGGCAGCCCATGGTTATATAATCTTCCAATGCAGAAACCCAACCCCCCCAACTGACCTTCACTCTTATTGGTAGGGGGGCTGACCCACAACCTAAGTGTGGGAATCTCTCTGAGACAAAGGACCCAAAACACGTGAGTGTCCAGCGAAAGCAGTCTTGACCTTATTTGGCATATCTTGTGCTGCGTTGGCTCTCAGGGAGGGTCTCCATTGCTCTGAGCCCCAGATTGCTTGAAGGTCAGGTGACCTAACCCTAGGCCTAGTGAATACTGAAGCCATTCTAAGTTTGATTTTTCAGAATGGGGAAACTTCACTATAAGTTGTCCCTCACACAGACTATCATTGTTCTACCTGAATCTTCTCTTTTCCAGGCCAAGCCCCCTAGTTTCTCTCATCTCTCCTTCAGTCCTTATTGGAGGCTCTCATTTCCCGCTTGTGCTAAGCACTGAATTTGGGAAGCTGCATTCCAGAGCCGGGCACGAGGTGTCAGCCTTATCCTTGACTGACTTGAATGGCCTCTTGATGGAGCCCTGCCCTCTTTCATATAATTAATGCACCCCAATGTCAAACCAAGCAGTAACCTCATTCATTCACCAAGTCTTTGTGGTGTACGCTACTGCCTCGTGGGAAGCACCGTACTAGCTAGGCATGATGAGGGGTGTGAACAGAGTTTATTCATGGGCCATGGTTTGGTGGTGCTCCTGTGACTTTGCAGTGTCACTTAAACTCCTTCTTCCTCAATTTTTTTTAAACAACTTTTTTTTTGCCTTTTTTTTTTGGAGGGCAGCTGGGGTTAAGTGACTTGCCCAAGGTCACATGGCTAGTTAAAAACCAACAACTATGTGGCACGTGTTGTGTTAAGTACTGGAGATACAAAAAGTATGACCTCCATTCTCAAAGAACCTACAGTTTACTGGAAGAGACAATATGCAAGTGATTATGTATGAACAAGTTATATTTGACAAATAAACAAATTAGATAATAAATCAACTGAGGGTGAATTAGAAATAATTGACCGAGGGAAGGCACTAGAATCAAGGGGACCCAGAAAGCATTTTTCCAGAAGGTGGGATTTTCACTGAGATTTGAAGGCAGGTAGAGAAGCCAGGAGTTAGAGATAAGGGATAGAAAATCATTGTGTAGGATAAGCTACGTTATTATTCTTATTAAAGAAGGGATCGACGTGGAGTGAGGCTGAGCAGGGAAGACTTCTTGGAGAAGATGAAGCTTGTGAAAGATCTGGAATCCAAGCCCAGCCAATGTTTATTAAGCACCTGCTATAGGCAAGGCACCAAAACTAGGTGCTGAGTATATATATGTATTTTTTAAACTGTCTCTGATTGGGGTGGCTAGGTGGCCCAGTGAATAGAGCACTGATCTTGGAGTCAGGAGGACCTGAGTTCAAATCTGGCCTCAGACACTTAACACTTACTAGCCATGCGACCTTGGGCAAGTCACTTGACCCAATTGCCCTGCCTTCCCCTGCTCCAAAAAGCAAAAAACAAACAAACAAAACCTGTTCCTGATTGTAAAGAACTTAGCATCTATTGGGGATCTGTATAGGCAAAATACAATATAGGAGGTAGGACTGAAAATTGATTGAAGGGCATCTGAAGGGACAAGAGGGGCACCCAGTAATAAGGACTGGAATAGACAAGGTCTCTGAAGGAGGAGCCAAGTAGTGGCCTGCCTGGAGAAGAGGAACCTCAATGGGGAATGTTGCTAGGACAGCATCTGTCCCTTACTGGGCTTCTGGAACCTACTAATTTGTCCATGATTTCTCAGCTGTTACTAGCAGTGGCTCTGAAAGCATGTCCACATGATGCTATGGCCTTGGGATGGGACCCCAAGGTCTTATCCTCTTGGAGGAGCCTTGATCTTACCCTTCCATAGTTGCCAAACAGAACAGAGAGCTATATTGCCAGTAGGAATATCTTCCATCCTTGAAGGATCTGTGATCTCACTAATATCCAGATATTCCCTTCACCAGTGACTGTTGAAACTCATTCAAGCTTTACCGATCAGTGTGGTTTTTGTCCATGTCCTTTCACAAACCCTCCTCCAGAGTTTCTACCCAAAATAGTACAGGATGCCTTCTAGATTTTTTAATATTTTTTCATTATCAGAACACAACTAGGTAGCACAGTGGATAGAGCTTGGGTCTGGTATCAGGAAGATTCATCTTTCTGGGTTCAAATCCAGCATCAATCACTAGCTGTGTGACCCTGGGCAAGTCACTTAACCCTGTTTGCCTCAGTCTCCTCATCTACAAAATGAGCTGGAGAAGGAAATGGCAAATCGCTGCAGTATCTTTGCCAAGAGAACCCCAAAGGGGTCGCAGAGAATAGAACACAATTAAAGTGACTGAACAGCAACAACGTCCGTGCACATGGAAGCAGTCTAGCTGTTCTTTCTTGTCTTTGATGCATGGCAGCCTTTTCCAGTCATCTACTTATAGCTGAAATACATAAATGAAAAAATGCGTTTTGAAAAGCAAAGTCTGATCACTCAAGAAGCTTTTATCTAGCTCTGGCTGTGTACCAGGGACTTTGCTAAGTGCTGAGGATACAAGAGAAAGCAAAAGGCGAGTCTTGCCCTCAAGGAACTCACAAACTAATGGGGGGAGACAAAGTGCCAACTGCTACATATGGAAAAGATAGGACCAACTGGAGATAGTCAACAGAGGGCTTTCAGGTGTTTCTCTGGCTAGAAGGTGGCTCGGACGAGCCTGGTAGGATTTCTTTGTCCTTCTCCCTACACTAGTACCCCGTTGTCCCTAAGCAGAATTCCCTCTTCTCTTCCCTGCCAGTTGTGGACATGGATGGAGGATCTGCAGAAGGAGCTGCTGGAAGACGTGTGTGCCGACTCAGTGGATGCTGTCCAGGAGCTGATCAAGCAGTTCCAGCAGCAGCAGACGGCCACTCTGGATGCCACGCTCAACGTCATCAAGGAAGGAGAAGATCTCATTCAGCAACTCAGGTCAGTGTTACTTTTCCAGGGCAAGGTCTGTAGGAGGAGAGGGAGAAGGGAACCAGGAGGTCGTCTGAGCTACTGGAGAGATCCTTCAGTGGACAAGAGGCCCAAGTTCTAGGCTTAACAGACAATAACTAGCTGTGGGATCTTGGCCAAGTCTCTTGTGCCTTGATTTTTCCATCTTTAAAACAGGGACAAAAAGTACTCTGTCACTTAATCTATCTCACAAAAGAGCGATGAGGAATAAAAGGAGACAAACGTGGAAGTACTTTGAAAAGAACCTTGAATTTCTTGTGTTAGCATTCAGCAGCAAACACTTCCACTGAAGTGGTAAATCTGGGGCCATTTCAACACAGTGTTGTCTCCAAATCCTTTGAAGCAATCACTCAGACTGGTTGTTTGGCATCATAAAGACATTCCCATCATGAAATGTCACATCACGTAGCATTTGATCCGACGCCAGCCTGCAGAACTGGGAGGATAAGAGCTCGCTTTGGCACTAGCTTATGAGAATTTAGGGGTGACGTGATTTGGTGATATGGTCAGTTTTGATTAGTTATGCATGAATTCATCAGCATCATTTCTGGGCTATTTAGCAACGTGATTTTAAATTGTCCCAAACGAAACACAGTTAAGAAGGGAAGTACCTTTCAAAACTTTTTGACCCCATATTTCATTCTAAGCAACATTTGTAATTTCACAATTATCTACCCCACTAAGCTCTGTTATCAGTAATTTGATTTGCTAAATATTTATCGAGCATATACTTTACACAAGGCATTATGCTGGAAACGGAGAAGTAAGTATATAAAGGTGACTAATATATAATCCCTGCTTAACACCTAGCAGTGAGTGCAAGACTGGATTCTATATGGCACATTATTAGAAGGTCCAGTTCAATCCAATCTGGCAAGCATTTATTAGTTAAGCTCTTACTGTGTGTCAGGCTCTATGCTACGATTATAAAGACAAAAATGAATTGTTCTCAACAAGCTTACATTCTAATTATGGGGGGTAGGAAGACACAAACCAAATGTTATTGGGGTTCCAATAGAGGAAGTCAGGGTCACTTCTGGTTGTGGGTGACAGGAGAGGTTTCATCAAAGAGTACTGAAGGATGGATGGGATTTTGACAAGCAGAGTTGGGGGGGTGAGGGGAGCGGTGTTTCAGCTGGATGGAAAAGTATGAACAAAAGCAAAAAGTTAAGAGTGCCTGGAGATATATTTGGGGAATAACAGTCCATTTTGACTGAGGCATAAGGGTCACAAAGGGAAATGCTGGAAAGTACATCTGGAAAAGTAGATTGGGCCTGAAGATTATAGAGAGAGCACTGAATACCAGCCTGGAAATGTGGGATTTCACTTGGCAGACAGTACTACTCTATAGTTTATCATACTTATAAAAGACTTTGGTATTTTCTAAGAAAGGAACCATGGAGTCCTTGGCATTTGTCCAGGTGCTAAATAAATATGATTTGATAAAGGTAATGATGCCATATTGGAAGTCATTGGAGGTGACATGTTATATAGGTATGACCGCTGGCTCTAGAGTCAAGAGAGTCTGGGTTCAAATTCCACCCGTGACAACTGTAGGTCCTTGGACAAGTCAGCTCATCTCTCTGGGTCCCAGCTTCCTCATATGTACATGAGGGAGCTGGCCCAGATGACCTTTCTTGTGCTAAATCCACGGGTAGCAGCATTCATATGGCCAATAAGCAGCCCCGTCACCTCACAAGCTGACCACTCACCTCAGTGGGAGAGAATAAACTCAGTCAGAGATTTATCTTCGTACCATTGCCCAATTAAATAAACAAATCAAAAAGTACGAGGCTGATTTTCAGTTGTAATTCAGGAGTTTTCTATCCCAAACAACCAGAGAGATTCTCCAGACTCTCCAGTGGAATCACTAAGCAAACAGTCTTGGAAACTTGCATCTGCGCCGCTCTGCCTATGAGCCCCCATCCCACCCTCCCTCTCGCCAGCATCTTCCTCTCAGCTGACGGCCCATCTCTGGGGCACTGGCTTCATAAAGCCCTAATTAATCGCTCCCTCCCTCCCTCCCCACTCAGTTCTGCCTTCCTTCTAGAAGCTGCCTCCATCACTTAGTCATAGTCAAATTTGCATTTTAATGTCGGTGCACCTCTCTTTTTGGATTACAGGCACCTTGAGGTCAGGGAAGGAAAGAAGGAAACAAGCATTTTTTTAAGGGCCTGAGATGTGTGAGGTCCTGCACTAAGCCCTTCATGAATGTCTCACTTCATACAACACCCCGGGGGGGCAGGTACTGCTGTCACCCCCATTTTACAATTGGGTAAACTGAGGTCGACAGATGTTAATGATTTGCTCAAGGTTACACAGCTAGGGAGTGTCTGCGGTCACATTTGAACTCAGGTCTTCCTGACTCAAGCCCCAGCAGTCTACCCACTGCACCACCTAAGGGCTTCTAAATAAAAATAAATGTTTGCAGAGAGATTTACCTGTGCTAACTGTGGAAGACGCCCTGAAGTCAGGAGGCCAGGCTTCAGATGTCGTAACCTTGGGCAAGGACCTCTGTGTCCTCAATTTATTTATGTAAGATACAATATATGTAATATAATATATATATATATAATTCATTTTACATATGCATGTTGTCCAATTTTTCAGTTGTGTCTGACTCTTTGTGACTCCATTTGGGGTTTTCTTGGCAAAGACACTGGAGTGGTTTGTATTTCCTTCTCTGACTCATTTGACAGATGAGGAAACTGAGGCAAGCAGGGTCACACAGCTACTAAGTGTCTGTAGTGGTATTTGAATTCAGGAGGTCTTCCTGACCTCAGGCCCAGTGCTCTATCCAGTGTACCACCTAGCTGCCCCTTTATATACGTACACTGCCCTTCATTTTATATGTGTATAGTGAATGTATTGGAAGCAGCTGGGTGTCTCAGTGGATAGAACACTGGGCCTGGAGTCAGGAGGACCTCAGTTCAAATTCAGCCTCAGATGTGTGACCTTGGGCAAGTCACTTTACCTCTGTTTGCTTTCATCCATTGGAGTAGGAAATGGGAAACCACTCCGGTGCCTTTGCCAAGAAAATCCTGTGGACAGTATTGATGTGCTACAGTTTGCTGGATCATAAGGAGTCAGACAAGACTGAACCTATGAACAGCAACAACAAATGAATGTATAGTGAGGGAGTTGGTCTAGGTGCCTCTCAAGTGCCTTCCAAGGCGAGATCTATGATCCTATGAGGAAACATCCTTGGACCCTCAGCCCCTCGTGCATGTGATTAGATTCAGTACTTCATTCTGGGCACAGAAAAAAAAAAGGAGAGAGAGAGAGGAAGGAAGGAAGGAAGGAAGGAAGGAACAAAGGAAGGGAGGGAGGGAGGAAGGAAGGAAGGGAGAAAAGAAGGTGGTAGGAAGGAAGGGAGGGAGGAAGGAAGGAAGGGAGAAAAGAAGGTGGTAGGAAGGAAGGAAGGAGGGAGGGAGGGAGGAAGGAAGCCAGACTCTCAGATGACTGTATTAGCTGTTCCTCTCAGATCTATGTTATTTACAGACCTAAAAAGTAAATTTGCATCAATACTAGAGAAGGCCTGGGATAGAACCTAGACAAATCCCTGTGTCAGGGGGTCAGAGGAGGAGGCACATCCATGAAGGAGACAGAAACAGACGATAAAAATGTAAAAGAAGAACCAAGAAAAGGATGGGGTCTCAGAAACCAAGACCAGAGCAAATGCCCTGAGGAAAGGTGGGTCCACAGGATCGAACGCTCTAGTCTGACTAAGGAAGGTCGGAGAGTTTGTCACCCCGGCCCTTTTACACTTTGATCCTAGCCTAAATAGTTGTGTAAATTTTATAGCAATTGTGTTGTTATTCTAAGCAATTTACTAATATTAGGGTATTATATTATAGTTCTATGTATCTTATAGCTATGACTTCATTATGATAGATGCTTTTATATTAATATACATACTACATTATAGTCATGTACATATCCTAGCTATTATTTATTATAAAGTATCATATGTTAATATCACAGGTGTTATTAGAGTTATATAAATGTTATCTTTTCCACCCAGGGCAGCACATCCTGGTTAAGAGGACACGGTCCAGTTTTGCGCTGCTTTTGTGTAAGACAGTTCTCCCGATGGGTGTAGACAACCAAGCAAGAACAAGGTGTTCCATTTCTGTGTGGAACAAGGAGATTCATGCAGAGAAAGGCTCTTCTCCTCTCTGTCAGGCTGAATTTATAGCCCCATAAGAAGTATCTCACACACAGTGCTGTTCATAGCAAAGGGGGACCAGATGAAAGAGTAGATCATTTGATGGAAACACATTATCAGTGCGAGGATACACATGTCCAACTGACAATGGGCCACTAACATCCTTTTTTTTTTTTTTGCCAAATTTTATTTTAATGGTGGCTCAATGGATAGAATGCTGGATCTGGAGTCATTAGGACCTGAGTTCAAATCCAGCCTCAGAAACTTACTAGCTGTGTGACCCTGGGCAAGTCACTTAACCCTGTTTGCCCCATTTTTCTCATCTGTACAATGAACTGGAAAAAGAACTGCAAACCACTCCAGTATCTTTGCCAAGAAAACCCCTAATGGGGTCATGAAGAGTCGGACATGACTGAACCACTGAACAGCATGTGCCAGACACTCTATTAAGCACTGGGAAGTACAATTTAATTCAAGGAGCATTTATTAAATACCTACTGTGTGCCAGGAACTAAACTGGATGGGCAGGTGGAGGGGACAGTGGTGTAGGAAAAGGGATTCAAAGACAAAAGCATGTGACTCTTGCTGTCCTGGAGCTTGCATTCCTCAGCTTCATTTCTTCTTCTCTTCTCCACCATACGTCTTCTGCTTTAGCTAAGCCACTCTATTTGTTGCTCCTTTTAAAAATAATATGACAACTCTCCCTTCTGCTTTAGTATGTATCCTCCTGCCCCTGGAACGCCCTCCTTTCTCCTCCCATTCGTCATCTACTCTGTATGTCAGCTTCCGTTCTTAGGACCCAAATATTTTTTTTTTCCTTTTAGGAAACCTTTGCCAATTATGTGCCCCATCCTGGCATGACTACTCCTTTACCCTGTTTCTTGAGCACTTAGGGCTTCAAGCTATAGTTATAGCGTATTCCACTTTTTAAAAAAATATTTATTTATTTTTAGTTTTCAGTATTCACTTTTATAAGAGTCTGAGCTCTAAATTTTCCCCCTCCCTCCCTTGCTCCCTCCCTGAGGTGGCATGCAATGGGATGTAGCCTATACATGCACAGTTACCATGTTCTCCTTGTTGGCATGTTCTTTTTAATTCTTCTCTAGCTGTTTGATGTTTTCATTTGTCTTTTGTCTACCCCAAATACACTGTGTGTTTCTTGAGATCAGGATTGCATTTTTTTGTTGGTAGCATAATCATTCATAAACGATCTATAGTCACCTTACATTTTCCAAAAGACTCTACATAGTTACATTTACTCTTTTAAAACCACCAGATACAACAGTCAGGTGATTATTCTTCTTTTGCCTCTATTGCCTAGTTTGGTGTTTACGTGCACATGGCAAAGTGCAAAGAGACAGTGGGGTAGTGTAGAAAGAACACTGGACTGGGAGCCAGGAGTATGGTGTGCTAATCCTCACTCAGCCTCTAACTAGCTGTGAGCATCTTGCCTTCCTTCTCTGGGATCATTTCCTCATTTGTAGAATGAAGATGCTGGATTTCTGAGATCCCTTTCAACTCTAGAACTCCACAGAGGCAAATGAGTACCTGTTTACTGAAGTACATAAGCTTCCCCGGAGCTCGGGCTTTGGACGTTGGCTCCATTGCTAAGTGTGCCATGGAGACTTGGGCTCTGTCTAACCTTTTAGGCATCTCCTGTCTTTCCTCTCTGCTCTGCTGCAGGGACTCGGCAGTGTCCAGCAACAAGACGCCTCATAACAGCTCCATCAGCCACATCGAGTCAGTCCTGCAGCAGCTGGATGAAGTACAAGTACAGATGGAGGAGCTTTTCCATGAGCGCAAGATCAAGCTGGACATCTTCCTACAGCTCCGCATCTTTGAGCAATACACCATTGAGGTAATAGACTGACTTTGTATGGAAGTGACTTTAGGGGCCAGTGGCTAGAGTGGTGAGGAGCTGGTTCACTTGAATGAAGGAAAAAGCATGGTGGAGGAGATAGAACACTGGCTCTGGGGTCAGAAGATCTGGGTTCAAATCCTCCCTTTGCTGGGTTTGTGTATCCTTGTGTGTCCTTGAGCAAGCCACTTAACCTTTGTGGGCCTGTTTCCTCATCTGTAAAATGAAGGAATCAGGCTAGATGACCTCTGAGGTTCCTTTCAGCCCTACGTCTATGATCTTATGCCAATGAAACAGGGAAAGGGATTTGCTAAATGATGGCCTCTGGGAGGTGGTAAGATGATATGTCTTAGCTGTACATTTTTAGACATGATCTAATTCACTTATAATGGGCCAAGAGGATCCTTGACCCTCTACACATGCATTCAGCACGCCTCATCTCCCACGACTAGATGTCTGTTTGTGTATTTTTGTATACATACACTAAAAACCAGCTTTTACATGATTTCATTTGATCCTCAAAATCACCCTTTGTGGTAGCGGGAAGCCCGTTATATTTTTGTCTATGTTGCCCGGCATGGTGCTGCCATGTCCAAAGTAAAGGAAAAGAGGGAGTGGTGCAGTTAGAAGAACATTGAACTAGGAGCCAGGACACGTGGCTTTGCCTCCAACTAACCATGGGCACGTTTTTCCTACTTCCTGGGCTTCGGAGTCCTCGTCTGTAAAATGAAGGAGTCGTACCAGGACGCCACTGATGTAGAATTCCATCCTTATTTTTGTTTATCTGTGTATGTATTTTCTGGAATATTTTGTCAGTGCTGTGGCATGGGAGGCACCCATTTCCTACTCTCTAGGCAAATGGATTTCACTGTGCCCCTTTGCCTAGTAATGGGTTTTCAAAGTCTCTAATTGTTAGCAAGTTGGCTAATCAGTGACTATCAGGAGGGCAGCCTGGTGGTGCCATAGTGTGTGGAGCTCCAGGCCTGGAGTCAGGAAGACTTATCTGCATGAGTTCAAATCCAGCCTTGGATACTTACTAACTGTGACCCTGGGTAAGTCACTTCATCCTGTTTGCTTCAGTTTCCTCATCTGTAAAATGAACAGGAGAAAGAAATGGAAAATTACTCCAGTATCTTTGCCAAGAAAACCCCAAAATGGGGTCATGGAGAGTTGGACACGACTCCATGAAACAGCAACAACAGGAATCAGGAATAGGAACAGGCTGTTTTCAAAAGCAGGTGGTATTCTCAGCACTAGGCTTGCTGTATATATAGATCAAAGTGACTGGTACACATGTCCAAGATAGCCGGTTCCAGAGTGGGATCAGGCTGGCAAACAGAGAACTCATACACCCCCTAGAGCTAAAGGATGCTCCTCAGTCCTACAGCAATTCAGAGAGCAGATTAAAAGACGGAAGAATAAAACACAAAGTTTTGTCCGACTCCACAGGCTACTCATCCATTTCTGAAACCTCTGCATTGGGTGCCATTTTGTGTCTCCTTGAATATTTCATCCCCTGGTATAACAGCTCCGCCCCATCAGAACAAATCACTACATGTCCCAGATTCCTGGGTCAGTCCCATTTTCAGGAATAGAATGTGTCCTTTGAGATAGACTTCACAAAGGGAAATAGCCTTTGTTGGGCCGTGTGTTCTGATCGGGAAGGGGTGGATTTGGGACCATATGGTCCAGGTGCCTGTAATCCAGGGTCTTGCAGAACTCATCTCCGCCCAGCCCCACCCATCAAGATGGAAAATCGTGGTGGCAAATGTAGTCATTTTCCTTCTGTGCTCTATATTCCTATTATCTCTTCCAAATCACCTCGTAGGCCTCCAATCTGGAATGCTTAGGGCTCGTTGTATTTGAACATGTTGGTGTTGAGGTCAAGGTTGCTGGTTTAATTTCTGTGTGAGTCAGACCAACCACATCCCCTCTTCCTCTCCTCCCATCAGCTAGCCACGTGAGTAGAACCATGTCTCTGTTTTCAAAGAGACTGGGAGATAGTGTTAACAATTGAGTGTAAAATCAGTTCTTCTCCTTAAATAACAATTTAAAATATATACTCTGTATATGGTGAATCTTTGTAGAAGAGTACTCACCTAGGCAATAGAAAGTCTTCTGGAGAAGTCAGGTATAAATCATCAGCCCTATCACATCTTAACGGCAATGCTAAAAATGGATACTTTGGTGAACTCTTCTGTAAAGGAAAAAAAGTCACTCCCTTGAAAAAGTATCATTTGCGTAATGAAAAGTTTTCACGTGCTGGGTGGCTGGTCTTGAATGGATCTTGACCCCTGTTTCTTGAGGGCTGTTCAAAAACCATGCTCCCTGTCACATGTATCTCTAACTCGTCTATCACCATTCCCTCAAATTCTACATTTCATAATTCTTAGAGGCTTGGTCCATATCAAAAATGCAGAAATCCCTAATAGGGTTATTCATTAAGTGCTTGTAAGCAGTTAACATTTCAATATATTGGTCTGTGATGTGCCAACTGAGAACAGGCTTGATAGGGGAAGGGGAAGATAGAAGAGCATGATGATGCTAGCTGCCCAAGGAAGAGGGCACCAAGACTGGATTAAGGGGGAGGACTTGGAAAAGGTGGTGGTTGTTTGTCCTTCGTTTTCAAAGAGGACCCTGGCATCAGGGAAGTGATGACATGACTTGCAGTTGACTTTGACTTGAGTGAGGGAGGGCTTTGCAAGGTCACCAGCCTCACTTTCTTCCCCAGAGCCATCTGGATCCAGTGGCCAGATATTCACCAGGATGACTGGAGATGACCCGGGATGCAGTGGGAGACCCTGGCCCTTTTAGGCTTTAGGCCTTTTCACATACTCATGTAGAGTGAGGTAACACACATTCAGTAAATAGGCCTCTTAAAGAAGTGAGTAAAGGGATGGTCCCTTTAATGAGAAAACAGGAAAAAAAGGACATAGAAAGCAAGCTTTGGCTACTTCAGGATTTTTAAAAGCTGACTCATTTTAGGCATTCCTCTGTATGTTGTTGGCAAGTCTAAGATACAGGCACACACATGTATTAACTACTCGTGAGATGCCAGCACTGTGCTAGGTCCCATGATGGGTGCAGAAATCAACAAGACGTAGAGGGACTATGTCCCTAGCAAAGGATTCAGATCATGATGATGCAGGCTGGAACATGGCGCCTGCCTAAGAGATGGAACAGCTAAGCTTCAAAGTGAGGTCCACTTGTACAAATGCAGGCGTTTCCCCCTAAGTATTATTGAAGTTGAATATATCTGCCTGCCTCGGTCTGGGCAAATCAGAAAACCATAATTCAATGCCTCAGGTGTGCAACTTAGCATATCAGGCTTTTTAAAGTAGAAAATATTTTTCAGGGACTATTATCTTTAAAAACCCATTGTCAAGTAACCTAATCTATTGTTTAGGATCCTTTCTGAGACGGTAAATTACAGGTGAGTTCCAATCTCCATTAGTGAAAAGAGCTTCCATACTGGGAATTCCCAACAGAGATGAAATAATAGGTTCCTTTTTTCCTTCTCTCCCCTCTGCCCCCTCTATAAATATTTTAAGAACACAAAATTTCCTAGAACCATTACTGTTGTGATTTTTTAAAAATAAATCCATTTACTCAAAATTATATAATAAAAATTCAACCATGAAGGTAACATGCTGTGAGGTACATAATGTTAATCATAGGTTAATAAGGGGAAAAGTGAGAAGGGGTTTGAGGATTATTTTTTGACCCTAGAGCTCTGAGAAAACTCTTATTTGACTCTTTGAGGAGTTTATGATTGAACTAAATATTTCATATTTTTAAAACTTTGTCTAAACTGAAACCAGATTAAAATCTGTAGTTTAGTGGAGACAATACTAAAACACTGTACTGATAGACAGGAGATAAAAGTTCTAGCACATCACTAGCTGTGTGACTTGCAGAAAATTTCTTAACTCCTCTGAACCACAGTTTCCTCATCTTTAAAATGGACTGGATCTCTAAAGTCAACTGAAAAAATTAAATTATTTTTTAAATATCTAATTCCCTGAAATTCACTGAGCTTTGCAAAGTGCTGTGCTTAAAAATCAGGTTATCAATCATCTAAGCTTCTACTGTGTACCAGGGTAGTTAGGCAGCACAGTGGATAGAGGGTCGAGCCTGAAGTCAGGAAGACCTGAGTTTAAATCTGTCCTCAGACACTCACTGTGTGACCCTGGGCAAGTCACTTAACCCTGTTTGCCTCAGTTTCCTCATCTGTCAAATGAACTGGAAAAGGAAATGGGAAACCCCTCCAGCATCTTTGCCAAGAAAACCCCAAATGGGGTCATGAAGAGTCAGACAGGACTGAACATTATATACCAGACGCTGCATTGGTCACTGGGGAATGCAAAGATAAAAAGGGAAACAGTCCTCCCCCTCCCCCTCCCCTGCCATCAAGGCACTTATATTCTAATAGGGAGGGACCACCCGCACATGCATAATATATGCATAATTAACACAATAATTTGGGGAAAAATGATACTAGCAGCTAGAGCTGGAGGAGTGGTGATCAGGAGCAGCTTCTTGTAGAAAGTGGGGGTGGTGCTGTCTGGAAGGAAACCAGGTATTCCAAGAAGCAGAGCTGAGGACCAGACATGGGGGACAGCCAACTGCAAAGGCCCGGAGATGGTAGACAGAGCATTATGTAGGTGTGGGGAGCAGCAAGTAGGCTGGTATGGCTGGAGCAGTGTGTATTTAGTGTGCAATAAAACCCACTGAATTTTGTGTTTATCCTCTGAATACAATCCAAATGTCTTACTCTTCAGGAGTTTGCATCACTTTGTCACCCATCACCAGTAATGTAACAAGGTTTTCTATACTACTTGTCATAGCTAAAAGACCTGGACAAAATCCTGTCATTATATTAGGTCAGCATATTAGAGTGAATCTCTGAATTAATCTAAATACAGTCAGGTCCTTCTAGATTTCCTGAGATGCATACTTATAATTGCTTTATTATTCCCCCTAAAGCAATTTCAAGTTCTACACAAAATCATAAGGATTTAACTTGGTCCGAAATGATTGTAATAATTAAGAGTGGCCTGGCGTCATGGATAAGTAACTGACCTTGGAGTCAGGAAGACCCAGGTTCAAATTCTGCCTCCGGCACATCAGGATTGTGTGAGTCTGGGCATTTCACTCCTCAGTGGCACAGTTCTTACTTAGACTTTTATGTTTCTGAAGCAGTTGGATTACTGACATCTGTAGAGGCAAAACCTCTAGCAGAACCCAAGTATCCTGGCTCCTAGTTCAGGGTTCTTCCCACTGTACCACACTCACTCTTATCATGAGATAATTTTTAAGAGTATAAAGTAGTCCTGAGACCAAAGAGTTTGAGAACTGCTTCTCTCTCTAGGGCTTCTTAAACTTTCCACTCAAGTCTCCTTCAGCATTTCTTAAACCCCACCCCATATGAGGTCATGACCCACTATTTAAGAAGCCCTGCTTGCCTTTCCATAACATAATTTGTCCACGATCACTCTCTTGTAGCATACACAGCCATTACCTTACAGCCATTGAAATCCTTCCCCTTGTGTGCAGAAACATTGACCTTTGTATGCCATGCAAGAGCACTGGTCTCCAGTTAAGACATCACACACACACACACACACACACACACACACACACACACACACACAATAAAAGGTTGCTAAAATTCACTCACAGATTTTAACATTGAAATCCTACTAGGTCCCTACTCTTGAGAGAGACTCAGTATTAGCTAGGCTCTGGGAGACAGAGAGAAAGGGACTGGCATTGTTGGTCATGGAAGAGAAAGAGGAGACAGGAAACCCTGTCTATTGACAATTGGACTTTTCTTTGTCTCCCTCTATTCTCCTTCCATCAATTCTTTTTGCCCCAAGTAAAAAAAATTCCTTCCTATACCTCTAATTTTCTGCTATCCCACATTTATGTCAAATAGTCCAGAACAATCAGAGCATGTGGGTGGTGACCTTATCCTGATAAAGCCTGTGCAATTGAAATCAGTCCAAGAGAGGACGGGCTGGGATTAGGAAGAAAGGTTTATCAGACATAGTTTTTAGGAGATGATGATTCAGCCTAGAGAAGGAGAAGGTGAAGAATAATGACTAAAGAATACAGTACTGGACTTGGAATCAGAAAAGTCCTAGGTGTGAATTCTGGCTGTCAGGATGAAGAACTTAATGACTTTGGGCAAGTCTTTCAACCTCTCTGGGTTCAGGGTCCTCCTCTGTAAGAAATGAGATGGGCGCAGTGACTTTTCAGGCCCCTTTCAGCTTCCAGAAGCACCCACAAACCCAAGGGTACTGAAGTAGGTGGAGTTAACAATACTCTGTAACAGCCCTAACAGGCTCTGCTGTGCCTCCTCTGTTTGATTCCCTGGCTGATGGGATGCGATTTCTACTTGAACATGGTTTCCCATGCCAACTGAGGCCAGTCTCCTTAAGGAGAGCTCGCTTCTTCAAAGCTGGAGCAGAACCCCTGTGTGTCCTGGCAGACTCAGGTTCAGTGCCATCTCCCTTGGCTACAGATGCTGCAGCCAGCACAGCCCAGTGCCCTGACCCATTACTGAACATTGTTGGCAAAGACTTTATGTTGAACGAGACTTTGGATCCTTGTGACTTCTAGAGTTTTCTACTAATTTTCTTCCTAGTTTTACCCTCTGGGCCCCTTCCTCTCTCTTCCACATGACATTACTTCAGATATTTGGAGATGGCCACCATGGCCCCTGATTCCCTAGGTCTCATCTTCTGTAGACTAAATACCTCTGGTTTCATTGGCCAGTCATCCTGAAGGATGGTTTCCAGATGCCTCCACATTCTGATTGTCCTCCCTGGATCTTTTCTTATTTGTCAATGTCTCCCAAAATGTAATACCCAGATCTGAGCAAAGAACTCCAGATGTGGTCTGTCCAGCTCAGAGTAGAAGGGAACCAGCTACTTCCTGTGCATTGGACACCTCATTCCCATTAAGACAGGCTATTGATTCCTTGTCCATGCCATGTCACGCCTGCATTCTTTTCTAAATGCTCATGAACCATCTGCCTGATAGTCCATTCTGGAGGTTTGCCAGCCTCGCACTATCCCCCACTCCCCCCAACTCATTCCCTCCTTATGAAAATTGGACCACTTCCCCTTCTGGCCCCTCCCCCGTTCTCAGTGATTGCTTAAAGCTGTCTTCAAATGAGCTTTTGTGAAAAAGGAAGGAAGAGACTTATTCTGCATTGTTCCCAAGGGCAGCACCCATGGGTGAAAGCTGTGAGACGAAGACCATGGCTTAACAGAAGGAAAATCTGTCCAGCATTTAGAGCTGTACAATCATAGAACTGGCTGTGGCTTCAAGGAGTGAGGTCTCCATTACTGTAAGTGTTCAAGTAGAAGCTGCATGATTATTCATCAAAGATTCTTTGGAGAAGACTTTTTTCCCACTGGTTCAGAATGTGATGGTGACTGGGAGGCACATCTGCAATTTCCCTCAGCACCTGGCTAAACGATGCATCTGGGCCAGGAAACTTGAACTGGCTTGGAAGAGGCTAGATGCTTAACCAATGACCTAGCTCAGGGTGGGGAACCTGCAGCCTTGAGGCCGCCTGTGACTCTTTAGGTCCTCAAGTGTGGCCCTTTGACTGATTCCCCACCCCTGACCCAGCTCCCCACCTCCATTAAGGAGGAAACAAAAGGAATGAATTAATGAGGTAGCATGAAGTGTTTGGCTTAGCTGTGAAGGAAAAAAACCCAGCTTTCTTCAAGTGGGACTGTCAAACACAGGGCTGGTGACTGAGGTTATGTGGGGAGCTTTTGAAAGCCAGATTGATTTCTCATCTCTCTGGGACCCTGCCAAGACACAGGACAGTAGATGAGATCAAGATCCTTTCCAAAGCCATGTGTTCCATAAAGTTTTGGGATTGCAGCCTGGTCCCATGTATCATTTGGTGGTAGCCATGCCTGGTGATAATAAGATGAAGATGAATGAGGAAATCATAGAAATAAGTTGGCCATAAAAGAAAGATCTCTAGTCTGTTGGAAACAGAGCAAAATTCTGTGGTCCACATACTTATTCCAAATGTGGAACATTCTAAAAAGTTCTAATCTTAGACTGTCCTAAGGGGTAGTTGATAAGCACTAGTGATGTGCATTGCTAGCTATCCTCACCTCCCCTATGTATAGGTTAATCATTGGGAAAGCATATTTCTACTATGAGTAGCTAGGTGGCACAGTGAATAGAACACCAGGTCTGGATTCTGGAAGACCTGAGTTCAAATCTGGTCTTAGTAGCTGTGTGACTCTGGGCAAGTCATTTAACCCTGTTTGCCTCAGTTTCCTCCCCTATAACATAAACCAGAGAAGGAAATGGCAAACCACTCCACTGTCTTTGCCAAGTAAACCCCAACTGGGGTCACGAAGAGTTGGATATGACTGAAACAGCTGAACAACCACAAAAGCTTGGTCAAATTGTTTACCTTTCTGGGCTTCAGCTTCCTTATCTGTGACATGATGGTGCTGTACTAGACCTTCTCTGAAGTCCCCTCCATATCCAAATCTATAATCCTATGATCAGCTTAGCTAAATTCACACAGACTCATCACCAAGTTGGCTGCCAGATGAAGATTCTTGGCCATAGCAGGTCACAAAGAGCATCTATATACTAAGGCAGAAAGGAGCTGCAATCTCCAGTGCTGAAGAGAACTATAGTCATGAAATCACAGATCTTTGAAGTACTTGGGCTATAGTCAGTCACCGCCAGTCTTAATTCTTTTGCCTTGCTGTGGTGTTTGTGCTTCCAGAGCTACGTGAAATAATGCAAAGAGTACCAGACTTAGAGTCACAATTGATTTTGTTGTTTCTTTGTTTCAGAAATGACCATTTCCTTCTCCAACTCATTTTACAGATGAGGAAACTGAGACAAATAGGGCTAAGTGACTTGCCTAGGCTCACACAGCTAGGAAGTGTCTAAGGCAAGATTTGAACACACATCTTCAGGACTCTAAGGAGAGTCACAAGGTTCAAATCTTGGCTCTCTCATTGACTAGCTATGTGACCACAGACAAATCTCTGGAAGTCATTGAGCCTGTTAAGTGGTGGTAACAAAGTCCCTAGCTCTCCAGACTAGTGTGAGGAATATTTTTTAAATCTTAAGGAATATTTTATCTGGAGAGTCTGTTGCCACCAGGTTTGGGTTCCATTGTATAGATCCGCTCCGATCTCTTCCTCTTCCAAATTCATTATAAATTCAGTTGGACCAGCTGTCTTTGCTGTCAAGTTGGGATACTTCTCTAGGGAAGTTTGGGGTTCCTTCAACGAGGGATTCAGTCAGCCAATAAACATTTAATAAGTACCCACTATGTGCCAGGTGTTGTACAAAGCACTGGGGATGTAAAGAAAGGCAAAAATACAGCCCCTGCCCTCCAAGAGCTTATAGTCTAGCATGAGTGGTGATAGGGGAAGAACAAAATGCAGTAACTATATGTGTACAAGATACAAAAAGGATTAGATGATGGGCCGTCCATAAGATGAATATTGGCCATTGATCCAAGGCTTCTTTATTACTATTCAATATCCGGTCACTATGATTTGCCTTAGCCAAATAACACCCAATACTGCTTTACTGTCACTGTGACCCTGAGCCTGTAGGTTACCTACTACCCCTGTATTTAGGTGCTCCAACTCTGCCTCCTTTTCTCTCCCTCACTTCCCATATATACCTCAGACTATGAGAGTTCTTAGGACATTTCTTTCACAGAATTTTCCCATGGAGTCTTAGTGTCCATGGAGACCTTAGTGGCCATCTCATTCAGCCTATACCTCTACAACATGCCAGAGCAAAGGTCCTTCAACCTATTCATTAAGACCTGCCAAGGCAGCCCATTCCACTTTCGGAATAGCTGTTTGTGAGGGGTTTTTTTTCCCCCTCCTTCTATTCCTCCCTTAGATGGAGTCTAAATCTGCCTCTTGGTAGCTGCCCTCATTGATTTGAGATCTGCCCTCTGGCACTGAAGAGAACATCATTAGTATATTTAGAAAGAAAAAAAAATCCTCCTAGAAATCAAGCAGTCAAATTTAGACAATCAGTGTACTTAAAAGTATTTCTGCCTTGCAATCAGCCCAACCAGTGAGCTTCTGAAACATGCCTGACTGGTTAACTTTTTCCTGGGCCAAATCAGCCCACCAGGCAACTAGACCTCCCTACTTCACTTTAATTAAGGAACCACTGGTAGGCTCACATAAACCAGAGGGTCAGGACCAGAGGAAGATGGTTGGGATGGGGGCAGATGTGTTTAATTACATAAGCAAAATATCAATGTTATAAGCAGGAAGTCGACCCAATAATATAACTGAGGTAGGGGGAGTTCTGATTATAATATATTAATGGTATTCATAAGACTATAAATCTAGAGTTGAAGGGAACTACAGAAGCTATGCAATCCAACCCCTTCTTGTTGTTCAATCATTTCAGTCATATCTGACTCTTGGGGACCCCATTTGGGGTTTTCTTGGCAAAGATACTGGAGTGTTTTGTGATTTCCTTCTCCAGCTCATTCGACAGATGAGGAAACTGAGGCAAACAGGGTTAAGTGACTTGCCCAGGGTCACACAGCTAGTGTCTGAGATTGGATTTGAACTCAGGGCTTCCTGAATCTAGACCAGGCCCTCTATCCACTGCACCACCTAACTGACCTTTTGTATTACAGATGGGGAAATAGAGGTCGAGGGAGATTAAATAAATGCCTTGGTGGAGGTCACACAGACTGTAAGAATCGAGAGTAGGATTGCATCCCAAGGCCCCTCTTGGCCTATGTTGAATCGACGTTGGCTGGGGCAGCCCTGCATTTGGTTTACTTCTGTGTTGACTGTCTTCATTTAACAGAAAACTTCCCTCCAAAAGTGGAGTATTTGGATTTTTTTTTTTGCTATTCACTAATTGAGTGCTTCTTGGAAACACCTTTTCATCTTAAAGAAATATCTTTGATATATTGAGAATATCTTCACATCCAAGTGATTTTCTCATCTCCAGTGATATCTTCAGTTCTGGGACATTAAGATACAGTGGAGCCTTTGGTGCTCTGTTGTAATGGAATTTGACCCTCTGTATAAAATTATGTGCATATCAGATTTGATTAGACTACAATGCATTGTATTTTCTTCCCCTTTGTGTTCTCTCTCCAACCCCTCTACACACAATGAAATCTCTCAGTCTGCAGATTACATGAAACGATGGTTGGGTAGTAAAGAATTCAGCTAATGGGCATCGACCTCTGAAAGAGCTAACTAATGTGTTCAGGTGGGCACAAGAGTGGCAAGTGGGTTTTAATGTGGGCAAACACAAGGCATGGTGTCTGAGAGGAAAGAATTGGAACTCTCTTTAGAAGATGAAGGGCTGTGAATGATTGATTATGACCCAGAAAAGGGAGGTGGGAGTCATCAAAGGTTGTTCCCTGAGGGCATCAGTCCAGTATTCTCTCCTACTCCTCGACCCAGGGGCTGCTGTTGGCAACAGAAGAGGAGGCTTCATGGGCTTGGGCTTTTTATGGCAGCCCTTATTTTCCTACAGAAATCAAGCTGGTTCCTCATTATGAGAGCAAAGACCTTCCTCCAGCTTTCTTGTTAAATCCCTTCTTTTCTCTGATTTTCACAATGACTGTGACTCTTGGGCAGGTAATCATTGGAACAGAAATGCTTCCAATGTGCTTTTCAACGAGGTCACCACTTTGGAAACAGTGCTTCAATTAACAAACAAGTAGGAGGGAGAGGTAGGCCACTGGAGCCAGGAAAGGGTTTGAGTGGGCCAGCAACTGAGGTGCGGATTTTTTAGAGCTAATTGAGTGGAAAGAAAAAAGCAAAATAGGTTGATTGAAAGTTGAATGCCCTGTGGATATCTTGTGTTTCATTATCCACTCACATGATTTAGCCCCTACTTTCTGCCCTGACCAAGTTCCTTCCAAGTAGAATAAAAGAACTAACACATTTCCTGGAGCCTACATTTTGCATTCGATTTCAGCTTGAGCAAAGGAATGGAAGACATCTTGCCAAATTTCAGGGAAGGGCATCTCTGGATGCAAGATACTAAGCTCGCACTTCTTCCCACTCTCTTAAAAAGATACTGGTTCAGGAAAGGAGAAATATGCCACATCTGCCCAAGAGGGAATCCATCCTCTCCCTCCAGAACCCCATCTATCCTGCAGGCTTCTCTAATTTTGTGAAGGCAACGCTCTTCTTCCAGTCACTCAGGGTTGACTTAGGAGTCGCTTTCCCTCACCCTACCCACCCACCCCTGTCCCCCATGTCCTATCTGCCACTTCTTGCCAATTCTGCATCTACACATCTCCCACATCAGTTACCTCCTCTCTGCTCCTAATTCACACCTTTTCTACCCCTCACCTGGGAATGGGCTCCTAACTGGTCCCTCTCTCCGATCTATCAGGTCAACCAGGACTTACTAAACACCTACTGGATGCCAAGCACTGTGCTAAGCCCTGGGGATAAAAAGAAAGGCAAAAGCCAGTCCCTTCTCTCGAGGAGCTCACAGTCTAATGGGAAGAAAACCTGTCAACCGTGAACTGACAAGATCTCATGGGTATAAAGTAGAGATGATCAACAGATAGGCACCAGAATTAAAGAAGAGCAATCTACCCCTCATGCAGCCGCTAAATCCATACTCTCAGGGTCAAAGTCTGATCACACTCACTCCGAAATCTTCACTGAGTCTCTGGTGCCTCCAGGAGAAAAGACAAACTCTTCACCCTGGCATGCATTTATCTGAGTCATTTTCAATCCTGTCTGACTCTTGGTGACCCCATTTGGGTTTTTTTTGGCAAAGAAGCTAGAGTGTTTGGCCATTTCCTTCTCCAGCTCATTTTACAGATGAGGACACTGAGGCAAACAAGGTTAAGTGACCTCCCAGAGTCACACAGCTAGTAAGTGTCTGAGGCCAAATTTGAACTCAGGTCTTCTGATTCTAAGCTCAGAGCTCTATCTACTCTGCCACCAGTTGCCTTAATTTCATGGAAATTAAAAAGAGTAATGAAAAGAAAGACAGAAGATATTTGATTCCTCTTCACCTTACTTCATTTTGCAGCAAGTAGATGTCACCCTAGATAGAGCACTGATGTTAGGATTAGGAAGACCTGAGTGTGAATCCTGTTTTGGACACTTGACTAGCTGTGAGACTGTGGGCAAGTCATTTAACCCCTCTTATTCCTCATCTGTAAGATTATGATAATAACATCTAACCTTAGGGTTGTGGTGAGGATCAAATGAGTCAGTATTTGTAAAGAATTTTATAGACCTTAAGGCACTATATAGACATTAGCTCTTATCATGATTATTTTCAACATTAGACTCCACGACTGTTGTTCAGTAGATTCATACAGATTTATTTTAAGCTTTGATCATTTGTTGGGATAGGGATGTTTAGAGAGGCAGCTTCACTGAGAAGAAAGAGCTCTTGACTTGGAGTCAGGAGAGCTGAGTTCTAATCTTGCCTAGTTCTGTGACCTATATAGGGCAAGTAACCTCAACTCTGGAAGAAAAGTTTCTTTTGCCATACAAAGGGAACAATAATTTTACACCCTTTCCCCTCGCCACACACACACACACACGGGGAAAATGTAGGGAAAGTATGTTGGAAAACAATGTGCTGTGAATTGGTACATGATGATTTATAGGTTTCTCTCATGTGGCTGAATTTCTTGTTAAACTCTGATTTTGTTATCTTTAGAAACAGACTCCTTTTCCTACTAAAAGTGGGAAGGATCCTAGAAAAGCAGGGAATGTTCTGAGCATCATCCTACCTGACTTCTGCTCTATTGGCAGGGCAGCCCTGGAATCCAACAGCTGGTTGTAGCAAGGTCCACCTCTGTGACATACAGGTTGCTGGGTTTTTTCACCTCATTGTTCTGAAGTTAACACCTGGTGTAAGATCTCAGAGCTCCATGTGAAATCTACCTAAAAGAGTTAACTGGGGGAGCTAACTCGGGTTTTGCACCAAAGTACAAGTTTATAGGGTTATTAGCATCACTTGCAGTCCTTAGCTGCACAGAAACAATAGAGCTAACTTTGGTGTTAGCGAAAGCAAACAGTTGAAGCAACAAATTACTGAGATGGTGAACTTGGGTAAATCCTTCCCTTGACTGATACCCCCACCCCCATCCAGTGAAGTCACCTGCCCCAATTGGTAATATTTGCCCTATTTGGATGAGGTGCAGAAATTCCTACTCCTTCTTCTTTTACATCTTTTTTCCCAGTTGTCTCCACCTGTTTTTCTACTTCTTTGTCCTAAGTACATCCTTTGTGCCCATGCCAAGGGCTAGAATTCTCTCTTGGAAATCTCTAGTGTGGGCTGTGTCACAAGCCCATTGCTGTATGGGTATGACTGAGAGTCAGGAGTTCTGTTCCTCTCTTAACTTGTTATGAATTAACTAGTTTAGGAATCTCCCTCAATCTTCCCATGCCACAGTTGGCTCATCAGTAAAATTGATCAAACATACCTACCACAACAACAATGAAACCTTACAGAGTGGATACAAGGATAAAATGAGTCAGTGGAAGTGAAAACATTTTTTGAAAAGTTTAAAATGTTCTGTGATTATGAAGTATTTTTTTGGTATTCATTCAAGATGCATTTCCATGCCTGTCCAGAATACTGTGCCAAGGGCCATCTGGGTATAAAGGAGAACATAAGATGGGGTTCTTGCCCCCAGGAAACCTTCCAATGAAAGAACCACAAGCGTGTATGAGGGGGTTAAGGACTAAAGTCTGAAGGGAAGACTAATTAGCAAATTAATTAGCCAGAAGAATGTTGACATTTCTGTTCCCAGTTCTTACCACTTATTTGTTTGAACTAAGGTCCTTTTATCTCTTCATTAGAGTCATTAGTACCTTTAAATAAATGATACTATAAAATCATAGCTGTCAGAGCCCTGCTTGGGGAATGGGTTGTTCTGGAAAGTCATATTTTCTAGACAATTGGGAGTTCACCCTTTTAAACACAAGCACTTATTTTACTGTAAACATTTATAGATGGAAATCCTTCTAAAATTACATGCTTATCTGCCTCTTAAATATGTAGTTTAACCTTTTCTTTGATGACTCAAGGTCAGCATTATGAAGAGCAATTACTCCATGGTTCTATAAATATGATGAAAACAGAATAATATCCTCAGGACTTATAAAGGTGTACACCAAATGACCCCAGACCTCTTTGCTTTATAAGGTTTTCTGTTGGCTTTTCATTGTGTTTCTGTCAACTTATGGCAATTCAATGTAATGTAATAAACATTTATTTAGCAGAGCAAGCTCTGGGCTAGGTGCTGAGACTGTATGTGGTATCATGGGAAGAACAGTGACTATAGAATTGAAAAATAGGGTTTGAACAGCCTCCTCCTGGGATGAGTCTGACCTCTACAATCTCTGGGACATCACATCGCTTTCCTGACCCTCAGTTTCCGCATCTATAAAAATGAGGGTATTGGGATGTGAGGTCACTTCCAACTTTAGACCTATGATACCATGAAGGTTAAATTAAGACATGGTTCCTGCCTTCAAAGGGCTTACAGTTTAATAGAGCAATTGGATGCCAATGAAGATAAGTGTATGCATTCAGCCCCATGTTCAGAGTAGGAGTGCCTCCCTTCCTCGGGGCTGCCCGCTGCCCACTGCCCGCTGCCCGCTGCCTCTCCAGCTCCTGTCCCTGCCTTCAGTTCATTTGTATTCCCCTTCAGATTCATATGCTACTCCCCAGCCAGGAAAATGAGACACAAAGTCACCTTTTGTCCCAGTTTTTGTTCCAAATCTAGTACAGTGGATCATTCAGTGATTGAGGGTCCAGAAAAAAATTCCCTTAATTAAAACCCAATCCAATTATTCCCAAGTAAAAGCAGTCCCCAAGGCAGCAAAAAGTAGTCCAGGAAGGAATAGGTAAGTAAAAGTCACTGGCAATTTTATTTTAATTTTTAAAGTTTTAATGTTTTATTTTTCCCCAATTACATATAAAAACCATTTTTAACCTTTTTTTCTTTAAAATTTTGAGTTCCAAATTCTGTCCCATCCTCCTTCCCCTTCCCCTTCACTGAGAAGGCAACTAATTTGATATAGATTATACGTGTGCCATCATGCAAAACATATTTCCATATTAGTCATGTTGTTGGGGGGGGCGCACACAAAAAACCACCACGAAAAATAAAGTAACAAAGCAGTATGATTTGATCTGCATTCAGATCCCATCAGTTATTTCTCTAGAAATAGACAGCATTCACCGATCCTTCAGAATTGTCTCAGATCTTTATACTGCTGGGAATAGCTAAGTCATTCAGTCAGTGATCATACAGTGTCACTGTTACTGTATACAGCGTTCTCCTGGTTCTGCTCTCTTCACTTTGCATCAGTCCATGGAAGCCTCTCCAGCTTCTTCTGAAAGCGTCCTGCCCGTGATTTTCTTCGTAGTCTCCCATCACAATCATACACCATTGCTTGTTCAGCCATTTCCTGATTGAGGGGCATCCTCTCCATTTCCAATTTTTTGCCAACACAAAAAGAACTGCTTTAAATATTTTTGTACAGATGGATCCTTTTCCTTTTTCTTTGATCTCTTTGGGATATAGACCTAGAAGTGATATTGCTGGGTCAGAGGGTGTGCACAGTTTTATAGCCCTTTGGGCATGGCTCCAAATTGCTCTCCAGAATGGTTGGACCAATTCTTAGCTCTACCAACAGTGCACTAGTGTTCCAATTTTTCCATATCCCCCAAAACATTTGTCTTTTTCCTTTTCTCTTAATAGACAATCTGATAGGTGTGAGGTAGTACCTCAGAATTGTTTTAATTTGAATTTCTCTAATAGTGATTAAGAGTATTCTTCATATGGCTATAGATAGCTTTGATTTCTTCTTCTGAAAACTGCCTTTCATATCCTTTGACCATTTATCAATTGGGAAATGACTTATGATATTATAAATTTTATTCAGTTCTTTCTGTATTTGAGAGATGAGGCTCACTGACATTTTAAAAGCAGTCAGCAAGGAAGTTCCCTAGGGTCTCAGGAGCTCCCTGCCAAAATCTTTAAATGGATTTTATGTCCTTCTTGCCCAAAGGGCCCATATCTTTGTCCCAGAACAGTTCAGTTGGAGGAGTGAAGTTAACTCCAACTCTTCAAGCTTGGCTTCATTATTTTTTAACCCGTAACAGCCTCTGTTGGTGTTGTAGGTCTGTGAAGTTGACTCAAGCCCCTCCACTTCTGATAGTGTCTTGATCTATAACACCCATCCACAGACATGGCTCTCCCCTTTTAGAATGTCAGTCCCTTGAGGGCAGGGACAGCTTCACTTTTTAAAATTTGTATCCCCATTGCTGCGGGCAGTGCCTGGTATGTAGAAAGAGCCAAATCAGAACTTTTAAATGAATTTCTTTATTAGACAATCACAAAGAAAAGTACTGTGTGATGTCTGAAGGGAAGGGTCATTACCGTGAGTATGGGAGTGAGGGAGCTGGGAGAGGACCAAGACGGGTCTCCTCAAAGGCAGCTGGGGGTGCCATGGCAGAAGGCTGGGTCAGAAGCCAAGAAGGCGTTGTTGCTGTCCATTTGGGTCCAACTCTCCATGACCCCATTTCCGGTTTTCTTGGCAGAGATACTGGAGAGGTTTGCCATTTCCTTCTCCAGCGCATTTTACAGATGAGGAAACTGAGGCAAACAGGGTGAAGTGACTTGCCCAGGGTCACACAGCTAGGACGTACCTGAGGTCAGATTTGAACTCACAAAGATGAGTTTTCCTGACTCCAGGCCTGACATTCTATCCACTGAGCCGCCCAGCAGCCCAGGAGTCAGAAAGACCTGAGTTCAAATTCAACTGCAGGCATTTACTAGCTGTGTGACTCTAAGCAAGTCACTTAGCCACTCCCATCCACCTCCCTGGGTGGTTTTATACGTGTTGCACTTTGTAAGTCTTGGGCTGCTGCAGAAATGCCAGCTATCATTAGGACCATTGTCTCATCTCTCAGATGCTACCGTTCTTGTTCCCCGTTACAAACTCTACGGATGATGCTTTCCCCAAAGGTAACAGCGGAGCTGGACGCCTGGAATGAGGACCTGCTGAGGCAAATGAATGACTTCAACACGGAGGACCTGACTCTGGCTGAGCAGCGGTTACAGCGCCACACGGAGAGGAAGCTGGCCATGAACAACATGACATTCGAGGTCATCCAGCAGGGCCAGGATCTGCACCAGTACATCATGGAGGTGCAGGCCTCAGGTAGGGCCCCGGGAGCCTGAGGGGTGGGAAGGACAGGGCTGGTTGTACACAGCACTCTTGTATCTGTCAGTCAGCACGGGTCTTGTTTGTTTTTGGCATCTCTGTAATATAGAAGAGGACAGGCATGGCTCATCTGTGAAATGGGTTCCAAAGATGTCAGGGGTCTTGTAAGGAAAGCACTCATAAACTTTAAAGTGCTGTGCACATGTGCTGCCATTATTATGTCCTCAATTTCCATATATACATACATATACATACACATATATATAATATATGCCTATAGACACATATAAACACACACACAGAAAAAAGTGGATTGACTTGCCCAATGTCATTCAGCCAGGCTGTGATGAAGCTCAGATTAAAACCCAGATCTCTTGATGTTCTTCTCAGGAATTTCGTCCATTAAATTACACTGCCTCCTTACATAGATTGTGCTCATGATGGCATCTGAGAGGAGAGAATGGCCGGGCAATCTTGACTTCGGAGTAACAGCAGTGAAACCCCCCTCTCTTCTTTTTGGCAGAGAGAGTACAATTCAAGGAAGATGTGTTTGTACAGGACCAAGTTTTCCTTGCCAGTCAGCAAATAGGTATTAAGGACTTATAGGGACCAGTCACTGTGCTAAGCACTGGGGAGAGAAAAAAGGCAAAAACTGTGTTGTTTTTGAGTCGTTTCAGCCATGTCCAGCTCTTTGTCGCACCATCTGGGGTTTTCTTGGCAAAGAGAGTAGCCTGGCTCACAATTTCCTTCTCCAGCTCATTTTACAGATGAGAAAACTGAGGCTATCTGAGTTAAGTGACTTGCCCAGGGTCACACAGCTAGGAAGTGTCTGAGTCAAATTTGGACTCAGGTCTGTTCTGACTCCAAGTCCTGCACTCCATCCACTGTGCCATCTAGCTGCCCTGAGAAACACTTCCTCCAAGCCCAACACGGAAATGACTATGTACATCTACATATATATATATATATATATATATATATATATATATATATACACACACACACACACACACACACACACACACACACACATATAACACAGAAATAACTCTGTGTGTGTGTGTGTGTGTGTATAGTTATTTCTGTGTTGAGCTTAAGGGAAGGTACAGTGTTTATATATATACACATATGTGTGTATATATTCTATGTGTGTGTGTGTGTGTGTGTGTGTGTGTGTGTGTGTGTATGTGTATGTGTGTGAAGCAGTCTCTGAAGGCATACACTGAGGTAAGGATGTAGTGGGGGTGGGGAACATTGTGACTTGGAAATGCCTTCTATGGAAGGCAGGATTTCAGCTGAGTCTTGAAGGGAGCCAGGAAAGCTAAAAGACAGTGGTGAGAAGGGAGAGCATTCCAGCCATGGGATCCTAACCTATGAAAAGTCATGGAATCAGGAGAGAGAATGTCACGTTTGAAGAACAGTTGAGTTGGAGCATAGATGTGTTTGGAGCATAGATTTCATGGAAGGGAATAAAGTGTAAGGAAACCAGAAGGGGCTAAGCTGTGAAGAGCCTTACATGCAATATTAAGCAGGATTTCGTCATTGATCCTAGAGGTAATAGGGAACCACTGCAGTTTAATGGGCAGGGAGATACCCTGATCAAATCTTTGTTTTAGGAAAATCCCTTTGGTAGCTGTGTGGAGCATGGCTTGCAGGGAGCAGAGACCCAAGGCTTCAAGGCCAATTAAAAGCCCGCTGAAATAGTCCAGACAAGAGATGATGAAAGTCTCTACTAGATGGGCGTGTGTGTGAGTAGACAGACCTTATGAATGATGTAGTGAGAGTCACAATGCCCCATTTGTGGCAGGGGTGGGGGAGGATCATTTAAAAGGGACAGTAATTCTAAAAAAAAAAAAGCCAAAGAAACTTTTATTTTAAAAAGAAAGAATGAATGAGACTTCTGTGGAAACTAGAAGGAGACTAAGGCTTAAAAACCAACCAGGCTGCCTATAAAAGAACCTGGGGGATAGCAGGTATGAATTATGATCAAAATGGGGACACACATTTCAGGTACTGGTTTCATTCTCAATAAACACTGTATTGTGTTTTTTGTAGACTGAATATTGAGATACTTTAATAAAACTGAATGCAGTGATTAAATTAAAAAGCTGAATTGTTCTAGAATTTTTCCAAATGTTAACTCAAATAAATTAAATGTAACAGACATTTGTTAAATTCCTGCCATGCAAAGCACCATGGTAAGTGCTAAGAATACGATGATAGACTGAAAAATAGCTTCTGCCCACAGAGACCTTCCATTCTACTGTCCTTCTGCTTCTGCTTCCCTCCTAAAACAGATCTTAGGTACCAGCCAGTCCTTCTTTTTTTTTTCTTTCTTTCTTTCTTAGGCAATTGGAATTAAGCGACTTGCCCAGGTCACACCAGTAGTAAGTGTCAAGTGTCTGACACTGGATTTGAACTCAAGTCTTGCTGACTTTAGGGCCGGTGCTCTATCCACTTTGCCACCTGACTGCCCTGTGGCATCCAGTCTTGTACTCTCATTTTTCAGAGATGGCAACTGAGGCACAAAGCAACTATAAGTTATAAATGACAATGATTGCCATGTAGTTTTGATTTGAGGTTTGTGAGATATTTTGCATGCATTTCTTCTTTTGAGGGCCGTAACAACTCTATGAGGTAGATACTGCAAGCATTATCACCCCCATTTTAAAGATGAGGAAATTGAGATTCAGAGGGATTAAGTGATTACCCAGGGTTACGTGATTTCTTAGTGTCAGAGGTGGAGTTTGGACCCATAGCTTCCTGAATCTAAGACCAGCGTGCTTACCACTATATCATACCATCTCATTACTTTGGCTTTTATTAAACCAACACAATCTTGGATGAAGACAGAAATTATTTTGTTTACCTTCTTTTTTAAATTAACTTTTGTTTATTTTTGGTTTACATCATTCATTTCCACGAGATTTTGAGATACAAATTTTCTCCCCCATTGTATACCCCTTCCCCCAATCTGCTCTCTCCTATATCCTCCCCCATCACCCCTCTGACTTTCCAGTAGGACAAGATGGATCTCCCTATCCTAGTGCCTGTATATCTTATTACCCAGTTGCATGTAAATAATAATAATAATATATATATATATATATATATATATATATATATATATTTAACATTTGATTGTTGAACTTTAAATTCTAGATTCTTTCCCTTCCTCCATTGTCACCCACCCCCACTGGAAAGACCAGCAATTCAATACAGGTCGTACGTGTGTAGTTATGCAGAACATCACACTAGACATATTGTGAGAGATTGATTATATGTCCCTCCTTCCTATCGCACTCCCCGCTTGTTCTGTTCTCTATTTTGTCCTTGTCCCTTTACAGATGTGTGTACTTCCATCAACCCTCTCCCCCACCTTCGCCTCCCCTCCATCACTCCCCCTCTCATCCCCGTCCCCCCTACTCTCCTGTGTGGCAAGATGCCCAGTTTAGAGTGTATGTCATTCCTTCCCTAAGCCAAGTTCAGTGAGAGTAAGGTTAACCTTTTCCCTTTTGCCTTCCTGTTCTTCCCCTTCATTATAAGTTATCCCTTGCCTCTTCTATATGAGATGATTAACCCCATCCTGGAAGACAGAAATTCTTAACTGTATTTAAATATAACTCCATATTCTTCAGTTCATCTAGCAGGGTGCTTGTCTCAGAGGAAATGCCCAATAAATACTTTAAATTGTAGTGTCTTAGAGGAGGAAGGGACATTTAGTGTAGATGGACTAGCTTTAAGTGACACAGCACCCCAGGGGGTTTCTCCTTAAGGAATAGTTTTTAGGTCTACAAACAATCTAACTTTGGTGGCTGTTAACAGCATAACCTGTCTTTTGGGCTTTGACGAGTATCCTGAGCTCCAAGGCTGTATCAGCAAGCACCCCAACACACCCAGGGTGGCTGCTAGCACAGGTTCTTAGATCTGCTTTTCTAAAGGAAAGCAACTCAAAATGGGTTAACAATCTTACTTTAATCGATCAAATATCATTTACCTAGTTCAGGGGGAAAAGTCGGCACCCTGAACTTCAGAGAATGCAAACATAAGTTACAAACAAACAGAAAAACAGATCAGCAGATGGCTTCCAGCGTCTGACCATCACATCAGTTACCTATT
>CM053582.1:355378614-355390008 GCA_028627135.1 Pseudochirops cupreus
AGCCACTTTAGCAAAGGGCCTAGGGGCAGGGAAGATCTTCAGATTCCCGTAACAAAGGCCTGTCCTAGAGAGCAGTGGAATGTGTCCGTATTCTTCTAGGGACAGGAAAAGCAACCTTGCCCAGTGGCCTGAAATCATTGGCACTGCTTCCAGGGCAGAGAGTACTGTGGTTATGACCAGTGGATATCCTGGATGTTAACCATGTTTGCCTCAGTTTCCTCATCTGTAAAATGACTGGAGAAGGAAATGACAAACCCCTCCAGTTATCCTTGCAAAGAAAAACCCCAAAGAGGGCCACAAAGAGCTGGGTACAACTAAAAAATGACTGAACAATTCTATCACACTCATATACTCAGCCTTTCCCTAGCAGCGGGCATCCCTCCCTTTTGTACATAGGGATCCTTCTCTTCTTCTTTGCTCTCTTTGGGGTCCAGACCTGGTAATGATGTTGCTGGGCCAAAAATATTTTTTAGAATTCCTGCCTCTGTCACACGAAGGGAAATTAAAAAACAAGTTTGAGAACTGCTTGGTACATGAAGGAGAGCCCGGGTGATAGCTGATGCAGCAGGCCTTGAATGCCAGGCAGAGGAATTCGCGGGGTGATGACAAGAAGGTGGCGGCTCGCATGCGTGGGCACGTTGAGGCTTTCAAAGTAATTTGCCAATAGTATTTTGCTTGATCTTCACAATGGTCCTGGCTGTTATTATTCTTGTTTCGTGGATGAGAAAATTGAGGCTGAAGGAGATTGAGTGGCAGGATTGGAGACTTAGAGATGGAAGAGGCTTTAGAGATGATGGGGGGGGGGGGAAACCTGCAGCCTCAAGGCCACAAGGGGCCCTCTGGGTCCTCGAGTGCGGCCATGTGAACCCAAACCTCACAGGACAAATCCCCTAAAAGGGTTTGTAAAGCTGGGACTCCCCGGAAGGCCACATGTAGCCTCCAGGCCACAGGCTCCCCCCCCCCCCCCCCATGACAGAGCAGAAAGTGTGCTGGCTGTGTAGAGTTGGAAGACACGAGTTCAAATCCCAGCACTGACATTGACTCTTGGTGTGACCTTAAGCAAGTCATTTCTCTTACCCAGAGCTCAGCTTCCTCCCCTGTCAAATGAGGATGTTGCACAAAGGTCTCCAAAGGCCCTTTTCCAGTCTATTATACTTCAATTTTGTGGTTTGAAAATCATAAAGATTCAGAGAAATCTTTGGTAGCGGAGCTCAGGGGTGAACACAGACCTTCTGACTTCTCACCATGTCATTATTTGCTCAGCCCCGGGGAGGCATTGGTGATTTTTGAGCAGGGAAGGAACGTGCAGGAGAGAAGACCTCCAGGCCCCACTGTTTGAGTCCCTATTGATTCTCCCTGATATCTGTATTTTGTGGAGACTCAACCAGAATGAAAAGCAGCAGGTGCTCAGGACGTAGGGAAAGAAAAACAGGGATGGGGAAATGGTCCCAGGGAACCTGAAGAGGAGACCACTCCCCATCCCCCCTTCCAGAGTGAGTGTTGGAGGTCAAGAAAAGGAGCCCTCCTCAACCCTCCTTCTCCATCATTCAGCCCAGGCTGCTGGCATCTCTGGAGGAGGCAGAGCTTTCTTCCCACAGAAGAAAGACCTCAGAAACAGTTATCCTTGGGAAGTGGAAGAATATTGGGATCCAGTGACAGCTGAGGACTGCTTGTACCTGGAAGGGCTAAGTGGTGGGCCCATCCCCAGGCATATGGGCTGTCTACCCACTTCTGAGGCTGTTCCTTTTTCAAGATTGCTGGGAACAGCTTGATTGGCCTGTGCTTCTCTCAGGGCTGAGACTTTCTGTTCCTCTCCTCCCACCCTCATGAGCTGCTCTGGCTGGCAGAGGAGATGAGGTTCATCAGAGGAAAACAGAAGCTGCTCCCCAGAAACCTAGCTCCCCTTTCTAGGGATTTCTTCCCTTGTCCCTTGTTAACATACATCAGAGGTGTGGAGGGGAGAAGGGTGGGCAAATTTCATAGTTATCTTCCTTGCCCGCAGTACCATCCTGGTCATCAGAGCTGACCTTTGCATATATATCCAGCTGGCCGTAGTGTAGGAGCTAGAATCCAGATGAGAAGACCCAAGACTGAATCCTGCCTCTGCCACTTCTAGGCTCTGAGATCTCAAACAAGTACAATTTACCTCTCTAAACATGCAAAAATGTTAGCCATACAAAGCAATGCAAACAAGAGTCTCTGCCCTTAGGGAGTTTAAATTCTAATGGGAGGGACAACATGTAAATAAATCGGTACCTACATGGAAGGTAACCCTGGCGGGGAGACTCTAGCTGCTGGATTGACTGGGAAAGCCTTCCTGTAGAAGATGGCATTTGATCTGACTCTTAAAGGAAGCCAAGGATTCTAAGAGGCAGAGGGAGGGAGGAGCACTCCAGACACTGGAGAACAGCCAATGCAAAAACATGGAGATGGGGAGTGCAGTGTTGCGTGTGAGCCCAGTGAGAATGCATGCCCTAGATATCCCTTGGGCTGTTGTGAAGACCCAATGAGATCGCATATTGTGAACCACAGCATGCCATGCAAATGGCAGCTATGTGCATTCAGTCTTGGGTGCTGGGCTGTGAGGAGGCAGCATGGTGCAGTGCCTTGGAGTCGGGAAGCCCTTCTTCTGACACACACTAATTAAATGGGTGAGTCACGACTTCTCCATGTCCTCAGGCGACTCTAAGACTCTATGTTGCAGATGAAGGAAGGAAAGAAGGAAACTGGCATTTATGGAGGACCTTCTATATTCCAGGCATTACAAGTATTTCATATGATCCTCACAAGGCCCTAGGAAGTAGGTGCTATTATTAGCCCTATTTTATAGCTGAGGAAACTGCCCAGTGACTTCCCAGGTCCAGTGACTTACCCAGTGTCACACACTTAGCAAGTATCTGAGGCTGGATTTAAACTCAGTTCTTAGTAAATGTCTGAGACTGGGTTTCAACTTGCCTCTTCCTGGCTCCAGACCCAGTGTTCTGTCCATGGTGCTACCTACCTGATCTGTTGGCATTGATAGCAGCAAGTGCTTATATGGATGAAACCCCGGGGGAGACCTTGCCCTTGCCTTTGTCCTCCCAGACAACAATAACACCCTCATGTGAAAGGTTTTCATTTGGGGGGGGGGGGGGCGGTGCACAGTGAGTGACATAGACATAGACCCTACTCTCAGGGGACTTGAAGCTGATGCCCTGGTACAGATATGAACACTGCCAAAGCTCAAAATGGACAAATCCTTCAGCAAATAAGCATGAACTGGACCAGGGATGATAGCAGCAGAAGGGAGGGCTTCTTACACTTTTCCACTCGAGACCCCTTTAGCACATCTTAAACTGTGGGTAGTGACCCCATACCAGGTGGACACTGGACCACCCCCAGCATAACTACCTGTACTGGGGCCCCTCATTTCTTTCCTCTGCCAGTGCTGCCAGCTCCTCCCCTGGATACCTGGGAATGCCTGGCAGCAGCTGGACCCAAGTGCCCCTCTCTAGTTTCAGGTGAGATTTCATTAAGAAATAATAATAATTTAAAAAGAAAGAATAATAACATTTCCTATAATTAAAAAGTGAATACCAGGACTGCCTTACATTTAAAAAATATTAATTTTAGTTTTTATTCTGAATTTAAACACCCAAAAGAATTGTAATTTACCTATATGTATGTAGTGGAACAGAAAAAGGGGATTACGCATGACTGCACAGATCTCTTTCCCTTGTTCAGGCTGCTTTTCTTTTTAAGTATCTAGTAAGATCAGCTTAGAGCTTTCAAAACTGTCCCGCTTGTCTAGCCTTCTTTATGACCTTTCTTATATTCTTCTCTCTCTCTCTCTTTCTCTCTCTCTCTCTCTCTCTCTCTGTCTCTCTCTCTCTTTCTCTCTCCATACACACACACATACACATATGCACACACACACATTTCATATATGTGTGTGTGTGTGTGTGTGTGTATGTATATATATATATGAGAGGCAATTGGGTTTAAGGGACTTGCCCAGGGTCACACAGCTAGTAAGTGTAAAGTATCTGAGAGTAGATTTGAACTCTGGTCTTCCTGACTCCAGGACTGTGTCACCCAGCTGCCTCTCTTCTCTGTATTTTTAAATGATTCCTCAGTGACTTTCTTTTCTTTCATTTTCTATCCTTATACTTCCATCTACCTTCATTGGTTTAAAAAAAAAAAAAGATGGACAGGGTGTGGCTAGGTGGCACAGTGACTAGAGCACAGACTCTGGAGTCAGGAGGACCTGAGTTCAAATCCAACCTCAGATACCTGACACTCTTACTAGCTATGTGACCTTGGGCAAGTCACTTAACACCAATTGCCCTGCCTTCCCCCCTCCAAAAAAAAAAAAGATGGACAGACAGACAAACACCTAGATACCTAGATAAACAGAGTTAGCATTTATATAGAGCTTTAAGGTTTGCCAAGTACCTTACAATATTATCTCGTTTGACCCTCACAATAATCTTGGGAGGTAAATGCTATTATTCCCATTTTACAGATGAGGAAATTGAACCAGACAGAGGAAAGAGATGGGGGGAGAGAGGAGTAAAAGGAAAGAAGGGAGAGGGAGAAGGAAGGAGAGAGGGAGGGAGGGGATAGGAAGGAAGAAAGGAAGGAAGGAAGGAAGGCCCTTATAACTATCTCACTTTTATTTTGTTGGAGACATTTGGGGTTAAGTGACTTACCTAAGGTCATACAGCTAGTAAGAGTCTGACGCTAGATTTTAAGCCTCATTTAAAAAAAAAAGACCTGCTCTAAGATCTTTTCTAGCTCTAAAACTCTCCATGAAAGCCACAAATTATAAAGATTATTAGAGTGCCATTATTCTGCATAAACTGGTTTAGGGAGATAAGACAAGCCTGGAGAAATACAGTGACTTCCCAGCTACTTAAGTTCCATTAACTTGGTTATCTAAAGTAATTTCTCTTATAAATTGTCCTATATATGCTTCTCCCAGCCTTCATGGGCTAACCCCTACTTCCAGTGTAGTAGAATTTCTTTAATAGATTCATTGTCCTCCCTTTCCTAAACGTCATGGTTTTGGAATCTTTTTTTTTCTTTTGGAGGGGAGAAGGCAAGGCAGTTGGGGTTAACAGACTTGCCCAAGGTCACACAGTTAGTAAGTGTGTCAAGTGGCTGAGGTCCGATTTGAACTCAGATCCTCCTGACTCCAGGGCCAGTGCTCTATTCATTGTACCACATAGCGGCCCCAATTTTGGAATCTTTCAGGGGGTGATTTACACATCCTCTGGGACTCCTAATTTTTAGGCAGCATCTGACCTGCTACATTTTCTGAGTTTCCCAGCTTGCCTGATTTGGACAATCCTTTGGCTATTTTTGTTTTGTTTTTCGAAATAGGTTTTTTGATACATGGTACACATTTTCCTAGTTCTCCAGTGCAGTGTTTCAAAATAGCCAACTTCAAGTCTGGCAGCTTTCTAATTCCGAAATGATTTCTGCTGTTCTCCCAGGCCTTTCTCCTCCCCCTCCCCCCAATACTTGGGTTCTTTCCTTTTTGATGCTTGTGTCAACCTCTTGTCGTCAGGGATTCTTGGTTTCCCTTAACCTGAGAAAACGTCAGAGCTAATCTTACTTGAGATCATTAGTTATGAAACCAGCTTAAAACTGCAGTAGGACTTTCAAGACACACTGTTTATACCTAGCCCATGTAAAAACAAGGCAAAACAAAACACAACCATGTTTTGCTTAAAACTCCAACTCAAACCAGTGTTAAGAGAACAATTTGCATCTTAGTAGATTGTATTTCGTGTTAGACTTCAGTATTGTCAATGTTAATTATTTACCTCAGTATGGGCTACCACCTTGATTAAAAACATGAAAGTATTTTAGGTTTTCCACAAATTCGTTTTAATGTTACCATTTTATATATTGCATGACTCGGAACCAACCTCTTCAAATACACTTCCATGTGCTAATAGTCTTGATCAAGGTAAAAATGTTTCCTCGACTCTACCATTAACCTTTGGAATGGAAGTCAGAGTAGAAGAGCAGTACGTGAATGGATAAGTGGCTTTTCCATAGTCAGGACTTCAGACTACGATGTGTTGACTTTATTTAGAGGCACAGAGGAAAGGACAGTAGCCTGGGATGTGGTAGGACAGGGTCCTATTCCTCATTTCACCCCTGACCACCTACTATGTGAGCTTGGATAAGTGATTCTATCTCTCTGGGCCCCATTTTCCTGTACTATAAGATGAACGGATGAGACTGTAGCTCTAAAGTCGCTTCTGTTATTAACATTTCATTAATTAAAACATATCAATGCTAAGTATATGTTAGTAGGAAGAAAGAAGACTACTTCATCCTTTTTAGGGTGTTATCTCTTGATATATTACCTTTCTTTTCTCCAAGAGTGCGGTATTGATGTCTTACTGGGGAGCCAGCTGCAAACTGGCCATCTTCCATAAAATGTCCCTTTTATGTGCAGTTTTTTGCTCCAACGTTAACCTCAGGTCACAAGATCACTGGATTTAGAGGCAGATGGAAACTTAGGTATCTGGTGTTTTCCTCTCCTGTTATAAAAGAGGCTAAGCAACTTGTTGCCCTTTTCTTTCCTGATTTTCTATAAACAACAGTCCTATATCTTGAAAAATACTCTGTTATAATCCAAAGGATACTTCATTTCCTACCATTTAATTCTCATGATGTAGAAGGAACCAGTTACTTGCTCATTTCAGTCCAAATCTTAACACAAAATGCTTCTAATTTGATTGATCCCACTTTAAAGGAATATTTTCTTTGATCAATAGTTGACAAATTGTTATGTTTAGAAGCCAATTCCCCCACTTTAAACAGACAATAAACCTGACATTTGTCTTTTTATACTTTTTCGCTTTTGATAAAAATGGAGGTAAGTCACTGAAATTCTGCTTGGAATATGGCTGGATTTCAGAATTTCTCTCAACTAATTTTAATATAATTGACTAATTAACCTAATTGCAAACTCCCACCTCTCAAAATATGAGAGCTTGTAATGTGAATATAAGAATGTGATAGAAATTTGGCCGTTGGTTAGAGAATCCTGAAAAATGTATGTGTGTGCACATGTATGTGTGCGTGTGCACACGCAAGTGTGTGTGTGTGTGTGTGTGTGTGTGTTTGTGTGTGCATGCACACATGCTACGCCAATGGAGAAAGTACCTCGGGCTCGGGTAGAACCCTTGTGCTTTCTATTTGCCCTGTTCTCAACTTCCAGGGAAAGAATAAGCATCACCAATTGTTCCTGAGTCCTTTGGCACACACATGCCTTCTTGCCCCACAGAAGAATTTCTCATTCCTTTTGTAAGTGTGGCATGTTCCATAAATCCCTTCAGTAGATACCCTTTTTGTGTGCCACTTGATATTACTGATGAGATAGGATCTAGCATATCCAGTGGGCTATTGTTCTGTAACCATAGCAATTCAAAATTTGGACCAAATCCCCACAGAATTAAATACACTTACTTGGAAAGAGACTGTTATACTTCCAAACATGTTTACCCTAAAACTATTTTCCAGACTTTTGTTAACAAAAATAGGGAGGATGAGAAATTTTGAGGTAGAGGTGAGAAGCAGCCAGTAGTCCTAATGGGGACATTGCTTTTTCTCCCATGCTACAGGCAACAACAGAGAAAGCCCCAGATCTCTGGAATAGTGTCTCTGCGCTGGCCCCTATGCAGTGACTATGGAGCTGATTTATTGACAGGAAGGAGAGCAAGAGCATCAAATATGACTTCTTTATGGTAGAGCTGTATAGCTGGGGGCCTGGGCCAGGGAGGAAGAGGACAGATCTCTTTCTTGGATGTTTTTTCCCTCTGTGTTTGCATTTTCCTGTATTGCATGTTCCTGAGGAAGTTTTGTGTGACATGATAGGCTGTATGTTGCCTGAGGTCTTGAGCGCATACACCAATGAAGATTTTGGGCGATGATGTTTGTCATAAGGTCAGAAGCAAGTACATTTTTGGTTGTATCTTCTGAGCCCTTTCTATTTCTCTTGGGACATGTCTGTGTCATAGTACCTTTGTAGTCAGAAGCTTTTGGATTTTCACAGCTTATTTAGAAATAATCATAAAGAGTTATAGACACTTGTGGATCACTGTAGTTAATGTAATATTCCTAATGTACATTTCAGAGACTCAAAAAAGGTCAATGACTGAGGCCCTATTACCTACAAAAGAAAATCTAAGCCATCTCCCCCACTATTCTAGGATATCCACATTCAAATTCTAACTATCTGTCCAACATTCCTTGAGACTCATAGAGGGTAAGTAACTTGGCCAAATATACATAGGGGATATCAGAGCTGGGATTCAAACCTTGGTCTTCCTGAGTTCAAGGCTGGTATCCCATCTGAGAGTCTATGTTGGCTCTTTGCTCTGTGAAATCTTTCTGTTCTTTAAAAGCCCAACTCAAGAAATAATCTTCTTCTGGGATCGCTCATGCTCTTCTTTGTGATCAAGTGAGGACATATTTGCATTGCACTCAGCACAGTCGCTGGCATGTAGTGGGCGCTTGTTAAATGCTTATTCATTTCACTTCTCTTCCCTATATATGTCTTGTATTCTATTTTATGTTCTACTTATCTGTGAACTGGTACTGTCCTCTTAGTAGACGATAAGCTCCTTAGGGCAGGGATGATGGCATTCTGCAGCCCTCACATCCAGTGTTCTGCTCAGTAAGTTGCAGGTGCTCAATGGATGTTTATCTCATTAAGCCAAGTGGATTGGAACAGGTACATATGAAAACAAAACTACACACATAGACCTGTCTGTGGAAGTACCTCGGGGGTCATTTAGTCCAGTCTCCCCATTTCACAGGTCAGAAAACTGAGGCACAGAGAGGTTAAGTGACTTGCCTGAGATCTTAAGGATGAGGAGACTTAACTCATTTCCTCTGAGTTCAGAGTCAGTGCTCTCTCCAAAACATTAGCTGTTCACGCATTTTAGATCGCTGTTTACATGCTAGATCGCTACATCCAATATTTGCATATTAATCACATCTAATTAGTTAATTACTAGTTATGTCTTGTTATTACATCTGATATGTACATACTAGACAGCTTTTTGTTCTTGTGATCAGTTGTGCCTGACTCTTCATGACCCCATTTGTGGTTTTCTTGGCAAAGATACTGGAGTGGTCTGCCATTTCCTTCTCCAGCTCATTTTAGAGATGAGGAAACTGAGGCAAAAAGGGTCAAGTGACTTGTCCAGGATCACACCGTTAGTGAATGTCTGAGCCTGGGTTTTAAGTCATGAAAAGAGTCTTCTCACTTTCGAGGCCAGTGCTCTGTCCATTGTACCCTCTAGCTACCCCATTAGACAACAGTAGTTATCTGTATAGAAGCAGCATGGTCTTGTGGATAGATAGCGAGCCTTAAAGTCATGAAAGCCTAGGTTCAAATCCTGCCTTTGACACGTCCTGACTATGTTACTCTGCTTAGGTCACTTAACTTCTCCATGCTACAAGCAAATCTCTAAGGCTATGGATGGCACATCAGTTTCAATTGTGCATGGAGAGAGGTAGTTTCTTCACCAGGAGTGCACTATAATAATGGAAATCCAAGATCTAGTCCAAAAGGGAAAAAGGGAACAATTTTTAGCCAGTTACTAATGACCCACAAATAAGTAAATTGTCTACATGTTCATTAAATTGAAAACAGAAACCCAGGTCTCTAAAGGACCATAGAAATTAAGTCCAACTGCTGCCTTTTATAGATGATAAAACTGAAGCCCAGAGAGGTTTGTTTGCTGCCACGAGACTGTGCAATAGATTGAGCGCTGGGCCTGGTTCAGGAAGACTTCAGATCTCAGCCTTAGACATTTACTAGCTGTGTGACCTTGGGCAAGTCAGTTAGCCTCTGTTTGCCTCGGTTTCCCCATCTATAAAATGCCGATAATAACAGCACCTACTTCCCAGCGTTGTTTTGAGGATCAAATGAGAGATGATTGTAAGGTGCTTAACCTAGTGCCTGGCACGTGGGAGATGGTTAATAAATATTTATTTCCTTCCCTCCCCTCATCCCTATCTCCTTAAGGGCAGAACAGAAATGTCAACATAGGTACAAATTATTCATATGTTGAAAATTAATGGACTCTCTCTGCTTGGCGTGTTTAGCTAGAGAATGCAATTAGAGGATAAATAGGTTTTTGGAGTAGTGATAGAGTGAGGGGGAATCCCGGAAGCTCCCTATTTGTTAAGGATGAGACCCAAGAGAGTCATCAGGTCTATTGCAGTCAATCCAAAATGTTATTCCTTTTATGAAAGGCACTGAAATGTATGATGAGGCATCAGCCTCACCCATCTCTTGCCAGATGCAGGTCTGACTGGAATCAAGATGAAATGAGAGGAGGCAGAGAAGTCAGAGGGAGAGCTTGTCTTAGGATCACATCATAAGCAGGTGTCTGGTCCCTGCTGATGAGTTCTCACACTTGGAAAATCTATTTGCATGTTATATGTGATGGGGGCGAGCCATAGTTTCACCTAAAAAGACATGTCGTCCTAGCCTAGCATACTAAACACCAGAGACAGAGAGAGAATGGAAACAAGTGGAATAAATCAGGATGATGTCTGGCAGTAGAAAAACATCCTCCAGCTTCCACATATGGCACATGAATTAGGTTTCCAGAAAATCAACATGGGGGTCAGGGGGGTCACCCCAGTGTCCTGAGAACTGGAGGTTTTCCTTCTTTTATGTTTCTCCTCCATCTCAAGCAAGATGATGCCTGCTTTGCCCCTTTGGTCATTGAGAAAAGCAAGTAGAGGGAGCTGGAAACCCAAAGAATATGTATGTGTATCTACACACACACGCATGCACACATACACACGCACACATACACACACAAAGGTGTGTATATATTATATAAATAGCTTTACATTTCCACTTATCAGCCCTTTTCATATCCGTGTGAGAAGATATATATGCATATATGTATGTATGCATATACATATATATACATATCTGTGTCTAGACATATGAATCTATAAATTATATGTATGTATAGAGGTATATATCTGTACATATATAAACACAGAGAGGTCCATCTACATACATATAAATGTTTATAAATAAATGACATAGAAACACACATACAGAAGTATATGTGTGTATGTCTGTACCTGTGTGTATGTATGTGTGTACATATAGATAATGTATGTGTGTATGTCTGTGCCTGTGTGTATGTAGGTGTGTACATATATATATAATGTATGTGAGTATGTCTATGCGTCTGCATAAAGATATAAAATACCACCCCATCATGTACATGTACATCTATATACCTCTGTATGTGTATGTATATATGTATATATCTCTTCATATATATAACATATGTATAACATTCATATATAACATCTTCATATATAACATCATATATATAACATATATATCTC
>CM053582.1:355390108-355414218 GCA_028627135.1 Pseudochirops cupreus
ATATATATCTTCTCTGCCTCACATAGATATAAAAGGGGCTGATATTTGGAAATATGAAGCTTTCAGGACGTTAGCAGATATTGAAACCATAACTTTATGAAGCCAAGGAGGGAAAAAACACCCTCTGTCTTTGTAAGGAGCACTTGCAAAGATACATTTCTTTGGTCCTTAGGAATGAAATCCCTTTCATTTTTAGCATGCAGCATCATGTTTTTGCACTCTCTCCATCTTAGAAAGTAAGTGCCTAGAATTACAGTTATTATTATTAATTACATTACAGTTATGATTACAGAGTCCCTAGACAGAGTACATATCCCAGAATTTGAGGACAAGACCAGAAAATAAAACTCAAGCTAATGAGGATTTTTATAACATTAATGAGACTGGCCAGTTACAAAAGTATCCCACCCTACAAGATGGTATTTGAGTTGGTTTTCATTGGGATGGGGGGCGGGGGGGATGGCAAGAGGCTGGGTAATTCCAGAAACCAGTGGTTAGCTGATCAATGTTTAACAACCAGCCCTCTAAAAAAAAGAAAATGTGTCCACAAGACTCTTGTAAGTTCTATTGGCATTAATCACATTTTCCCCGTCATTTTTAAAGTCTAGACTGATGGGTGTCAAGCTTAAACAGAAATGGAGCCATTAAATGGCACATAAGGATCCCTGTGGGCTGTATTACCTGTTTTATAGGATTTTAATTTATTTTTAAAATATTTCCCAGTTACATTTTAATCGTTTTCAGCAGCACCCAGGAGTTTGTTGTGTTTGACACATCTAGTTTAGACAACTAACAAAACAATCAAGCAAGCCCTGATCTGTAGCACGTTTCATTTTCTGGATGTCACTATACCCACTGGCTCCAGAGCTGGTTCCAGCTGATTCCAGCACAGTCCTGCCTAACCTGCCTAACCATCCCTCCCCCTGGTCTCCCACGGAGGCAGAAGTTTAAAGAGCCAGTTTGGGACACTGGAGAGACGGCTCAGTGTTGACTCAGGAAGACCTGGCTTCAGACTCTGCCTTCCATACTCACCAGCTGTGTGGCCTTGAACACGTCTATTACTTCTTCTTCCTCCTCCTCCTTTTCTGAGCTTCAGTTTCCTCGCTTTTAAAATGGAGCTGGTCGTGTCTATATTTCTTACTCCACAGGGTTATAGTAAGACTGAAATGAGATAATGTGAAAACAGTTTCTAGAGCTTAAAGCGTGGTACGAATGTCAGCTATTGCTGGAGCAGTTATGATTACATGGACAGCTGTAGGCTTATGACCGCCAGGTTCGGTACCAGAAGGGACTTGAGAAACCGTCCAGTTCAGCCTCCCATGTTATACAGGAAGAAGGTGAAGTTCAGAGAGAGCTTCATCATTTTTTCCCCAGTATCCCAGAGCTAGTAAGTAACAGAACCTAGATTCGGATCCAGTTTGTGCTGACTCTAAACGTAGTGTCCATTTACATTTCACATTTTGTCCCCCCCTAATCTTGGCATCGCTTAAGGGGGTGGTTTTCTTGGAGTATTGAGTGTGGGAGAAGTCTGTCTAGCGCCGTCTAGTGGAGAGGGTGCTCTGAGCAGTCCATCAGCCTGTCTCTTCTGATCCATCCATCAGCAAGCATTTATTCACACCTACCACATCCTGAGTTAGGTGTCACAGTGGATCAAACACCTGACCTGAAGTCAGGAAGACTCCTCTTCCTGAATTCAAATCTTGCCTCAGACACTTACTGGCTATGTGATCCCAGGCAAGTCACTTAACCCTGTTTGCCTCAGTTTCCTCATCTGTAAAAAGAGCTGGAGAAGGAAATGGTAAAGCACTCCAGTATCTTGGACAAGAAAACCCCAAGTGGCATCACAAAGAGTTGGAAAACAACTCAGCTGAAAAACAACTGAACATCAAAAGACTATATACTGAGCGTTATGCTTCTGATTCACTATTATTGACATTCCCTTAACTTCTGTATTGTGGAAGTCACGACTGACTTCTTAGAATGTCAGCTCCTGGAGAGTGGCAGTGGTTTCATTTTTTTTTACCTTCATTATCTTTGGTACCTGTCACATTAATAGGTGTTTAATAAATGCTTATTGGTTGGTTGATTGACTCACCAAAGGAAGAAATCACAGTAGAGGAGAGAGCCCCCATTGGGTAACATCTTTTTCTCGGGTAACACACATTTTCTACACTCTGGAGGGGAGCCTTTTGTCATCTCATTGGAAGTCCATCATTGACTGATCAGCCATAAGACTGAGTCAGGACCAGGATTACATTTTCTGGCTGATTCTATCTATCGTCAGGGACCTTAAGAGGCTGTGGGTCATAGTTTACAAGATGAGGGACTTTGATAAGCAGTGGAGTGGGCTGGGACCCAGGGCTAGCCTCGGATACTGGTTGTCACAAAGTTAAGAGTTAAGTGTTTAGAACTAGGTGAACCAAGGTAGAGAAAGTCAGAGTAAATCCATGGGTCAGAGACTGATAGGCAAGCCAGAGTCAGGTCCTGTAGGAATAGTAAAGCTCAGACAGAGCTCCGTGTCATGGAGTCAGAGATTTAGAGCTAGAAGGAAATAGAGAGGTCATCAAATCTAACCCCCTCCTATTAGAGATAAGGAAACTGAAGCCTAGAAATGTCCAGCAGATAAGTGTCTGAGGCAGGATTTGAACCTAGGTCCTCTGAACAAGGTGTTATTTTCTGATGCCTGCTGCTGGGGGCCCTTTTCACAGGAGTGGGGATCAAGCTCAGTCAGAGAACCTGAATCTCAGAGGTATATCATTGCTCAGAGCATCTCTGTGTCTCTTAGAGGAGCAATAGCTTCCATTATGGCCCCTCATGAAGACCTCTGGCACATGAATGAACTCCTAGCTGCCTCTCTCTAAAGGTCAGAAGCCAGAGCCTCATAGAACAAACACAGAGACAAACATGAAGAAACAGCAGACTGCTGCCACTGAGATATGGCCGGCCTCTCAGAACCACTTGATTATTTTCTCCGCAACAGAACTATAAATCTCCCGGAGGAATGTCAGCCTTTGACAGCCTTCCACCCATGTGATTTGGTCTTCCCCCCTCCCTAAATGCATTCTCTTTCCTTACCCAGAGGGTGGGGGGATTGGAGCTTCCAGAGCTCATCTCTGCTGGGTAACTAACCCCAGAGCTATGCCTCTGCCGCAGCACTCACTGCTAATGCCAAAAGAGAGAATTGGCAGAAGGCAGATGGACAGGGACCAGGAAAACATAATTATTGGGGGGGGGGGGGCCCAAGGGTGACAGTCAGGAAATAAGACCCGTCAGAGTCGGGATCATAGGATAACGACAATAGTGACAACAATAACATGGAACCGACTCTGTGCCAGGGACTGTGTTGAGCCCATCACAAATATTATCTCATTTGATCCTCACAACAACCTTGAGAGCTATGTGCTGCTGTTACCCCCCATTTTATAGTGGGGGACATCAAGGCAAACAGACGTTAAGTGGCTTACACAGAGTCACATGGGCGCTAAGGGTCTGAGGCCAGATTTCATCTTTGGTCTTCCCGACTGCAGGCCCAGGGCTCCATCCATTGCACCAGCCGGTGGCTGGGAGGGGCCATAAAGACCATCAAATCCATCCTACTCATTGTACAGAGGAGGAAGGAAAACCCAAAGAGATTAAGTGACTTGCCTGTGGTCACTCAGATTGTAAGCAGTAGAGCTAAGATTCCCTTTCCAGTGTACCAAACTGCCCCCCAAGAGGGGAGGACAAAGCCACCAGGAGACCAGAGGCAACGAGTCAGCAGCACCAACCTCCCTCCCCCCAAAAAAAACCCCAGCCTGGGCAACTGAACTTGGCTTGTTGTGTTAGGGTCTAGAGCCACATTGTGTGTATGATCACTCCCAGCAGGACTGGACTGAACCCTGCCAGCAATCAAGAGCACCTGTGTTGGTCAGCATACTAGTGACCCATTAGTAAGTGCTAAGTATGTGCCCGAGAAATGCCTCCTCTTGGATAAATACAAAGAGAGGCAAGAAGCTGCCCACGCTCCCTGCGAGCTCCCGTTCCGATGGAGGTGATATGCCCAGCGTCTGGGGACGCAGGAGACAGAGACAGAGCATGGAGGGCAGCGTATGGAGGGAGGGCATGTGGACAGGGCAGGGCAGCAACTTCTGTGAGCACAGAGACCCAAGGCACCCGCGCCAGGCTCGGCTGCTTGTTTATTGAGTCATCAGCCAGCGTCTGCTGTCGTTTGACTCTTCGGAATGTGAATGCGCGGTGTGCACATTTGTTCTTTGTGTGGGTAAAACTTTGACATTGTGGCTTTCCTTTAAAAAAATAACTGAAATCCTTTTAAGATCATTTAAAATTAGAAAGAGAGGTAATACGGCATAATGGATAAAGAAATGGGTTTTGAGCTGAGTTCAAATCCTGCTTCTCACACGTCTGGCCATATGACCTTGGACAAGTCTCTTAATCTCCCAGTGCTCTGCCAACTCTCTAAGACTGTGAGTAAGGGAGAAAGTGCCATCCTGCGTTGTGAGAGGGAGGCTCCTCACTCAGGAGGTCCCTGTACCAATGAAATTGTTGTCTAGTCCCTGTCCTTTAAAATTAGAAAGCACTTTAACATACTTTATCTCTTTTGAGTCTTACAGCTCTGTGAGGCAGAATGGGGGTCAGGGAAGAGGGAGGAATTCATACCTGTAATTTCATTAGTGTAGAGAATGCTGATTGAAGAACTCTTTCCCCACAATACAGAGAGTAGCTAGATGATACAGCGCATAGAACATCAGCCCTAGAGTCAGGAGGACTTGAGTTCAAATCTAACCTCAGACACTTGCAAACTGTGTGACCTTGGGCAAGTCACTTAACCTTGTTTGCCTTAGTTTCCTCATCTGTCAAATGAGTCGGAGAAGGAAATGGCAAACCAATCCTGTATCTCTGCCAAAAAAACCCCAAATGACGTCACAGGGAGTTAAACACAACTGAAAAAAACTCAATAACGAGATTGAGAGGAGTTCTATTACAAAGCCCTTGAAACTTGCCTGGGGCAATGGTTTACACAGCTGGTCTGTGTCCAAGCTTGACCAGTTATTATTCCCATTTTTCAGGAGAGAACACTGAAACTCAGAGGGATCAGGTGGTTTGCCATTGGTCCTAAGCTCGTAAGTGTCTCAGTCAGGATTCACACTCAGGTCTTCCTGACCACATCTAACCCTCAAGCCACACTGTGACCGCGTGTGTCCCCTGCATTTGTGGTCTCAGAAGAGGAGGTCATGGGTGTAATGAGGCTGTGAAGGTATTTTACAGACTTTCATTTTCCCAGTTTTTATAGGGATACTTTTACTGGGCGTTTTTCTCCATTGTTCTTGAACGAGCACATTTGGGATGGAATGGAACATTAGAGCTTTTAAGGCTTCTCAGGGAGCTTATCTAGTTCAGTCCTTTCCTTTTATAGGTGATGAAATGGAGGCTTGGCGTGATTAAATTGCTTCCCAAGGTCACGTAGTTAGTTGGTGGAAGATCCAAGACTAGAAAGCTGACCTGACTTAGTTCTTATTTCTTGTGCTTTAAGAGGCGCTTTCTTCGCTAACCCAAACTGATACTTGTTAATTAGTTTGTTGTTCAGGAGGTCTAACCACCCCTTTCCCCTGTCTTTATTTCTACCCTGACTTCAAATTTGATCTGGCATACTAGCTGTGTGACCCTGGACAAGTCACTTAACCCTGTTTGTCTCAGTTTCCTCATCTGTCAAATGAGCTGGAGAAGGAAATGGTGAGCCACTCCAGCATCATTCCCAGATAACCCAAATGGGGTCATGAAGAGTTGGATGTGGCTGAATCACAACAATACCTCCGATAAACAGCTCTCCTGAGTAAAGGCTATTTCTGGGGGTGGCAGACTTGTCATTTTAAGTGTCCTTGGCAAAGATTCTGAGTAGAAGAGCATCACCTGTGCCGACCCAGAGTGAGTGACCCGGATGCTGTCTGTGTAAATTATTCCTCATACCGAATCTTCCAGAAAGAGAAGATAACAATCTGCTTCTGAGTCAGAAGGAACTTTAGGTACAACCCAGTCCATTCTGAGGAGTGAAAAGGTGCCATGACTTGCCCAACATTACTCAGCCAGTTCGTGGCAGAGCTGCAGCTCTGGCACCTCTGGGCTGAGGTCGAATGGGTCAGCCTGACCCTGGCCTCTCTCTGCTCCTGAATTCCTGCTGAATCAGGCAGATGGGGAGAAGGGGGAGGAATGGAAACTTGCTGTGTTCACGTCACGGAAGTCCATTTAAGAGCAGGTTATGAAATGCCCAGGACGATGTTCTCTCTTCTTAGTTTGTGATAGGAAATCAACTACCAATTTATCAATCAGCCAGTCACCAAGCATTTTATTAACTGTCTGGTCTGCAACTGGTTCTGGGGCCATTTACAGGCACAAAATGGGGAGGCTTTGCTTTTAGGGAGCAAAAAAGGGGGCCAAAAAGAAGCAAACACAAAATGTACACTAAGAAAGACAAAGCAATGGCGGGAGGAGGTGTTCAGTCACCTGGAGATCACAGGGCTTGAGCATGAAGTGACCTCAGAAATCATCGTAGTCTTCATTACAGATGGAGAAACTGAAGCCAAGAAATGTGTCCGAGATCATGTAATTAGTAAGCTTCAGAGGCTGGATTTGAATCCAGATCCCCTGATTCCACTGGCAGCGCATTTTCCACTATACCAGAAAAGGCCTCATGTAAGAAAGAACACTTGAGTGGAAACACTTTTTGAAATGCACTTAATCTATGAAAATGTTTGGTTGTTTGCTGTGGGAAGAGGGAGAATGTTGCCCCCATGTATACACAAACAGACAGACACACAGACACAGACCCACACAGACACAGACACAGACACACAGACAGACAGACACACAGATACACACACCCCTCTCTCCAAGTAGCCTGGATTTGATTATCTTAAACAAAGAGTATACTGTGGTCATCTGTCCAATTTCTGAAGAGGGAAAGAGATCAGAGACAGAGACTGGGACAAGGAGAGTAACAATCCTGAGCCCTGAATGTTGAAGGAAAGTATCCAACTTTGTATCCTTAGGCTAGTGGCTTCAGGACTCTGGGTCATGGTTTTGTTCTGTGAAAAAAGGAAAGATCAGATGAGATGATCTCTAAGGCCTCTTGCAGCCTTAACCCTCTGCATATGATTTTTTTTTTCTTTTTGTAGGGGGGAGGGCAGGGCAATCTGGGTTAAGTGACTTGCCCAAGGCCACATGGCTAGTAAGTGTTTAGTGTCTGAGATCACATTTGAACTCAGGTCCTCCTGACTCCTGGGCTGGTGCTCTGTTCACTACACCACCTAGCTACCCCTGTGTATGATTTTTTTTTTGAAGAGGCAGGAATGAGACCCTCTTAGAACTGAAGGATTGTTCTAAGGATCGTAGATGTTGAGCAGGAAGGGACCTCCGAGGCCTCCTGTCCCAACCCCCTCTGTTACAGATGAATAAACAAAGCCGAGATTAACGGTACAGCCTCTGTGTGGTCTGTGAGGCAGTCCTGGATTTTTTATTTTTAATTGTTTGTTTTGTTTTTTTAATCAGGCATCGAGTTAATCTGTGAGAAGGACATCGATCTTGCAGCCCAAGTACAAGAGCTCCTGGAGTTTCTCCACGAGAAGCAACATGAATTGGAGCTTAACGCAGACCAGACCCACAAACGTTTGGAGCAGTGCCTGCAGCTCCGGCACCTCCAGGCTGAGGTCAAACAGGTCAGCCTGGCCCTGGCCTCTCTCTGTTCCTGAATTCCTGCTGAATCAGGCAGATGGGGCGTGGTGGCAGGGGGGTGGAAACCTTCTTTGTTCGCATCCCTAAATTCTATTTAAGAGCAGATTACAGCAGATGCCACTGAGCAGATATATTTGTAGCTTGCTATTTGCTTTAGAAAAGGATTTCTCACAAGGTTCTTTTCAAAAACTTGGCTTCTCTGGCACGTTTGCTGGTTTAGAGATCCATAACTTGATTGGGCAGCAAGGTGGCACAGTGGATAGGGAGTTGGGCCTGGAGTCAGGAAGACTTATCTGACCTCAGACACTTGACTGTCTTTGTGACCCTGGGCAAGTCACTTAAGCCTGCTTGACTCAGTTTCCTCATCTGTACAATGAGCTGGAGAAGGAAATGGCAAACTACTCCAGTGTCTTTGCCAAGAAAACCCCAAATGGGGCCATGACTGAAAGGAGTCAACAAAAACCACAAAAGCTAATTGGTGAGGACAGGAAACTGCTTGTCCCTGTGTCAGCACTATCTCAGACTAACACTGAGTGAGCGATGGTGGCGTAAGAGAGAAGAGTTAGGTGCCACCTCCTGATCACGAGTAAAGAAAGAGGCTTCAACTCGTGAGCAGTGCAGGAGGTCCTGAAATGCATAACATAGCTTTAAGCTTTAATACCCTTTTAAAATGGCTTACTTAAGCTATTAAAACATAAAACTGCATTAAAGCTTTAGAGGGCCTCTGTGGAAATCTACAGAAAAGAGGGACTTGGTTTGTGTGCGCCAGGCACTGTTTTAAGCTGCAGAGAAATGCGAAGATGACACATAGGATCTGGGATAAGGGCCCTTGGAGATTATCTAGTTTTAGACCATCTAAAGTCATCTGAACCCTGGTTTTACAAGGGAGGAATCCAAGGCCCAGAGACGTTAAGTCACTTGCCCAGGGTCACATCATGGTACTGAATAACAGAACAGGTCTTTGAACTAGAGACAACTAACTCCTGAGCCAAAATCAGTCATGGCCCCTACCTTCCAGGAACTTGGATCTTATTGTTGAATCCTCTCCAGCCATTCCTGATTCCATTTGGGGTTTTCTTGGTAGAGATACTACAGTGGTTTGCCATTTCCTTCTGCAGCTCATTTTACCGACGAGGAAACTGAGGCAAACTTAGTTAAGTGACTTACCCAGGGTCACACAGCTAGTAAGTGTCTGAGGTCAGATTTGAACTCCTGACTTCAGGTCCAGCAGTCTGTGCACTAGTACACTACTGCACCACCTAACTGCCCCGCACTTTAAAGCCTAGCAGGAGACCAAGATAGGATAAGCTACTTACAAAACAAATTGGGATATGGTAAATTCATAGAAAAGCCACAAAGTAAGTGCCGTAAGGAATAAGAAGGCAACTAGAACATTTTCAGCCAAGAGGAATCAGGGAAAGATTCGTGAAGTAGTCTAGGAAGTATTCCTGGAAGAAGCAGATTCTCCTAGTCTGAATGAATGATGGGTGACAAAAAGCCTGGTGTGGCCTCTGGCAGGGAGAGCGGGTACGAGAGCTATCCTGGGATAAAGCTCAGAGGTGGGAGTGGTGTTCATGGAATAAATGAGGTTCTCTCACACTTAGGAAAAGAGATTAGTACAGCATTAAAGAAGGAGAGGAAAGTGACAGACAGGCTCTTTTTTTCCCCTCAGATGGGGAAATAGGAAATACTGAAGCATTCTTGGCTATAATCCTACCTCCAGATAACCTTTTGCCAAAATTATATCATGGAAAATCTCTACAGCTCTAAGTTGTGGAGAAGGTGGCAACCTGAGCTGGTGGAAGGGCTTTCCTGTCCAGGAGTCCCCTATAACTAATTCCAACCTTTATCTCCATTCCATAGGAGAACCCAGAGGCCATGTGATTAAACCTGCTTGTTTTGAAGCTGCCTCTGCAGATATGTCACCCTCTCTCATCTTATTTGCTTTCTCGGAGTTAGGCCATCATCTCCCCCTACATCCCCACTTTTCTCAGATCTCATGTAACAGCCCATGTGTCTAAAGCTGCCCTCTCTCTATCCAGCCCACTCGTGCGTCTGAGTGGGACCCGGCCATTGCTTTTTCCAGTTTGATGACTTCCTCTCTCCTCTCCTATTTTCAGGCTGCTATTTTGCCAGGGAGAGTCTTCTTTAGTAATGGGCACAAACTGTCCTTTCCTGTTCTCACCCATGGAGCTTTTAGTTCAAGCCCACACATGTCTGCAGCAGATCGTTTGCTCGTTTCCAGGATGTGTGACGCATGCAGGTTTAGAGCAGAAAGAGCAGTTCTGTTTTAAATAGCTCTTTTCTTTTTAATTGCAATAAACCCACAGAATCCTGGGGTCTAAAAAGCATCTCAGAGGTTATCTAATTTAACTCAAAGCATGTAATACCTTAGACAAGTGGTTACTCGCCCAAGACTGAAGCCCAGACTACATGCGGAACAATCGAACATTCTACCTGTCTCCTCACCCCCCTCTCAGGCTAAAATAGTTTGATTGTCTCCAGTCATGAATGAATGAATCATAAGGCACTCATTGAGCAGTTACTACCTGTGCCAAGCATGAGGAATGCACATATAAGCAAGCCCTCAAGGGGCTATGTTATAACAGGGAAGACAACACAAAGGGAAGCTTGACAGTGGGGAAGGGCTGTGGATGTCATCAGAGCCCTGTGACCTGGGCTCAGAGTCAGAATTGGGGTGTGGGGCTGGCTGAAGATGGTTAGAGGAGAGACATCATCGTCTGGAAATGATCTGGAAGTGATGTGAAGCCCCATTTCTAAGCAAGATATGGTGAAGGCTCACCAAGGAAACAGAGGCAGAGTCCAGATAGATTGGAAGATTCACAGACGACATGTTCTGGTGTAAACAGAGTGCACGGGAAGGGAAGAAAAGGATGGATTCCAGATTTCCTTGTAACTCTCAAATGGCCCTCAGACTCAGAAAACAAGTGCTTTTGGGTGACGTCATGAACACTGCCATCTCAGAGATATTGTTCCTCTAGTCCAGAGAAGAACCCGTTAAGACAAGGACGCTTGAGATCTGAATGGAAGGCCCCAGAACTCATCTCCCAGATCCTTCAGGCCATCCCTCCTCCACCTCTTCGTTTCTCGTGTCTTAGCTGGCCTTACAGGGCAGCCAAGCAGAATGAGTCTCTTTAGCTTGGTTGCGGCCCATAGTAAGTATTCAATCACTTTTTCATTCACTTTCTCATTTCTGGTATTGTGTAGAAGATGGAACATGAACTGAGTTTTTGAGGTAACAAGGAATTCTAAGAAATCGAGGCAAGGAGAGCTTTCTAGACATGAGGACCAGCCGGTCCAAAGGCAAGCAGAGTCGTGTGTGAGGAGCAGCAAGGAGGACTGGAGAATAGAAGTCACTCTCTTACATTCACAGGCAACAAGAAACAGACCTATCACTTGGAATCACTTGGAGCCCCATCATCAGAAACTTAGAGCTTTTCCACTACAAAGTCACGATCAGAGCCATCTAATGGCTCGCTGTACTCCAAGATAGAGCCTGGGGGACAGAGCACTGGGCCTGCAGTCAGGAAAACTCATCTTCCTGAGTTCAGATACTTTCCAGCTGTGTGACCCTGGGTGGCTCATTTAACTCTGCCTGCCTCTGTTTCCCCATCTGTAAAATGGGCTGGAGAAGGACATGGCAAACCTCTCCAGTATCTTTGCCAAGAAAGCCCCAAATGGAGTCAAAGAGTTGGTCACGACTGAAAAAAACTGAACAACAAGAAACAACAACACACTCCCAGACTGCTGAGAAAGGTGCCACCATGACTTGGTGTGTCTGTCACTAGGCCTCAGGGGAAGACTGCTAAGAGAAACAGTATGCCCCAGAGGAAAGAGAGCTGGGTCTGAGGCTAGAGGTCCCCAATGGAATTCCTGGCTCTGCTGCTTACTGCCTAAGTGACCCTGGACAAACCCTCTGCTGCCACTGGGCCCCCGATACCTCTTCTATGAAATGACAGGGTTGGACTTGGCCTCTGGGATCTTTCCCTGCCCTCCACCCATGACTGTGCGCTCCTCTGACTCAAAGTGCTTAGATTTTCTCCTGTGACCTCCAGACTATTCTTTGTGAAAGATGTTTCCTAGTGTTAAGTCCCTGGAGTCCAGGGTCACCCAGTAAGTGTCTGAGGTCAGATTTGAACTCAGGTCTTCCTGATGCCAGGCCCCATATTCTATCCATTGAGCCGCCAGCTGCCTGCCTTTTCCTACCCTCTGCCTTATTTTTTCTCTTCTATCCCCAATCTCCAAACACTGTATCACAAGAGCCTATATTTGGACTTAATTGGAAGAAGTACATGCAATTTCAAAATTAATGCAATATGTGACAATAATTAGAATGATATATGAAAGAAAGTTGTCTGGTCCAGATAAGGTGATGGTAGACTTCTAGGCCAGCAAAGTGGCACCATAGTGCACAGGGCACCAGGCCTGGAGTCAGGAAGACTCGTGTCCCTGAGTTCAGATCCAGCCTCGGACACTCCTAGCGGTGTGAATGAAGCTGATGACTCTTACTTGGAGGCGAACCCCATGCTTGCAGTCTCTTGTTGACTTCTCTCTCAACCTGAGGTGCTTGAAGGCCACAGAGGATGCAGAACCAAGGTCTCCGTGTACCCTGCTTTGGGACGTACTGAAGTCTGAGTAATCTGATAGCAGCAATGAATCCATTTTAACTGAAAATTCATAGCAATGATAATAGTGGTAGTTAAACTTTGCATTCACATAGCACTTATAAATTTCCGAAAAGGTTTTCACACAGGAACACAGATATAGAGCTAGAAAGAACCTCAGTGGTCATATAATCCAACACTGTCATTTTTACAGAGGAGATCATTTTTACAGAGTCTGGGGAAAGGGGGAGTCGAGTGACTTGCCTAAGGTCACACAGATAGTATGTATCCAATGTGGGATTTGAATCTAGGGCCTCTGACTGCATCAGCGCTGTATCCCTTGCAGCATTCTGCCTATGACTTCATCTGATTCCTTGAACAATACTCTGGGACAGCTGGCAAGATTCTTGTTTTCCAGATGAGGAAACCAAAGCATTGTGTTATGAACTACCTTGTCCCCACATAGGGGCAGAGCCAGGGCTAGAATCCAGTTTTCCTCCATGTCAGTCCAGGGGGTCTTTTGATAGTGCTTTGACATCTTAATTCTGGCATCATTCCTGGCCTGTTGCTCCAACAGAAGGAGGTGAGAGTTCCATCACAACCACAATACAATTCAGACCAAAAATTCTTCTTGACCTCAGCAGGAATTTTCTCAAGACAATCGTCCTGGTAAATATCTGGACATGTTGGGCGTGTCAGAGGGGTCTCTGAGAGGCTGCTTGTGTTATCATTCCTTAGTAACCTGGCAATTATTCACATCAGCAGAGGGGAACAGTGGATCCCCAAACAGCAGATAACATGAAAGTCATTTCCCTCTGACTTTCATAGACTCTCACAGTTGGAAATGTGTGGTGTTGTTATGGCAACAACAGCAGATTTACCATCCTAATTACGTTCTTTTCTAGTCAATATTGAAATGAGTTTGTCCGCTTTGAACACACACACATCCACCAGGTGATGGGGGAAGGGATGGACCAGGAGCCAATTTGTCATCCAGAGGAAACAGATAATCTGCACATGGCTAATCAAGAGCTGTCTGGAGCTAATTAAGAAACAGCCCAATCCTCTGTCCCCTAGACCGGAGGTTAAGGAGAAGTCAGGCAAGAGAATGCCTTCTTTCATCCTGCCCCATCGTCCTCACTGCTATGAGAGTAGCAGAACAAAATGAGGCCTTTCCTTTGCTTCTTCCTTGTCCAACACGGTGCGTGTCTTCCCCGGATATACCTGGAAGGAAAGAATTGAGGGTGGCTGTCAATACTCCTCAGAAAACATTTATTAAACATCTCCTATGTGCAAAGCTCTGGGAATGTGAAAATAAGGCAGACCTAGGCCTGTCCTCAAAAAGCTTCTAATCTAGCAGGAGAAATCAGAACTCCTCCCACTATACATGCATACATACATACATACAGATATGTGTATGTGTATCATATACATTACACACACACATACACTCACACATATATACAGCCATATATACATAGCTAAGTGGCACAGTGGATAGAACACTGAGCTTGGAATCAGGAAGACTCATCTTCCTGAGTTTAAATCTGGCCTCAGACACTTACTGACTACGTGACCCTGGACAAGTCACTTAACCCTATTTGCCTCAGTTTCCTCATCTGCAAAATGAGCTGGAGAAGGAATGGCAAACCTCTTTAGTATCTCTGCCAAGAAAACCCTAAATGGAGTCACAAAGGGTCAGACACAAGTGAAACAACCCACAACAAGCTATATATGTATGTACACGTATATACACATAATATATAGAAGAGTATATGAAATATATCTGTGTGTGTATTTTGTAAACAAATATATATGTATACATACACGATAAAAACTGGAATGTAAACAGGGCAAAGCAGAGGTCTGGACAAAGTGTTGTAAGAAAATTTTAAGAGCAAGAGATGACTTTCTGGGGAGGAAAATGGAAGGATGGAGGAATTTTGAAGTAGGAGGGGCCTTGAAGACCATCTGGCATGACCTGTCTTCTTCTCTAGGTAAGGAGTCTGAAGTGACTCACCCAGAGTGACCCAGGGCGTAAGTATCCGAGTCATTGTGGAGGAGCTGGCCCCTGACGTAGACCCTGCAGGGAGAGGGATTTCAGCAGAAAGCAAAGGGAATCCCCCATGTGACTATAAGGAAAAGGGCAGGGCATGACCGAGAACCCAACATACAGAGCATGTGAGAAACGAGCGCTCACACTTGAATGACGCTTCGTAATCTAAGAGTCACTTTCCTTGTAACAAAGCTGAGATAGGTAGTGGGAGTATTAATATCCCCATTTTATAGATGTTGAGATGGATTCAGAGAGCTGAAGGAACATACCCATGGCTACCGAAGTGTGGGCAGCAGGAAGAGAATCCAGATCTTTTCACTCCTAACACAGTAATTTTTTTCCAGAGCTCCTCTCTGCTTTTCTAATGAAGAGAAATCTTGAGAAAGGAGACCGGGGTGGCAGAATGGAGCCAGATTGAGGAGGGCTGGGTGGGTAGAATGAGGCATGAGTGCCCGCCCCCCCCCCCAGGCAGCCCTGGAGACGTTGGATTAGGAGAGTGATATGATCAGAGTGGGACATGAGGAGGATTATTTTGGCATCTGTGTGAAGAGTGGATTGGGGAAGGGGAGAGCAAAGGCAGGGAGGCCTATAATAGTCAGTAGCTGACACGTATACAGTACTTTTAAGTTTGCAGAGAATTCCATGTACTTTGTCTTCGTTTGTGCTCCCCACGACCCTGGGGGGTAAGTGCTGTCGTTACCTCTGATTTACAGGTGGCAAAAAAAAGGATGAAATGACACACCCAGGGTCACAGGGCTAAGTGTCTGAGGCAGAATTAGCATTCAGGTCTTCCCAATTCTAAGGGCATTGCTGTATTCACTGGATCACCTACCTGCCACCAGTCAGGAAGCTGTCACAGCAATTCAGGGAAGAAGTTCTGAGAGCCTGGACAAGAAGGGTAGCAACTTGGGTGAAGCGAGAGGGATGGACGTTAGCTACTAGTTACTATGGATCGTCTTGCCGTTACTAGCTGGCCCCTAAGTCTCCCTCTAAAACTATGTCTACGATCCTATGATCTCTAACCCACTTCACACATTGTTAGTGGTAGGAGAAAAGCAAACCAGAGGAAGAACAATCAGAGAGCTAGGAGGACGACTAGGAGGACGAAGTATGACAGAAGCAGAAGAAAGATAAGAGGGCCAAAGCGTGGATCGTCAGCACTGGCAAATCCTTTGGAGGAGTCCGGAAGAACCGGAAAAAAATAAAATTATGATTTCCCCCCAAAATTCTTAAGGAAATTTATTGAAAATTAAATAAGAAGAAATGAAATAGAAATATAAGAAATGTGGCTCAGTGGGCCGTGTTACATCTGTTCAGGAAACTCACAAAGGTCTGTACAAAGGGCTACGAAGACTGCTACCATTTGGAGCATGCTACTACGTCCCAGCCCTGTCAGGACAGAGTTCTTTACTTAGGGGACGGGCTTACCCCAGTTACACAGAAGGGGTTGGTGTTTGTTGGGAGTTGGCAAAGCAGGGAATATTGACCTAGAAACTGTTGACATATAGGCTGACAGAGCTAATTAAGAAGTCGGTATTGATCCATGGGACTAAGTTTAAATACTTATGCCTAAGTCTGTCTCTGTCTCTCTTTCTCTCTGTCTCTCGCTCTCACTCTCGCTCTCTCGTTCTCTCTCTCTCTCTTTCTCTCTCTCTTTTTCTCTCTCTCTGTCTCACTCTCACTCTCGCTCTCTCATTCTCTCTCTCTCTCTCTTTTTCTCTCTCTCTGTCTCTCGCTCTTGCTCTCTCAATCTCTCTCTCTCTTTTTCTCACTCTCGCTCTCTCGTTCTCTTTCTCTCTCTCTTTTTCTCTCTCTCTGTCTCTCACTCTTGCTCTCTTGTTCTCTCTCTCTCTCTCTCTTAACTTCATAAAAAAATTCCCCCAATTGAAAACTTGTTAATGAGAAGGAAGAGGAACAGGATGAACGGCCATCAGTTGTCTAAGTGGGTGTGTTTAACTCTGCTGGTGCAGCTTGGCTCTAGCCTCTTTTTCCGTGAATAACATGATTTTAGAATTGTGTTACAGAGACTCGGTGCAGTGAGTTACGGTAGCCTACAGGGATGTTTTTGTTGTTGTTGATTTATTTGCTCTAGACATGTGATTTCATCCACAGAAGGATCTCCTGTGGAGTAAAAATTCTCCCCACTGCTGTAGAGTGGCAACCTCTCTGTGACTTACTGCTGTTCAGTCACTTCAGTCATGTCTGACTCCTCATGAATCCATTTAGGGTTTTCTTGGCAAAGGTACTGGAGTGGCTTGCCATTCCTTCTCCAGCTCATTTTACAGATGAGGAAACTGAGGTAAACAGGGTGAAGTGCCTTGCTCAGGGTCACACAGTTAATATGTGTCTGAGGCTGGGTTTGAATTTGCGAACATGAGTCTTCTGATGTCAGACTTGGTACACTTTCCACTATACCAGCCAGCTTGCCTGGGGAAAGTGAACCATCCTAATTACTTCCCAGTGCCCCGCCTATTTTGTGATCACTCTGCCAAGGATCCCCGCTGAGGTAGAGGTGTCTTCGCACAACCATAGCAGTTTCTTCAGGCAGGATGTGCCCAGCATTATATGAATGGGTGGGAAAATATCTGCTGAGTTTCTGTGTGCTTGAGGAGAAGGTTTTAAAGTGAGGGAAATTACTCAAGTTGTATTTGTAAGATGATGAGTGGAGCTTTCAATTATAACCCAGGAAAGAAGTGATTACAGGCTGCTTCCTGAAGACACTGTCCCACTACATCACTGCAGACTAGAGACCAGCGGAATGCTGGGCTGGTGGGTGTCATCAGAAACAGTGGGAATATTAAACTGCTTTGGTTACAACATCAGCACCAGGCATAGACTGTGAATCTTCCTGCTTGTTACATGTCATGAGAAACATAACTGGACAAGGTCCAGAGATGGGATGCTAGGAATGAAAAAAAAGAGGCCTTTTCAGTTAGGGAAGAAAAGGTCAAAGGAGGGGAATATGAGCATGGGTTTGCTCATCAGATCCTACAAAACTGAATGCAGCTTGTCACAGCACAAAGAACATGGGATCTGGAGTCTGAGAGACGCGGGTACAAATGCTACAGCTGCCATTTATTGCCTGTCAAGCTGACAAGCATTTGTGAAGAATCCACTATATACCAGGCATCGTGCTAAGCACTGGGGATTCAAAGAAAGGCAAAAGACAGTCCTGCTCTCAGGGAGCTTACAGTCTAACAGGGATGACAAACAAATACGCAACTAAACAGCCATGTACAAACAAGGTGTAGGGAAGATAAGGGGGAAAGCGTGGCCCTACCACTGAGGGGACTAGGAAGCCTTCTTTCAGAAGGTGCACGAAACTCAAATGAAGCTAGAAAAGGCAGGAGGCAGAGATGAGGAAGGAGAATTTTTTAAGGCTGGGGGAGGGCAGAGAGTCAGGAAGTGAGGGGTATTGTTTGAGGCACAGCACAGAGACCAGAGGCAATGGATCACAGAGTATGTGGAGGGAAAGCCTGGAGAGGTAGGAAGGGCCCTGGTTATAAAAAGCTCTACAAGCCAAACAAAAGGCTCATCTTTAATCCTGAAGGTAAAAGGGAGACTCCAGAGTTTGTTAAATGACAGTGGGAGGGTGACATGGTCAGACCTGTATTTTGGAGCATGGCCTGGAGAGGGGAGAGATTTGAGACTGACCAGCAGGCCATTGCAGTGGTCCGGGTGTGAGGTGATACAGGCCTGCACCAAAATGACCGCAGTGTCAGAAAGAAGATGTGTGAGGGAAGCTCTGACAACAAATTGGATATGAGGGCTGAGAGAGAATGAAGAGCCACGGATGACACCTGGGTTGTAAGTCTGGGGAATGAGGAGCATGATAATAACATGGGAGTTCCCTTAATAATTTTAGGCAGGAACAAAGGAGGTTACAGAGAAGTCAATAAGAATATGGATCGAGAGAAAAAAATGATTAGATTTGGCCAGTGATGATAAATGATTAAGAGTGACCTTAGGAAAATGACTTAACTTTTCTGGGCTTTCTGTTCCTAATCCATAAATGGAGAAGATTTGGTTACCAAGTGATGTAGTAGATAGAGGGCCTGACTGGGAGTCTGGAAAAAACCCCCTTCCTGAGTTCAAATCTGGCCTCAGACACTTACTATCTGTGTGACCCTGGGTAAGTCACTTAACCCTGTTTGCCTCAGTTTCCTCACCTGTCAAATGGCCTGGAGAAGGAAGTGGCAAACCAGTCCTGTATCTCTGCCAAGAGAACCCCAAATGGGGATACAAAAAAATCGGACGTGATCGAAATGACTGAACAAGGTGCCAAGCACTGTACATAGCTCTGGAGATAAAAAGCCACACACCCCATACACACAAAAGCAGTACTCGCCCTCGAGGAGTTTATATTCTAATGAAGGAGGCAATGAATTCATACCCAAAGTAGGCAGCAGGTGAGTCTAACGTTGCCCGTGGTTCTGAACCGATGACCTGGAGGCTGACGGAGGGGTGGCGCAGCAGGCGCACCACTGAGGGTCTAGCTGTCTTCTCTGTGGCCACAGACACAGGAATCTCCTCCTCCTCATGTGCTCTAATAGCAAGCTTTTGCCTGGGCTCAAAGCCGAATGCACAGCCCTCCTCTCCCCCAGCAAAGAAAGGGAGGAGGTGCCTTCTCCCACCTGCCTCTACTTGAGAGCCTCATCCAGGGACCACAGTTCCGTAGTCTGAAGCTTTGGTTGTGTTGTTTTTGGTCTTATGGTCGTCATGTATATCGTTTTTCTGGTTCTTCTTACTATACTCAATATCTATTCATAAAAGTTATAAAAATAGAGGCACAGGATTCACAGGAATACGAACTCTATATAAGCAAATGGTTCTAGGTGTGTTGAGTACCATCCTACTCACATGAGACAATGTTATTCTTAGAAATCACCCGACTCAAGTTCCTTTTCTCTAGTCATCTCTGCCTGGGTCTTTAGAAGTTTATTTACTCTTTCTAGTTCCATGTGTTTCTATACCTGGGTCCACTTTAGTTTTCCCTGAGACCCTTTGTCGGCCAAGTGAAGCATTAGCAGGTCTTTCCTAGTTCTCTAGTTTCTGCTTCTGGCCTCAATAAAACTATGCTCCTAGAGACCTGATTCCCAGACAGAGCCAGAACTAGGAACAGACAACCAATGCTTTGCCCTTGGACATCAAAATCTGGAGGGCCCCCAAAATTAATGCATGTGCTACAACAGCAGCAATGCCACTGAAGCCATTAAGTCCCTCTTCTGCTCACTGGGATTTATCTCAATTAAAATACACACACACACACACACACACACACACACACATACACACACACACATTATACACAGACACACACATCTTTTGTTTGTGCCTTTGCTTTCTCATATCACCTATATTTCCCAAGGATTTTGGATTTGAGGTGATTCCTCTCTCCTTCCCCTTCCAGAGAACCATACCCTGTAGAAAATAATAAAAAAGGAGAAAAAAAGCCCAGTTTAGCAAAATTAACCAGTTCATCAACCAAGTCTGATGTTCCATATCATGTTCAGTAGTCATAGTCGCTCTTCCCACCCCACCCCCAAAACCTGTAAAGAAAATTTAGAATTGCACTCTCATCTCTCTTCTTGGGGCCACGTCTGGTCATTATAATTTCATAGCCTTCAGTTTTGATCATTTTGTTCTTGTTCTTTCCACTTCATTGCTTTAGTCGCTGTGCATGTGATCTTCATGGTTCTACTTACTGTACTCTGAGCTGGTTCATAAAGAAATCTTCCCGTGCTTCTCTGTACTCATCACAGTAATTCTTTCTTAGCCGATAGCAGTATTCCATTGGTTTGTATACTGTATCTTATTCAGGCCTTCCCCCATTGATAGGCCTCTCCTTAGTTACTAATATAACAGGATTGGATTAGAGAGTTTGACAGGCTTGATTCCATCTGTAGATCTCTGATCCTATGAATTCTTATTGTTCAGTCTTTTGAGTCGTGTCGAACTCTTTGTGACCCCATTTTTGTGGGGTTTTCTTGGCAAAGATACTGGAGTGGCTTCTCTAGCTCATTTTTCAGATGAGAGAACTGAGGCAAACAAGGTTCAGTGACCTGCCCAGGGTCACACAGCTAGTGAAGGTCTGAAGCCAGATATGAACTCAGGTCTTCCTGACTCCAGATCCAGCGCTCTGTCCAGTGTACCTATGAATTACAAAGTTGATTTGAGTAAGTAATCGCACTGCTTGACCAGGGTACCTTTCACACCATGCCTAATGCTGGTTATTCCTTATGTATCCCGAGGACAGAGCACAGATCCTGAGACCCAGTATTGATAAATGCGCATTGAGTGATGGACTGGTTGGTGTGTTGATCTTTCCATCCCCCAGTTGCAGGTTAGGGCTCTGCCCCTAGACTCATATTCTCTTCTGACCCTCAGTGTCTGAAGAAACATTTTTTCTAACTGTCAGTGGGACGTCTGTGCCCCTTTTTATTTGGGGGGAGGCTGGGAGGCGTGTTAGCCAAGCTGAGATTAGAACCATGGAGTCTCTGCTGAAAAGGGAAAGCAGTGTTTCTTGCTTACTCGTTGCCAGCTAACTATAAGCCACTGTCTCTAATCATCATATATGAAGGAACCTCATTTACAGAGACAGTTAACAGCATCATGACCCTGCCACATGGTTATAGGCCCGTGCAATGGGGCGGTTTTAGTGAGAAATACGAAGGAAACAGCATCTCGGAGTGTCCAGCTCCCCCATTTTATAGATAAGGGAACTGAGGTCCAAAGAAACCAAGTGGCTTTCCCAGGGTCATGTGGGTGCTAAGTGTCTGAGGCAAGATTCAGACCCAGGTCTTCCTGACTCTGAGTGCGTTTCTCTGTCCATCCCTCCCAGCATGCTGTTTCCTGAGTCTTTCCGTTCCTTAGTGAAGCATCTGAAAAATGGAAACAAACAAGGAGATGGGATGATGCAATGAGAGATACAGAGATTTGGGTCTGTTTCCCCCATTCTATCATTCCTTATCCTTTTAAATAAATGGTGTTTTTTTAAAACAGATTTAATAAATGTTCATTGTTGGGACCAATGATCTTCCTCTAAATGGGAAAGCTGGTGCCATTGAACCCTCCAGTTTCTCCAGGAAGCCACCCCCGAGGGCTTAGCTGTTTTGCCCAGACTTCCTTGGCTTCTGCCTTTTACAACTAATTTCCTCTGCCCAGGGAAAGACAGATTATCCCAGTGATGCATCTGGAGAGGGTATTTCTTGAAGGTACATGAATGAATCAGTGGACCAAGCAATGTGTAGTCCAGCCCGTTGGGCAGCTCATATACATTTCCAAATCATAAATGACCAGACACGTTTCCCAAAGAGATGAAACTATAAAAGTGAGAGCCTCATCTGTGAGTCTAGCTTGCCGTTACATGTGTGCACACCCCCCACACTTGTATCCAGCATTTCAAGACAATTAGACACTGCCGGCCAGCTCTAAGAGGGTCCAGTAGTGATCCTGAGGACTTCATACACGCAATATGAGGTTTTATTTTCTGGAACTAATGGCATCTTATCCCACTTTCTGCCATATCAATCAGAGTAACACCTCCATCCTAATTGGATGGCTTCAGTGGGGCTGGAGTTACATCGCGTATAAGTAGCATTTCGCTATTTATGGACTTCTTTCCTCCCAACAGCTCCATGAAGTGAGTAATGGAAGGATTATGCTCCTTTTGAAGATGAGGCCAACTCAGCAAGATTATGTGACTTTTCTTTGGTCATATGGCAAGCACAAGATTAGCTGTGCTGATGGTGCCCACACACAATGTAGCACTGGTCATTTTGTCTGCCCTTACAGAAAATTTAAGGTGTATGAGCATCACTGTTTGTCTGAGAGGGAAAGGTGACTTCTAATCCTGCACTTTAAAAACACGAAGGGGATAAAAGGTCTTATTGACAAAACAGCCTGCAACACATCATACTGCTACAGTCGCCAATCATTCCACTGTTCCTCCCACTCTACTCCTCCTCTAGGGCCAAGAGAGCAATGGATAGATTTTATTTCAACATAATATTGAGAAGAATGAAGATCCATGAACTGAACATTTATTGAGTACTTATTATTGGTAAGGCACTGTGGCTGGGATCACAAAGAAGAGTAAGGCATGGCCCTTGCTCTCTAAGAGCTTGCAGTCTAATAGGGAGATGCAGTGTTTTCAGCTTAATGCAAAGAGGCATATGTCCTAAGAGAGGTAAAAGAAAGTACTGCAAGAGTTCAGAGAAAAGAGAGAACACTCCAGGTGAGGTGGCTGGGGCAGAGTCCTCGCCTGCTCCAAGGGAAGGTCTCATGAAGGAAGTGAGAGCTGAGCTGAGTGTTGAAGGAGAGGATTTTAGGACACAGAAATGGAAGGGTATTTGAGTTATTCTGTATTTCTTCTACGATCATGGAGAATGAAGAAATTAGATACTTAGCAAATATGTCTCAAATGGATGAATGAGAATGCCTGGACTGTGTGTGGCTGAAATAACTGGCAGGCTGACTGCCTTGATGGGACCTGTAACGGGTTAATAAATACATGCTTATCCTGTCTCTCCAGGTCCTGGGCTGGATCCGCAATGGGGAGTCGATGTTGAATGCCAGCTTGGTCAATGCCAGCTCTTTGTCAGAAGCTGAGCAGCTTCAGCGGGAGCATGAACAGTTTCAACTAGCGATCGAGGTAATGCTCATATCCATGCTCTAGAGTCTTTTGTCCACCGTACTGCGCCCCGTCTTAGATTGAGTTCCCTGAGGTTTGCGGTGCTTTCTTAAAAAAAGAAAAGCGTCTGAGCAAAACACACTGGGGTTTATACCTTCCCAGCACCCAAGAACTGATAAAGAGGCAAATTCAAGTGCTTTAGGAACACCTAAGGTGTGAGATCCAGGCTTATGGCTGTGCTGAAGTTCACTCACATTGCAAAATGATGCATCTTTTAAACTCCAGGGCCCTAGTGCATTGTGGACAATAGAGACCTGTAGAAATGCCCAGCTTCTCTGCCACATTTCCAGATATTAACTGCATGAATAGAGAAAGAGGCTTAGAAAGCTAAAGGAAAACATCGACTTCTGTAGGAGGTTAGAAATGAAAATTTACCAATTGCTTAGCATTGCTCTCTCAAACAAACCTTGGCTGTGCTCACAAAGTATCAGCTGGCTAAATTTGGTCCACTGTTGGTGTTACTGTGGTTAACTAAATTTTCCCTACACTTTTTGTTTGTTTGCTTGCTTTTGGTTTTTGTAGGGGCAATTGGGGTTAAGTGACTTGCCCAAGGTCACACAGCTAGGAAGTGTAAAGTGTCTGAGGCTGGATTTCAACTCAGGTCCTCCTGACTCCAGGGCTGGTGCTCTATCCACTGGGCCACCTAGCCACCCTTCCCTATACTTTTTTTAAACTTTTATTTATTTTAGCTTACATCATTCATTTCCACGAGATTTTGAGTTACAAATTTTCTCCCCATCTTTCCCCTACCCACCACCCCAAAACAGCCATCCCAGCATATCTCCCCTCCCCCAGTTCTCTCCTATGTCTTCCCCCCTCACCCCTCTGACTTTCCGGTAGGGCAGGATGGATCTCCCAACCACAGGGCCTGTGTATCTCAAGTTCCAGTTGGATGTAGTTAATAACGATAATAATAATAATAATTTTATACACACACACACACACACACACACATTTTTGACATTTGATTATAGAACTTTAAATTCTAGATTCTTTCTCTTCCTCCCTCATC
>CM053582.1:355424081-355525754 GCA_028627135.1 Pseudochirops cupreus
CCCCCCCCCCCCCCCCCCCCCCGCAAGCTCTGGATCTCTGGTTCTGTGATCTGAATCCCAATCCAGTGCTCAGTCCTGGTTGCCAGGTTACTCTCCATCTTCTCCACAGAGGGACCTTGGGAAGGAAGGGAAGGTGCATCAAGACAGGCTGGTTACAGTGGGAGGGAAACCTCCCATCCAGCCAGGCAAATGCATCATTTGTGCCCAGGAGTGGATGCAATGGACTATGTTTTAATGAAGATGATGTCATCATGGGATTAGACTGTGGGACTGCCACTGAGTCCTATGGAGTATTGTAACAGCTGAGGAGGAAATGGGGCTTTGAGGAATGTAGTCAAAGGCAAGTTTGAGGGGAGCCTGGAGCTGTCGAGGGCTTTCAGGCATTCTCCTCAGTGTTACTGGACAGATGGGGGAGGGCAGGGTGCTATTGGAGGGTCTGTTCTCTCCTTGCCTTCCACTTCATAGATCAGCACCAGAAAGGACTCTAAATGCAGAAAAGGAAAAAGGCACATTTTTCCCCACCTCCATTTTATTCTAATCACCCTGTCTTCCAGCACCTCATTGTGACATGGTGGGGAACCCTGGATTCTCAAAGGCCATGATAGTAGAGGGGAAGTTCTTTCAATCCCTGCCAAGTCAGAAGGGTTTCTGTTATGGTCCCAGGGATGGACAATCATCCTAGTTCACTTCAGGGAAGCTGTTCACAGGTTAGTCACTGGGTGAGGCATCCATTGTTCACAACAACTTGTGAAGACTTTCTCGAGAGCCATGTAGTAGAAACAGTACTAAACTTGGAAATGTAGGACCTGGGTTTGAATCCCAACTCTGCCTCTTATTGTATGACAGGGTCCGGGGTCACAGAGCTAGTTAATGATGGCACTGGATCTAAGACCGAGACCTTCTTGCCTCCCAGTCCAGGAAAATTTATGACCATATTATTCCGTGACTCTGAGTTTAGAGCCAAGTTTTAAGTAGGAGAATGAATACTGATGGAGAGGACCAAGGAAGATAATCAAAAATGGTGTCATTGCATGAGTGTGAATGGATGACTTACTGGAAGACTATGTGCTTTTGATTCTAGATTCATCATGGCAGAGCTCCTCCAGACAGAAAAGGCCTATGTCAGAGATTTACATGAGTGCTTAGAGGTAAGACTGAGCGGCTTGCTTAGTAAGTAAGTACTTACTGTAAGTGACTTCCAGACTTGTCAGAAAGATGGCATCCTTGACAGTGGTCCAGGATTGTAGAAAGCACAGAACTCAAGATTCTCTTCTTTTCTCAGAAGGAGGCAGAGAATAAGAAACTGTCTCAAAAAGGCAGATGCCCCTGGGGTCAGAAGAATCATATGGGATCATAAAGTTCTTTGATGAGAGAAACTCAAACATTTCTCACAGACTGGGTCTATACCTGCCAAGTAAAGTGGCGAATTAAAGGATTATCTAGATAATTCTTGTTTAAAAACAAAACACTTATCTCCCACTGGTCATCTAGTAAACAAGTTAATGAGGATTGGTGAGGGGGTGGAGTATGTTTCTCCTGGAATCTCACTTCATTTTAGGGGATGAATTTCACCTGAGATAGTTTGAGATGCTTTTACATACTCAGCTTTGATTTTCTTTCCACTTTGTTTACTGTCTTGTTTATGTACTTAATTTTACATTTCTGGGCTTTGAGCCAGAAAGTTGGAGGGCCTGTCTGTTCTTGTTTGCATTTTTGCACGGCTGTGCCAATGTTGAAACCTGTTGGTGTCTTCCAGACATACCTGTGGGAAATGACAAGTGGCGTGGAGGAGATCCCCCCTGGGATTCTTAACAAGGAACACATCATCTTTGGCAACATCCAGGAGATCTACGATTTTCATAACAAGTAGGTTGGTGGAGGATTTCAGGGGAGCTCACTAGGAGCATCGAGCATAGAGCTGGCAGGGAACTCAGAAGCCATCGTCCAACCTCCTCATCTTACAGATAAGGACACTGAGGCATGTGGAGGTTGAGTGAGTTGGCCAAGGTTATAAAGGGCATAAGGTAGGATAGGTACACAGATCCTTTGTGTCCAGAACCAGCGCTGTTTCCACCATGCCACATTGCCTCCTAGAGAGGCTCCCAACTAACAGAAGAGAGCAGATCTTTTCAGAATCTGGAGTTGGAAAAGACCTCAGATATCACATCATCCAGAACATACCTGTAGCAAGAATCCCTTTTACCAGCTACCAGACAAATGTTTGTCTAATCTTAGCTTGAAGATCTCTAGTGATAAAGAACAAATGACCTCTTAGAAGTAACCCATTTCTATTTTTTTTCAAGGTCCCTAGGGAAATTAGTCAGTTATCCAGTTTTACTAAGGGCCTACTATATACCCAGACCTGCAAAGTACTATAAGCTAAGTAGTGGGAGAAGCCTGATAGAGACTCTGTCCATAAGATAGAGCCCAGCTGAGGAGCTAAGATCAGTAAACTGCTTTACAGGCTAGGGCTCCAAGGCATTTGTTGCCACCATGCTTTCTACTAATTAGACACATACTCTTCTCTAAAATCTACCAGGACCCCCAATGGAGGAGGAGAATTTACCTATCAACTGTGCCACTTCTCATTTTCCTACTCAGACATTTCAGCATCAGTATTGGGCACACACATTGTAAGCTCAAGGCTTTGGGGCAATGAAAGGTAGATCTTCCTATCAAAAAGTTAAGAAGTTACCTGCAGGAGAACTTCTTCTTGTACCCTGATTTAAGACGATCCTGTGTAGCTGAGAGAAAAGGATAGTAGCCTAATTTCTGTAGCTCAAATATCTACTCCTCCATTTTCCAAAATGCACCCAACTCAACTAAGGTTAGGGCAGTAGTTACTAGGTATCTTCCAAAAAGCTAATATTGTGCTCTAAGTTTCTGAAAGTCAAAGGAAGTGCTTCTAAGTTCTGGTTTGCATGGATCCTTCCCTTCCCCTCTTTCTAGTTCTGGAACCATAATCACCAACCAAGACTGGGATCCTAGGGCTCACTCCAGGTCATATCCTAATAATAATAATGCTAGGTCTCTGGGCTTTCCAGGAGAGAATGGTAACAATCAAAATTTAGCCCTTTTGTGTTTTTTCAAGTTCTGTGGATTACAATCCCCAGCGAGGCAAAATGGTCCTCGGACAATTCTATCAAAGCCATTCAGCCATTTTTTAAAAAGTCTTTTGACAAGTGAAGCCATGACAATTTGTTTCTCCCACCAAGTCTGGAACCTTCATGACTGGGTGAGGGAGGAGGACCCAGACAGAATTTCTGCCTTGGGAGGTCTCTTTGGAATAGTTGACCCCCAAACTCCAAGAACCTCTGAAAACAGCATTGTAAAGAGCGTACAAATGAGTTCTAATCATTTTAAATGGTGCCATAGCTATCATCTTATCAAAGGTGACATTTTGCACGTCTCCCAAGAGCCTCGCCTTCAAAGGCAATAGCAGGTTCGTCCAGGAATTCAATAGGAAATTTAATAGGAATTCAATAAGAAAACTGTCAAGCATCAGAAATTTCTATGAAATTGAAAAATTCGGCATGCAAAACAAAGTTGCTCATTTGGGTAGAAAGGTTTAAATAAAATGGCCCTAATACTTCACCGTCATGTCCATCATGATTTTTTCTGACTATAACTCAAGTATGGCATTCTTTTATCAAGAGGGACATCAATGAAAGAGACTGAGTTTTAATGTTAAACACAAGAAAATCAGTCCTTTTCCCCCCTTTTTTCCTTTTGTTCTCTGCTCTTAACTCCATGTGTGACCTTTGACTAGTCATTTCCCCTTACTGGAGACTCAGTTTCATCATCTGTAAAATAGAGTTGGTCTCCGTGATCTCTAAGGTCCCATTCGGGTCTTATGACCTGATAATCAAAATCAAGAACATAGGGAGAATAAATGAATGAATAAAAGACATTTATTAAGCACTTAGTAAACACTGGGCATATCAATAAGCAAGGAGGACAGTCCTGCCCTCAAGGAGCTTATATTCTAATGGAGAAAGACAGCACGTAAAGAAAGAGAGCTAGAAAGGGAGAGAGGTGTATGTGTTTAGTATCATGGTTTGGAAATGACCAGAGAATGATGTGAAAGCCTGGATTTGCTCAGTTGTCTGGTCATGTCTGACTCTATGTGACCACATGGACGTTGTCCATGGGGTTTTCTTAGCAAAGATCCTGGAATGGCTTGTCTTTTCCTTCTCCAATGTGTCCACATTTTACAGATGAAGAACTGAGACAAATAGGGGTTAAGAGACTTGCCCAGGGTCACATAGCTGGTAAATGTCTGAGGGTGATTTTGAACTCAGATCTTCCTGACTCCAGGCCACACTGTCCACGGTGCCACCTAGCTGTCCCTGGATTGGGGTAAGATAAGGCAAAATCTCACCTGTCAGGGTCCAGGGTCTCAGCGGTAGAGTAGATTCTGGTGGGAGGAGCTGCAGAGTTTGGGCAGGATGGAGAAGACATGATTTGGAAATAGCAGGAAAGTAACAAAGAAGAGAGGTACCATCAGCATCTCCTATGTCCTCTTCCCATAACACCCAACAAGTGAAGTTCTGTCTGGTCTTTTAAACACAGCATCCCCATTAGACCTAATCTCCAAGTCAAATTTTAGAACATATACATAGCTTATATTGAACACATCATACTTTCAGAGGTACATAATGTTGGTTAAGGACATGTATGCACTCAAAATATTCTTTACTTTTACTAAATCTGAATGTTGGAGATTTCTGGCAACCAATTTGTAGCTTGAAATGTTTGAAAATGTGGAGGAAATGAGTCAGTCTGGACATTATCATCTTTCCAGAGCCATCAGGTGTCAGATCTGGGAGGAACTTGAGAAATCATCTGGTCCAACCCCCTCATTTTGTAGAGGAGGAAACAGACCCAGGGAAATAACATGACTTGCTGGAGATCACACAGAAACTAAGTGGCAGAGCCAGAAATCAAGTCAACAAGTATTTATGAAGGCCCTACTACGTGTGGGCACTGCGCTAAGTGCTGGGAATACAGAAGAAAAGCAAGAGCAGCCCTGAGCCCCAAGGGGCTCAGTCTAATGGGAGAGACGGCATGAGAGACCAAACAGATTGTACCAGCAAGCTACTTGCAGGATGAGCTGGAGATCATCACAGAGAGAAGGTGCTAGCATTAACTCGAGACTCCTGACTCCAGTCCCAGTGCTGTTTCCACACCCTTTCCTTCAAGCTGCCAATACTGTTGTGAGTTTGAATTGAGCCTGGATAGTTTATGACATTGGCCGCCAACTGCGGAACTGGTTCCCCCACCTTCTCCAGAACTGCTTCCTGGTCCCCACCCTTTAGAGCAATGACTTTTGATGAATTGCAGGCGCATCTGTAACAGTCACTTCAGGCATTGGCATGAAAGGAAGTCCAGGAGGTAATTGGTTTCCAAATCTAGAAATCACTGTTTTATGTGGTCAAATCGGAAACGTTCCCTGTCAGAGAAGAGACTGGGGGTCATCCATCCCTTGGGAGCCCCAGGTTCTCTAAAAGGACCTGATCTGAGTAACCTTCACCGTATCCTAAGAACACAGATCCTGGTACCCTAAGCAGGCATTTATTGGCCTGAGGTGTTGCTGACTGCTGGTCTTGCTGTTACTGAAGAAGTCCTGTGGAGCTATTCACCCATTTGTAGCCACAAAGAACAGAAACATCTTGTGTTCTTCTGCTGTTCTCTCCTGAGTTCTTTCAGATATAATAGGGTTCAGCACAAAAGGACAGACAGCAAAGTTTGCCTTCATTGTCTCCAGCCTGTTCTTCCTTTGCTCTGCTAATTTGGTAGTGGGCCTCCCCTGTCCTTGCTTCAGGTACTCAGTACTCTGCATCAAATAGATAGCATGACTTAGAGGGTAGACAGTCAGCCTCCGAGCCAGCAAGATCTGAGTTCAAATTCTGCCTCAGACACACCGATTTTGTAACTGCTGGGAAAGTCACAACCTCTCAGTGCTCTAGAGGCAACTCTCTCAGGCTATGTTCTGGCCACTGGACCCAGATGGCTCCAGAGGAGAAAGTGAGGCTGGTGACTTTGCACACCCCTGCCTCACTTAAATCCAATTCACATCTCCTACCTGCTGTCATTGGTCCCCTGTGAGAACAAAGCATGAGCAACAGCAAAAAGGTTATAAATTATAAAGAAGGCACTGACTTGTATTGGTGGAGAGGCTTCCCTACAGAGGAGCTGCCTATGCTAATAAATCATAAATCCAGAATCTATCCCTATTCCACCCACTTAAAACAGGAAAAAAAAAGGATCTTATAGAGTGGTAATTTATACGTACTGATTGTTTACTATCAGCTCTGTGGTGTAGTGGATCTGGGATTGGGAAAGCATGAATTCAAATCATGCTTCGTACACTTGCTCTCTCAGGCTCAGTTTCCTCATCTGTAGCATGGGCATCATAATCGCACCTCCCCACCTCACAGAGTTGTGAGGATCAAATGAGATGACATATGTGAAGCACCTTATAAACTTTGAAGCACTAGATAAATCCTAACTATCATTCTTTGTTGTTATCAGTAGTATTAATCATAAGGACTGAAATAATAATAAATATTAAGGCAGCTGGGTGGCTCGGTGGACAGAGCGCTGAGCTCAGAGTCAGAATGACCCAAGTTCAAAGCCCATTTCAGACCTTTGGTAGCTGTGTGACCCAGGGGAAGTCTCTGACTCAGTTTCTTCTATTGTAAAACAGGAGTAAGAGCAGTACCTGCCTCCCAGGACTGTTGTAAGGATTGAATGAGCTTTTTGTAAAATGCTTAGCACAATGCCTGACATAGGGTGAGCTTTTAATAAATGCATGTTTCCTTCTTTCTGCTCATTATTACTTTGAGGCCCTTTTCTTGAATTTTAGATTGAAAAATTTTGTTGTAACGGTACTCTCCCCCCAAAAAAAGAAAGAAGAAATTCCAGGCATCAGAGCACAAGTGGGCAAGATTCCCTATTGTCACGAAGCCTGTGTGAAACTGCTCAAAATAAAGTGGCCCATCTTCTTTCCTTGGGGGAGAAAGATTTTTGGTTTGCCTTGCACAGAGTCTGCAAAAGTAGTCCTGCTCATGCATGTTTACATCAGTTTCTTACCTTTCAAGCTTGTGTGCCCAGCAGCACAGTCATGATTGAATATGCAAATCATGACCTTCCTTAGATGAACATACACATTTGATTTCTTCTTACTCTGAACTATTCACAAAGCCAAGTCATCTCAGTTTGGTATCGTGTGGGTATTGGCGTTGATGGGTAGCCTAAGTGGGCCACCTCTAACCTTGGCCAGCCTAGTGGGGCACCTTTCACTAAGTGACAGTAGCTGAAGTTTCTTTCAAGCTTAGAGGCTAGGATTGAGCAGCAGTATATAGTGTGAGGCCCTGGCTGCAGCTGAACCCTCTCTGATTCCACCCTCCCGGGCAGCCTGGGTGTGAAGGAGTCTGGTGTGAGCAGATAGGAGCGAGCCAGAGGGCACTGGGCCCTCTGGCTCTGAGCCTGGGGCCTTCAGACTGGGGCCAAGCCGTTTTTGAAGCTCTGTTTCCTGAAGGAACAGAAATTCAAATGAATCATTGTGAGCTCCCTAAGTGAGTGCAAAGTGTTGGCCATCTCCATTGAACACCCTCACCAATCTCCAGTCTCTTTAGTCTCTTTGGCCTTTTAGTCGGTTCTAAGCATATTCTTTTATTCCATCAGAACTGGACATTGATGGGGAACAGTAAGGGACAGCAAAATGGGACCAATCTGGTAGATTTTCTTTTCTTCAAAGAGCTGCTTTAGATTCAAGCTGTCCCTGGTTTAAAGAACTGCCCAGATTCACATTAGAGACACATCGCCATCCTTGTCAACATCATCATCATCATAGCTAGCATTTATATGACGTGTTAATATCCACAAGGTGCTTTACATATGTTATCTCATTGGAACCTCACAACAATTCTGTGAGTTAGGTACTGTTGTTATCCCCAATTTACAGATGAGGAAACTGAGGCTAAGACTTTAAATTACTTTCCCAGGGTCACTCAGTTAAGTAAGTGTCTAAGGCAGAATTTCCTTCTTTCTTTCTTTCTCTTTCTTTTTTTCTTTCTTTCTCTTTCTTTCTTTCTTTCTTTCTTTCTTTCTTTCTTCCTTCCTTCCTTCCTCCCTCCCTCCTTCCCTTCCTCCCTCCCTTCCTCCCTCCCTCCCTCCCTCCCTCCCTTCCTTCCTCCCTCCCTCCCTCTCTTCCTTCCTGCAATAAGAGCTAAGTGACTTGCCCAGGGTCACACAGCTCTTAAGTGTCTAAGGTCTGCTTTGAACTCAGGTCCTCCTAACTCCAGAGCTGGTGCTCCATCCACTGCACTACCTAGCTGCCCCCTAAAACAGGATTTCAATTGTCTCTTAAGTTCACTGTACCACCTACAAGTATTTATTAAGTACCTGCTGTGCAGCAGGTTCTTTGCTAAGTGCTGGGGATAGAAAGCAAAAGCAAAACAAGAAGCTTAGATTTCAGTTCTAGGCATGCAGTGGGAATGTGAGATATTTTCCTCTTCAAGTATAACAAGCTCAATTCTTAAATTGTTGAAATAGCACTGATTCAAAGACTTGTGGAATTTTAGATGGGAGGGACTTTTTTGTTGTTGAGTTAGTCCAGTCAAGTCCAACTCTAAATGACCCTATTTGGGGTTTTCTTGGTAAAGATAATGGAATGGTTTGCCATTTTCTCCTCCAGCTCATTTTACTACAGCAAACAAGGTTAAGTGACCTGCCCAGGGTCACATAATTAATAAGTGTCTGAGGCCAGATTTGAACTCATGAAGATGAGTCTTCCTGACTCCAGGTCCAGAACTCTATCTACTCTACCACCTACCTGCCCTTGGAAGTGACCTTAGAGGTCATATAATCTAATCTTTCTCTAAAGGCAGAAATCCATTCTACAATATCACTGGAGTAGCCATCCAACCTGAATTTGAGTATCCCAAATTAGAAGACCATTCAGTTCAAATCACCCTCTCCCAGATTCTTCCCTCATATTCTTCCCTTCCATTCCAATGTTGCCAAAAGTTCTTCCTTCAACTGAGCAGAAAACTGGGAGCCTTCAACCTTCACTCAATTGTCCTAGTCTCCAACATTTAGGAGACACATAGAATATGTCAACAAACCTCTTCCATCTGACACTTTTTAAGGACGTGAAGATGTTGCTGTGTTCAAGCTCACTCTTCTCCACTATAAGCAGCCCTGCTTCCTTCAAAAAACATGGTCTGTAGATCTGTCATGGTCCTAGTTTTCCTCCATTCAGACTCTAGTTTATAAATGTCCATCTTCAATGATGACACTTCAAACTGAATTCCCAATATGGTGACATTTCTTCTGACAAACCTCATAAAACATTTGTATCAGAGAGTGTCAAAGAAAGTTTCTTGGTCTAGGACACGGTGCAAGATTGAGAGGAAACATTTTGCTGCTGCCAAAGCATTTGAAAGAGATATTGGATGTATCAGTGACATCTCTTAAGTCTTAATAATTCTCCAAGAATTTTATATATAACTGTCTGTTCTGGAAGGCAAAAAAATTACACTTCTATCCTATGCTCAATTCATCTACTCCAGATATTAAATATAATTTTTCATATAAATGAGATCCTTAAAAAGCAGACTAGAAAGTAGCTAAAAAAAACCAAGTTTAAATTTTCCACAATTTGCGATCAATCTCACAAAGAGGTACTTCCATTCATACCTACCACGTTTGCCCAAAGAAGGCAAAGATGATGTTGATCAGACTTATTTATATTCTCAAACACCTGCAGCCACCGATGAAGTAAATTCCAATGTCTCCAGTGATCCAAGTTCAGATTTAAAAGGTGACGATCACAATGAATGATGGACCCAGATTCTTGATCAGTCATGAAGCTTGACCTCAGGTACAAGCCAGAGGTGAATGAAAACTTAAGAATTTTCCAAATGACAATGTAGGATGCATATTTGAGATTTGAGATGCATTTTCTGTGGGTACCAGCATCTGCTCAAAATCACAACTCACAAGCTTCAACCATGGTAGTCATTTCCCCAGCTACCCAAAGGATGCAGTTCAAAATAAAATACATTTAACAAAAACAGCAAGGCAAGATAAGGAACAGAAAAGAGTCCCTTTTGTGTATACAAGGGAATATTCTCCCATAGGTCACCTCACCGATAATGGGGAGAGAGATGGGAACACGTTGGGGAACATGTGCAGGTAACACCTTTGGCCGGGTTATACACCTCCTCCTATTGCTAGGGCAACCCATGGTTCTTAGACTGCAGAACCATCAATGTCCTTTGATGAGCAGCTTTTCTTCTTGCTGGCCCCAGGCTTTTAAGGATTGTCTTCTATCATTCTTTCAGCTAGGAAATTCCTTTCATTCCCTATCATGCAGGGTCATTAATTGGCATTCCTTGAAAATATCCAAGGGATTCTACTTAGCGAGACAGGAAAGGTGCTACCTTGAGCTGAGATGACATGGTTCTTTTCAGCCTCCACATCTCCAGTTGCTATGTGTGTCTACTTAGGGGAGAGAAGGAAAGGGCCAGATGAAGCTTGAAGAGCCTATGACCTGATCCTTTGTCATACATGCCTGTTTTTGTTACACATGCCTGCCAGCCACAAAATCACTGATCTTTATACAAGGACTTTGTATTAGACCTCGTGAGGATACCTAATTTTTCATTTCATTCCCAGAGTCACTTTATTAGGGAGAATAGGGTGCTGCCAGGTTTGAATACAAAAGGGGGAACAGATGATGCCTAGTACAGCCTTGTATAGGCTCATCAGGGACACACCTGCTGTGCTGGTAGGGCTGCTGTTCATTATTTCAGCTGCAGCTACCCAGAATTTTTAAGCATGTTAATGGAAGGAACAGAGCTGTTATGTAATTTTTCAGATTGGCTTATGATTCGAGATGAGTGAAAATAAAGTGTGGAGAGAATGGCAGGAGAAAATAGGCCCAGCAAAGCTAAGAAGCAGGGACCAGGCAGGGTGTCCAGGCCTTGGGTCTTTCTTTCTGTGTGTATTGGATTCCACTGGTGGCTCCCTCATAGACAATAGATGAGCAAATTCAGTTTACAATGGGATTTTCACAGGAACCTTCTCATTGTCAATCAAAGGCACAGGAGCAGATTACCCTCCCATCAGGAGCAAAGACAGGAAGGCATGTATGAGGCTTGCTGGGGGAGCCATGGGAACAGAAAAGTAATATGGAATTGGAGAAGGAGGAGGAGGACTAAAATCTGGTTGGCTATGGGGAGAAAGCTTCTAAAGCAAAGCTAGAGGTTGCAATCCAAGATAAATGAGAAGATAGTTAGAGAATAATACCTAGAAGGTGAGGTGATCAAGCCCAAATCAGCCATATCCTAGGGTGAGAGAATCACAGCACCGAAAAGAGATGTCAGATATGAATGCTGAGGCGCCATTAGGGACACTGAAAGGCACTGGAGAGTGGAGGAAGGGCTGCGAGACTGGAAAGAGGCAAACGTTCTCATTTCCAAGAAAGGAAAGAAGACAGAGCTTGTATGTGAGCTGATGATCTGGATGCTGAATCTTGGTCAACTCCCAGAACTATGAAGGGAGTGGTTTGTGAGCATTTAGAAAGGAAAACATTAAACGCTACGAGCCAATGTGGCTTTATGAAGGATGGACGACCATTTTGGGGGTGGGTATTAGTTGAGGGAGCAACTAGGTGGCACGGTGGATAGAGCACAGGGTCTGCCGTTAGGAAGATTAATCTTCCCGAGTTCAAATCTGGATGCAGACACTTACTAGTTGTGTGACCCTGGGCAAGTCACTCAATCCTATTTGCCTCAGTTTCCTCATCTGGATACTGGAGAAGGAAATGGCAAGCCACTTCAGTATCTTTACCAAGAAAACCCCAAATAGGTTCATGAAAAGTCAGATACGGTGCAGTTAGGTGGCACAGTGGATAGAGCACTGGCCCCTGAGTTCAAATCTGACCTCAGATACTTACTAGCTGTGTGATTGTGGGCAAGTCACTTAACCCTGATTGCCTTCTCCCAAAAAAGAATAAGACATGACTGAAAAACAATTGGACAACAACAAAATTAATTGAGGAAGGGATTCTTACTCAGGTAGAGATTGGACTAGCAGGCCTCTGAAATTCAGATTATATATTTTGGCTAGTTTGGGAGGTTCCCAGGTGATAATACCACGATTAATGATGTTGCAGAGCCAACATTCAACATACCCCAGAAGCAGAGATATGGAACAATGATGAAGCTAGGTTCTGGATCCAACCTAGACCTACCTGGTTCTAGTGTCTGAGGAAGCGCCATGTTTAGTACAAGCACAAAAGAACCTTACTCCTAGTCTCTGTGCCCAGTAAAGGAGTATCTTGTACTCTCATCTACGTGTGTTTCTTGGGTAGCTTAGCAGAATGGAAGGGCAAGGGATGGCCCAGCTCGTGGCAAACAGCCCATTTCATGCTGTTAAATTTAACTTGTGTTTAGTTCTGTCACTGACATCAGTGAGGTAAAACCCGAGAACAGGACTGCCTGCACTCGCCATGAAACACTCTTCCACTCAGACCTTCATTCTGTGGCCAAATTAATGTTTCACAGGGAATTTCACGCAATGGAGTCTCCATTTACATGGCGATCTTGATGCTTGTCAGCCTTCATACTGCGTACATAAGCAAGACTTGATGTGAGGTCACCCAGTCCGATTTCCTTCTACAGATGAGGAAGCTGAGGCCCAGAGAGGTTTGGGTGACATCCAAGGTCACACAGCCAGGTTCAAATAGAGCTTTTTAACTTCAAATTCAGGGCACTTTCCCCCCCCATTTGTTTGTTTTTGTAGCCCTTTTACCAACGTGATAACCAGAGTTCATTTGGAACAATCGTTTCACTGTCCCTTAGAATGCTGTTCTCAGCGCCTGCTTCATGTGTCAGTTCTTTCAGAATCATTTCTAGTCTTTGCTAAGGGGCAGCCAGGACAGAAAACTGTCCTTGAAGCCAGGAGGCCTGGGAACACCTCTGACACGCACTGGCCGTGTGACCGCGGGCAGATGCCCAGATCTCTCCAGGGCTCTCGGGAGCTTCCTGAGACACTAAATGGCAGAGAGAGTGCCAACCTGTGTTGGTAGAAGGAGTTTCCTCCTCGGGAGGTTCTGCACACCAGTGAATTGCAGCTCTGCTTCTGCTGCTCTGTCTCCATCTCTGTTTTCTTTTTGGGAAGCGATTGGGGTTAAGTGACTTGCCCAGGGTCGCAGCTGGTAAGTGTCTGAGGCCACATTTGAACTCAGGTCCTCCTGACTCCAAGGCTGGTGCTCTATTTAGTGTGCCACCTGGCTGCCCCTCTACTTTCTAAAAATAAGCTTAAGATAATTAAGCTAACTACCCTAAAGTTGTAGGACAAACAGAGAAGGAAACTCCAAAGAGATCAGAGGCCTGTTGGTGATGATTTAAGTTCTAAGATAGTTAAAGATTTGAGCTAAAATAAAAAATTGTATTATGCTTTCAATTCATTCTATAAATGTTTATTGAGTATCTACTCTGTGTGAGACACTCTGCTAGGGTTACAAAGACCAACGTGGCATAGGCCCTGCTTTCGCACAGGGAATAGCCTGCTACGTAGAATGCGTGAGCCAAGCTCTACCAGGCTCCAGAATGATTAGGAGTTAAGAGATGGCCCCATTCAAAGACACTCATCTGGATTATCATTACTGTTGCGGTAGTGACTGCTCTTCACATCAGCAAGTAGGCGGGACAAGCATCATTATCCCTACTTTAGAGATGAAAGAATAAGTGTGTGTTGGGGGCAGAGGGAGAGAACATAGTTAAGCACCTACTAAGTGTGGAACAGACAGCTAGATGGCACAGTGGATAGAGCACTGGGCCTAGAGTCAGGAAGACTTGAGCTCAAATCTGGCTTCAGACACTTACTAGCTGTGTGACCCTGGACAAGTCACTTAACCCAGTTTGCCTCAGTTTCCTCATCTGTCAAATGAGCTGGAGAAGGAAATGCCAAACCATTCCAGTATCTTTGCCAAGAAAACTCCAAATGGGTTAATGGAGATTGGGCGCAAGTAAAATGGCTCAACCACATTTGCTAAGCTCTAGGGAAACAAATGCAAAAGTGAGACAGTCCTTGCCTTCAAGAAGGTTACACTCTAATCAAGAGATACCACATATGAAGAATGGTGGCCAGAGAAGAGAGTTTTGAGGAAAGGAGTCACAGGAGTGGTGAGGGGAGTTATAGGACAATCAGTTGTCACACCCTTCCCAGAAGTAATATTAATGTGGATTTTATTAAGGTTACTAGGGCAAAAATGGAAAGGGGTGGAGAAAGGAGGATGTCGTAATGCATGAGGCAGCAGAGAAGAAGGCAAAATGTTCTGGGTGGATGGGATGTGGAGCTGGGTCTAGAGCTGGCTAGATATATTGAGTCAGGTGAGTTGATACTCAGTTATCAGTTAATCACCGACAAGGACCTCTCAGCCTCCAGAGAGAGTTTCAAAATTTAGTGGATTAGATTAACTCTCCTACTAAAGGGTGCTTTTCCAGGTAAGTTGGGAGATGGATTGGGGGAGGGGGGGGGAGCAGGGTTGCTACTGCTACAGGAGGGCAAATGGCAAGATCCTGGGGTGGATGGGTGGGTGGGATGTGAAGCATGATCTGAGGGCTTTTGGTTATACTGAGTGAAGGGAATTGCCACTCATTTACCAATCAGATGATGAAAGAGAACCTCAGCAATTTTAAGTGATTCTCCCAAAGTTGCATATAGTGCTTGCAAAAATATCAGTTTGGATTTCAGTCCAGGTCTTGGAACTTAAAAACTCAGAAATAAGGAGAAATCTAGATCAGGAATAAGCTTATGGCTGTGTATGATCCTGGCCTCTGTGGCTCAGTTTTAGGAAATCCAGCACGAAGGTAGGGAATATCCATTCTAGCCTCCTCTGTTCTCAATCAGGGGCTTCTAGACCCCATTCCAGACCTGAAACTTCCTCTTTGAAGGAGGTTCCTACTTAATGGGAAAGGGTTGGGGGGGGGGGGGGCGGAATCAGCAGTATTGATTAAGTATCCCCACTGCACCCTGGCCAGATGGTACTAGGAGGTTTTGAGTGTGAACCAATAGCCTTAGGACTTAGTGAGAACAAAGTGAGAATGGAGAGGAGAAAAACCAAACAACTGAAATTCAGGACACATATGGAGACATCCGGACACACTCATTGCCTCGTCTTGTTGCTCACCGGAGCTGTCAGTGGCCGCCAAGGAGATCGGTGCCACCTACAGCAGGGGCCATTAGTCAAGTCAATGCAGTCATCACTGAATTTCCTTTCCTACTTGAGGGAGGCAGAGGCACAGAGTGTCCAGAATGGTGAAGAAACCAAAACTCCATGACATGTGATTTTGAAGGCTGAATTTTTCCCTTCCCTTTCCTTCTGCTTTCTTTCCTTCTGTTTTCTTTTTTCTTCTTTTCTTTTCTTTGTGGCAGCAGATTTCTCCTCCTAACAATGGGTGGCTCCAGCTTCTCTTCAGATGAGTCAGTATTCCCCAGCACAAGGGGCTTTTTTCAATTTGACACGAATACAGTCGACTTTTCTCACTGATTGAAAGGGCCGATGATTGCTTCTGATTGGCAGTGGGATATGTTATCAAGCTCCCCCTTCCTGCCTGTTCTCTGTCTCAGGCTTTTATCAAAATGAGTTTATGTTTCTTGACCTCCCACTGACGGTAGAAGGAAAAGTTCCAGGAGCATGTATAGGGTAAAGGAGAGATACAGTGGGGTATGGTGGAAAGAGCACAAGCTTTTGAGTCATAGGACTTGCGTTCAAATCACAACTGTCACTTTGGATTGGTCTGACTCCTTCCAGAAGTCTTTCAAACACTCTGGACTTCAGTTCCTTATCTGTCAAAATGAGGGATTTCAAGGGTGGGGAACCTGCAGCCTTGAACCCTCCCTCTAGGTCCATTGACTGAATCCAAACCCATGTGAAGTCTGGATTCAGTCAAAGGGCCATACTTGAGGACCTAGAGGGTCGCATGTGACCTCAAGGGTACAGGGTCCCTACCCTTGGTCACTAGATGATATCCAGGGTACCTCTTGACTCTAAAGCCATGTTATCCCACAATGTTTACAAAATAGATGATTCAGATTGATTATCCAGTCTAATTCATGGTGTGGTAGTCTGGGGGCTCAACTGTGCAGAGTGTCTGATTTTGGCCTTTCTCCCATTGCAGCATCTTCCTCAAAGAACTGGAGAAGTATGAACAGTTGCCTGAGGATGTTGGACACTGCTTCGTCACCTGGGTAATGGGCCTTAAATATCTCTTTTATCTTATTGTTCCTCCAAATTCCAGACAGGGCCAAAGGATAGAGACTCCTGCCTTCTATACCGTGACTCTCATATACTCTGGGTCACTGCCATTCTACCTTAAGATGGAGTGCTGACAGATGGGCCATCAATTCTTGGAGGGACAGAGCACGAGACAAGGAGAACCAAGTCCTTCTTGTGCTACCTGGAGCCTTCATTCTTTAGATCTTGGTTTTTGTCACCTTATGAGGAGAGTGGCGCTCTCCCATGGAAGGCAGGAACAAGAACAACACATTTCACTGACTTGTCTCCTAGAGGAAATGAGAGGCTCCCAAGTCATTTTTTTTTGTGCTCTGTCTTTGTTTACTACCCACAATGTCCATCTTCTTCAACCCACACAAATCTTTCTCCAACCTACCCTAGTTTCGTGTCTCCTCCATGGAAGCACGTGGGACCTACTTAAGCGAGTTCCATTTGTAGTAATTGGTCAGTTTGTTGTCCTCCAATAAGGTGTTTGGCCAGCAAGTGGGAGAATGTTATGGTTTTGAAGATTCACAGATTGTCTTATGCTCGTAAATCCAAGACACTTGTGAACCTCCTTTCTTAGTTCATTTGTTAGTTCCTTCTTCCTTGGAAAGTAGAAACAGAGAAAGCTTCAAGTATACGTCAGACAAGAGCCATGTTAGCCTCATCCAGGACCAGTTTTCCTTGGGGGTTATCACCCCCTTATCAATCTGAATAGTTTAATTGAACGTCCTAGTTCCTTCTTGATACCCACAGACAAACAGACCAGTGAGGTTCCAGAGCGCATGCCCCTTTCCCCTATCCCAAGAACACAAAGGCAAGACACATTTCTCGTTACTACTTGCAAATGAACTGATCCACAAAGAGGCACATAAAATGATACAAGTTCATTCAGGACAGGGTCCTATGTCCTAACAAAAGAGGACCCCATTTTAACATTGTAGGTAACCTCAAGGTGTCCCAAAAAGTCTTAGTGAATTTTTAAAATTTTTTATAAGTTTGACTAAGCTTTAATAAGTGTAAGCCTGCACCAAGACTTTTGGGACACCCTGTAACTATAAAATTGCATTGCGTTTCTGCTCCTGTGGCAACACCGCTCGGTAAGATTTAGAGAGGAGGCCCAGTCAGCTCAGCAGAAACCAGCTCTCCTTTTCAACTTGAGTTCTTGCAGTCTTTCCGTTCCTCCACATTAACAATTTTCTCCATCGGGCAGAATCTTGAGGTGGGCGTGGCCTTTGCAAGTGCATGTGGTAGACAGTACTCCCTTCTGGGTGTCCCAGGCCTTGGGTCCTTTCCCTACTGTCTGCTGAGCCTTGGCAGCTGACAATTCATCTATGTCCAGAAGGCATATGCTCTGGTCAAAGCACGATTGGAATTGGGCCTATGATTTCATTCTTATAAGGACTCCTGGGTTAGGGAGCTCTCTCTACATCAATACAGGCTTACACTTCCTCTGAAGTTTATAGGATGTGTGCATATGTGTATATATGGAGAGAGAGAAGAGAGAGACAGCGAAATAGAGACGGTGAGATAGAGATAGATCCATGCACAGTTTATACATATAGATCCTATAGATACTGACACAAATAGATACTTGTCCCAGATCACTCAGCTGGTGTCAGAGGCATATCTCGTAGCCAGCTCATCCAGGTCTCAAGGCTGGCTCTCTAGACCCCACAGTGCTCTGCCCCGGGAGATTCAGTTCTTATTTAGGGAGCCAGCACTTGGGAAGCAAGTCCTCATCCTCTTCCCGCAGTCACTGTCTCTAGCCCCAGCTTTATTAAGTAAGGACAGAGGATCCCTGTGGGACTATTTCCCATCTGATCCTGTAGAGCAGTTATTTCTGCCAGGAATGGCTTTTGAACCTAAACCTCAGACCCAATTCCACCTGAGGTTTTTGTTGGCTTGTTTTCATTGCTTTCTAGTGAGCTATAGGGAAGGTAGGTGGCACAGCGGACAGAGTGTGGGGCTTGGAACCAGAAAATCTTCATGAGTTCAGATTGAGCCTGGGATACTTAACTAGCTGTGTGACCCTGAGCAAGTCACTTAACCCTGTTTGCTTCAGTTTCCTCATCTGTAAAATGAGCCAAGAAAACCCGATATCGAGTCACAAGGAATCAGACATGATTGAAAAATGACTTAATAACAATAAGCTGTTGGGCTGGCAGGCCCTGGTCTCTTTATTGCTCCTAACAAGCCTTTCCTGGCTTCCAAAGTTCCTGGACTCCTCACATTTTCCCAAGTCTAGGCTGGACATCCCCTTTCTTTCACTTAGTTTCCATCCCCAAGTCAACAATCTGATCCATTAACTAAGACTGTGTGGTGGGTATGACTTTTGCCAAGTACACATGGCAACAGAAGTTGGACATTTTAAAAAGTTATTTTACTAGCGGCTAAGAGAGGCAGAAGACAGAACCAAGACAGAGCCAGCTGCCCTTGGATCCAACTCCTTCCCAGAATGCCAACTTGCCGCACTGCCCTGGGCAAGTTACAGAACTTGTCGGTGCCTCAGGCAGCCCTCTAAGCCTGTAGAAATCAAAGGTCTGCACGCATAGAGATCTACTTTGCTAAAGGAAGTTTCCTCCCCGGGAGTTCCCCATGCCAAGACTAACAGTCTTAGCCCAATAACAAAGACAATGCCGACTAGCAGCTAAGAGAAAATCATAAAATGAGACGATTTACAGGGCACAGAATTGATGAGTCACAGTGCTTGTCCCCAGATGTTGGCGCACCAGCTATAACCAGCTGTCACAACCTCCCGAAATTACTTGGCCCTCTATTTTTTATCTTCCTGCTCCTTGGATTCTAGCTAATATAATTCTCTAAATCCTTATTCCCCAAACGCCAGACCTCGGCAAATTTTGTGCTAGTCCTCACAATATTTGGATGGCTGCTAGGTAGGGCACAGAATCAAATTCCAAACTTTCAGTCAGGAAGACCTGAGTTCAGATCCTGCATCAGATGCAGCCAAGACACTGTGAAAGCCATTTGGGGGCTCAACCTCAGTTCTTCGTCTGTAAATTGGGGTAACAAGTGCACCTCGCTCCCAGGGTTATTGTAAGGGTCAAACAAGACAGCACATACAAAGTACTTTGAGTGAGAGCTCTTACAATTATTTTCTCCCAAGGTTCTTATTTCTTAAAACTAAACTTTAAAAACTGGTGCTTTCTTCTGCTAGCACTTTGTTCTTGAAAGCTCAGCTGGCTTCTCGTAACCCACACTTCTGAGCAATAAGGGTATCCGACCTGGGACCGCAGAGGGCAAAGGGGTCCCAGGTGGCAGAAAACTAGGCCATTTTTACCATTTTAAAATATAATTAACTTTAGGAAATACTGATCTACATATTTATTTATCTTATAGGTGGTTCCTAACCTAAGGTCAATAAATTTAAGTGTACACACATACATGTGTACATACATACACACATACACACATGCATATATACATGCATGTGTACATAGATAATTGTTTCTATGTATCTTATTTTATGCATTTAAAAATATTCTGGCTGTCTTGAGCAGTGGGGAGAGAGGGGGGATATTAAAACTTATGGAAGTACATGTTGAAAACTAAAAATAAACAATTTAATAAATGGGGGGGAGAAGAAATCAATTAATAAAAACCCATTTTTTTCTGAGAAGGGGTCTGTGGGCTGCCCAGAAGTCCTGATGGATGCCAGTGCCCCATCAATGATCTTGTTTTATCCCTCTGACAAGCACGTAGATTAGGTAGGAAAGGATTTTCTCCCATCTTATAGATGGAGAAAAAAGTGAGAAGTGAAGTAACTTTTAGACCTGGCCTCAGCATGTGGGTAATGCTCTGTCTTGGGAGAGAGGTTGGCCTGTAACTATTCCTGCTAATGCCGAGGGTCCCTTACCTATGGTTACAGTCGTTCATTCTCTCATTTATTCATTCAACGAGCATTTTTAGGTGCTTGCCATGTGCCAGAGAATCCAGTCCACATACAGGAGCCCCAACAAACAACTTCTACCAGAAATAAGAAAAGGGTCATCTTTTTGCAGACCCTCAATGGGTCAGCTCCCCTAGAACTATCCCTCTTTCTCTAACCACACCAGAAGACTTTCTACCAGGTTCTGCTTTATAAAGAAATGCACAAAATGAGCTCCTTTATCTTTTTGACTTCATGTTTTCCTGGGTTCATGCCCATTAATGTGAGTACAGACAATTGTGGAGGTCCCTAGCAAGCTCCTGTGAGGATATAAAGTTCAATTGACTGGATCTGAAGAGAAACTGAGATCAGTCATAAGGCCTTCGTGTAGCAGTAGTGAACGATATCTTTCATTTGTATAAGTCTAGTTACTTTTTCCCACACCTGTGATCTCACTTTAGTCTCTTAACAATTTTATGTTATAGTTGGAAAGAGATGTTAACCCCATTTTATAGAGAGGAAAACTGAGGACTAGCAGAGTCCTCCAGTTACAGGATCATAGATTTTACAAGCGGAAGCAGGCCATCATCACATTACAGCCATCAAAGGGATCCCAGAGATCATTATTCCAGACCAGCTCCCTCATTTTGTAAAATTCTTCTGTCGAAGAGGGAATGGAGACCCCAAGAGGGTAAGCGGATGATCTCAAACCTTAGCTTAGGCTCCACCTTCTCACTTTCCCCTTCATTGTTTATGGCCATCTTTGATTCAAAAGAAAACAAAACCGTTTCATGATTTGTCAGGCCAAGCACTCCGCTGGCACTTTCTCTGGCTGTTGAGGGGAGGTATCACATCCAACCCAACAAGGGCTGCCATCCTTTTTTTTCACCCCTTGGTTTCCCTGTTTACAATGAATACAGTCAGCTGTTAACTATACACCAAGAGGGATGTTACAGATAATTCAAAACAGTAGGAAATTCCCACCATTTAGCTTTCTTTATTAGTTAACTGATTCACTTTTCTAGTGATGTCTAAATCAGGTGGAAATTCAAAATAGTCCAAAAATAAAATTTAATTCGAACTTATAAACATTTTTTAAAAATTAGTTCACATTTCCCGAGCACACAAATTGGTTGCGTGGGAAAAGTATCCCAGAAGTGCGTTGAGAGAGATACGTTTGGTCAACTGAAAGCCGACCTGCTCTAGACACAAGTTAGATGCTGCTCTAACCTGAGTGCAGAGATGGAAAAAGAAGAATGTGTGTGCATGCCACATGTGCGCGTGCGTCTGTGTCTGTGTGCGGGGGTTAGGGGTCCATCCTCAGGCTGAAAGGATATCTTTGAAGTCCGTTCGTGCAGCCCTCTGCCTCCATGGAAAGCCTATAGAAGCCATCCAAAGCCCATAGATGTCAGGCAGTTTTCCTATTATATGCACATAGGGCAGAAGACTACTAAATGTTTATCTCTAATTTTCCTTGTGGTTGGTTTTTCCAGGCAGACAAATTCCAGATGTACGTCACCTACTGTAAAAACAAGCCTGATTCCAGCCAGTTGATCCTGGAGCACGCAGGCACCTTCTTTGATGTAAGCTGCTCTTTCCCATGTGCGGGCAGGTTGGAAATCCTTTGTCCTTTGGAACAGGGGGAACGAAGGATACATGTGTCTTTTGCTTCTTATCCTTTCTTACGCTCCTTGCAGACCTGTCAGTGATCCATATCGGTTCTGAAGAACTTGTGATGAAAAATGCTATCCACCTCCAGAGAGAGAACTGATAGAGCCCAAGTTCATATTGAAACATAATTTTGCACTTAATTTATTTTTCTTGTAACGTGTATAATATGGAAATATGCTTCTCATGATTTCACAGTTATAATTGATATCCCAAATCTTGCCTTCTCAATGGGTAGGGGGAAGGAAGGAAGAAGGAAGAGAATTTGGAACTTGCTTTTTTTTTAAATGGGAGTTAAAAATAAATAATACAATTGTTTTTTTTTAAAAGAAAAAAGAATGTGAAGGAGAGAAAGTGGAGCCAGAGCAGGGGTGATGGACTGAGAGAACAAAGAGAGGGTAAAGACACTGAACGTCACAATGAGTATGCACAAAAGTTATCAGAATAGTAAATTAGGAGGTCAGAGGGAAGCGTAACAGGTAACGATCAGAGAGAGGAATTTGGAGTTCAAGATTATATAAGCAGAACAGTTATAAGCAACGGTGAGATCCCAAGCATGGCCACCTCTGAGGTTTGTCAAAGTGGAATGAAACCATAAGTCAATGGAATTTGAGGAACTGAGTGGCCAGTGCACTGGAGGTGATAGACTCATGTATCTTGAAGTGCCTAAATAGGAGGATGGAGATGGAAAGAAATACAGTGAGCCGCATACTAAACTCTTTGAGAAAGAAGGAAGAGTGGTGTGGAATAGATGATGGTGGTGAAGATCTGAAATGGGCAACGTGGAGAGGTGGAGTGAACCTCAAAGGAGAATTGTCTGAGTGACCACAGTGGAGCGGGGAGGGTGTCTAGAAGTAGTGGTGCAAGAAGTTTCCTACTCTCTTTCCTGGTCTGATGTGTCCCTCAGGATCACAAAAGGAGTGCTGTCATATTTGTATGAACACAAGATGGACCCAGTGCAAAAGGAAGATGTCTAGGGTAAAGGGCAGTTTGATAGTAACTACGCGGTGGTTCCAGAGTTCACTGCAGAAGGAAAGGGCAAAGGTAGACAGATGAGGCTGCAAGAGGAAGTGGGGACGACAGAGCAGGGAGGAGGGTTTGGGCAGAAGGGTTTTATTAGAATTAGGGATTAAAGAAAGAGCAGGAGACAGGAATTTGTTATCCAGAGGACAGAACACGGGAAATACGGACTGTCTTGGATGCTCTTCCTCCAGGTTCCTGTGACGGGAAGTGGTAGCTGTGCTATTTTCTTCACAATTCTCTTTTTTCCTCCTCTTAAATGTGTATTTCCCCTTCTCTCGTTTCCTCTGTCTCTGTCTCTGTCCTTTCCTTCTTCTCTCTCTGCTTTCCACCCACATCTAATCTGCTTCATATTCCTTCCTATAGGAAATCCAACAGCGCCATGGACTAGCCAACTCTATCTCTTCCTACTTAATCAAGCCCGTCCAGAGGATCACTAAGTACCAACTGCTCCTGAAGGTACCTACCATTCCCCTCGCTCCATCCTACTCCCCTTCACCTACACCTGTCACCTAATATATAGAGTCAGGTGTCTGATCATTGTTCATAATGATGGAGAAGTTCCCAATCAAAGACCCTTTCAAGCTTCAATCCCAAATCAGCACTTCAGAAACTGGCAGGATTTAGTTCTCTTAGTTCTAGGCTACTTTCTCCTCTTTCCAAGATGCTTTGCACTTGGAACATAGGAAGAAGGAAGACTGAGACTTTCTGTAGAAGAGGGCTTTCTGTACAGCATAGTACAATACCCCCTAGGAAGGCCACCTGCTCTGGTAGGTTGCTACATAAGCCTCTCTCTCTCTCTTTTCTCGCACAATTCTCATGGTCAGCCAGCTTCCAGCTGACTTAAGAATTTGGGTTCCAGACCAACGGCAGCTTTCCTGAGACCAGGCATCCATGGTGTCAGTAGTTTTTGCCTAATTTCTACGTTTGTCAAGCAAAAAGGTTTTCTTTTGTAACGGACCTGCTACTGGGGGAGTGTTCTTTAAGCTCTCTGGGAGCTGTTGAAATAAGAACAATCCTCATCTCTTTTCCCTTTAAGAGCAAGGCAATTTAAATTTATTATTCCACAAGAGAAAGATATATTTTATCATCTAATAAATAAATGACTCTCCCAGGAGCCTGGGGAAAAAACATGGTCAAAGTCCCATGGTCCCTTGGTGACCAGGTCACTCCTTGAACTGCCAGGATAGAGTCTCTTCCCATTCTGTGTGGTCACTACTTGACAGGCTGCCTTTCAGATTCAGTTAAGCCTGTGGGTTAGGTGAGGGAACATGGGAAGGAGGTCTGGAAGAAATTCCAAAAGAAACTCCAGACCATGAGAATTCATTGCAACAAACAGTGCTGAGCCCTGGGTTTATAAAAACAAAAAGAAGGCGGGTCCCGCGTCCAAGAAGCTCGCGTTCTGCGGGAGGGGCGGCACGGCGTGTGAGCAGATAGTTATGTGCTCGGAGACCTGAGGAGAACGGAGGGAGCATTAACGCCGCTGGCTCCGGCTCATCCTTCAAGGGAGAGTTTAAAAAGGGCGCCCTACCTTGCCGTGAGCAGTCAGCCTGATGCCCAGAGAGGGGCGTGACTCATGATTTCATCTGCTCACAGTTCACGCCGTCTTGGCAGGCGAAAGTGTGGCCCTGTAATAAGTCTGAGGAGAAGAGTGTGAAGTGAGTTGGGGAGGCAAGTGGCCATCAGGAGAAGAGTGAGGGGTGCAGAGACCTGGTTCTTTGTGGCTCTGATGGCGCGCTTTGGATGTGGCAGCCTGGCTGCCCGCCATAGCCACCCACCGCCCTTCTCTTTCCTTCAGACACTTCCTATCTGTGTGACTCTAGAACAATTACTCTGAGACTCATCTGTAAAATGGGGATTCACAATGCTTTTGCTCCCTCCCACAGACTGTGGGTCTGAAAGTGCTATGTGAATGGGAACTGTCAGTTATTAACTTTATTATTTCCACAAAAGGTCTGGGTGTTCAGATTTTGATATGACAACACACGTTACTGAAAATTACTCTATAACTCCTTCTTTTTTTAGGATTATAAAGCTGATCCAAGTTGCATTGGGACTAGAAGGAATAAGGCAACGTGTCTAAGATAAATGTCATCAACTTCACTTCCTTGTTTGATTCCCTTTGTGTAATGAATCCCTGGAATTCTGTGACAGGGACTGAGAAAGGCATAGTTAAAAGAAGTTAGGGACGGGGTTCTGGAATAGAGAAAAATACAGAAAATTCTGGGGATATTTGCCTATCAGCAACTGCTTGGAAATAGGATTCTGATGAACCAGGAGAGAAAAGCAGGCACTAAGAAAGTGAGCAGGGTCACTCTACAGCACTGTGAAGCTTGTGGTTCAGTCACTTTTCATTTGTGTCCAACTTTTCACACCGCACTTTTTGGGTTTTCTTGTCAGAGATATTGGAGTGGCTTACCATTTCCTTCTCCAGTTCATTTTACAGGTGAGGAAACTGAGGCAAGCAGGATGAAGTGACTTGCCCAGGGTGACACAGCTAGTAAGTGTCTGAGACTGAATTTGAACTCAGCTCTTCATGACTCCAGGCCCAACACTTTATCCATTGTGCCACCTGGCTGCCCTACCTTGAATATAACAGGAATTTAATGGATGTTAAATGGAAAAGAATTGAAATGGATAACCTGCGGGTGGGTTGGAGGAAACAAATGGAATCTTTGCCAGAAGCTATCGTGAGATCATTTTTAAGGCTACTTTAAGTCTATCACAAAATAAAGCTGAATAAAAGGAAAAAAAATAGTTTGCTGAACTATTAACATCAATGATAAATAAGAAAGGTTTTTACAAACAGACCCTGGGGTTTCCGTCATTGGAGCCTTTTGTGTTCCAAGTGACTGGACTTTTAATTAGCAACAATCTCTGCCGGGGGTAGAAGACTTCAGGTGAAATAGGAGGGTGGGAGCCGCGTGCCCCTTCATGGTACAAACACTTCATTTGCCACGTTTTTCCGGTTGAGCTCTTGGTGAAATGGGTTGTGGCTCCTTACCAGACACAGAGACCTGGAGAGCGTGGAAAGCTATTACTGGTAGAACAGTGGATTAAACTCATTGGCGTATTCTGTTCCAAATGAATACACCTTTTCCATTGTTTCTGCCTGGGAAGTTCCCCTAACGGTATCAAATGACCTAAGGATGATGTTTGTTTTCAAAGTAAAGGGAGAAAAAACAATCAGTGAAGCGAGGGAAATATTAAAGTTTCTGTATAACAATGACGTCAAACCAACTGTAGCAAAGTGAAGTCGATAAGGAGTATGACATTGGGAGTCAGAAGGCCCGAGTTCAAATGCTAATCCTACCTCTTACTAACTTTGTGATCTTGAACAAGTTGTGTGAGATGAAAGAGTTCGGAGTCTGAATCTAAGGTGAGAAAAGGTCTTTATTCTTTCTCATGAGAAAGGACTCTACCCCCACCGCCCAACATGGCATCTGCAGGGAGAGAGCAACAGGTAGAAGGCAGCCCATGGTTATATGATCTTCTAATGCAGAAACACAACAGCGCCCCCCAACTGGCCTTCACTCTCACTGGTAGGGGGGCCGACCCACAACCTAAGTGTGGGAATCTCTCTGAGACAAAGGACCCGAAACACGTGGGTGTCCAGTGAAAGCAGTCTTGACCTTATTTGGCATATCTTGTGCTGCGTTGGCTCTCAGGAAGGGTCTCCATTGCTCTGAGCCCAAGATTGCTTGAAGGTCAGGTGACCTAACCCTAGGCCTAGTGAATCCTGAAGCCATTCTAGATTTGATTTTTCAGGATGAGGAAACTTCACTATAAATTATCCCTCACAAAGTCATTTAACTGCCCTGGGTCTTAGTTTCCTCATATATAAAATGAGGGGGTTGGAGCAGATCAGAAGCTCCCAAACCTATTTGGCCCACCATCCCCTTTTTAAAAATATTACTTAATGCCCCCTGGAAATTACTTTCTTTAACCCTTTAATTTTTTTTAAAATTTGCATCATTTCAATAAAATATAAAATATTTATATTTTGAAAATAATGTATCTTAAATTTAGTAATTTATTATAAATTTGTGGGAATTTTTGCTAAATTGAAATTTTGATGACACAATATTGCATCTTATAACTATATAGTATCATTTTGTAAACAAGTCATACATGCACATATTCCTGTTGATGCATGCTGGACTTCCTGACAATGCGTGACATGTTCACCTGCCAACACCAGCTTGTTAAGACCTGTTGTCAGACTTGACCACTGATGGGTTATAACTTGCATTTTGTGAGTTTATTTGGAAAATATTGTAATCATTATGACTTTAACTCTTTTACACAACAGGTAAAATATGTAGTTTTTCAAAATTTTCTTCTCTCTTCTTTCCTTATGCTTCCACTGCCCCCTTATTTTTATTCAGTGTCCCCCCAATTGCACCCAAGGCTACCACCACCCTACCTTGGATTGGTCCAGTGCCCCCCAGAAGGTGATGCCACCCACTTTGGGAACATATGGGACCAGGTGATTTCTGAGTCTTTCCCAACTCTAAATCTGTGATCCTATGTTCCTAAATCCATTGGAAAAGAGGACATAGCTGAGACTTTGTAACTTATCCCCAAATTTAAAACCCCTCTGGACAAGAAAAAGGATGCCTGTCTGATGGTGGGAATTTGCCAAGAGGAGTTAGACTTATTCCAGTCGTGATGGGGGAAGGGGATAGAGAGGGCTGAGGATAACTGAGAGAATTAGTGAAGAGGTTAAAAAAGCGTCTTTTGGCTTTGGCCACACATTTATCTGAAGAGCCTTATTATGGAAAGAGGCGATAGTCCCAGGTCTAAATCCACCTCTTACAACCCCATCCCTGACATCTATTGGCCATGTGAGAGTTAACAAGCCAACGAGTTTCTCTGAGCCTCAGTTTTCTCATCCATTAAATGGACACAGAAATGCTGTCTGCCTTGCAGGGTTGTGAGGATCAAGTCAGATAAAATATAGAAGTACCACATGTGTGTTTGCGTGTTGAGCCCTGTCCTGGACTATGGGAGGAGGGAAAAGCAGGAAAGTTGATACAGCTCCTGTCTTCAGGGAAAGGGGAAAGAAGAGAACCACTTACATGTAAGGGATATAATGATTAATAGAAAGAGCATGGGACCAGGAAACAGGAGACCTGGGTTCTAGTCCCATTAAGCTATTGAGTCCTTCACCTTTCTGGACATCAGTTTCCTCATCTGCAAATTGAGAGGGTTGGACTAAGTGACCTCCAAGGTTGCTTCCCACTCTGACCTTCTGTGATTCTATGGAATTCTATGTTTATGGTCCCTGTCCTCTGAGATCTCCTAGGATAATAGAGGAGGTATGGCCTCTGAATAGAACGAGTGCTCAGTAAATGGTTGATAAACAGAGAGGGAAAAAAAGCCACGTGATGAAAACTTCACAGTCCTCCTAGAAATAATCATAGCTAACCTTTACATGGTGCTTAAATGTTTGCAGAGAATTGTACAAATCTTAGTTCATATAGTCCCATTTCTGTAAGGCTATAGCCATGCCTCCTCTATCCCCCAGGCAGCTCTAGGAGATTGTAAATGGCAGAAGAATTGCCGAACTGAATTGGTGGAGGGATTAAAGTGAGAGCTCCCCTATACTGTGATGGAATCACAAGTCCAAACCCTCCCCCCAGAAATGTGCTGGGTGCTAGGGGACACAAGGACAAAATTGAAACTTCCTGTCCTCAAGGAAATTAGGTGGTGCAGTGGATAGAGCATCTGGCCTGCAGTCAGGAAGACTCATCTTTGGCCTCAGACACTTCCTAATTATGTGACCCTGGGCAAGTCACTTCACCCTATTTGCCTCAGTTTCCTCATCTGTAGATAAAATGAGCTGGAAAAGAAAAGGGCAAACCAGTGTAGTATCTTTGCCAAGAAAACCCCAGATGGGGTCACAAAGAGTCAGACAGGACTGAAATGGCTGAACAACAACAACAAATCCTCAAGGATGTTACATTCCATAAGAGGCGACAACATGTGCACATGTGTGAATGCACAAAAGAAATCCAAGGCAGCTTGGGAGGGGGAGATGCTCTCAGCCAAGGGGAGCAAGAAGAGCCTCACATGGGCAATGGAGGTCTCTCTGCCTGCGTGTCAGCAGTGGATACCTTGGTCGGGAGGCGCTCCTCCTCCATGCCACTGCATCTCTTCCACCTCCCAACCCTATACATTCTGTAGACCTATCATATCTTTGTCATCAGCATCAGTAGTCAAGGAAAACTCACAGGACATTATAAAATTTGATGAATTGGTAGGAACTTTTAACACCCAAGAGCACCCAGTCTATTGACTCAAAATAATGGATTTACCTGCATATCATTTGTACGTAGTTAACATGAAGGGACATGTAGCTAGTCCTTCCCAGTCTGCTTTCCTCCCAATGGCCACTAGTCCTAAGCGAATAAGGGGGCTCCTTGGCAAACATTAGCTCATTTGAGTCTTACAGCAATACGATAGAGTCTGAAGTGTAGTTGTTTTTAACCCTCATTTTTCACGTGAGGCGACTGAGGGGCAAAAAGATTGGATGATTCTCTAAATCGAATGGCATCAAATCAGGACTCCTGAAGACTCAGTTCTTTTCCCACTCCAGAATGCTGCTCTGGTTGGACTGCATGCCATTGAATTTAGGGTAGCTCAGTCTGGAAAACTGAATGGTTGGTCTTTCCTGGGCCACATCCCAACCTTGTCCACAGCCCTGAGGATACCAAGCGGACAAGATGGACTAGGGGAAGGTGATCTTTGCCTCTAGGAAGCAGCAGGTTGGGAGCTGTCAGAACTGCTGTGATCATATCTGGACTTTTTCCTTAGGAACTTTTAACCTGCTGTGAAGAAGGGAAAGGGGAGCTCAAGGACGGCCTGGAAGTGATGCTCAGCGTTCCAAAGAAAGCTAATGATGCCATGCATGTCAGCATGTTGGAAGGTAGTCACCCCCAGCTTGCCCACCAATGGGCCTTCTCTCTTTCCTAGACATAGAGGGGCAAGTGGGAGCAGGGAGTGCAAAGTAACAGCAAACATGAGACAGAGCAGGGAGAAGTGGACAAATAAGCCCCAAATTGCAAGTAATCATAAAGAATATTTAGATCCTCAGACTGACAGAAAGTCCTGTAGGTCAATTTGTCCATCCCCCAGTCTCTAAGCAGAGTCATATTTAAGCCATTCAAGGTATATGGGTCTCAACTCTCCTATTAAATGTGTTGAGTGCAACATATTTATTATTTATTTTTTATTCTATAATATTATTTATTATTTATTATTATTATTATTATATATTGAGTGCAAGTATATTTATTACCAAAAGTACCTGAATTCTAAGGCAAAAATAGTCTTGCTGATTTACATAAATTTGCATATTGTTCATTTGCCTATGCAATTTATGTAGATTATCTCACCCCAATGCATTCTTCAGCCCTACAACTTTGCTGCCAGGTTAAATAGGCCAGGAAAGTCACAGAACTCTACAAAGGTTCATTGAGCCACAGGAACCATGGTTCTTTGGCTTAGAGAGGGCTGTGGTAAAGGGATCATAGCCCTCTAGGACAGATGTACCAAGAGGCAACGTGTGGGGAAGAGGTGGGATGTGTTACAAGAGACATAATTCAGTGCCTGAGTCAGAACAGGCAAGCAGGGAATTAAAGAAACACCTGTGCTCAGAACCAGCCCCCTCCACACACACGCATGCACACACGCACGCACACATGCACACACATGCATGCACACACGCACACACATGCACACGCATGTGTGCACACGTGCACGCGCGCACACACACGCATGCGCGCGCACACACACACACACACACACACACACCCATCCACCCATCTTCCTGAGTGTGGCCAAACCAGATCAAACTGTCATTGGGAAATGTTTAAGAGAGTAAATAAAAGTACAACACAATATAGACGATTTAATTTGTGCTTTTCTGCAGGGTCTATTTTGATTGGGATTAGATGGTTCTTTCTCGTCTTTGCTCTTCTCCAAAGAACTTGTCTAACCTCTGGTACCGCGAGGAGCCGGGTGATGCTCCGTTCCGTAGGGAATGGGGCATGCGGGGCTGTAGAGCAGGGGTAGGGAAACTCTGAGGAACTCGTCTCCAGTCTGGGCATTTGTGTGTAGTTAACCTGAAGGGACGCGTAGCTCACCAATGCTTCTCAGTCGGTATCAGCCTCACTACCCCATTCCTTCCCTCTCCTTCCTGGAGGCTTTCCCTTCCTCCTGGTAACCTTTGTTTCTCTGGCCTTTCAAAGACGCATATCCCACGCTTACAGCTCCATGAACTTTGATCATTTTGTTCATGATGCTGCTAAATGTAATGCAGTTCTAGATATCGGAGCCATTGAAGCAAGAACTAATCCTAAAGAAATGTCCTCCAAAAAGAAAAAGATAACAAGGAAACTGGAATCCAGGTTAGTCAGTCAGTCTATCAGCCATTGACTTGGGCTCCAAGCCATTCTGAGCCCTGAGTTAGAAGTAGAGAAGATATAAGGGAAGTCAAGCATTTACTGAGCAGCCACTATGTGTCAACCTCACGCTAAGTGCTGAAGGTAGACAGAAAAGTAAAACCAGCCCCTGCCCTCAGGGAGCTTATGTTCTAATGGAGAAGACAATGTATAATCTACTATGTCCTAACGAGATTCAGGCAGTACAAATTGGAGGTAATATTCCCTGCCCTTAGGGATCTCCCAGTCTAATGAGGAACATAGAGCACGCACACACACACACACACGCATACACACGCACACACACGTGCACGCACACACATGTGCACACACAAACATGCATACACACACAAACACACATTTTACATACATGCTGAAACTATAAACAATAAAATGTACCTAGAGTCCAGAGCTCAATATGCATGTTACCACCAGAAGTCACCAGAGGAAAGAAATGGTATCCCCTGAAAGATGCCTGGGGCAGGTGAGTCTTGAGCTTGGCAGCAGAGAGGGAGAGAAAATTCCCACTGAAAGAAGGGGAATGCTTATGTGTCTTTCAGGGTTTGATGAGAACCTGGATGTCCAGGGGGAGCTGATTCTCCAGGATGCCTTCCAAGTATGGGATCCCAAGTCTCTGATCCGGAAGGGACGGGAACGACATTTGTTCCTCTTTGAGATCTCTTTGGTGTTTAGCAAGGAAATCAAAGACTCTTCAGGGCACACGAAATATGTTTACAAGAACAAACTACTGGTAGGTGGGGTCCATAGGGAACTCCCTGTTCTCACTGAGCCCTTGGGCTAGAAGGGACCTTGACAAGGTCATTGCATCTTTCTCTTCCCCCCCCCCATCCCAAAGCATCTCAGGCAAATGAAGTCTCTGTTTGGAAAGATCCCTAGAGAGGGAGATTCCCTAACCCTCCCCATGTTCCTACTTCAACATTTACAGTCAAGAACATTTTCTTCATGTTGACTACTTCCTCTTCCACTCTTCTCTGGTCCTGCCCAGTTTTGAACAATTATCTCTGTGTCTACTCCTCCTGGATAGATGAACAGAATGTACCACTTGTTTAAATTTGATTGACAGCAGCCCCCTCCCCGGTCCTCTCCTCTTTGTTGCCTTTCCCATCCCATCCCAGACCTAAGTTTCCCCACTGCCCTCCCCTTCCCCGCCTCTCACAGGCCTTTCCTGTCTACAGACCTCAGAACTGGGTGTGACCGAGCACGTGGAAGGCGATCCCTGTAAATTTGCCTTGTGGTCCGGGCGCACACCTTCCTCGGACAACAAAACTGTATTGAAGGTGAGTCCTACTCCTTGGTTTCCTTTCAGTCCATGGGCACAGGGACAGTCAGTGTTCAGGGCTAAAAGACAAAGAGTCTAACTTTCTCCTCACTCCCACAAGAAGGCAGTTTGCCTAGATCTGGCTACCAGTGAGAACTGTGATCTCACATGGATGTTGGAAGAGCAAATTAGAGTAAGATAGCGATACTCCCAGAGATTCCAGGAGGAAAAACTGTAGCCGCTGAGTCCCTCTGAAGATGTGGCCTTCTCTGGCAGCACTATGGATTTACATAGACAGATAACCAAGCCGTGTTCTGCCATATGACCACTTAGGGTCATAAGACTAAGAAAGAACAAAGCAGTTTGAGAGGCAACCTGATGGGATGGATAAATGCTAGACTTGGGGTCAGGAAGATCTATCTGGGTTTCAGTGCCACCTATAACATTTACTAGGCATATGAGCAAATAATGGGAGAATAATTAACCTCTCTGAGACTTATTTTCTTAATCTGTAAAATGGGAATGCTAATACCTGGAGTGTCTATCTTGTTTTTGAGGAATTTAAATGAAATAATATATGGAAAGCACTTTGCAAACCTTAGAGTCCTATATGAATGTCAGCTATCAGAGTGATGAAGAAGAGGTTGGAACAGATGGATTGGAGGTGCTTGAAATCAGGGCTCATCATCAACAGATAAACGATATTTTGAGGTTAATGAGTGAGAAACAGGAACAAGACAGACAGACAGAGACAGAGGGACAGAGACAGAGACAGAGACAGAGACAGAGAAAGACAGAGACAGAGAGGTAGAGAGAGAGAAATGTAGATAGGGAATGCTTCTGGTGAGATCAGTGGAATCTGGAGGGCTTGGAGAAGGCTCCATTCATTTTGAAGGGCGGCTCAGGGCTTGGTAACAGGCCACTTCTCTCAACATTTCCCTCCATCATTCTGAAGATACTCATTCCCAGGCTCCTAAGAGGCCCTAGAGAAGAGAGAGAAGGAGAGGAGAGAGGCAGAGACAGAGAGAGAGAGAGAGACAGACAGACAGACAGACAGACAGAGACAGAGAGATAGAGAGAGAGATAGACACAGAGAGAGAGACAGAGAGAGAGAGACAGAGAGAGAGGAGAGAGAGAGGAGAAAGAGAAGGAGAGGAGAGAGACAGACAGACAGAGAGAGACAGAGACAGAGAAAGACAGAGACAGAGACAGAGAGAGAGAGGAGAGGAGAGGAGAGGAGAGGAGCCAGAGAGGAGCGAGAGCGCGCATTTATTAAACACTTCCTCTGTGGGGCCACTCCATTGCATCCTATTAATACAAATACCGGTAATTCAAAGAAAGACAGTTCTTACTCTCAAGAAAATTCCATCCTCGTTGGGAAGAACAGCACGTAAAGCAGAAGGAGAATGTGGGGAAGGGTCCCCACAGGGGCAGGGAAGAGCAGGGTCCAGACTAAGCCTGGCCGCGTGGGCACTTCACCAAGAAGGAGGCATTTCTGGGGAAGAACTCGCTCGTCAGAGGAGCTGCTGCCAGCAGGAGAAGGGGAAGGCGCAGGGAGAGAAGCAGTGACGAGGGAAGAGCGCGGTCACTCCCGAACTGTTGGTGCTCGATGGTCAGCAAGGCTATTTCATATGTAAGAATGTGTAAAGGCCATCAGACAGTGTGCCCTGTAGGAGCAATATGGGACCTTAAAGAGAGAGCAGATGTGCCAAAGAACTCCATGAACCTCCCTAGAATTCATTCTGCAAATCTGTATTGATACCAGGGGACTTCAGATAGAATAGACGTGGTTCCTGCACTGGAGGAGCTCCCAGGATGTCCACATGCAACACAAATGCATGTGTTCAGAGAATGAACAAAAATGACTGTGGGCAGGAGGGAACTCCACCATTTATTAATGTTTTAATAGACTCTGGGTGTTGGGCCTGGAGTCAGAAAACCTGAGTTCAAATGTGGCCTCAGACACTAACTTTGTGGCAGGTCACTTAACCTCTCTTTGCCTCAGTTTCCTCATCTGTAAAATGGGGATGATAATAGCACCTACCTTGCGATGTTGTTGTGAAGATCCAATGCGATCATCGTTGTAAAGTCCTTCGCACGGTGCCTGATACGTAGTAAGCCCTGTGTAAATGCCAACTGTGATAAAAACGGCAATATTGGCTGTTACTTGTTGTTACTATCGCTGCTATTAAGTGCTTGCCAAGCACCAAGCACCATTCCCAGTGCTGGAGGAATAACAGAATAAATGTACTTGGGAGGAAGGTGACTTTGAGAAAGGGAGAACTGGCATAAAGCATCAGGGAGGAAATGCTGGCCTTGGAGTCAGGAAGATCTGGGTTCAAATCTCCCCTCAGCTGTTACCTTGGGCAAGTCACCTAACTATATCACAGGGATTGGGGCACGCCACCCCCATGAGGTGGAAAATCCCTGTAAAACTTTTTGGCCTTCCATTTGTACCAGAGAAGAAGTCTGAATTTTTTCTTTTTCTTTTATGGGGTGTTTATTGTAAAATTTGGGTCAATATTGCATAATACAATTTCTATATCTATATCCAATTTTATATATACATATATATATATATATATATATATAATGCATTTCTGTGTTTTCTGCTGGCCTTTGTGTGTTATTGCTGGCTTCTGCAAAACTTCCAAAAATTATCATTTAATTTCTTACGTTGACCTGAGATATATTAAAACTACTATGGGAAAAGTTGTGATGTGGCCCACAGAGTTATTATGGGGATCAAAGGAGAATAATGCATTTAAAGTGATTAAAAAACTTAAAGATGCTATAGAAATGTCCACTCTGGTTATTTCTTATGCTTTTAAAGCCACTGTCCTCTTTCCACCATGCCCACTAGGCCTCCAGCATCGAAACCAAGCAGGAGTGGATCAAGAACATTCGGGAGGTGATTCAGGAAAGAATCATTCACCTGAAGGGTGCTTTAAAAGAGCCGATACAGCTCCCTAAGACACCAGCCAAGCAGAGGAACAACAGTAAGAGGTAACCAGCATATCTTTCTGCCTCCTTCTCTCCTTTCTCGCTGTCCTCCTCTATCACTCAGCACTGCCTTGCACATTTGGGAAGGTCAGATGAGTGTTTGTTTCTCTGGGTTCCATGGGGCTGAGGCTAGGATCCCTGCCCACGAAGGGTCCCAGGCTTGCCTGATCAGCCCCTGCTTAGTTTAATTTAGCAAAGATGGATCGAGCGCCTGCTATATGGAAAATGATGTGCCAGGTACTTCCAAGTGAAAGATGCAGCCCATTCCCTAGTGGAACTGATAAGTGAACTGGAGAAACACTAATTCACGTTAAGACGTTAAACAGCCGTGCAAGATTGTATTGACTACGAGTCAGAATGAGTAATGTGGCTAGAGAATACTGCCGGCGTTCAGCAAGGGGAGAGATCAGTGGAATCTGGAAGCCTTGGAGAAGGCTGCATTCAGTCGGAAGGGTGGCCCAGGGCTTGGTAACAAGCCACTCTCCCAACATCTCCCTCCATCATTCTGAAGTTCCTCATTCCCTGGCTCCCAAGAGGCCCTAGAGCAAAGCTGAGACCAGGGCTTTGTGTGTCCAGGTGAGTTTGAAATAACAACAGTGGCAGCTCAAATTGCTCTAAGCGGGGAAGGTTTGCAGCGTCCTTTACAAACAAATCTCTTCTCTTCTGTACATTTTACCCCTACTCTTACCATCCACGAGAGGCTTTGAGCCTTCCTGTAACTCCTGCAACCTGACTTATCACTAAAATAGTTACCAATATGCCACAGGAAGCAGGATTTTCTGGGGCATAAACTGGAGACTTGGCTATAAGTGATAGTTTTATCATTGATTTGCTGTGTGACCTTGGGCAAATCACTTTATTATGTCTCTGGGCTTCATTGTCCTCATCTATAAAATGGTCCTGTTTATGAGGCAGCAGTAGATAGAGCACCAGCCCTGCATTCAGGAGGACCTGAGTTCAATTTCAGCCTCAGATACTTACTAGCTATGTGACCCTGGACAAGTCACTTACTCTCAATTGCCTCCAAAAAATAAAAATACAGTGATCCAGTTTGATTAAATGATATTTGAATTCCCTATCAGTTCTAAAAGTTCATGAATCTGAAAAATAAGGGAAATTCTAATAGTAAATTAGATTAATATTATTAAATATTAATAATGAATAGATTCTGTGGTAAATTGTGAGAGGCAGCATGATGTAGTTCAATAGGGAGCTGGATTCAAAACCAGGAAGACCTGAGTTCAAGTCCTGCCTTTAACATGTACTGGCTATATGACCCTAGGGAGATCACCTAACCTCAGTGTTGTAGGTAATTCTATTTACACAAACAAACAAAACATTCATCGAACTCCTTCTATGTCCCAGGCATGGTGCTAAGTACGTTACTGTTTCATCTGCTATTATCTCGTCCTCACAACAGTCCAGGGTTGCTATGACTAGCCCCATTTTGCAGCTGAGGAAACTGAAGCAGACAGAGGTCAAGTGACTTATCCAGGGTCACACGGTTTGGAAGTGTCTGGGGCTGGATTTGACATGTCTTCCTGATCTCAGACCCAGTCCTCTATCCCCTGTAAAATCTAGTTGAGTCCTAAGCCTATGAATTTCAAAGAAGGTGCCAACCTGCATTGGTAAAGGGAGTTTACTGAACTGGGAATTCTTCATACTAGTAAAGTCACAGGTCCAGTCCTTATCCCTCTCCCTAACAAACCACATTAAGAAAGGCCCCATGGCTGCAGCTGCCTGTCTTCCTTTGTCCTGGCCCCATTTGTCCAAAGGATTTCTTATGTAGGATCCAAAACTCATCCTCACCTGTGGAAAGGCAGGTTAGTGCAGGGATAGCAGGCCAGGTTAGAGTCACAATGATCTGGGTTAAACCTTGCTGGCATGTAACTCTGGGCAACTCATTTTACCTGTCACTGTCCCCAAGAAACTCTCTGTAAGTCAGAAAGAAATTATGTTTTTGCATGGGAACAAATCCATTTTTTACCAATCTGGTGCTCTATTACACCAGATGCAGGAGTGACCCTGACACCACTCATTTTACAATGAGGGAAAACTGAGGCCCAGAGAAGGTTGACTTGCCCAGGGCATGAGGCAGAGAGGGGATTTGAACTCTAAATCCATCATTCTTTCCACTGCACTGCTGTACCACTGATCCTAGATAAATCCCAGTACTCCCCCGAGACACAGGAAATGCCACCTTCCTTCTTTGTCTGTTGCCAGTCTAAGCATGTTGGAGGAGGAGCAGGAAGAGAGCACCGTTTCTTGTCTGGCTGTCCCCGGCCTTCTTACGCCTTTTGAAGTGCCAGAGCTGCAGGCCCAGAGTGTCCCTGGACTTTGGCTACTCACTGCGAGTCTAAGGCCCAAATGTTTATCCAGCACCACCGCGATAGCTACATAACCTGCCTGTCTTAGACAAAGTCTGCGGCTCCTCTGATCGCTGCCTGTGTGACCTGGGCAAGCTGCTTCAGTCCTCTGAACTGTGGGTGTTGGAGCAGCTGATTTCTGCAGTCTCATCCAGCTCTAAATCTTTAATCCTTTCCAGATTCCCCACTTAGCTAACTCTCTTTACCTCCTTTAAAACATCTTGTTTTCACTTAGCTGGTTGGATGTTGTTTTCCTGTAGTCAAGTTCTCTCCTTCATGGCAGTCCCGCAAGCATTCATTTATTAAGTGCCTCCTACTAAGTGCCAGGCACACTATGTGCTAAGTCCTGGAGATACAAGTACAAAGAATGAAACAATCATTCCTTGCAAACAGCTTGCATTCTGATGGAGAAGACAGTAAGCTCATTTATAAACATACTTGTAGCATAAAGCAAATAGATACAAATATATACAAAGTAATTTAATACAAAGTAGCTTGCCAGGACTACCTAAGCAGTCCCGGGCTACAGGAAACGTTTTGTGCAAAAGATGGTCTGCTGGGCTGCATCTTGTTTGGTTTTTTGGAATGGAGAAGGCAGGCCAATTGGGGTTAAATGACTAGCCCAAGGTCACACAGCTAGTAAGTATTAAGTGACTAAGGGCAGATTTGAATTCAGGTCCTCCTGGCTCCAGGGACGGAGCTCTATTACCTGTGTCACCTAGCTGCCCCACTGGGCTGCATCTCAAAGAAGATGCAGGACCCTTAAGGGAAGAGGTAAATAGGAAGTGCATTCCGGGAGGGGGAGGAGATGATGACCCATGCAAAAGTATCTCACCACCTGATACATGGTAGAGACTTAAAATCTTTGGGGGCTTTGTTGTGTATTTTGGTCAAATTGAATTCTTCAAGAAACACACCCAAAAAATTGGGTCAAGGGCCAAGCGTCAAGGTGAGGGTAAAAGTTTCTCCTCCCTCATACCACATTTTGGGGAGAGATAAGCTGATTGACCAGCCACCCAAACTCTGAGGATTGTAACCCTTTGGAATGAGGAGTATAAATGAGAAGAAAGAATCGTCACCTCCCCTTTCCTTGTGGAATGTCATCCTAGAGGGGAGATTATCCCTGGGGTCAGCCAGGAATAAGAATGAACAGTCAGGAAGGAGCTATAGAGTTCAAGGTCTAATGTCTAATGTTCAGGGAAAGCTCAGAGCAGGGTCACTTTGGAGCAAAGGTCCAGCAGAAGGCTGAGGCACCATGATCCACCCCACTGAGCATCTCTTCAATGCTTAGAGGTGAGGCCCTGACTCTGTCCCAACCCTTGGAGGCCAGCTCATCCACAGACCCACAGTAAGGCAGAAAATACAATCCAGACTCTTGGATCTCTCCTAGTTTAATGGTAGAGACAGCTCAAACAGACATGGAAAAAGACATGATAAACACAAAGGGAGGGAAAAAATCCTATAAAGAGAAGCAAATTAACATGACCTTAAAGACTAATTTATCTAAGGGATAATGTTGCTGGGGTACAAAGGTAGAACTGGAAAGGGTGAGTCTCAGAAAAGTTCCTGGAGGCGGTAAGCTAGAGGGAGGCTTGAAGCAGGTTCTGAAAGGGAGGAGAGATGCCATTTGTCCCTGGCCGGCCTGTCGATGTCCAGGACAAATGAAAGCAAGGAACCATGGCAGATATAGCAAATGCAGGGTACCTTAGAGATACCAGACACTGTCAAGTGCCCCATAACCAGATTATGATGTAATTGGGAAATATTTAACAAAAAAAAATAAAAACGCAATAAAACATAGATTCTGCTAAGTCAATATGAGCATGGAAGGATCCTTAAGTATTTCCATTTAAGTGTGATGCCCCTAGGCTGTGGGATTGGTAATCAGGCTCATTCCCTCTTCCTCAGCCACTAGACAGCCTGGGAACTCTCCCATCCCTACTCCCTTCAGCACCAACACCACATCACTGCCCTAAACCCCATGAACTGGCTCCATCTGCAGAGGAGGCAGACGTTGGCCAAGATGGGAGGAAGCAGAGTAGTTATAGCAGAAGGAACATGGGATATGGAGCCAGAGGATTTTGGTTCAAGTCCCAGTTTTTCCGCTTACTAGGAATTAGCAAAAGGTATTGGACCAGTGATTTCATTGGTGTGCAAAACTCACAGATGAGAAAAACTCCCTCTAACAATATAGGTTGGCATCTTCTTTGAAACTTACAGTCTCTAAGAGTTGCCTAGAGTGCTGAGAGGGGCAGCTAGGGGGCACAGTGGATAGTGGTTTGGAGTCAGAAAGATCTGAGTTCAAATCCAACCTCAGACACTGGTTGTATGACCCTGGGCAAGTCACTAACCCTGTTTGCCTCAGTTTCCTCACCTGTAAAATGAGCTAGAGAGGGAAATGGCAAACCACTCTAGTGTCTCTGCCAAGAAAACCACAAATTGGGTCATAAAAGAGTCAGACACAATGAAAGCAACTGAACAAAATTCAGGATGTACAGAATTAATAAAAGTTAATCTGAGTTGGAAAACTATGAGCACAGCTGAGTGTACCAAGAAAGGGTCAGTTTGTGATCCAATAACCAGCCCAGGATGGAAATGTTCCTACAAACAGTCACATACAAGTAATCCAAATGTGGCTGTGTATGATACCCCAAGAATCAATGCAATTTTAAGCATTAATAGCTTACTGCACCAAGACTTTTGGGACACCCTGTATTTAGAATCTGGCTCTGAGACGACTACAACATGGGTTAGGCTTTGCTCCTGGAACCCATGCATATGCATATGATTAATGATTTACTGGAAGTCCGGACCCACACGAGGATAAAAAGCTGTAGAGTCAAAAAACCTGAGTTTAAAAGATGCTCCAACACTCATTAAGCCATGTGACTTTGAGGGTGTGGTTTAAGGTCTTTGGATGACATAGTATCCCCACCCCAAAAATAGAAGTAATTATTTGCATTGTCTGTCTCATGGGGTTTTCTTGTGAAGGTCAAAAGAGATAATAGGTTATAAAGTCATAACTGGAGGGGACCCTCTCATCCAACCCCCTCATTTTGCCAATAAGCCAACTGAACCCCAGAGAAAGAAAATTATTTGCCTTCGGTCACCCAGTGGATGAGCAGCAGAGCTGGAGTTTGGACCTCTGATCGTCTGATACCAGATCTGGTACTCCACACTATTCCACGAGATCAAGAGATATTAGCATCATAGATCTGAAGCTGGCTGGCCAGGATGTCAGAGGTCATAAAACTATAGATCCAGAGCTGAAAAGGCCCTTACATCTCATCTAGTCCAACCCCTTCAACCTATAGATGAAGATAAAGAAGACCAGAGAAATAAAGTGACTTGGCCAAGGTCACACAGGCCACCTCAAAACACTTCTGTCTCCAGATCCAGGACTGTCCCTTTGTGGCACACTTCCTCCCTGAGATGAAAAATGTGTCTGTAAAGCTCTACTTACGTGTGAATTCCCTATCATCATCGTTTTCATTGGTGGTGGTACCTTGCCCCTGCAGAGAATCAGGCATGTAGTTCTTACAGAGCTCTGCATGGCAAGAGCCGGTGTTCTCTGGGATGCCTCCTCCTTCCTGGTCCACAAACTCCCCCCCAACGGGGGGGGGGGGGCTCCTTCAGCTGATTGCTGATTTCACCAAAGGAGAGAGAACTAGAATGGGACCAAAGTCTTATCTGGCTCTGTCATTACATTTCCCACTACTTCTTCCTATGGATGCAGCTAGGAAAGAAGCTAAGGCCTTGTTGGCCTCCTGTGAAGGGTTGTGCCAGTGGCATGGCCAATGTGGTCCTGGCCAGGGCCTCAGTAGAAGAGTGGGGTATGGCCATTAGAACGAGGGGACAGGGGGATTGTATTGTGTGTGAGCCTATCTTCTGATCTGCCTTCCTCCCCTCTACCAAAGGGCTCATTTAAACACATTTAGAATGTCCTCGATTTGGAGGAGCAGTGGGAGATGCGAAGCTGCCAGGAATGGTAGAGCCAGGAGCAGCCAGCATCCAGTCCTCCCAGATATGTAGGAGCTCATAGACACAGGAATGTCCCCTCCTCTGTATATGGCTGTTCAGAGGCTGATGTCAGATATGGTTAGCACCTTTATCTTGGAGCCTCTAGCATGACCTGTTATGCTAATGACCTCAGAGTCCTTAAGAACTGGATAGAGCCCCAGAGATCATTTAGTCTAGCCTCCTGGTGTTACAGACCCAGAGTCACAAAGTGACTTACCCAGTCACACAAAGTATCACAGTCAGGATTTGAACCCAAGTCTTAAAACTTTTTTGATGTTGGAATGACACTGTCCCTGAGAGTACCCAGGGGTAAAGAAGAAAAAAGTGACTTCCTTAGCAGCCAGAAGCTATATCAAAGACTAAACAAAGAGAAATCCCTCCTGCAGAATTTGTCTAGCCCTTTGCTTGGAGATAGGAGAGGGACCTGGGAGATTTTCTAGTCCAACCCTTGATTTCAGAGAATCAGTTATTAATGTAAAGAAGTGAAGAGGGGCGGCAGGTGGTGCAGGGAATAGAGCACCAGCCCTGGAGTCAGGAGGACCTGAGTTCAAATCGAGCCTCAGATACTTCCTAGCTGTGTGATCCTGGGCAAGTCACTTTACCCTGTTTGCCTCCGTTTCCTCATCTGTAAAATGAGCTGGAGAAAGAAATGGTAAACTGCTCCAGTATTTGTGCCAAGAAGACCCCAAAGGTGGTCACAAAGAGTTGGACATGGCTGAAACGACGAAGCAACAACAAAACGTGCTCTACCAGCCCCACCCCCACCAACATTAAGAAGCACAAATCAAGAAAAGGTCAAACAGTTCCCAGTAGCAGCCCTGTTTTTGCTCATTTGCTTCTTTCCACAGCCCCAAATTATTTATGGTCTACTTGCCCTCCCTACCCCCAGCCTGGGTACGGCACTGGGCAGAGCCGCCTGAACAGCCTTCATGCTAGGGTTGCTAGCAGCGACACTTGTCATCTGGCCAGAGGTTGGGCTCTCAATTAGACCACGGGTCTTCCAGCTGCCCCTTCTAGACCTGGGCCCAGTGCTGGCCTGGACAATTGTGGGGGGAGAGGTCCTTCAGTTTGCAGCCACCACCATGGTGATGGTGGGTTTTGCCCCATGTCAGAGGTGACGTCACAGAAAATCACAGAGTTAGCTCTTCTTCCAGCTGGGTGATTGAAGCCAAATCCCTGCCTGAAAGTGCTCTCCCACCCCCAGATGGAAGCTGTTATGTTCTCCTTAAGCCCATGGTCACTCCTGCTCCCTCCACCCTTCCCCTTGCTTTCCCATGCAGGGATGGAGTAGACGATATTGACAGCCAGGGGGATGGGAGCAGTCAACCAGACACGATCTCCATCGCTTCCAGAACCTCTCAGAACACAGTGGACAGTGACAAGGTAGGACAGTTTCCTAGCTCTCCACCCCACTCCCAGGACTTTTTGACTTCCTACCCCCCCGGGAAGACCCCCTTCCCCCAGAAGCCTCTCACCCGGGGGGCGTAACTCCGAAGGTTACATTCTCTGAGGGAATATAACTGGAGGGGGGTGGGGAGAAGAGCATTGGAGCAGGGCGGATGAGGTGTGTCATTACGGGGACTGCATCGGCTTTGGGGACGGAGGATTAGGGTGCTTGGTCAGTCCTCCAAACACTTTGAGAGAGTTGTCGGGATGAGAGGTGGCATGATAAGGAGTGATTCTCGACATTCCTTCCCCTCCCCTTCTCAAATGCTCTGCCTTCCAAAAGGACGGGAAGTCTCAGGGCAGTTTTCTGCGTCTTTTTCTGACTGCTGATTCCTTATGTTCATACTGACTTGAATGCCAGCCCAAGAGAGTGATTTGGAGGATGGCCAGGGTACAGCTGGATGGTGGGAACGTTATCCACGGTGCTTTCTATGGTGATATGACCTTTCTCCCGAGGGGACCTGTTTGGAATCCTGGGACTCAGTCCCCCAGGGCAGAGGCAACGAGGACAGAGTGTGTGAAGCAGTTTGGAGAGGATGTGTCAATCTTGGCCACGACGCGGGTAGGTAGCTGTGTCAGGTCTTAAACCAAGTAAGCATGTGTTGTAAGGTCTTTCATGGGGAGAGAAAGGAAGGGCACTTATGGCCCTAACTATTTCTTTGCCCCCCCCCCCCAAGCTGGGCAGTGGTATTAATCCAACTGTCTGAATGTTGTAGTCTCCCTCCTTTGTGATGGTTGCGCGTACGTCCCACCCTTGACCACCCAGCGTGGGCAGGGATGGGAGTGAAATTGGCATTTCTGCTGCATGTTGGTGGCATTTGTTGTTGGTGAAGCTCTGAGGCCTCAAGTACCATCTGACGCTGGTGCTGCCTGGCCTGGTGCACTGGCCTCCCCCCTTCCCCCTAGGGCTGGGAGAACAGGCTGTGTCCATACGTCATGTTCATTCTCTTCATTTGGGACTATCTATTTGGCCTGGTAGTTTGCTACTGATTAATTAGGATTTTTACCTAAGTCTCTCTCAGTAGAACAGAAATGTTATCTAAATCATGTGGTAATTGTAAAGTAAACAGCCCTGATGTGACTCCAGGGACAGCCTAGCATAGTGGATAGAGGGCTATCCTCAGAGACAGGCTGAAAAATAATGATGATTGATGAGGATGATGGCTAACATTTATATAGACCCTACTAAGTGCCAAGCATTGTGCTAAGTGCTTTTCTACACAAATATTAAATCACTTGAACTCGGTACAAGTTTTATATCTGATCTTTACTGACTCTGTGATCCTGGGAAAAATCACTAAACCCCTTCAGTGCTTCAGACAATTCTCTAAGATTCTAATTGGAAGAACAGTTTCAGGTCTGTATTGATAGAGGGAATTTCCTCATCTACAGCAGCTTACACCAATGAAATTGAAGATGTAGACCTTTAATTAAAAAAAAAACAAAACATCACTCTAGAGGAGTAAACTCTCCCTGAGCGTGGGTTCCCAGAATTCCATGACTCAATCAACCAATCCCTTGCTTCAGGCAGAATAGCACTGAAAGCCTTCTTTGACTATGGAGAAGGATCAGGGTATCTTTTCTTAGAATCTATAGTGAGATAATTCTTCTCTTCCTCATTTTCCATGGTTAGCAATTTCATCTAGACCTGTCCTGTCAATGTAACCTTGTTTTGGAATATTTGCCATGTATGGACACAGCCTATTGGTTCCCAGTTTCAAGGGTCTTTTGCCCCACCTATCCCCCCAAGCTGGCTCTGCATTTTCCCACCAAAGCCTCTGACTCAGAGACAGAGCCTCGAACTGAGGAAATGGCTGCTGGTTGAAAGTTGGCTTGGGAAAGCCCAGGCCCCAGTCATTCTTCTTCTTTCCTCCCAGGTAAGTGAGCCTAGCTTGGAACTTTTCTGCCAGCAAGTGTTCTCAAGGCAGAGCCAGCTCTCCCATATACCTTTTTCTCTCATGGGGCCATAGGATTGCAAACTTAGAACTGGAAGGGAATTTAGAGGTTGTCTAGTCCAACCCTTTTGGTTTCATGCCTGCAAATATTGAGTTCCCAGGAAATAAAATGACTTGCCCAAGGTCACACGATAAGTGGTAGGGCTGGAGTTTCAACCCAAGCCCTCTAATTTCCAGTCCTAGCCTATGTCTACAATACCAAACAGTTCAGATCAGTGGGATTGCGTGTAGGGACCAAGCTGAGGCTCATGGATGGGGCTTCTCGTGGGACATAGAACCACAGGCTATCGAAGGAAGGGTGGGTCCTGCGAATCCTCAGTCCTGAGACCCTCATTTCATGGAGGAGGAGGAGCTAACACCAGGAATGACCCTGCTGATTAGTGATGGGCAGAGCTAGAGCTGCAAGAACCCGAGTCTCCCGATTCCCCACTCAGTCATTTATCCATTCTAAGAGGTCAAGTCCTGACTCCTCTTAAAAGATCAATAATCAGCATCTGCTGACCAAGGCCAGTGAACTTCCCCGAAGGTAGGGGTGTCAGACTCACATAACTGTAAGTAAGGCTCCTTGGGGGCTGCAGATTGACCTAGGAGACCACACATGTTTATACATATATATGTATATAATTACATATAAAATATGTCATATATCATATTATATAATTATATAATGATACATTTATAAAATGTATGTGCCATATTTTATAATTATATAATATATTATGCCTTGTTATATAATATAACTACATATTATATAACTTATAATTGTTATAATGAACACATTGTATTTATTATATATCATATAATAAATATTATGATTATTATATATATGTATCGTATTATATAAAATTAACATAGCAGCACACTGAAATCAGTAGGAACTACACTTTAAATCAGGTTTGGGCCATACCAAGGAGTATCGTGGGCCCTGTGGGCTCCCTGGTTAATATTTCTGCTCCAAGGAGGTCAGTCAAAGTATCTCTGATGAAACACTTGTTATGTATGAATCCCTAAGATGGATTCGATGAAAAGAGATAGAAAGGGAAGGAAATCTGTAGCCTCCTTCTTTTGAGGGCTTCCAGGATAACGAGACATGATAGATCCCTATAGTAAATTAATAGAGTGATCACGTTTCTTTGTGTCTGTCACCTAACCTTCACTATCCAGCCTTTATCTAACCTGATTCCCTTCTAAATATCTCTATGCCTCTTCTTCTGCTTGTCTTTTGTCCTCCACGGAGGAAGAACAGCCCGATTATTCTTGCTGTCAGGAAGGAACTCTTTGGGTTGCTTGTTGAGATTAGAGTTTAGCGATCCCCTAGCTCTACCACCTTCATTTTACAGATGCAGAAACAAACCCTTTGGGGCTAAGATTTGTCCAAAGTCATACAACCAATGTCTGGCAAAGCCAAGATTCCAACCCAAGTCTTCTGACTCCCAAGTCTGTATTTCCAAATGTGGAGGTTGTTGTTGTTTTTTAATTAAAAAGAACACATAAAAATAGTAGAGTCTAGCCCAGTGGTTCTCAACCTTTCTAATGCCATGACCCGTTAATACAGTTCCTCATGTTGTAGTGACTCCCAATTATAAAATTATTTTTGTGGCTACTTAATAACTGTAATTTTGCTACTGTTATGAATCGTAATGTAAATATCTGATACGCAGGATGTATTTTCATTGTTACAAATTGAACATAACCCACAGGTTGAGAACGGCTGGTCTAGCCCAAGGACATGTGTGACTGTGACTTATTCCTTGCCAAGGGACGTATCACCTGAACTACATTACTGTTCGGGATCCAGGTTCTAGTCCCTATTGGGAAGGACTATTCTCTCTCTTAAGAGCCCACAGAACTTCAGAGGCTGCTGAGAGTAAAGAAGAGCCCTGATCCTGCTGGGGCTTTCCCTGCTCCACCCCTGCTCTCCCCTTGAAGCCTCAAATACACAGCTCAATCAACTAAACACCTATTCAAGGCCAGGGAATACAAAGATCAAAACAGTGAATTAATCCCTGTGTCTGTGAAGTGGTGGAACATGCTTTCCAGTCATGATAGTGGCATTTTATTTGACGCTTACTGCGGGCCAGGCACTGTGCTAAGCACTTCGATTCTCACAGCACCCCTGTGAAGTAGATGTTACTATTATCCCCATTTCACAGCGGGCGAAACTGAGGCGAACAAAAGAGACTGGCCCAGCATCGCACAATCAGTAAGTATCTGAGATCGAATTTGAACTCGGGTGCTCCAGGACTTTATCTGCTGCGCCACCTAGCTCTGCCTCACTCGATGAGTCCTCTAGGTCCTTTCCCCTGAGCACTGAGAGCTGCGGAAAGGAGGCTGGAAGAGCCAGTGGTGACTAGTGGGACGGGATGGGGAAAGTGGGGAGCAGCAATAGAGGGGATAACAGAATGGAAGGCACAGATTAATTCCATCTCTTTCTCCTTTCGTAAATCATTCTGTGCAGCCTGTGTGCCCAAGGACTCTGATGAAGCCCGAGCAGGGGGCCTGGGTGAGCTTTGGGAGATGACAATTGCTACGCATTGTCTCTGACTTTAAGAAGAAGGCAGAAGAGAGAGAGAGGTGGAGGTTTGCCCCTTAGATGTAATTCCTGGTGGAAATATAGATAGAAACACCTCCTCTTTAAGGAAAAAAACATTATCTAATGGAAGGTCTTCATGCATATTTCATTCAATTTCTCAAACATTCCGACACTCTAACAGAGATAAATTAACAGTGCTGTGTCTTCCTTGACCACCCACTGCTCTTTCTTCAATAGGGAAGGTATTATTAGACTGTGGATATCTCCATCTCAGCCACAGACTCTCAAGTTGTAAGGGACTACAGAGAAGTCCAGACTTCTTGTTTTACAGCTGAGGAAACTGAGTCTCATAGAGAAAAAAGCAACTTTCCCAAAGCTATATAATAAGTGGCAGAGACATCTTTGGATGCTTAATTCAATATTTTTTCCACGATATTATAATGTACCTACCCACCCTCATCTCCCCATCCTCACTTTTCTTTATGTAATCCAATAAAAATTTTATCAATAGCCAATTGTAGGTAGAGAACTCTACTAGGTGCTGGAGGAAATACAAAGTTTAAAGATTAAAGACATTCTCTTCCTTCAGTGATCTTCTATAGACTCATCAAAGTCTAGTGATAATATCTATATTAAAATTTGCCCCCTATTATCCTTTTTAAAAATTACTTTTGGGCTTAAGTGGCCCAGTGAATAAAGCACTAACCCTGGAATCTGGAGGACATCAGTTCAAATCTGGCCTCAGACATTTCACACTAGCCATGTGACCCTGGGCAAGTCACTTAACCCCAATTGCCCTGCATTCCCCCCTCCAAAAACAAACAAACAAAAAAGGTTACTTTTAATCATAAGCTTAACAATCAACAAACCTTATAAAAGCAAGAAACGTTTTACTCCCTGGTATCTGGTTAACTAGTTAAAGTATAGTCCCAGATTTCAGAAAGTCTCCTGACTTGGGGCAATAGAGAAAAGGAGTTATTGCTGTTTAGTTGTCTCTGACTCTTCATGGCTCTGTGGACCATGGCATACCAGTACTGTTCATGGGGTTTCCTTGGCAAAGACATTGGAATGGTTTGTCATTTCCTTTTCAGTTAAGTGACTTGCCCAGGGTCACACAGCCAGTAAGTATCTGAGGCTGGATTTGAACTCAGGTCTTTCTGATTCCAGGCCCACCACTCTATCCACTGAGTCACCTAGCTGCCTCCTAGAAAGAGAGGAGTGTTAACTAGGAGGACTGAATCAGGACACATTGATGAAATTGCAGCAGAACACAAAGGGGTCCGCTGGTGGCAGTGCCCAACATGGAATCAAAACTCCTCTGGGAAGCTTTTTGATACACTTAGGTCTCTGCTGGTAGAAGAGGAAGGGAGAGAGCACTGTGGATGTAGATGTGGTCTAGAGAGATCCGTCCGTCCAGCTCAATTCAGTCTGATCCAACAAACTTTGTTTTAGAATGTTTGATTAGATTTCGTTTTTTTCATGTACAAAAATCGATTTCCTCTCCCTCCTCCCCTGCCCTGCCCGGGGAGATGGTCAGTGAACAAGGAATTATTAAGTGCCTCCCACAGCGGGCGCCGCACTCGCACTCGGTGCTGACATCGCGAGACAAATGAAAACCACCCCTGCCCTCGAGGCGCTTACTGTCTGCCAGACCAAAGCGTTAGGCTTAGTCTGAGCAAGAAGGAGCCTGTTCTTCAGCAGCTGCCTCATCAGATCTAGTGAACCCAAGTTTAACGGACTAACATTTCCCATCAGGGAAAAAAACTTTCTTGGCTGTCGCTGTTTATTCATTTAGTCGCGTCTGACTCTGTGACACTGTGTGGGGTGTTCTTGGCAAGGACACTGGAGTGGTCTGCCATATCTTTCTCCAGCTGATGAATGCAAACAGATTAAGTGACTTGCTCAGGGTCACACAGCTTGTAAGTGTCTGAGTCTGGATTTGAACTCAGATCTTCCTGATTCTGGGCCCAGTGCTCTATTCACTGAGTCACTTAGCTGCCTTCTTAATGCAAAGTGCCCTGACCATAGAATGAGGGATGACAGAAGACACTTGGAAGCCTCTGTCTAACTGTGCTAAGGGCAGCATCTATAATAATAACTGAATTTAGGTAATGATTTAATATTTTCAAAGCATTTCACAAATGTCATATCATGTGATCCTCACAACAATCCTGTGGAGAAGGTGTTATTATTATCTTGATTTTACAGGTGGGGTAACTAAGCCTTGGGTTAAGTGACTTGCCCAAGGTCACACATCCAGTAACTCTGAGGCAGGATTTTAACTTGGGCCTTCTTGGTTTCAAGTCCAGTGCTCCACGCATTGAGCAACCTAGCTGTTTAAACTCTGTGTGGGCTGGAAAACTCTTCTTCATGACCCTGTTGAGGAGTTGGTAGAGCTAGCCATAGGGAAGGTGATATAAGCAGAGAAGTCTATCTTTGATGCACCTCATATGGCTTCCCATGCTGAGAGCAACACATGGGCACATCAGCCCAGCAGTTCTCTCTGCACGCCTTCAGATTCCCTTCCCTCTTCCAATCCACCATCTCACTGTGTTTGAAGGTAGGGGAGATCTGCTTTAAAAGAGGTTTGCAAAGTCTCGTTATCATTATTTCATTTTACTAGTAGAAAATGGGAGTGTCCACCATGCTCCCCAGACTTTTCTTTCTTCTATACTCCAACCTTTCTGATCCCGACATCCCTCCATATTTGCTTCTATGATTTCTCTTTCCTGGCATGAAAGATATAGGGAGAAAGGGAGGGCAAAGAGAGGTGACAGGAGAAAAAGAGAGAGGAGGAAGAAGGGGGAGGGAATAGAAAGAGACAGAGACAGACAGAGAGAGAGGGAGAGAGAGAGAGACAGAGCAAGAGACAGAGACAGAGAGAGACAGAGAGAGGGAGATAGAGAGAGAGACAGACAGAGACAGAGACAGAGACAGAGAGAGAGAGAAATAGAAAGAGAGAGAAAGAGGGGGGGGTGCTGAGATTTGTAGGAGTATCAGAATGGGAATAGAAGAGAGACCCACCAATCAAATTTTCCTGTCTTTCCATGTTAATCACATCCATATTCACTATTAAAAAAAAAATTTCAAACTACAGTCCCACAAATTTTAAAAATCACTGTTGCGAATGAATTTGCCTATCTCCCCAAGGTACTTCCCTCTCCCTCCCACCTATGGCCTCCCACATATAGAATGTGGGTCTAATAAGGAAGTTTCAGGTTTGAGGGAAAAATGGCTTGAGGTCCATTCATTTCTTTACTTACTCATCCTACCCTTATATCAAGCAAGAAAAGCCCTGAGGCTCAGTGAGCAAGTCTGTTCTTAATGCCTTTCCTCTAACTATTCACTTTTTTTTTTCAAATTTTGACCCCATGGATGAATTTCTCTGGCAGTATCTATCTATCTATCTATAGAACTATCTGTCTAGGCATCTATTTATGTGGAATTATCTTTCTTTTACCTTTTTTTGTGCCAAACCTTTTAGAATAAAAGGCATGTGTTCCATTTTATTTTATAAAAGTTTGAAGGTAGAGCAGGAGTGTTAAAGGAAGGACCAGAGAGAGTAGAGGGAGTGGGTAGAATTGGAGATGAGGGTAGTAGAAAGCCCCATTCCTGAGCTGCTGCCATGTTCCTTAGAACCTAGCTCCCACATGCCCAATACATACAACTGGGTCTTTCTCCAACTCCAGACCCGCCCTTTTTGCACGTTGTCTCATGATATCCCTCATCACTCAGAGCTCCTCGCTGCCCTCCCTGACTCAGCCCAACCAATGACATCTACCTCATCCTCTTGAAGCAGACTCTTTGTACCTTCCAAGGTAACAGCTAGTTTTCTGAAAAACTAACATCTACTCGTAAGTAAGGAGTAGAGGAGACCCTCTGGTTCTGTTCTCTCCTTTCTATGATCACATGGATACATTTGAGAAACAATATTCTAGGTTTTATTGTCTAAACTAGAGGCGTAACTCTAATAATGGCATTTCAGGACGAGCAGGACAGCAGGACAGTGAGATGGTAAGCCCGGGGAGTCGGAAACTTGTGACGTCCCTCAAGTAGCACCAAGTGTGGCAGCAGGACGCTTCGCCTTTATTAAGGGCTGACCCTCGGTTTCACCTACTGAATTTAACGATGTTTCATTCAGGGAAGAACCAGGACAAGTCACTTAACTTTTCTGAGCCTTAGTTTCCTCATCTGTAAAATCTTTGAAGGAGTTGCACTAAATGAACTGTACAGTCCCTAGCCCTAAATCTATATGATCGCAAAATCCCATGATTTCTTAAGATGGAAATGGAAAATTCCAGACCAACAAGTTGGGTGCCAAAATGTGACTCAACTCACAAAAAGCTTTCTAATTGGAACCTTCTAAAGGGAATTTCAATGTGGATGTCACGGTTACAGACTGAAAGCTGAGGGATGTGTTCAGCTGGGAAGAATAGCAGATTTCTCCATTGTATTTCAGTTATACTTTTCTTTACAAAGCTAATGGCTTATTTGCCTGTAGAAGACTTAGGCTTTGATTATGGCCCTTTGAAAATGAAATCTGTTTGCATTTCACAAGTATGTTAAGATTTTACAAGACATGTGTTTGATGCCAGAGAACCAGGCTGGTGTAATTCACCTGAATTGGTAGAATTAAAGCTCGAGCTTCATTAGACCAGACCAGACTGATCAGTGCTGGGTCCCAGAGGCTTGTGGCAGTGCATACAAGAAATATCAGTGAGGGCTTAGCTATGTGAGGTAGGGATCTAAAAATCAGTATGAATCCTGGTGGTCTGTCTGTGAGGGGAAAGAGAGGATGCAGGTGCTCTTGGCCAAAGGTCCAAACAGCAACCAGGCTCCAGAACGTTCATTTAAGCAGAAATGGCACAGACGATAAATACAGGAAAGAGCAAACAGGCAAGTGGGCAGCCTGGATAGAGGGGTCTGACAACAGCAGGACAAGGGCATCGCTGCTCATAATAACAGCTAACATTTATATCGGTGCTCACTGATGCTGGGCACTGTGCCAAGTGCTTTGCAATTATGCTCTCATTTGAACCTCACCACAACCCAGGGAAGTTGGGCTATTATATCCCCATTTTACAGATGATAAAATGGAGACAAACCAAGGTTAAGTGACTTGCCCAGGGTCACACAGCTAGTAAATATCTGAAGCCAGATTTGAGCTCAGGGAGATGCGTGTTCCTGACTCCAGGTACTATCTACTGTAAGTATCTGATGCTAGATTTCGATTTAGGTCTTCCTGACTCCAGGCACAGAGCTCACTTAGTTACCCCCAATCAATCTGGAATCCTGTGATTCAGGGCAAGACCTTGGCCATGAGTGAGGAAGCCAGTTCCACGTCTACTCTGTACCCATCCTTGGATATGAGAGACTATGCTTAGTCCTTCTCTTTCACATAATGTGGTCCCCTGATTTCAATACGAATTGCCTATGTTCTGGAGACTCGAGATTCCTGCACTGGGAAGTTCATGAAAATTATCCCCAGATGTTTTATTTCTTGGTTACCAAATTTACATGCAAGCACACAGACATATTTATATGTGTGTGCGTGTGCTTATATATATTTCATGGCATTGAAGAGGAATAGCCTCAAGTGATATAAGATGTTTCTCATGTCAGTAGTTGGGGCCCCCAGAGGTAGGCAGGGCACAGGAATCAGTCCAGGGGTGGGAGTGAGTTGAGTCATGAATACCAGAACTTTATAGAATTGCAAACAGTTGTTGGATGACAGCAGAAAACTCCTGGCTACAGGAATGAGGCAGGCCAACTTCTCAGATCTTTCATCCTGACATGTAAGTCTGTTCTGATCACAAGGGGAGGCAACTGACTTTTTATTTTGGGGTAATGGGACATCCAGGCCCATGGAGGCATTAGAGAAGGTATCATACTTCAAGAAGTGTGAGAAACCCAGAAGTGGTTGATATGCTGTGGACCTTCTCAAAGTGGTTCCCTTCTCAGAATTGCCTTTCCCTGAAGTCCTAAAATGGAAAGGAAATACGGTTCTTCAGCATAGCCCTACAATGCCTGATTCTTGTGTTGCCAGCTTTCTTTCTGCTACCCCAAGCCCCCTTTCATTGTCCACCCACAATCATCTCCTACGTCCTACTGATAAAGAATGAGCCTTGAAACTCCTGGAAGAGAATAAGGTGTTATATGAGGGCAGTTTTGCGTATGTGCTTTTTTTGGAAACCATTACAAGAGTAAGTTTGGTAAAGCCTTCCAGGGACAGCTAGACCAGCATGGCACATTTTCCCATGCTCTTGAGCATCTGAGCCTAAATCCTGTTCTGTTAGTGACAGGCTGGAAAGGGAACTGTGTAGGCTTTAACACCCAGCTGATGTTCCAGTGCCCAGCCTGTTGTGCAAGGAGCCACCATCTGGGGGAGGAAATCTGTCTCCAGTCTCTTAGGAGAGAGGGAAGGAGGGAGGAAGGAATTGGGAATTGAAAGGTAGCTAAAGAGGAAATCATAGCTCTGGTCTTAGAGCCTGACACATCCTTGAGTCTCAAGGCCAGAGGGACCAATCAGCCTAAGAGAAATAATGAAAGGGTTTTAAAGTACATAGTGAGTTTGCAAATAGCTACCCAGAGGGAGCAACAGAAGAGAAGTCAGTTTTAGAACCATAAAATACTAAAGCTGCAAAAGAACACATGATAGCAGGCCTAGGTTCCTACCTTTGGGCAAGTGAATGACCACATCATCCCGGACAGCGAGTGGTCTCCTCTGTTCTTCAGAATCTCCAAAGATCAGGACTTCACCCTTTCCCTCATGAGTTCCCTCAGAACTAAGATCCTCTGCTTTGTGGTAGATCCTGTCTCTGGGGAAAGGGTTAAAAAAAAAAAAGAAAAGATTTGCATTCTGCATTTCTGCATTTTACCCAAGACAGAGCTGAGCTCCAGGCTTCAAGAAAAGACTTCATTGCACTTTCTCCAAAATTTTCTTCTCCTCGTTCCTTCTCCAGAGGGTTCTCTTTGTCCCATGTGGTGCCCAAGGGTTGAAGAACATGTGGCAGAGGGAGTCATCCGCATATTTCTAAAGAAAAAGAAGGAAGGAAGGAAGGAAGGAAGGAAGGAAAGAAGGAAGGAAGGAAAGAAGGAAGGAAACAGTATTTCACAAATATTTTCTCATTAGATCCTCACAACAACCTTGGGATGTAGGTATTATTATTATTCCTCATTTATAGTTGAGGAAACTGAGATAAACAGTTAAGTGACTTGCCCTGGATCACACAGTTAGTAAGTGTCCAAGGCAGGATTTGAACTCAGGTCTTCTAGACTCTTGGTAGTGGGGAGGAATTCAAAGCTTTAGTCCTTAGGGAATTCATCACAACTGTCTAGAGGCTGCGGCAAACATTTGTTAAGAATCTACTTATGTGCCAGGCAATGTGCTAGATCCCTGAAATATAAAGACCAAAATGACCCAGTCTGTACCTTCTTAGAACTTATATTCTTTTGGGGAGAGATAACGTGCCCCAAAACCAATCTAAACAAAACAGAAGGTCATTTTTCTTTTTTAGAGGGGAGAAGGTATTAGCAACTGGAGGCATTAGGAGAAGGACCTGGGGCAGTGACCATGTGAGAAGGGAAGAGAACTAGAAGAAACTGCTGGGTGGTGTGATGAGACGTGGGGGGGGGAGAGAAAGTGGGCTGGAGAGAAGGCCAGGTGTTACGCCTGGGGGCCAGGGACGACAACCAGCGCCAGGGGCAGAAATCCCAAAGTTTGGAAGCAGAGCAAGTTTTGGAGGATGCATAGCTTGACTTTGGAGCTGGAAGGGGCCTTGGGGGCCACCTAGTCCATCCTCTTCATTTTATAGATGTGGAAACTGAGGCCTGTGGTGATGGAATTATTTGCCCATTATCACAGTTTGTTGTTGTTATTCAGTCATTTCAGTTGTGTCTGACTCTTGGTGACCCCATTTGGGGTTTTCTTGGCAAAGATACTAGTCAGGTTTGCGATTTCCTTCTCCAGTGCATTTTACAGATGGAGAAACTGAGGCAAGCAGGGTTAAATGACTTGCCCAGGGTCACACAGCTAGGAAGTGTCTGAGTCCACGTTCGAGCTCAGGAAGAAGAGTCTTCCTGACTTCAGGCCTGGCGCTCTATCCGCTGCACCACCTAGCTGCCCCATCACAGTAAGTGGCGAAATTGGCCTGTGCACCGGTGTCCTCTGGCTCAGAACCAAGGACTCTCTGCACCATGCCACATAGCTTCTTATTCTGAGTTGGAGGTGCCAGGACCGCAGGTGAAGAAGTCCAGTGAAGCTACGCAGACTAATTAGGCAGCAGTTAAGAGAGATCCGATGTAACCAAGCTAACATCCCCTGATCATTGTGCAGTGGGACGCCTCTGCCCACAGGTGTGCTTAGCCCTGATGTCAGGCATGTTGTAAATGCCTAGGAAATAATCCCAGAACCGGACTGAAGCCCCCAGAGTTCTGAAGTGAATGCTGTCTGCCTAGAATGGGATCTCTGAGCTTTGGGGGGCATGTCCAGTCTGAGCGGAGAGGAAAAGATTGGAGCATGATTGAGTTGCAGATGTTCTATGCAAATGTTATCAGAGAAGAGAGTCCCAAAGCCGAGCACGAGTCTAATGAGGATTTTTGTTTTAGCATGCTAATGGGGACCTGAGCTAGGAGCCATCTGCCGATGGACCTGGAAGCGGGAGGGGGGGAGGGGGAGAACATTTGTGGAAGACTCACAAATGGCGTGCAAAACCCAGGAAACTCAGGATGAGCCGGTGATGAGTAGAGAGGAATGAGGATAATCAGTGTACTGAACAAACACTAAAAGCAGGAACGGGAAGCCATTGTCCTGCTTCAGGACTAACTGGGACAGGGAGCTAGAGAGAGGCCAGGAAGCGCTGGCAGCCTCAACACAAGAAAACTGACTTAGGTTGAAAGAAGAAAAACAGGAAGAATTCCTACGGGCCTCCCACTGAATCGGTGACACGGGTATCTCGCAGGGAACCAAGGGAGAACGTCAGAACGCTAGACAGACAATAATAATTGCTAATAGAAACAGACATTGGCGTAGCACGCTATCGTTAGGAAATGTCATCTCGTCTAATTCTCCTGATAACTATGTGAGTCAGATAAGCAAGGTATTGTCATCCCCACTGAGGCCAGATTGGGTTAAGTGACTCATCCAATGTAATCTGGATCATAGAATCATACATACAGAGCTGGAAGTAACCGTGGAAGTTATTGAATTCAACTACCTTTTTTTACAGATGAGGGCACTGAGTCTGAGAGAGGTAAGTGACTTGGCCACAGTCACACAGCTAGTAAATGTCTGAGGTAGGATTTGAACTTTGGTCTTTAGTCTCTAAATCCTGTGCTCTGTCCTTTGCTTTAGGCTGCCTATTTCATTTGTCTGAGGATTGGTAGAGATGGGGCGTGCAGCCAGGTCCATGGTGAAGAGAGAGAAGGACTCCTTCCACTGCATGACACTAATGTGGGCATTGCTGTGGCCCAGCCTTCTCCCGGCAGAGTCCATAGCAAGTGTACAGGCAGTAGGGAAGCTGGAGGCGGGTTGGGAAGAGGATTTCAAGTGAGAGGCTGTTCCTTGACATCCTGGAAGGAGCATAGGTTCAAAAAAACCGATTGCATATGTACAAGATAGGGAAACATTTGCAGACAACAGCCCTTGTCAGGGAAAATATGGAGCTCTGAGTCGATAAAAAGGTCAGAATGAGACGTAGCAGCCAAAAAAGCAAGCACAATCTTAGGTTGTCAATAGATACATAGATGAAAGCCAGGACTTGAGGGATGATGAATCCCGCCCTGAACAGCCCGTATCTGGGGTATTATGTTTAGTTCTGGGCAGCCACATTTTAGCCACAATCTGAACAAGCAAGAGAATGCCAGGAGGAGCGCGGGCGACCGGACTGGAAACCGTGCCATGTAAAGAATGGCTCAACCAGGAGTTTTTAGCCTAGGGCCTATGAATTTGTGTTATTGTCATTGTTTTATCACCATATTTTGATAATCGTATTTTAATATGACTGGTTTCCTTTGTACACCTGGGTACTTTATGCATTTTATACCCTTATTCTGGCTTCACTAGACTGCTGAAGGGGTCCAAGAGATATACAAAAAAAGCTTAAGAACCCTTACAAAGGAACTGGGCATCATTAGCCTGGGAAGAAGACTTCAAGGAATGGAATAGTTGTTTACCAACTAAAAATGATGCTAAGACTTTTGGGACACCCTGTGTTTGAAGGACTTTCGTGTGAAAGAAGGGTAGGCTTATGTTACTTGACCCCAGAGGGCAAAATAAGGAGCAGGGAGGGGGTGTTGCAAAGAGACATATTTGGACTTTACTCATGATGTATATTCCAATCAACAAGAGCCATCTAACAGCACAGTGGCTGCTTTGGGAGATGATGCTTTCCCAGTCACTGGGGTCTTCAAGTAGGTACCAGATGCCCATTTGTTGAGGGATGTTTCCATAGGCTTCTCTTCAGATTTATTTTAGAGTATATTACCTCTGAAAGTCCTGAAATTCTGAAAGTCAATGATTCTGTGAGAGTCCATTCATACTTATCTCACTCTTAATTTAAAGAAGAAGGGGAAATGGCCTTCTAAGGCAGCCAAAAGCACATGAATTAGACATAAGGAAGGACTTCCCAGCAGGGTTGGGTATCACTTCCTGAAACCAATCACTGGGGAGACTAGGGAATCTCTTAGCAGAAGTCTTTAAGAATAGGACTCATTCCTCTATGGAATGCTTCAGGTACATCCTTCATTGGAGGAAGTCATAGAGACAGGATGAGAGCCCCAGAGTTGAAGATTCCAGTGAAGACAATACCAGGTTGTACCCCTACAAAGCAAATCAACAGTCTGGAAGTGTAGTGAATCTGAACTTTTGGTGCTAATAGAAATCTCATGCCCCTCACACTGTGTAATGTTTTCATTTGACAAGTTTATAAAGACTGCCAAGGTGATTTACCCAGGGATTTGTCTCCTGGATCGCCAGTGACAGCCTGCTCCATTTGACCGTGATGCCTGAGCATGCATGAACCCCTCAGTGGAACGCCAGCCCATTAAATCCACTCTATTAATAACAGGGAAGTTGTGGTCGGGTCTTTTGGAGATATTTCTCACTCAGCCCACAGCCCCAGTGAGTCCTGTGGGGCCCATAAAACACTTCTTTATTGGGGCAGGTTACAGTCTGCCGTTCTGCTCCTTGTACTGCTTCCCATTTTGTGATCAAACACTTTTAACTCCAAAACAAACACTATGCCATCCAGAGAACAACACTTCTCTGTTTCCAGCATCACCTCAGCTGGAAAGCCCAGGGCTGGGGTACAATGCACCTGGGTGTTCTTTCCATCAGCTCAGGTTTATTATAGAGCCTGAAAGGGTAATGTAATGTAATCCATGACATCCATGTGCTTATTTAAATATGGGAAAACCAACATTTCACTGCACAGTGCAGAAAACTAAGTATGTAAATACTAGAGCCATGTGGAATGAACATAGGAATTAGACTTAGATGACCTGACTTCAATGCCCAGCTTTTTATCTTTCTGCTGTGTGACCTTGGGCAAGTCATTTCCTGAACCTCAGCTTCCTGATATATAAAACGTGAATAATAATATGTCCACTACCTACCTCCCAGAATCATTGTAAAGTTCAAACGAGGTGATTTTAATGCTACATAAATATTATCACTGTTTATTATTATTATTATTATTATTATTATTTCACCTCATGGCCTTTTTGGCAACAGTTATAAGAAAAGTGAGACTTGCACAACCTGACTTTATTTTCCCTTGAAACTCCAATTTGGGGAATGAAAGAGAAAACATGGAGGGGTGATTAAGTGCTTACAGATTATCATAGGTTAACGGCATAATGAACTTTTTGAGTAATGGATATAATCCCTGCCCTCTGGGAGTTTCTAGTTCAATGAGGAAGACAAGACTCTTGTTCAGTGTATTTCCTTCTTAATGACAACTCAAAGTAAAGACACATAAAAATGGTTCAGCCTGAGTCCATGAGTCTTTATGGGGACACAGCAGACGAAGAAATAAGAATTGGAGAAGACTTTCTGTGGGGAGAAGTCTCATACACGCCACACTGGGGCGAAGGAGATAGAGACAGGGATGCAAGAAACAAGTTTTAGAAGAGGAACTGACGTTTGGGGTCCATCTTTCATCCAGGAATCTACCAAAACATTTCTGGTCTTTGGTTGTCTATGGGTGAAGGACAGTGCCTGTGGTGCTGCTCTGGCAAGGCTTGGAGTGAGAGGAGAGATGAGAAAGGACCAGTTTCCCACAGTCATTCCTCTCCCTCCCATCCAGGGTAGGAATTAAGTGTCTCCTACCCCACCCCTTAAGGATGAGTTTAAAGCTTCCTCTTTTTTAAAGAACATCATCTTTTTGGCTCTAAAGATATATGATAAGGGAAAATTCTCACCAATGTGGTAGGAGAGAGTAGGGGTGTGTGGCAGTCTTCATTGATGTTTTGGACTTCATTCCCCTCCAGGATGTATCAGATGTATCCATCAATCGTTGACTCTCAAGGCTGAAAGAGATCTCAGAGGCCATCAAGTTCAATCCTTACCTGAAGCAAGAATCTCCTCTACCATAGACCTGACCCACTACCTACCTCTGCTGAAAGACCTGCCATTTTAAGCAACACTCTAGCTCTAGAGGGGAAGCCATTTCACCCTCAGATAGCACTAATTGCTGTGAAATTTCTGCTCACTTTGAATCAAAATCTACCTCTGACATTCATTGCTCTTGGTTCTGCCTTCTGGGACTAAGTAAAAAAAAAAGTCTTTGTAGACTCAAACAGCCATCATAGCCCCACCTTATCTTCTCTTATTAAGTCTTTCCTTTTCCAGAATAAACATCTCCTGTTCTTTTCAATAATCTTCCCCTGGTATCATTTCAAGTCCCTTCATCATCTTGATCATCTTCCTCTCACCAGAGTAAAGTATGCTGAGATGATCACCTCCCTTGATTTGGACCATGCTTCTACTCTTGCTACCTAAGATTGTATTCACATTCTTTCTGCCATATCACACTTAAGATTTATATCGAGACCGGTTTCCATTAACACCCCCAGGTCTTTTTCATAAACCCTGTAGCTTGTCACACTTTATTGACCTGATTTCCTTTTAATCTAAATGTTGGACTTTTCATTTATTCTCATTACATTTAATCTCGTTCTGTTCAGCCCATTGTACTGAGCTGTCAAAATCCTTTTGGGTCCCCATTTTATCCTCCAATGTGTTATATATCCATCTCAGCTTCATTTCATCTGTGATACCTAACCCTGGTCACAAACCCCACTTTATTCCCACCTCCATGTCATGATTGTATTGTGTGATGGTGCTTAGAAAACTTAGTGTCACGGGAAAAGCCAATGATATAGTCTTTTTCTTTTTTATAAATAAATAAAGAACTCCTCAGATGCCTGGCTTCCATATGAGGTACCAGCTGCTCTATTTCACTAGGGGGTAAAGTACCATTTTAATTGAAAAGTTCAACCCCGATCCACCTGCCAAAATAAATCAGGGCAGCACTATTTTACTTAATATTTTAATTCAAACTCAATGGCATATAAAAAAAAACCCTACTTTAAGAGAGACCAATCCTTTAAAAAGCAAATGAGAGGAGTTTGCTTTTGTTTTTTCAGAAAACAATCAATTAACTTAAACTAGGGTTATTTCCCTAGATATATTTCAGTTGTAGAAAATTTCACAAGTTCTCATTTCCCAAGAAGGTCCCAAGGACCTTCAGAACACCCAATTAAATTTTCATATCCCCGTCCTGGGTGGCATTTAACATTATATGTGCTCATTACTTATATAACAGAAATAAGGATGAGAAAGAAAATATGATTGTATCTTTTCTATTAAAAAAAACAGGGATGACTGGTTCAGCTTTTAGTTCCCCCAAAGCTTTAACTAAAGTAGAGCAATGGAACTTTGTCCCATGGTGTCAAATTTAAAGGGTGTTAGCAGCACTTGCAATCCCTCAACAACTAGAGACTACAGAACTTAGTACCCAGGCAGAAAGAATCATTAGTTCAAGTAGAAACTACGAAATGGCTAGCTCCTTCCCCCAGGTTCTATTTAACTAAAGGCACACACTATGCCACTTATCTCAGGCACAATTTGTGGTATTTACCTAGGAGCAAAAGTACCTAATTACAGGTCTGAGTTCTTCCCAAGCTTGGGAGTTAGAGCAGAATGAACCTTGGACTTACCGCTCCCTGCATTAAGAACATTGAATTCCTGCCACCAGCTCAGCCTGTCATTTCTTTCTGGGAGAGAAAAAAATATAATAATACAGGTAGACAAAGCAGCAGCATAGGACCTCATCCAAAAGAAATTGCCAACAGTTGCTACATCCTTGCCCAGCATCTCTGGTGTGGCAGAAGAGAAAGGTCAGCTGCTCATTATTAATGCCCATCTTGGATCTCTCACTGCATGGGGCCAGTGACTCACAAGGTGGCCTTGGTGGGCATGTGATTCTACCCAAAGCAGAGGCTCTGTGCCTCTTCAGTCAAAGCCCCAATCTGGCACTGAGGGGTTGACTGTGCCTGGAGGTGATAAGAATGATCTCCGCTTCAGCGTGAACAGAAACGGACCCGGCTTCTAGAAGCCAGTCAGCTGTGCGGGGGGCCAGCCAGAGCCCCTGGTAAAGTCACACCAGCCATTGAGTGTGCTGCTTTGGGGACTTAGATTTTTATTCCATTTCCTAAATTCTGGTGGAGGAGGAGGAGTGAGAAGCTGACAGTCAGCCAAGATGTTAAAGCGGATTAGTTGGAAGCATTCTAAGAGGAGCAAGGCACAAGTGAGTATGTCTCCCAGATAGCCGCATTTTTCGGGGGAACAGTGGGTACCAGGATTCCAGAATCAAATGGAGACAGTGATCAGGCTATAGGCAGGGAAAGCAGGAATGGCAGGCTTCAGAAAGGGGCTTATATGCTGAACTAGTTTTCTCTTGGAAAAGTGAAATGCCTTAATCTTTTCTTTTCTTACCTATAGGAGTCTAGGAGGGGAAAAATTACTTTAGAAACAGAGCAAGGAGGTTGTTGGAGCTGGCAAACCAGTCCTGCAAAGGCTATGGGCAGAGGGAAAGTAAAGCTGGCAACACTGAGCTTCGGGTTGTCTGGGACCAACTTCCCCAGATGCAATAGCTGGGGTCCCTCCGGGTAGGCAGAAAAATGCGGCAGCTGCAGAAACCCCAGGCAGGTGGAGACTTTCTGCTAGAAAGGAAGACCAGCAAGGAGGAAAGGAATTAGCAAACCCAGGTTCAAATTCCAATTGTCCTCTGTTTGATCTTCCCACCTGGGGATGCTGGGGAAGAGGATTAGTTTTTGCATCTGTAAAATGAATGCAGGCTACGTGATCTCTCCCAGCTTTAAATCTGATGAACTTGTTATGAAAATATCTGGGAAAACCTCAAATTGGCTTTGGAGCTAAGGCTACTCCTCAGTTTGGGTCACTTCTAAATACATAGCATGGGCTCCAAAATAACGTATTATTACCTGTGAGGGCATAACCAACATCACAGTAACTTAGGTCATGGAGATGGGTGCACGGTTATTTTTCTCAGTCTGTTCCTAGTAGAGTAAATAATGCCTGTTGGGGCTTCATCTGTTTGCCAGTCTAGCAACATGCAGGCAGTTTTATATGCCTAATGATATTATTCATCAGCATCAGCATCAGAACCCGCATTTATGTGGCACTTTAAGGTTTACAAAGCCCTTTACATGCAGTATTGAGTAGTGTGGTCCATAGGGTGAGATTTAAGGATGGGGACCACTGGGGATGGGCCAGTGTTATTCCTGGGGCTGTAGGGAAGTGAATGATTAGGACAGATTGCAAGAGAATTTCCTGCCTTGAGTGAGTGCAGCCATTTTAGCTCCAGGGGTCTGCAACAGAGGGGTGGCAGAGAGGTGGCTCTGACTGAGAGTCTTGTAACAGTTCTCATTCTGGAGAGATATTAAAAGATGAAACCCTAGCCCGTAACAGATGAGTGTCACCCAGTTTTATTCATAACTCCTCACTGGTCCTTTTAAGAGCGTAACCCAATAGAGAAAGTGATGGTCGTGAATTCAGGCGACCTGCATTCAAATTCCAGTTTTGATTATAGCTGTGGGATATTAGGTAAGTGATTTTATCTCTCTGGGCTCAGTTTTTCCAGGTGTCAGATGAAATACTTCCTTTCTCATGGGGTTGTTACAAAGTGCTTTGTAAACTCTAAAATGCTTTATAAACGTAAATTATTAATGTTATTCCATTATCTCCTGCTCCTACTTTACTGATGAGAGTTTTCCAAAGCTCTCTCCTTTCTCCTTTAATCACTGCTTTTTTAAAAAGGCATTTTTCTCTCTTTTTAAAAAGTCAAACATATATTTGAATATTATGTTGACTTGGGTATTACAAATGTTAAAATGTCACCAATTTTGTTTTTATTAGGATTTTGATCACCTCCAACAAAGACCTAGTTTGCTTGCCTGTTTGGCGTTTCTCCACGAAGTTAGTTTGTGCGCCTTCTTTAGGGACTTGTTCAGAGCGCTTGAGAATCTCTTACCCAATTGCCTTCAGCTAATTATCTGGAGAGATGCAAGCTTCTAAAAACTTAACACCTTCTTTGAAAGAGAGTTAATTCATCTCATTTCCCTCAAAGAAATCAGCACACTAGATTCTTCCCGTTGCCCCACACCTCTTCCACCTTTATGTTCTGGATCACCTCTATCATTACAAACCACAGAGTCTGTTCCTCAATAGATTAGAGATACTTGGATCTGGGGTCTTTGGGAATTTCCTAAGAAAAAAACGAACAGTACTTTCATCACCCTCCAATGTCTTTATACTCTTTCTGCCTCTTGTAAAAGTAGAACATCTAATTGGATATTCAAGATTTGTTTAGAACATTATAGGAAAATTGCTCTAAACCCAGGATGGAAAAGGTTGTCTTAGGAAACCTTGAAGGAAAAGAAGACTAATTGAAACTAGATACTTCCCACCCATTGAGCCTCCAAAACTGCTGCCGCAGCAGCCCTAACGATGTTAAAATGCTGATACCTCTTTTGCTCTCTCTGTTAGCTAGAAAAATCTATTCTTTGCTATTTGGGGAAAAATAGGACTTTAAAAGATACTTTTGTTTAACTCTTATCTTCTAGAGTTTTGTTTTGTTTTTATATCACTTACATTTCCGAATATATCCTTTCTTATTCCCCTACCCAGCAAACCATTCCTTATTACAAAACAACAAAAAAAAGGAGGTAAAAGGAAGTTGAGCCACATTAATGTAGACATGAAGCAAGCCTGACAGTGCATGTGAAGTTCCATCCCTGCAGAGAAGGGGGGAACCTGAAGAAAGTACTGCTTTTGAGGCAGTTAAGTGGTGTGGCAGATGGAACACTGAATCTGGAGTCAGAAACACCTGGGTTCAAATCCTATCCTGGCTTTATGACTGGAGCAAGTCACTTACCCTCTCAGAGTTTCAGTCCCCTCCTGCCCTGCTCAATAGTGTCTACCTCACAGGTCAGGCAACATGTAAAATGGCATTTAATGTAAACCTTAAATGCTAACTGCTATTATAATTTTGAAGTTTCCCTACAGAGGAAATATTCCAGTGATGCTCTATGATACGTGACGATTTGCACGGAGCAAAAACTATTTGCAGAGAAATTGAACCCAAACCATTGACTTGGGGTGCTACTTATGGCTTTGTAATTCAGATGTCTGCTGGAGAATATTTTTGATATATAACTAGACCTCCCAAAAGTGCTAATAGAAGAGCAAAATCTGTTGGAAGTACAATAGGCAAACTGGGATAACATGTGTATTGTTTCTATAAGGCTCAGGTGGAAAGAGATGAAATTAAGGTAATTACACGTATAATTCATATACATATATTATGTATGTAGATGTACACAAGAAGTACACACATAAAATAAGGGAACTGCATAGAGTTTCAGCATTCTGGGAGTTACAAATCCATGATTTGCCAATATCCCATCCATCCAAATGGCCTCCCTGAGCCTCCTAGCCATCCTAAGGCTGCTCCTCCAAAGAACAGCCAAGCTTTTCTGGACCAGAGGTACTAGGCTGGTGACCAGGGTCTGGAACGATCAAATGCAAAGTCTCTTTCCTTTCTGTGGTCCTCTTCATAGAGACCACGTCCCTGTCACGCTGTCCTACCTTCCTTTTACCTTTCCGTTGTCTTTTACTGATCACAAATTCATTCATTCCACCTGAGGAACTCTTTTCTCATATATACATATGAGAATATGGCTAGCCCAACTTGCTACATGCTTTTCTTCTTCCAAGTCCTATCCAGTTACCTCAGGGAAATTTAGTTTTCTTTCCATATTTATCTGCCTGAACCTCTTTCTTCCTTCCTCTTTTTTCCTCTCTGTGCCTTTCGTAAGTGAAAAGAAAAATGACCCTGAATAAGACCGAGTAATAAATGCATTTGTATCGGAGAAAAGGGAAATCAAGAATTTTAAAGGATAATTAGACAGAATAAAGAGTGAACGTCCTCAGCCTCTGACGCCCTTTAAAGTGGGCAGAAATCCTAGGAACTCCACAGAATTCTCCAGCTACTCCCTCATCCTTCTCTAAATCAACTGCTTTCCATCAAGCACCAACCTCTGAGATAAAAATGCCATTCTTAGTATTGCTACATTATTATTTCCTACCATTCTCATCAAAACTTCTTATAATTCAACTAAATTAGAGGGTACATACGCTTTGTGTGGGCTAGTATGAGAATGTAATATGAATCCAAAGAACAGAATGGAGAAAGCACAGGATTAGGTATCCAGGGAGGTAGGTTCTAGATATAGTGCTGCCATTTCAGACCATGGGTATGCCACTTCATCTCTCAGAGCCTTACGCACTTCACCTGTAAAATGGGCACATTAATTCTTGTCCCAAAACTTCACTGGGTTCTTGTCAAAATCAAAATGAGAACATCAGTTTGAAGGCTCTTTGAAACCATCAAAGCATTGGGGTGGCTAGGTGGTGCAGTGAATCAGAGCTCTGGCCCTGGAGTCAGGAGGACCTGAGTTCAAATATGACCTCAGACTCTTAACCCTTACTAGCCATGTGACCTTGGGCAAGTCACTTAAGCCCAATTGCCCTACTTTTCCCCCTCCAAAAGGCAAAAAAGCCCAAAAAATCAAAGCATGACACATGTGTCGTTATTATACTTAACATTGTTTCTGTGTGAATGTGAAGTTTTCAGCCACTAACTTAAAATTGAGTTCTTAAAAAACAAACAACTCGTGAATTTTCTATAACTAAAGATACAATATATTCACTTACACCTATTATTTTAAAAATCTTCTTCAGTCATTCATTTAATCATAGAGCTGTGCAAAAGCAGGTAAATACGACGGTGTAAATAATGTTCTTGTCAGTCCCTCCGCATAGCCATGTTATGCTGGTTATCTCTAACCAGTGCGGTTGAGCTAACAGCTTAGTAGAGTCACTTACCAGTCCCCAAACGGCATTATGGGGGTTGAACACTCCACATTATTCACCAGACTTGTCTATGATATTTGGCTGTGCCAAAAAATCAAAACCAGACCAGACTAACTTAGCGTCAGAGAACCTGGATTCAGATCCATTTTGCCAGTTCTGTTTGTCTGATCTTCGGCAGATTGCTTCTCTGGGACACGGTCTGGACCTCTTCTGTAAAAAAGAGAGTCGAATAAGTGTCTTTGAGTCAGTGACCCTGTGAACTTCTGAGTAAAGGCAATTTCATCAATTCTGACATCATTAAAAATGTGTTGCTTTATAGACATATCTCACATATGAGCCTCGGTCATTAAATAGTATCATATTATATATATATGTATATATATATGTATATATATATATAGTATACAGTGTTGAGCATCATATAATAGAGTCACTTTCTTCTCCTCTAAGAGCATTGCCTACAAACCCTAACTCAAGCCCAGACCCAGAAGCCCAGGCCCCCACCAAAGTATGTGACCCAAGCTAATTACAATACCCCGCCAGATGAATCTTTCCAAATCTGGGTTTTTGTTTTAGTTTTAATGTCATTCTTCTGTTTGGAAATCTAAAATATAACTACTTGACACACCAAGGTCAAAGTTCTCTCCCTGGCCTTCCAAGTCCCCTGTAATTTCATTCCCACCCCACTTTTCTAAACTGACTAGAGCTCTGGAGGTCTGTTTCTGGGAGCCGAGGGACAAGAGCGTGTGTGTACCACGCGCCGTCATCATGGGCTTCTTCCAGGACCTGGGACCCACCCTTCCCTAAAACAGATCTAGTCAATGGCCCCAAGAGGCAGCATGTTGTAGTAGGAAGGGCACTGGATATAGAGTCATCAAGCTCTGAGTTCAAATCCCACCTCAGATACTTGCTAGCTGTGGGACTTTGGGCAAGACACTTGACATCTCTGTTCCTTGGTTTCCTCATCTGTAAAATGAGGCAGTTGGACTCAGTCGTCTCTAAGATTCCTTCCAGTTCTCCATCTGTAATCCCTCTTTACTAACCTTCCCCATGTTCCTCGCTTCCATTTTATCTCTTTCTTCTGCCCAAATACTCCAAGTTTATGCCTGTTTTGTGTTCCCTAGTTCATCTGGTATTATTTTGGTTAGCTTGTAATGGCAGTTTTTGTGTCCATGACCCCCGCACCTCATCTGACTTCCTGGAACGTGTCCCTGGGACCTCTCTGCTCTTTCTACCTCCAGCAGTGAAGTTTTGGAGAACAGAGAGTGTCATTTAAGCCGGTAGTTTTTATCAGTCGCGTTATCTCAGTAGTCTGTGCTGCTCCAATTTGCGCTTGGGTATATATATTCTGTCTCGGAATGCTCTCTAATTGTTCCATGTGGGTTAGTCTGGTCTCCCCTTGAGGACAGGGACCATGTGTAGTACTCTCTATACTTCACATCTGGGCATACTATAGATTCTATAAATAAATATTATAAATTTGGGTTAATTTACATGCATATATATGTATACCTATGTATCTGTGTTTTTCACGTGTATACAGCTGTGTGCACATATGTACGTATATGTGTGAGACCACGTTTGAAAATTTGTATGTATGTGTTGTATGGGTAGGTGGGAGTGTGGGTATGGGTGCTTCACACACACATATACACACACACACACACACACACACACACTCAGCAGGAAGTGTCCTATTTGGGGACGGGGAGAGGAGGAGATGTCACGTCTTGGTTTTGTTTGAGGGAAGCCCTTGGGTCCTTGAGGCAAGGCTATGGTTGACTTAGTGTTGGTACTCCCTGGTATAAACTGTATGCCTGACGTAGGGGTGGTCTGCCTTCCCCCTACTCCCTGAGGCTGCCTCTTCCCTTTGAAGGGGTTGAAGACAAAACAGGTGTTCCTACTCCCCAGTTTGCATGCATGAGGAAGTCTAGAGTGTCCGTTATTACCTACGAAATAGTAATCATGACGAGCATTTATAGAAAGCTGTCAAGTTTGTAAAGCACTATCCTCACTATTCCTCATCTCATTTGAACAGCGTACCAACTCTATAAGCCAGGTAATATGTGTATTATAATCTGTATTTTACAGACAAGGAAAACTAGTCTCAGAAAGATTAAGTAATTTGCTAATGGTAGAAGCAGGATTCAAACTCAGATCTTGCAGACTGTAAGTAGACTATTCCTTCCACTAAGGTTTACAGAGGTTACATAACTTATCAAAAATCATGCAACTAGCCAGTACCACGTGTAGAGCTCAAACCCTGGTCCTGTGGCCTCAGTCCATCGGATTATGCTGCCTCCCCTCTGGCTTAGGAAAAATTGCCCAAAAAAGGATTAGACTAGAACAGAGGCTGGCCAAGAGTCGAGAGGATAACAATAATGATAGAAAATGTTGTACATTCCTTTATATGAGAATTTTAATATAGCATATAATATATAGTTTGTTATATATTAAAATGTCTTATTCCTATATTATATTATAATATAATTATAACATCTTATAATATGTTATTATTATAAGAGCTAACATGATCTCATGGAATAATTGGGGCACGGCTGTATCGCTAAGGCTGAGTATGAAACCAGAGAAGTCAGGAAAGTTTTCACTTGAGGATCGCCAAAACTCAGTCACTGTGAGGAGATGGGGGTATGGGAATGAGAGCATTTGAATCCATGAAAGTATATGTAGGAACGATAGACTGTGGCTTTTCTCTTGTCCCACTGGGCATAGCTCCTTTCCTCTGTCATGTAATGATAGTCAGCACCTTCCAGCTGACCCAAGGCCGTCTCCAATATTTACACACACACACACACACACACACACACACACAGATGGAGGACACCAGACTTCATACTCACACATGATCTTAGCCTCAAGAGACATGACACCAAACTTTACATTTAGGACTTCTTCCTTAGGCTTCTTTGTCATAGAGAATACGTGGGATTATGAGATTGCCAAAGGTTTCTCCTCGTCCTGAGCAACCCTGGCCTACCCCAAAGAAAGGGCAGCATAGGTGGGCACGGTATAAAAGCCGTATTGTTCCCAGCTCAATGTGGTTGCATGAGCAACTCTCAAAAGGAAGTTTGCAAGGGGTTACATGGTATGGAGACACTGAAGTCAGCTTTGGAAGCCACATACGGAGTCACTTATCAGACCATGGGCATCAAGCTTTCAGAAAATAGGAAGAAGCCAGTTAAATTCCTCCTCCACCACTACCAGCAAGAGGGTTTTCTGAGAGACATTCCTTCATAATAAGGCAGTTTCTAACCAGGAAGGAAAGTAATGAGCACAGAAAGAAGCTGGCATGATTGAGACCTTGTTTTCACTCATTGCCGAACTTCAGGACTCTCACCAGAGAACTCACTGAACAGATGGAGGAGCAGAGGGGAGCGAGGGGCAGGCAGAAGAGCAGGTGAATGGGAAATACAACAAAGCAGAGTGGAAAAAGATGGGAATAGATTGTTCTTCAAATCAGGGCTATCCCAGGGTTTCACTATTTCTCTCCTTAATTAGTTAATAAGTTCAGCCAACCAGCTGTGTGCCAGGCACTGTGCTAAGCATTTCACAAATATTGTCTCATGTGACCCTCACCACAGCCCTGGCAGGTAAGTACTATTGTTATCTTCATTTTACAGAGGAGGAAATGGAGCCAGGCAACAGTTAAGTGACTTGCCCAGGGTCACACAGCCAGTTCATTGATCTCAGGCTGGATTTAAATTCAAGTCCCCTCCCACTGTGCCACCACCTAGATGCCCACATTTGTAGTGTGCTTTGCAGTTTAAAAAGTGATTTTTTTTCTCCCAACAACCGTGGAATATAGGTAGTGAAAATGTGATTTTTGCTTGTCTTATAGTTAGTCAAGGAATAAGCATTTATGAAGCCAGGCACTGCACATAGTATACAAAAAGACGCGTAGGTCACAAAAAGAAGAAAAAGACCTTGCCCTCCAGCAGCTCCCAGTCTGTAGCTGAGGGAAGGGAAGCTCGGCCTGAGGAAGTGGCTCAGATAAGGCCATAGTGGAGAACGAATCGAATTGACCCAACCCACCTCAATTCCACAAGGGTTTGTTAAATACCTACCTGCTTGGCACTGGGCATTTAACAACAGCAACAACAACAAATCTGTGCCCTCAAGGAGCTTACTTCCTGCTGGGGAAAACTACATATATGTAGCAAAATTAATATAAAATATATGCAAAAACAATATTCAACAATTGGGAGGTGGGGAGAAGATGCATGTCTAACTGAGGCAATCAGGAAGGGCTTCTTGGTGGAGATGTCACTTGAAATTGTCAGGGCATTGGCATTCTGAGAATAGAAGAAGAAGGGATGATTCTAGACGTGGGCAAGCCCCTGGGCAGAAGCAGAGGGCTGGGGAAGGGCTCTCACATGCAGGTGATAGCAAGGCTACGTTGGCTAAAATATCAGGCGGATGGGGATGGGAACGTGTAATCTGCCTGGAGAGATAAGCTGGAGCCAGTGATGAAGGGCTTTAAGTACCAAGCCAGGGAGGGAGCACATTGGGAGTCACTAAAACTTCTCGAGCAGGGGAGTGATAGGTTTAGATTTATGCTTTAGGAATAGAAATTTCATTCAGACTCCAGAGCCAGTGTACTCTCTCCTACACCACACTGTCTTTATCAGGATCCTTCTTGCTGGGGTAGTTGTGGGAGCAATGAAAGATACCAAAATGGTACCCAAGAGCAGGGGTTCTTCTCTTTTTGGCATTCTGGTAAATGAACCTATGCACCTCTGTTCAGAATCATGATTTTTAAATGTGCAAAATAAAATCCATAGGAAATCGACTATATTAAAGTATAGTTACCAAATTTTTTTTTAAAAAGTCCTTGGACCCCAGATTCAGAGCCCCCATTCTATAGGAATAATAAAGCACCTTGACCCTGTCTCACCCCCTCTCCTCCAAAGTTACTTACTCAGCCAACTCTATCGAACACCTCAGAAGAGAGCTCACCCTGAGGTTCTTTGGCTATGGTATAAATCCCAACTAACAGGAAAGGATTAAGGGAGAAGATGAAGACAGAAACAAAAAACATAAAAGGACAAAATCAAAACTCAGGCATTAAACAAAGAGAGAGGGAGTTTATTTGAGGCCCTCTTTGCCATTTTTCTCTATGACATAAGATTTGCAGGCCTCTGATGCCTTACTTATTGGTCCTGGTGGCCAAACTTACTCAAACGGATTTGGGTTTGAGTTTGTAGCTTGGGAAGGGGTGGAAGGTTCCTGCAAACCAGTCAGTAAGGTCGACTTGAGTCCCCTCAAGTCACACGAGCCTAGATTTAGAGCTGGAAGAAACTTGAGAAAGGATCCAATCCCTTCATTTTACAGTTGAGAAAAGTGAAGCTGAGAGAGGGTAAGTGTTTGGCAGAGGCAGCATCTGAACACAGGCCAGGTCATCTGACTCCCAAGCAGTAACTCTTTCTACTGGCTTGTGTTACCTGGAACCAAGATTCAGAGACACAGGACCAGAGGTAGGTAGGGCTAGAAGGAACAGAGGTGGTCATCTGGTCCAACCTCATCACTTCAGAGATGAGAAAACTGAATTCCAAAGAGATTCCCCATCTAATGGAAGAGTCTTTTGGCAACTGACAAATCGTGGCAAAGAGGGAAAAGTTTACCATACACTTGTAAGAAAGATACACTCAAGGGAAAATGAAAGAAATTGTAAGGAATAGAAGGGATCCAAAAAAAAATATTCTCATAACTCAGAGATTTGGGTTCTAGCATGTTCTGCTCTAAAAGAGAAGGGTCTCTTTTTTACCTGCACAGCTTGCTCTTCCCATCAGGAGGACCTTCTTCCAAGTAATCTACCAGTCAACCTAAGTTTGGAGCCCCTACCTTAGACTTGTGGTTCCTTGTGCTCCCATCATCTAATATCCCACACAGATCTAACAAAAACCCTTATTAAACTTTAACTGAGAAAGTGACATGGACAAGGGCTGTGCCTCCCACAAATACAGGAGAAGGGCATCTCCACCCGTTGGGTTTGGTTTTATAGCACCGTAGGCCACAAGATAACCTTCCTGAGGATGCCAGTAAGACAAATCTGAATCGATGTGTGAGGATTTAGCTGTGGGCAGGGTCCTCTTTCTCCAGAAACCTTTTTTTTCCAGGAAGGGAGAAAATATACATAGAAAAACAATCCACCCAGAAGTAAGTTCTTAAGCATAAACAGTCAACACAGCCCATTTAATCTTAGGAAGACTTCTTTTTAGTGGAGATTGGGGAGTGAGTGTGTGGGTCCCTGGAAGACTGAGAAGAAACACAAACATGGGTTAGAACATTGAAGCTCCTAAAAGAGTCTCACACTAAGTTGATCCCAACTTTTTTTGTAATTCTGCTGATGCTTTAAGGAACTTTAGGTGCTCCTCCTCTCACCTCATAGAGATCCAGGCTAGCCAGGTGTTTGAATGAGGTTAGGAAAGGCCCCCATTTGGGTTCTTAGATACGCTTGGTTGGATCCTTCTTAGCTTCTCTCCACCCTGCCCTCAGAGGGCCAGGGAAAACCCTACACAGAAGGAAGAAGCAGAGAGGAGTCCTCCTAGGCCTAGGGAAAAGGAAGGTGCCCATAGACCCATATATCACACCTCCTCTCTACCACTAACTTCTCCCCTGGCTCCCAGCAAATCTATTGTGTATTTATCATGTGTACTGCTATAAACAGTTAGGGAACCACCATCACAGTAGGTTGCACGGATTATTTTATTCTGTGTTATGTGAGGTTCATTGAATCTCATGCAGATTTATGCAAAATAATATGCAAATCACAGAGCCCAGGCCCTTTTCTTAACAGGACTACAGCATTGCTCCTCGGTGGCACCTGGGACCTGGGGATCCTTTCTCCACTTACGTTTAGCGCACAGCCTGGGACTTGTCCCTGCAGCCTCACCGGGTTAACCGTGCCGCCGTTGGGACCTCCCGCCTGGACTCCCACCACCCACTCCTCTTGGGACTGCCCTGGCGGGGCTGGTGTGGGTGCAGCCACATGCCTGGTGGGAAACATGCTCCAGGCAGAGCCTGCCCCTCCTGGGCTGTGGGCTCATCCGGTGGGCTCCCCTGTTCTGTGGGTCCCCTGTTCTGCCTCTGGGTGCAATTCGAGGTTTTCCTCTACAAAGCTTGACATGGTATAGGTGCGGGGGACCAGAGACAGGCTCCATGGCCCAATGCGCCCTCAGCACCATCATCCCACCCCACCAGGTCCAGAGTGGGAGGGTGGGTCAGTGAGATGAGGAGGAGTTTTCTGAGGTTTTTGTCCCCTGATGGTCTCCTACCCCCCCTACATGTCAACCTTCCTGACCCTGGGGGACAACCTGTCACTCTGACTGAAACTGCCTCCTCTCATATAGTGGGAAATGATGAGAAAAAGGGTTGTGGGCTGGTAGAGGAAGTAGCATGAGGGTAGAACAGAAGAAGGATTTAGCCTAGCCTTACCAGAAGTTTGCCAAAATCATTCAGCCATAGAAAATCTATTTGAATCAATCCACCTGTATTTTCCAGTATCCCTCTTCTGCCTCCCCTCTTATCCAGATCCCTGTGTTTAGAGCTTCCCCCCATTGTCTCTTAGCTTCAAATATACTCAAAGATACCCACCTCTTCCTCTCCATCCCCCACCCTCAGTGCCCCAGGAAAGACCCTCCACAGAAGGGAGAGGCAGATTTGAATGGGCCTCCCAGGGAAAACCCAACTCAGGAGGAGGGGAGAGGCCAAGGTCCCTTATTTAATTCCATTGCCTCATTTTATGGACTCCTTGCTTTGTTTTCACTAGCTCAGGCCTTGTTTCTTTCGGTTCAGCACTCATTTCCATGGCTAGGTTAGTGGGGTGGGGGGGAGGGGAGGGTGTTTCCATGTGTTTCCCAAAGTTTACACTTCAGCTGTCCCCCAGGCTTATTGTGAGGATGAGTGACCAAGTGCGCTGTCCAGTGCCCTGAGCTTTGCAGAGGCAAATATCCCTCGAAGCAAAGTCCCATGCTCTAGAATCACACCTGGCTCCAGAAAGGACCCTGGGGGTTTGTACTTGACCAAGAATCCAGGGGTGCACAGTGATCTGGGCATTTGCATGATGGAGAAGAGTCGCTGATGTCTTGTTTGCACATGTCACTTACTTGAATATGTTCCAATAAAATGATTCGAAAGCAGGCTGTTGCTATAAAGTGATTTATAAATCCTTCCTGGTGAGGACTGAGGCCCTTGACCTACAGAGCAGCCCCCGCCCCCGCCCTGCTCCCCGAGAGGACCTGGCCTGGCTGGAGTGGGAAGCTTCAGGGAATGGGCTGAGCTTGATGTGGGCGGTGGTCACAGTGAATGGCCTCTCAGGGGCAGCACTTTCCTCTCCCGTTGCCTAGAAACCGAGTTTACATTCTAGGATGGAAATTACCATATGGAGCCAGAAATTTTCTTTTCTTCTTTTTTTGAAGCAGGCACGGGGTTAGAAACCTGCTCTGTCATGGAGCAACCAAGGGAGAGAGGAGGAGGAGGAGGAGGAGGAGAAAGGGAAAGACAAAAGATTTCGTGTTGTTCTATTCAGAAATAATTCTTAGGAAATGCCCACGTGGGCTGACTGAGTTGTGAAACTGCACCCTTTGTGCAATCAGATCAGAGATTAGGAGCTGGGAGGAACCTCAGATATCATGCAGGCCAAGCCTCTCATTTTATAGATATGGAGAATGAACCCGGGGGGGGGGGGGGGGGGGGGAAGGGTAGAGTGGCTTTCCAAAGGTCAAGCTGCCTCAGGTGGCAAGCCTCCCACTGGAGTGGCGTCTGACAGTATTTCCAAAAGTAGCTGTCCAGAGATGTCTTCTTTTCTTGACCCTAAGAGATGGCATGGTATAATCTGGAGAGAGCTGGCCAGGACACCAGGTCAGGCTCTGATTGGTTCACATCTTTCAGTGTGATACTAGGTGTAGGACCTGGGGCAAGTCACCTATCTTCTCAATGACTCCAAGTTCCCTATGCCAGTGAAATCACACATCTTTTCCCTATTGTTCTCTCCTCTTCCAAAAAACATCTACCCTTACTTTAGATCTTGTCAGAAGAGGAGACTTCCTCTTCTGAGGAAGTCTCAGCAAGTGAACAGAGGTCAGCCCTTGGCATGGGTTCAGGGCAAGGTGGGAAAGGAAAGATTACTTGAAACCCCACATAGTTATCCTGTCTTTATACATTTTCACCAGGTCATAGGGGATGGAGAGAAGGGGGAGAAAAGAGGGGAAAGAGGTCAGCTTCTATTTATCCACATTCAGCTAACCTTGTGTTACAGATGGGGAAACTGAGGCCTATATGTGTGGACTGACTAAGCGACTAACTCGATTGTGACCTTAGATGAACCAGGGCTAGAGTCAAGGTGTCCACATTCCCAGACCAGTACTCTTTCTAAAACACAGATTTGGCTTTAGCCTGTAATATGGCCTGCCGTTCTCACCATCACCCCTGCTAAATTTAGCTCGATGGAACATTTTCTGTCTGTCTAGTGTGTGCCAAGGCAGCCCCCATCTGTTCCTGTGCCCTCTTCTCCTGAGTTTTGAGTATCTCCTCACTGGGGGTGGAGGGGGTTGTACTTGATGAACCCATCAGCACACAGCAACATGGGGCTGTAAGAGCAAAGCAACCACATGCACAGGGCCAGGATTTGCCTAGCCACTTGGGGCATGGTGCTAATAAGGCCAGACATCATTCTCTTTTAGTTGCTTAGATTTGCCCCATTCCACAACTATATATATTGCACACACACACACACACACACACACACACATACACACACACCACCTCACCAACTTACGCTATTGGTCTTCCAATATCCAATGTGGATGCACTCCAAATTCACAGCTGGCTTATAACAGAGAATCATGGTCCCTGCCTCCTCTCCCTCCACCCAAAACTAAAGTATACTAGTTTCTGTAATAAAAATGGCAAACCTTTATACAGCACTGGAAGGTCTACACCAACCCATTTAACCCAGTGAGGCAGTTCAAGCCTTAGAATCCCAGTTTTACAAAAGAAGGAGATATAAGACCCACAGAGCCTAAGGGTCTTGCTAATAATTGCACAGCTTTTAGGCACCAGCACTCGGATTCAGTCCCAGGTCACTGACCAGGACTTGTTCCCCTGGAATAAGTCTCTCTGTAGCCTGTCACCATCATTCCTTGGTCAATCATGTGCCTGAGGTGCTGGCGGGTATAAATGACCCAGATTCAGACCCTACCCTTAGTGTGAGCCCAGTCTAAGACAGACAATAGTATGGACGGGGATAGAGCATGTAGAGACGACCACATGAAACACCAGATGTATCGATAGGCAGCAGAAATATGCAGAGATTACACGTGAATCAGCCAAGTTCAGGGTCATTGCATTTACATGAAGAACAAAGCTAAGAGCATTAGTGTACAGGTCACTTGAAAGCTAGAAGGGAACAGAAGGGTCATCTGTTCCAATGCCTCTTTTTACAGACAGGAGAAGTGAGTTACCCAAGACCATCGAGTTAGGATGTTAGTAAATTGGAACCCAGGCCCTCTGACTCTAAATCCAATGCCACTGCAACTATACTTGGGGTTAGTGGCAATTACTCATCTCCATTTCCCCCTCCCCACACCATGCCGATTCTTATAGATGCAGGCTAGGTAGGTGAGAGAGGAATCATTGACCAACCATGGGCCCTACAAGGCAGTGGTCCAGGACACAGAAGTCTGAGAGTGCCCCCACATGCTTCTGGGGGGTGTTCATAACTTAGACACGCCTACTTAGCCAACTGGTTTAGCTCCGAGAACTACAGAGCCAGCCAGCCAGACAGTCATGCCAGGTCCTGATCCTATTTCAGGACCTGAGTTCTTCCCATTGTAATTGGTTGCCTCACTATCTTATTTACACTTGATTAGGTTACATACAAGTCTCCTTAGGTCTATGTAACAAGGTTTGGTCTCCAATGCATTCTTGGCCCCTGAGCAATTTGAGCTCCCCTGATTACTGAGAACAAGGTCTTAACTATTTTTATTGGCAGCCCTGCTGGTGATAAGAACATCCTCTTTTAAGAATGACAGACAGTGTTTGGAGATCAGTCTCCAAACCATGTCTGAGTTGGCAGAGTATAAGTCCAGGCTAACGGGATGATTTGAGAGGTATTGGTGCCTCTATCCCTCCCTCTATCACCACCACCCCAAAAAATAATAAATCCACTTCTTTTCAACTGCACCAGTGTCTGGCATTCTGAACTGTCCCGTCCTCTGCCTCACAACCAGAAGACCCAGCGAAGTTGAAAATGTCCTTAGGAAAGGGCCTAGAACCCTTTTAGTCCTTTAGCCCAGATTAATTGATGAGACGACCTAGTCATTGTTCATAGAGCTAGCGAGAGCAAACTGATCAGGTACATTTGGATGGAGGGCCCACGTGGGGAAACCCCATGGCAGGGGCTCAGTCAGTGCATGGGTAGCATGAGGCCTCAGGCACTTTGGACTGAGGGCTGAAAAAAGATGGAGGTTGTAGGAGTGGAATGGGAGGCACCGATGACAGTTTTTAACAACTTTGTACTTTTGCCTTGGAAAGAATACCGCAGTAGGAGGCAGGAGGCCAGACATCTAGCTTCTTTGCTATTGCTTAGTGCCGAGGTGGGTGGTGAGTTACATAAGCTCCCTAGGTCTCAGATGCCTCAACGTCAGATCAATAAGAGCCTGGAAAGAAAGGCAGCTAGCGGCCCAGTGAGGACCCAGCCCCCAGAGGGGTAGGAGTTCACAAAAGAACCAGGAGGAGGATGCTACAAAAGGGTCAGAGATTTGGAGCTAAAAGGGACCATGGAGGCCTTCTAGCCCAGACCCCTCAATTTACAGATGAGGAAATTGAGGCCAGGAGATTAAGTGACTTGCCCAACCAGTGTCATAAGATCATAGGGCTATAGATTTAGAGCTATAAGGGACTCGAGAAGCCACCTAAACCTCATTTCACAGATAAAGAAACTGAGGCCTAGGGAGGTTATGTCATAGATCTCTAGAGTGTCACAGTTTTAGAGGTAGAAGAGACTTGAAGGGATCATCTGTGCCAGGTCTCTCTCTTCAAAGCTAAACCACATGAGCTAAGGCAAGTCGTGTAGTCTCCTTAGTTTTCCCATTTCCAAAATGAAGGGGTTGGGGCAGCTAGGTGGCACAGTAAATAGAGCACTGGCCCTGGAGTCAGGAGGACCCGAGTTCAAATTTGGCCTCAGACACTTAACATAAAAACTAGCCGTGTGACCTTGGGCAAGTCACTTAACCCCAAGTGCCTTGCCCTCCCCCTCCAAAAAGAAAAAGCAAAAAAAAAAAAGTAAAATGAAGGGCTTGAACTGGATGGTCTTGGGAGTTTCTTCCAGCTCTGTATCCATGGTGCTGTGCTGTCTTGAGATACCTTCCAAGTCAGAGATAATAGTTCTATATATGAAACCTCAGGGGAGCTAGGAACCTTCCAACTTAAAGATCCAATCCTGTGGTACTTTGGGAAGGGAAAACATATCTGTAGAGCAGTCTTTCTCCTTTTATCTCCCTGAATGGTTCCTAAATAAAGTCTCTGGGATTAAGTGTACATCTTAGGGAAGATAGAGGTTGGTTGTTGACTATCAAATGGAGGTTTAAGAGACATGGAGGTTCACCTCAAATGGTACTTGGCCAGGCTTTGCAAAGTGAGTGTATTTCCACAGAGTTAATACAGAACACGGAAGGGGACAATGGTCAGGGCGCAAGTAGATTAGAGCTATCCCTGCATCCTTTTTCCATAATCCACTGAAGCAGGAATCAATTGGTACAAGAGCTGGTGAAGGGCACTGTGGTTTCTGCTGACAAGGCTTCCATAAGATCTTTGTTTTCCCATATTCCACAGCCCCAGACTGTGCTAGGAGGTGGTGACAATGATAAGACAGTGGAACATTCTGATTGGGGTAGGGGGTTGGGAGAGCGAGGGTTAGCTTTGGCTATTTCCCCCATGGCTGAAGTACTAAGGTTGTAGGCATCCTTTCTCAGAGTTTCCAGTATCCCAACTAGAGGTGAACTACAAAGTCCAATGACGTACTTTGAGAGTTGTTATTTCATCACTTTTGGTTAAATATGCTCATTCATACAGCAATATCCTAAACCTAGATGTGGTTACTCATAAACCACTTGATTAAAATATCCCCTTATATTTATTTGCCATTTAATACTTTTTAGTACATTCTCATTTAATCCACATAGCAACCTCATGAGATAGACAAGGTAGGTTTAAATACGTTCATTTTTCAGATGAGGAAAGATAGATAGATAGATAGATACATACATACATACATAATAGCCAGGTAGATAGATAAATGATAGACAGAGAGAGAGAGAGAGAGAGAGCTTTTCTTAAATACTTACTATGCACTAACCTGACTACACAGAAATATGAAATAAGCAAAGGCAGCATCAGATCAGGATTAGGACTCAGGTCTCCTAACTCTCTACTCCAGGTCATTCAGAACCAGAAGAGCAAGAGCACAGAATTAGAGATGCAAACTCAGTTTCACGTTCGCCCTACTCAGACATTAGAAAGGCAAACCCATCAGAAAACAATCCAATAAAGTCCAAAGAAAAATAGAATTAGCTTTTGCAGTATATATGCTATTTCTCCACTTAATTAGCATAGATCATTGAAAGCCAACTGTATTCCGAAAACATGTCTCAGAATGAGTGGGTTCTGTTGTCTGATAGCCAATGAATCATGTCATCAGCCATCTGAGCACATTGAAGTGCTCAGAAATCACACAGGCAGAATCCAGAACCATTCCTGCATCTGTGATCCCTTCCACAAGCTGACATTTCCATGAAAAACTCATAATTATTACATCCATTCCCATAGTGCTTTGAAGTCTGCCAAACACATTTCTGTGTCTTACTTGAGTCCCCCAACAATTCCATGACCTAAATTATCATCATCCCCATTTTTAGTTGAAGAAATGGAGGCTTAGGGAGATTGACTTTCCCAGTCTCATGACTAGTAAATGTCAAAGATGAGATATGAGCCCCAGTCTTCCCGACTCCATGTCCATCCTTTTGTTTACTTGACCACACTGCATCCTACTCACATTTGACAGATGAACAGCTTGCTCCAGTAGTCGTGCAACCACAAGATTTATAAATTCCCTATCTAGTCCTGGCTTCATTTGCTTCTTCAAACTCAACACTTGGGGCCCATGCAATACTAGGGCTGGAAGGGACCCTAAGGGCTCATCTAATCCAGCATTCTTGTATAGAAGGTAAGAAATTAAGGCCCAGGGAAACAGAGTGGTTTACCTAAAGTCATACAGCTAGGAACACTGGGACTTGGACATTTGTCCTCAAAAGCCAGGCCAAGGTTTTTTCACTCTGGTATATTGTGGTTAGGCCCATTGCTGGCTGTGCTATCCAGCACAGCAGTACAGTTGAGCTCCCTACCAGACACAGATCATCTGTCTAAGACCTGGAGGACGGGAGGGGATTTATGTTGACTTCCAGATTGGACTAAATGGCCTCCAAGGGTCTCTCCTAGCTCTGAGAGTCAGTGATGGGCTAACTGGTGGATTATTAGGAAAGGATATCTCCTTGGAGGGTGGGATTGAGAGGGGACATTAATGTGATCCTTGAACACATCCCAACTCACGTGACAGAAATGAAAGAGCCTGGAAGTGGGCTGTAAAGCAGGTAGGACCAGCCAGGGATTAAACACTGATGAAATGAGTTACTATTTTAAACCGCTTAACGCAGTACCTGTTGTCTTGCCTGTTGTGTAAGTGCTAGCTATCGTCATTATTAGTATTATTATTATGAAATGTGGACTATCAGTAATTCCCATTTGGATGATAGAAAGTTGAATGCCAAAGGGTGATAAAGTATTCTGGGACGAAAGGTACAGCAAGGCCACACACTGTAGCTAGGTCAACAGGCCTTAAGTACAGTGCCCAAGTGTGTTATTGAAAACCATGATTTTATGTCTTAATTTAAAATGATAAAGGACAAATCCAGTGGAGAAAAATGTGGTGTGGGGTGGGTGGGGGGAGGTCAGAAGGTGGGGCAGCACCAGGAGAACAGACTTAGTGGGTGTGAAAAGCCCTCATCTGCTGTTTTCCACCCTGCTTCTAACATTGGAGCCAGGGCTTGGCGGCAGGCATCCTGCCCCAGCCAAATACTAGCTGCTATATAACAAAAGAAACAGAAGCCAAATTCTCCCGCCTTGAGGCATTTCCCAGCAGCATGGTCTAGTGGGCAGAGTGTGGGATTGGAAGTCAGGGGGACTTAGCTTCAAAGCTCAGCTTTGCCATTTGACTTGGGGGAAGTTGATCATCCTGAACCTCTGTTTCCTCAATTTTATAAAATAAAGGAGTTGCATTAGAGAATTTCTATGGTCCAGTTTCTCATTCTATATTAAGAATTCTTAACCTGGCATACATGGATCCTCAGGAAGTGTAGGTAGATTTTTTTTGGGTGGGGGGGGGATGAACTTTATAATCCTATGCATTTTATTTTGTGCTTTTATAAATATTACTCTGAGAAGGGATCCATAGGCTTTACCAGACTGCCAAGGGAGTTTGTGACACCCCAAAAAGTTTAAGAACCCCAGCTCTAAATCCTATGATCTAACAGATCTATACACATTGAGACAGATAATTAGAAAACAGGACAATTTCCAGCAGGGAGAGAACAGTAGTGGTTTCTCTCTAATTACCCTGAGAGCTCCCCTAGTCCATCAGAGACTGTGTCTCCTTCAGCACCCTGGAGAAGCCTACACTGGTTGGCCAGTGATCTGAAAATTATCTCCTCCAGAGCATCAGGACTGCCAAAGCGTGATGGACCTCAGGCTGTAATATTTGCACTGCCCCCGACTAGTTCTAGTCCAGCACCCCCAAACAGTGATTTCTCCTGAAAATCCTCTACTTCTCTCATTCCCAAGAAAACCCCACCGAAAAAAGGGAGAGAGGAGAAGGAGAAAAATACAGTCATTTCTCAGTTAACCATATGCAAGATCTCCATAATGGCCCTAACCTAGCAAGGTAAATTCATAAAATCATAGACATGGCGACTCAGAGATCATCAGTCATTTAGGACAGCTAGGTAGCACAGTGGATAGAGTGCACAGCCTAGAATCAGGGAGACCCAAGTTCAAATCCTGCTACAGTCACGTATGAGTGCGTGACCGTGCACAAGTCAACTAATCTCTCTCAGTCTCACTATCTTCACCTGCAAAAAGGGAGGTGGGGACCCAATAGCTTCCAAGGTCCCTTCAATTCTAAATCTATGATTCTGCAATTCCAACCCTGCATCTTACATAATACTAAGGGATGTGAAGTGACTAGTCCAGGTTACCCAGGAAGGAAGCGTCATAGGCAGCATTTGAACTCAGGTCCTTTAACTCTCATGCCAGTGTCTTCCATTGTTTAGACTTCTCAAGCCAATATTCCACTGGCATTGACTGTGGATTCAAAGTTCATCTGGTACATTGGCTTTATTTCCATGATCCCTGCCACTGAGAACTTTGGACCCTGGCCCTGGGGCAGTCCCCATGGTGAGAGACGTCTTTGTCTTTCCCAAAGTCTTTTCTTGGTTAAAGGGCTACTGCTGGCATGGGATCAGCCCCTAAGGATCCTCTAAGGTCTTCTTGGACCTGCCTTCTCCCGAGACTGAGCTAAGGCTGCCTAGGCTCTAGAAAACCACAGAAGGACAAGATAAATACCTGTATGTGGTGTACATATATATGCATGCATGTATATGTATGTGTGTATGAATAGACACACAGATATACATATGTGTGTTGTGTCTATATACTGTGTGTGTGTGTGTGTGTGTGTGTGTGTGTGTGTGTACATATCTGTAGGACCGACTTCAGCTAAAGAGGAGGATTTGTTGCTGTTGTTCCGGTTTTTAGAGTTGCATCTAATTCTTTGTGACCTAGTTTAGAGTTTTTTGACAAAGATATTGGAATGGTTTGCCATTTCCTTCTGTAACTCATCTTACAGATGAGAAAATTGAGGCAAAAGAAGTTTAAGTGACTCGCCCAGGGTCACACAGCTAATAGGTGTCTGAGGCCAGATTTTAACTCAGGGAAATGGGTCTTCCTGACTCCAGGTTCAACACTCTGTCCACTGAGCCACCTCATTGCATATCCCTCTATCTGTCTATCCATCCATCTGTCTGTCTGTCTATCCATCTATCTGTCTATCTGTCCGTCCGTCTGTCTGTCTGTCTGTCTTCTACATAATGAATACATCGGCACATTAAAATCAGAAAGGAACCATATTTTAATCTGATTCAGGTCACACTTGGGAGTGATGAACACCTGGCCTGTGAGCCACATATCTGAAACCACCAGCTCCTTCAAGTTAACTCAGGATCACTCCACCCTGTGCTCCTAGAGATGACTCATCTACAGGGTGAAGCCACCAGCAGATCCTGCTACAAAAAAGTTACTGACCAAGACTCAAGGGGAGAAGATGGTACCTGACCTGAAACAGCCATGACCCATGGCGGCTATAACAAATGCTTCCCGGGTGCCTCAGTTGACATGGCTTGTGCTGTTCACTCCCTCTGGTAGTTTGAAGTTCTCTTAGGAAGGCAGGACAAACAGGATTGACCATGGATCGGCCACTAGGCTTGGAGTCAAGAAGACCTGAGTTTGAATCCTGCCTCAGATATTGACTTGCTAACTCTGTGATCCTAGGCATGTCATTTAAATTATTAGAACTCAGGTTTCTCATCTGTAAAATGGGGGATTTGGCCTCATTGACCTCCACGGGTCCTTCCAGACCTGAATTTCAGGCACCGTGGTCCAGGGAATTGATGCAGCTTGCTACAGATACAGGGTCAGGTTGTAGCAGGTTTTTTCCAGTAGCTCTTCATTGTTTTGCACAGGAAAAACCCGCACTCCAGCCCCATGGACAGCAGTGTACTTCACCACAGTCAACCTACATATTCAGGTCAAGTAGCACTGAACAGGAAAATGCAGCTTTAAAAAAAACCAAACTATATTTCAAAATAACTCTGGACCAGTAATCAGTCTTGTCTTCACCTGGCTGTGTGACTTTTGACATTCCTGGGCCTCAGGTGTTTTTATTTGTAAAATAAAAAGGTTAATGGGGCAGCTAGGTAGCTCAGTGAATAGAGCACTGGCCCTGGAGTCCAGAGGACCTGAGTTCAAATCCAGCCACAGACCCAGCACTTACTATCTGTGTGACCTTGGGCAAGTCATTTAACCCCAATTGCCTTGCCTTACCCCCTCAAAAAAAAAGATGAAAAGAAAATTTTAAAAAAAAGTTAATATAGATTATCTTTAAGGATCTTTACCACTCTAACATGCTATAATCCCCCTCCTAAGGCATCAAAGTAGAGAAAGCGCTAGGCCTAGAAGTCAGTAAGACTCAAGAAGATACCTCTTTAATTCATTTCCTCAATACAATATAACAGACCCAATAGTAAACATTTATTATGCCCTTACTGTGTACAGAGTACTGCCAGATCATAAGAGAGATATGAAGCTTAGATAAGAAATATTCCTGGGGTGGGTAGGTGGTGCAGTGAATAGAGTACCAGCCCTGGAGTCAGGAGGACCTGAGTTCAAATCCAGCCTCAGACACTTAACACAAAACCTAGCCATGTGACCTTGGGCAAGTCACTTAACCCCAATTGCCCTCCAAAAAAAAAAAAAAGGAAATATTCCTTCATGGAGCTCATAGTCTAGCAGTGAGATAAGCGCGATATATATTATATATAAAGAGATCTATACACATGTGGAACCTATAATTTCACTGATCTAGGGAACTCCCCAGTGAGGAAAACCCCTCTACCAATGTACCATTTGCACTTTCTTGGCAATTTATAGTCTTGGAGAGTTGCTTAGAGCACTGAGAAGTGACTTGTCCAGGATCACATAGTCTGCTTGTGGCTTAGAAGTTGCTCTTGAACCAGGTATTCCTGAATAAAAGGCCAGGCCTCCACTGACTGCCACATTTCCTCTTCTGATATTGCATGATACTGAGAAGTACTTTGGAGGTTTACAAAAAGAAGGACTCTGTGAGGTCTGGGAGTTGGGAATAGGGGAGGAAGTCATTGCCAGCTGGGGAATTAAGGAAGATTTCCTGAAGGATGTGGCATTTTATTTATAGGAAGGGTAGACTTGAACAAAGGTGGGGGTGGACGTCCAGGGACAGAGAACAGTGTGAACAAAACCCCAGGGGCATGAGAGCATGTGTGTTCAGGGACAGAGAATAACCCAATTCAGTTGGAGAACAGAACGATGCATGGACGAATGAGCTAAGTCTGGAAAGGGATGGGGTATCTGGCTGGAAGATCCAAAGGCTCATCATGGTCAAACAAGATCTCATCCAGGTTGATATAGCATGAACAGCCCTGGCCAAGCCACTGATCAGCAGCCTCCTTGTCAGAAACCACCCCCTCTTTGTCCATAACTTTCAAGGAGAAATGAACAATTGCTCCTTATGGAAAGGTTGAGAATCTGGCATTTTGTCACAGCAGCTTTCTGAAGGAGGGGAGAAGACCAGAAACAGGCTTCCTTCACCCTATGTCCTGAGGCCCCGAATTCACTGTACAGCATGGTATAGTGGAAAAGGCTTTGGCTTTTGAATCAATTGGCCTAAATTCTACTTCTTTTATTGGGAATTTTCAGAGAAAAGTCCCTCTAACCATGCAATTTCTGTGCAGTTCATAGGCTTCAGAAGGAGCCCAGAGAATAGAGAGGTTAAGTGACTTGCTCAGGGTCACACGACCAGTGAATGGTGTCAAATGAAAGACTTGAACTAGTTCTTCCTGGCTTTGAGGCCAGCTCTCTGTCCACTGTGCCATACTGTCTTTGAGAAAATAGTGGAAACGGTTGCAAAAGACACATGAGCTATCAGGCGCTTGACTTGCCAATTGAGGATGGAGCAGCAGGAAAGAACTTGGGAGTTAGTCGCAAGATTTTGAGTTTGGGGGAGCGGAAGGCAAGTGCTACAGTCCAAAGTGAGAATAGTTTGGCCGGGCGGGCACGGTGGCCCTGAGTTCCGGCTTCTCTTTATTGAATTTGAGTCTGTGGGGTGGTTATCTTTACCTCCTGAGTTACGAGTAGCTGAGAAAAAACAAGACTGATTCACCCTTTAGCTAATAATTACAGCCTTTAAATAAAAGTTGCCCTTATTTACAAGCCATAAACATCCCACTACTCAAATTCTCAAATAAGAGCATAATATCGAGAAGACCCTTCAACACTGAAGGGACTCCCTGCGCAACCTTGTGGGAAGACCTAGCTGGAGTCATGCAGTGTAGACAGGCGTGAACAAGAGCGTCTTTCACACTTTTTTGTATCTCCGGCTTAGTATAAGGCCTAGCACCTAGCAGGCCCTTAACAAACACTAGCTGACTGAGGGTCATATGCATTGTTAGAGGGAACAGACAAAACCCGTAGATGGCAGACTCGTTTGAGTGTTTATTGTAACATGGCACAAGAGTGAAAGAAATAAAAACAGTTCAGGACAGTTTGCTAGTTTTTCTCACTTAATAGCAACTACTATTGTTCAGTGTTTAATGTAACTGTGGGTTTACCACTCAGCCCGAGAAGAGCTCACCCTTAGCTCTTTTCTTAAAATTGAAGACCTTCCAGTCTGACATTTCTTTGGTTTCAGAGAAGTTGAGACAGAATGTGGTGGGAAAGCATCTTATTTCAGCCTGCTTCTTCCCACTTTGCCCGTCTTCAACAGCAGCAACAAAACTCTGTCCATTTTGCCTTATTACCAATAAAGCCCATATTCATACCTACTTAGCACTGTTTGCAGTTTGGAACACCCCCTTCCAACCCATCCTTTTTAACAAGAGTTGATAACTTTCTTTTTTCGTGTTTCCTTTTCATTCCACAGCAAAAACAGGACAAAATGAAAACAAAATAACTTCCATTTTTTTCCCATCTGTGTCAATCCTGACTCCTTCCAGTCAGGAAAAATTACCCATAACCACAAACTTTGCATCTCTGCAGCTACTTCTTCTTCCCATCTGATCTCTTAACTTTTGTGTTAAAGTTATTTTGGATAAAATAGCTTAAGGATATATACTAACTAGCCTGGTGAACCTTTAGCAAGCTCCTTAAAAGGATTCTGTCTTACCTTCTCCTCATGTTCAAATGCATTTTACAAACAACATATTTTTAAATATAATTACCTATATTTGGCAACAACAAAGAGAATTGGGGAATGTGGAAAGCAGAGAGGATATATTCCAGATAGTATGTAAAATTTATGCCCTACTCATTTATATATTCTTGACTTGAGGGGTCTTACATATTAAAATGCCTTTTGAGATAAGATATTTAAGGATAAAGCTGAACAGAAATGAGCTAATGGCAGATGGAGTGAATGTTTGGGGACACTGGGGTTGAGCGCGTTTCAGGATTTTCGCTCCAAGCTTTCAGCAGCTGGAGTAAAAAGAGAAACGCACCAAGATGTGTAGTTCTAATTTTCTGGCAAGAGAAATTACACATTGTATTTTACTACAAACAGTCTGAGTTGCAGGGTTTCTCAGCCATTCCTCTTGTCCAAATTACCTTCTTTGAGCAATGGGGGCTGAGCTTTGAATAGCCACGAGTCCGTTTAATTCAATGGTCATTTTTAAAGCACCTTTTATGTACAAGGTACTATACTAGGCACTGGGGGTACAGAGACAAAAACGAAATGATCTCTGCCTTCAAGGAGCTTACATTCTAGTAGAAGGATACAGCCTGTTCACAAACAAATAAATACAGAATAATTTGAAGAGGAAAAGAGCCCTAACTCATGGACAGATCAGGAAAGACTTCCTAGATAATGTGGCACCAGAACTGAGCACTGAAAGTACCTAGGGCTACTTTCTAAGAGTCAAAAGTGAGGAAGGAGTGCATTCCACACAAGGGCCAGAGGCAGGCTGTGGAATACTGAGTTTGGGGAAACTGGTTGGTCAGATTGGCTGAAACAAAGAGTGCAAACAAGAAAAAATATGAAATAACTGTAAAGGTAGATGGGGCTCATGTTGTAGAAGGCTTTAAATTCCCAAAGAAGGGTCTGTGTTTTATCTAGAGGCATCAGACGCTGGACAGAGGCATCAAATGCCAGCGGAAGAGTCTGTGTTTTATCTAGAGGATTAGGGAGCTACTCCAGACTTTTGAGCAGTGAAATGTCATGGTCCGTCATGTGTTTTAGGAATGTTTATTTGGCAGCAGCATAGAAGTCAAATTAGAAGGGGAGGAGACTGGAAGAAAGAATTCCAACTAGAAGACCTTGGTGATACTCCAGGCTAGAGGTGATTATGGCTTGGATTAAGGTGGTGGTCTTTTAGTTGGAAAGAAGGGATCAATTCATCAATAAACATTTATTAAGTGCCTTCTGTGTGCTAGGCACTGCGCTAAGATGGATGCAAGGTGTGCTGAGGAGGCAGAATTGATAAGAGTCGGCAGGTTTGGCTGGGGAAGAGGGTAGATGAAGAAGAGGGAGAGGAAAGTCAAAGATGCCTCTAAAATTGTGAAAATAAGTGGTGATATTCTCAACAGAAACAAAGAACTTAAGTAGAATATTGAGTATAGGAGGGGAATAATGAGCTCCATTTTGGACATGTGAAGTTTGAGATGCCAACTGGACATCCAGTGAGAGATTGACAATGTAGGACTGGAGTTTACAAAAGAAATGAGGGCTGACATGCAGATTTAAATGTCATCTATGTAAAAATTTTAGTTTGGGAGTTGATTGTAAGGGAATGTAAAGAAATAAGAGAAAACCCAGGATGGACCCTAGGAACATGCGCATGCATAGTAAATGGGATAGGGGTGATGGATAACTCAACACAGAAGACTAAGAAACATAGGCAGATAGAAGGAGAATAAAAAGAGAGCAATGCCACAGGAGCCAAGAGGAAGGGATAAACTCTCCTTCCGCCGTGTTCGACTCTTCAGAGAGGTCCCCTAGAATGAGAGCTGAGGAAAGGCCATTAAATTTAATAGTCAAACAATGGTTATTACCCTTGAGGAGAGCAGGTGCAATAGAATGGTGGAATTGGAAGCCAAATTTTAAAGATGTGAAATGATTAGAAGTGAAGAATGGAGGCAGTGGAATAAAGAGGACCCTCTCTATAAGTATGGCATCCAATGATGGAGGAGGGGAAAAAAAAACCATGGTCTCAGATTATCTGTGCATATCATAGCAATTTAGCTCCCTTGCGGCTTAGGTTTTATGTGTTTACTCTGTACAGTTTTAATTACAGTTTTATAATCAAAAGAAAATGCAGGCAGGGACTACCTTGACGCCTTAAAGCAATGCTCAACTACCTGGGGAAAAATCCACAATGCTGCTCTTTTTTTTTTTTCCACAAAGTGGAGGACAAAGTCTTCTAAAAAGGAGGGATTGTGTGCACAAACTGTGTGTGTAAGAGATGGTCAAAGATTAGTATCAAGAACTTAAGGATGTATAATGAAGGTTAATCAAAATACCTGGAAGCTCTGGTGGTAGATTGAAGTCTGAAAACCCTAGGTGGGCTCCCAAAGTCTGCTCCAAACGACTCCCCGAGATAACTGTACGTGGCAGGTCATGAACAGGAACATCTGACCACACATCAGACTATTGATGTCCTTAGTCTCTAGAAAGGAATATCCTAATGATATCACTTCCTAGGAGAATCTTCTAAAAGTTATAAAATCTCAGAACTTGAAAGGACCCTAGGGATCATCTAGTCCAAAAGTTCTTAACCAGAGGACTGTTAATTTGTTTGTTTTAAATATTCTGATAACTATATTTCGATATAGTTGGTTTCCTTTGTAATCCTACATATTTTATTTTACACATTTTAAAACATTATTCAGAGAAGGGGTCCACTAGACCTCCAGAGAGGTCCATGACACGACAAAAGTTGAGAACCGCTGCTCTAAGTCCAACCCTCTTCGTTTTAAAATGAAGATACTGGGGCCCAGTAGAGAGTAGAAGCGACTGGCTTAAAGCTATACTGTAAGTCACTGAAAGGACTAGTACTAGAACCCAGGTTTCTCAGTGCCCAGTACACTACATACCATTTGCCTTCCTAAATCTTTTCCCAAGGTCTGGACTCATCTCTCTACCTTCAAGCTTCTTCAGAAGGCGTGGCTAGTCTATGGATCTAAAGAGAGCTAACCAAACACGGGGGAATCAATGAGGAGGAGGAAATCAAAGCTTTGTTTTTTGGGTAGAGAGAAACATTCAGTCAGAGGGCGATGTCAAGAAACGTCCTAAAATGGCTCTAGTTAAAAAAAAACTAACAGCTCGTATTTCAGGCATATTACGAAACATGGCAAGCCTCTCTCTACCACTTAGGTTTCATGTATCCCAGGAGCCTCTTAGATCCCCTCACTGAAGTGTATTGGTCCTCTGGGAAGAAACAGGCAACAAGCAAGATCCAAATTCTAACTCATTTGTGATATGGGAGCTGAGAGATGTGGGATGTTTATATGTATATAGATAAAAATATATATACATATACATATATATACATATATATACACATACACACACACACACACATATATACATATACATATACATATACATATACATATACATATACATATACATATACATATACATTGCCAGCATTAGGAATGCCATGCCCCTGCAGTCTGGCAAATCTGCACTAAAAGTTTTGGCACCCCCTTTGTATCAGAGAAGTATGAATTACTATGACATTAAAATATAAAAAACGTTGCTATTATACATTTTATGCATTTGGGTTTCTAAACTTTTTCTCTGTCTTCTGCTGGCCTTTGTGTGTCATCTGTGGCTTCAGCAAGACGCCCCCCAAATTCTCATTTTATTTCTTATGACAACCTGCAATATATGGAAACCCCAGTGGGGAAGGTTGCGATGTGGGAGGCATAGCTGTACGCACAAATGTGTGTGTGTATATTTGTACACATTCATATATATACAAACACACACATGTACACACATGTATAATTAATACCGTGTGTGCTTCATTACAGATGATTAGCATGGTAGTGATGGTACAAAAACTGAAAACTTTCTTTGAGGTGAAACATTTCCTCACAATCCACCTTACACCCTGGCAGGCATTATTTGGCAGGAATTATCTCTCTGGGCTGAGCAGGGAGAAAGACGGGAAGGAATGTCTGAACCTATGTATTTAGAGATAACTAGAAGGTGCAATGGATAGAGCTCTGGCCCTGGAATCAGGAAGATCTGAATTCACATTTTATCTCAGACACTCAACTAGCTAGGTGACCTTGGACAAGTCACTTAACCTGTCTATGGCTCATTTTCCTGACCTACAAAGCAGAGATAATAGTAGCACCTACCTCCCACGGTTATCACAAGAATAAAATGAGACAATATTTGTAAAGCATTTAACACGATGCCTGGCACATTAGCACTTTAAAAATGTGTATTTTCTCCCCTCATCTTAAATCTAATCTATGAAGACTGGAGAGGGTGGCATTCAGGGTAGAGATGATTAGTGGAGAGCTGGAGAATGGTCACTGACTCTTTGCAAGGAAGGCTGGAGAAAAAGGAAAAGAGAATGAATTGGAGGATTTTCTGGTTTTGCATAGCAGGGAGCAGGGAGGAACTGGAGATGGAGCAATTGGGTGAAATTCTGCTTAGCCTTACTTTAAATGACCAAAATGCAAATTAGGAGGTGAAATAAGTATGCAAATCAGCCCTTTTATTTCAGTCTTTTTGTAAGAAGATTACAGACCTAATTAAGGAAGCAGACTTGAGCTGTATAAGGTCACTGGCTAGGGTTATACTAATATGGGAGACAAGGCTAGAACAAACTATTCTTCTGCCCTTGGCAAAGTTTGAAAAATGTGCCCCTTGAGTACTGCTGTCTCCTAGAGGTTTGGAGCCTTCGTGATCATATTTGGCTTTTTTTGGGGGGTCCAGATCTGTTATTTCACTCATGTGAGGAACGCCTGATGTGGAGACTCCTCCTACCAGTCGGGCTAATCATGTATAACTTGTAGACTTGTAGGGAATTTCTTGGCACACCAAGAGGTTAAATAATTTGTTTGTTGTTGTCATTATTCAGTTGTGTCCGACCCTTCATGACCCCATTTGGGCTTTTCTTGACAAAGATACAGGAGTGGCTTGTCATTTCCCTCTCTGGCTCATTTTATAGATGAGGAAACTGAGGCAAACAAGGTTAAGTGACTTGCCCAGGATCACACCTAGTAAATGTCTGAGGTCAAATTTGAACTCAGGTCTTACTGACTCTAGACCCAATGCTCTATCCGCTGTACAACTTAGCTGCCCTAAATGACTGGTTAGTATGTATCAAAAGCAGAATTTGAACCTAGATCTTCCTGGTGTCCTCTATACATACACTCTAGGGCTGCCTCTTGAGTTATTCAAATCCTCTGGTAGATCTATGGTCTCATTAATATGGGCATACTCTCCAGGGATGCAGATTGCAGCCTGTCTATGCCTGCCTCTCCTATGCAGCTCATGTCCATACCCTTCCATGGGCATGGTGCTTGGTCACCTCACCTTGCAGGACTTGCAGGACTCAGAGTGAGCATGGTAAACCAACTGTCATTGGCATAATTACTGCTGAAATGTCCTCCACACTCGATGACTTCTGTGTGAATGTGGGCGTAGGAGAGGACAACGGAAAATCCATTGGAAAGCACGTGGTTCAGGATCAAGAAATAGGAGAAGCCAAAGGTGGAGAGACTGCTGAGGAGCCTCACACCCGAACATCACGAAAACGTGATTCAAGAGCAGAGTGGAAGGTGCTGAGCATGGAAGCCATTGCTCACCCCCAAAATTGAGTTGACTCCATCTTAATGGAATGGTTACCAATCTAGGGTCACTTCTGATCAGGCTCCTGCATGTAATCACGCCACTGACTGGTCAAAATCAATACTGGAGTTAAAAGTTAAAATTAACACCTAACTAGGAGAAAGGACAGAAACGAGAAGGCAAAGCGTGATTTCAGCTACTCCAACCTAGGCTTTTTGAGTGAAGTGTTGAATCCCATTCCCTTAAAAAAAAGGACAATAGTAAAGATGTTGACCCTGATTAGAACCAGTTCTTAGAGTTTAGCTGAACCCAAGCAGTCACCCCAAAAGAGTTCAGAATCCTCTTTAGCCAGCAAGCATTTTTAAGCTTGGTGGTTATAGGCAACACAGATGAGCACAATACCATTTACAAAAGCAGCTGGGTGGTGCCATAGTGCACAGAGTGCTGGGGCTGGAGTCAGGAAAACCTGAGTTCACATCCAACCTCAGACATTTACTAGGTGTGACCCCGGACAAGTCACTTAACCTTCTTTGCCTCAGTTTCCTCATCTGTAACATGAACTGGAGAAGGAAAAGGAAAATCACTCCAGTATCTTTGCCAAGAAAAAATCCAAATGGAGCCACAAAGAGTCAGACACGACCAGACTGCCTCAACAACAGAAGTGTCGGTATCATCACTTCAGTCCAAATGCAGCAGGGTTCTAAAACTCGTTCAGAGTAATCGAAAGTGTTCTTTGCCCAGCTTGTGCCGGGAGGCTGGTAAAACTCACCTCCTGTTTCTAAGGACCATGAGTTTAAGCAGCCTCAGGGGGTCAGAATTTTTAAAAATTATTTCATGTTTTGGTGAGAAAATGCTCCAAGTCTTGAGTGGGGACTCTTCGTTTTGGGGATTTCATAAATATACGATTCTCCTTTGTTCTTTAAAATATCATACATTTAAATACACATGGCCCAGCATTCTGCTACCTTGACATAGTGTAAAGAAATATAGTCAGAAGAATAAGTGCATCTTTATCCACTACGGTAGATTTATACAATAAAATAAGAACCCAAAAAACCACACTGTAATGCAGTGTGTTACAATTGCCATCGTGATGAAGAGGCACATTCTGGGTTTGAGAAGAAGGCAGCCCCTATTCCCACTGAGGACATGACAGGAGAAATAGCTTAAAGGAGATGCAGAAGAGATGTACGTTTGGAAAAAGGGGAACGGGCTGATCTTGCAGCAAGAGCAAGGATAACAGATAGACAGTCCCCGTGCTCCATTGGTAGCCTATGCAACGTCAGAGTTAGAGAAAAGCTCCCAGGGTGTTAAGCGGGCCTTCTTCCCCTTGATTTCTTCATTCCCGCCCCCTCCCCCCCCATAGGATTTATAGGAGGACACAGGCAAGAGTTGTAAAGAATGAATAGGCATTGATGGTTTTCCATCTGCACTATTGGGAGTGTACTCCTATCAATGAGATAACAGGTCCATTGTAGTAGTAATAGTAGTAGTGGTGGTGGTGGTGGTGGTAGTGGTGGTAGTAGTAGTAATGGTGGTAGTGGTGGTGGTGGTAGTAGTAGTAGTAGTAATAGTAGTAGTAGCAATAGTAGTAGTAGTAGTAAAAACTAATGATAATAAACTTGCACTATTTTTCATTATGACGTGAAATACCACACCAAATAGGGCAGAGACCCCACCAAGCTGGAAACGATGACCCATCGAATGACCACGTGTCTGTGATCTAAGGACCAACAAAGCTCCTTGAGGACGTGGACCGTCTTTTGCCTCTTTTTGTGTCCCTGGTGCTGGGCACGATTCCTTGGCACGGGGTAAATGCTAATAAACCTTTGGCGACTGACTGACCAAGGCAGGACTGCCTCCAAACTATCACGGTCCAAAGGCAGGTGTGCCTTTGTCATCCGTCTTCAGGTTTTCTGGCTGCCGTTGTAAGAAGATTCAGAGAGGAAATAATGTTCTAGGGTCGGGGGGCTCAGGCAGTCACTCCAGTGTTAAACCTGGTGTTGGTTGTAAGGATTTCTAAGGTCCTCCCCAAGTCCAAGAATCCGTGATTCTAGGAGACTGTGGTAAAACGTTGGGTCTGAGCTCGGCACAGCGAGGGCGACTGTTTCGCTGCTTTCTGTGATCCGTGAGCAACGTCGCTGAGGTGCCGTGGGCTGGAGGGGGCGTTATTTTTCTTTACGTTTTTATGGAGAAAATGTTAGTGTAGATTAAACTTTTAAAAATGTTAACTTTTGTCTTTTCCTACCAGCTTCTCTAACCTCGTTTAAAATTTTTTAAATTTTATTTTCTTGGGGCAGCAAGAAGGTGCAGTGAATAGAGCACTGGTCCTGGAATCAGGAGGACCTGAGTTCAAATGTGGCCCCAGACCCTTAACACTTAGTAGCCGTGTGATCTTGGGCAAGTCACTTAACTCCAATGGCCCAGCCTTTCCCCCTCCAACCCATTGAGAAAGCAAGAAAAACAAAACCCATTACCGGTATTACTGCCACAAAAAATCCCTGCATTATACTTATTCCCGCCCCCCCCCAAAAAAAGAAAAAAAGAGCCTCTTTCTGGAGGCTGGCCACACGGCTCATCGCGAGTCCTTCAGAGCTGTGATTGATGTTGATCTGAGTTACAGTCTCAGTGTGCTGATCTAGCACGACAGCTAATTTCTGGAGCACGTTAAAGGGGTGGCTTGTGGGCAGCCAGATAAGTAAGTGACCCCCAAGGGCTCGCTTGACCTCATCCAGGCAAGGCATGGAAAAGTCGCCTCGTTTCTCATTGCACAGGGTTACTGGACTGGCGGTGAGGGAAATGCTCGGCACAGGGCTGACCTGGTTTTCAGCAAGGCGTTTGCATAGTCTTTTATGGTATCCTTGTCAACAAGATGGCAGGATGGAAATTAGGTAATGTCCTAGTTTGGGTCTTGAACTAACTCCAAAGGGGGGATTAATGGAGTGATGACAGCCAGAGGTTGTCCGAGGTCCCTGACGGAGTGCTACGGGACTCTGTCCTTACACCCATTCATCAATATTTTTATCGCTGACTTACATGAAAGAAGAAGCAGCATCTTCCTCACATTTTCAGATGCCATGAAGTTGGAAGGAATATTTCAGACATGGACAAAGAATCTGGCTTCCTGATTGTTTTTGCGTGGCCTGCAAGCTGAGAATGGACAGCTCACAGGTCATACCGCACTAGGCAGTAGGACACATTTGGTCCCCACACCATAGTTTTCCGACTCCTAGAATTGCTTATGTATTCTGTGATGGAATCATGACCTAAAAGGATTTCTCACAAGGCTGGAATTATGTGACAGCACTAGAAGTTTAGTAGTACTAAATCTAAAATTCTGCATTTAGGTTGATGAAATCAATGGTACAGATCCAAGACGAGGGAAACATGGCTAAAAAGCTGTTCGTATGAAAAAGGGCATGGTGCTTATAATCCTAATATGAGCCAGCACACAAGTGGACAAGATGTGGTCATTCTGAGAAGGCTCTTAGGCCATGTAGATAACTTCACACAAAGACAGATGGAAACATTATTTCCTTTCTAGCCCACCCCACTAACCCCAAATATTGATTTCTGTGGTTCTTTTAGTACAAACTGCATATTCATGGCCCTGGTTATAGACTGTCAGCACTTGGAAGAGAGGTCAGCTCTAGTCCAGGCCCCTCCCTTCAGAGATCAGGAAGCTGAGGCCCAAAGCAGGAGAGCGACTGGCTCACATTTGCCTAGCCCATTAAGGACAGCTCAGATCCCAGAGTCCAGATCACTCAAGAATTTTCCCATTTAGGTAGTATTTGCATCAAAAGTAAGGTCCCACTTATGATAAGCTTCTCCCTTTTCAGTTGCTGAACAAAAGATTGCTTTCTTAGCAGTGTTTGAAGGAAAGTATGATCATGACTGCTCAGGAGAAGGTTTTGGGGAGGGTTTAAGAGCTTTCGTTTGCAAAGTAGAGATTAAAGTCTAGGAGAAGGGTAGGATTTAGGGAGAAGAGGCCCAAAGGAGAGAACACAAGCAAGGCAAGACTGGGAGGTAGGGGCAAATCTTCCTTCTTGGGGGGAGATTGTCTTTTCCTCCATTATTCACTGTATGTTTGAGGTTTTACTGTATCTGGAAGACAAGTCCAGTACCATTTGACATGATAGGGATTTCACTACATGATCTCTAAACTGCCTTCCTGTCCCGACATTCTTTGACTCTGTTTTATTTGATAGTCTGACCCACAAATGTCCTGCCTTTTATATTGCATATGTGTATATATGCATGTATGTATATATATGCATTTATAAATCTACATACACATATATTTCCTAAATATATATGGCTATATATATGAATATATAGTATATATCTACATTTATAGGGATAGACAACTAGAAGGAGCCATGGATAGAGAGCTGAACTTGGAACCAAGAAGATTGGAGTTCAAATGCTGACTCACACACTTACTAGCAAGGTGAACTTGGGCAAGTCACTTAACCTGTCTTGGCCTCAGTTTCCTCATTATAAAGTGGGGATGATAATAGCACCTGCTTCACAGGATGGTTAGAAGGATCAAATGAGATAACATATTTAAAGTGTTTTGCAAATGCTATATAAATCCTAGTCATTATGGGGAACAGACGTGGAATTTCGCTGGCACAGGGAGTTCCCAGATGAGGAAGTTCCTTCCACCAATTGATGATTTTAGTCGCCCAGAATACTGAGAAGTTCAGTGATTTACCCCAGGGTCACACAACCAGAATATGTCAGAATCAGGGCTTGAAATGAAATCTACCTGGTGACTCAGAGACCAGTTTCCTATCCACTATACCATGCTGTCTTTTTGTATATTGGCTTTAAATATATACAGCCTACTGATATACAAAGATACACGTGGAAATACAGATAGATATATGCACACAGGAGTATGTAAACATAAAGGATGTAGGTCATATATTACAATTTAGAAATACATTTTAATTGCTCTTTTTAAAATAAATGTTTGTTGATCTCCTTTTTTACATTACCCAACATATCCCTCTGCTTCATCCTCAATGAAAGCCATCCCTTTATAATGCAGAATTAAAAAGAAAAAGAAAGGAAAAAGGCAAACAGTGACTGAAGTTCCTGGACATATTGCCCAGTAGCCTAGAATATTAGTGTCATAGAATTTCAGATCAAGGAGAGACCTTGGAAATCAGTAACAATATATAGCATTTAGGTAGCCCCTTGAGATTTAGAAAATGCTTTCCATGCACTGTCGTACTTGATTCTCGCAGCAACCCTGTGAAATAGGTACTATTATCCACATCTTACAGACAAGGTAACTGAGGCTGAGAAGGTTAAGTACCTTCCCCAAAGCCACACAGATTGGTAGTGCCTGAGGCAGGGTTTGAATTCAGGTCTTCCTGACTCCAAAACCAGCAGTCTATCCAGCACGCAACCCGGACACCTGAAAATACCAAATGCATATTGATTCTCTTCCTCTCAACCTACAAAACCCTTTCCTAACTGATAAAGTCGTGCCTCCGCCTTACTTAACTGCTGTCATGGTGATACAAGGTCTTAAGGCAGGGAATAGGAGAAATCTAAAGAAAGAGAGGCTGAATGTGGTGGTCAAGGAGATGATTTCGTGGTCTGTGAGTTGTGCTGTGTTCACTGGCTGGAGACAGGTTGTCCAGAATCATTCACACTCTCTCCTCATCCCTGTTACCAGTGCACCTGTCTACAGAACAGCAAGAGTAAAGGGCTTGCGGGTAATTGGAGAACCACAAAAACTTCCTATGGCCCAGAGAAAAACCATAGGAACACATAGGGATCATTTCCCTGACCTGGCTCCCATTTGAACCCTGATGTGACCAACTAAGCTAAGATTTGAGGTTCGTTTCATTGTCATTGCTTTGCTCATTTTCAGCCTTAGATAGCGAAGCACTCTTTATCACCCCTTGCATTTGAAGACATTTAGAGAGAGGAATTGAGTGATTTCTTTGGATCCTTCTATGACTTAACAATGCTCTGAGTCCTGCAGGGGAAACTAGTGCTCAGTGCCCTCCACCCTGGTACCAGCTTTAATAATACCCCGCTTTCCAGAGAGCATGCTGGCCCCAAACTCTGCTCCAGCCCATAGTCGCCACCTTCCAGAAGGGTTTGCTATTTCAGACAGGATGGCATCTGGGTTCTGACCATGGAAATCTTTTTTGCGTCATAGCCAGAGTTCAGATGCACTGCTGTCGACATATGGTGGCAATTATGGGTCTGGCCTTGAAAGAGGCAAGAAAATATAGTTAACCAGAAAAAAAGTAGTAATTTTGTTCTCCTTTTACTCAGTGATCTTCTTCCATCTGAATGTCATCCATTCCCTTTAGCTAGTAGAGCAAACAGCCATATGGGCTAGAGGACATAAGCTGCAGCTACATGTAGCTAGGAAAGATCACTGTCTCTTTTTATTTTCAAAGGAGACATCTTCACTGCCCTCATCAATCGCCCTCATCCCCATTGAACCAGAGGATTTGGGGGGAGGAGGCATTAGAGGTCACCTAGTCCCATTCCATTCTACAGGAGAGGGGACTGAGGTGCACAGAGCACATGGTCACACAAGTCATAAGTATTAGAGCAAGGATTCAAACCCAGGCCTCCTAACTACAAATCACCATTACTAATCATTCTGTTTGACTCTTCCAAAGCATCTCAGGTTTTGAAATGCAGTGATAATTACAAAGTCCAATGGGTCTCTACCAATAAAAAGGAAAAGAGGGGGGTAGGAAGAGAGGATGGGAGGAAATTGGATGCATCTGGTAGAAAATACAAGCGAAGTAGAGTGCTCAGAAGCAGAATGGTGTTTTCCCTTGGTTATGGAGACTTTGTGTCCACAGTGATATCAGGGTCATAGATTCCCAAGGTCAGGGACTCCTAGATTCAATTTATCTTGCATATAGGTGACAGAGGTGAAGGGAGTCTCACAAAGGCTCCCAAGAGGGCTCAAAGCCTAGTGGAATCTCTCCCTTGGGATGTAGGGGTGGGTGGGTAACACCTCTGAGGACAGTCTAGGCAATGGGATACAGTTGGCCAGATAGCACCCTTGCTAAAATAAGTTGGGGAGACATCACAGCTCAACCTGGCTCTAACCTTTTTTCTCTGGCAAATTCAGGCTACTCAGGCTGAGACTGTAAAAGCATAACCCCAATTATCACCTAAGTAGCCTAGTTTTGTCTTTGGAAATAGTTTTGTTTTGCAGTCAAGTATAAAGTTAGCGCCCGGTTTGAGCTTGTTGACTGAGAGTAGATGGGTGCAAAGACCTGGAGAAGAATCAAACCTTCTTCCCTTGGTTGAGAGAGGACTCTCCAAGTTTATTAACCACAAATGAAGTCCAAGGGAAATTGGGAGTGTGGGTGTGTTGAGGGTTAGATAGGATGGATTTCTATGGAAATCCTTTGAGGGTTCTTATCAGTCTGAAAGAATTACCAGGCATAAGCAGTCTTGGCAGTTTTAAAAGAGTTTATTACCCTTGTTGGCGGGCAGGAGAAAATTAAGGGGAATCCTCCTGCGAAGTGTGGGGATTGGGGGTACTGA
>CM053582.1:355526254-355626471 GCA_028627135.1 Pseudochirops cupreus
ATAAGACGTAATGTTGTGAATATTATAATGTTTTGAATGTTTGTCTTGATTTGTAATGGAATAAACAGAGTGTTCACTATATTTTGTAATCTGAACTATAAAAGCTGTTCCTTTGGGAATCTGCTGGTGCATGGCATTACAGGTGCCCAGAAAAGTCTGATGGGGGGAAAATGAATCAATAAAGCCATTTTCCCCACTCCCCTCTGCACAGCAGTACCCAGCTGGCAACTTCTCAATCTGCTGTGATGCAGCTCCCACTTAAGGAAATGTCTTTAGCAAAATAGACAGACTCTGTTCCTGAGATAGAGCTTCATGCATATTTCCAGTGTCATTCAGTCTGATTCATCATCTGAAATTACCATGTCCAGGACACCCAAGGGGGTTGAGGAGTGTCCAAAGCTGGCCATGGACTCCTCCTAACTTTTCTATTTCTATTCATGATGCCACCATTCTCTCAGTCACCCAGGCTTAAATCGTTCAAATCATTCTTGACCTCATCTTCTTGCTCTCATCCAATCATAGAATCATTGGTCATAGGATCCTAGATTTAGAGACAGACTAGGGGAAGCTAACGTGACTTGCCAAAAGTCAGCAGGTGGTAACAAGCAGAGCCAAGAGCCAGACTCAGGTCCTCTGACTCTGAAATCCACACTCTTTACATTTTACCATAATTCCTCTCAATCCATTTACAAGGCCTGTCCATTTGAGCCATGAGGTAGCTCTCCTCTCCATCCTTCCCACAACATTCCCATGGCCTCCATCTACATTCTGACATTCATTTGCTCTCACATATTGCAATAGCCTTCTACTAGTCCCCCTACATCGGGCTCTCCTTGTAATTTATTTCATTTCACACCTTGCCCCCACAAAAAAATCAGATTGTTTTAGATTAGAGATACAAGAGATCTTCAAGATCATCTTGGACAAGCACTCAGATCTGCTGGATCTCAGGCCACTACTCTTTCCACTAGACCATTGAAAAAGCAGTGGACTTAAGAGTTAGAATCCTGGAATTTAAGTCCAGTCCTTCTCATTCACAAAGTCCATGAAATTGACTATGTCACTTAATCTCACTGGTCCTCAGTTTTCTCATCTGTAAATTGAAGTAATTAGATTAAATACCCTCAGATGACTCTTCCAACCCTAGCAATCTAGCAGTCTCTGAGCCTGTGTTTCTGAGCTTCTTAATCGTCCCAGGGTCAAAACTCTTAATTTTCACACTCCTCTCCTCAAAAACTGTCCCTAGCCCCCCCTTTCCTTCTAAATAAACGCAAACTCCTTAGCCTGACATTCAAAACGCTCTACTGTCTGTTGCCTCCCTAGCGTTCCAGCCTGTTCTCAGTCTGTTGGTCAGTAAACATTCTTTAAGCATCTCTTATGTGTCAAGCACTCTGCATAAATAACAAAGGTAAACAAACCCTGCCCTCGAGGAACTTACAACTTTTTTCTTATTTAATGTTGTATTTTTCCCAGTCGTGTATAAAAACAAATTTAACATTCTTTTTTCAAATCTTGAGTTCTAAATCCTCTCCCTCAACTAATTTAACGCAGGCAAACACGCATAGTCATGCAAAACACATTCCCCCGCAAGTCATTCCACAGCAGAAAACACAGACCAGAAAACAAGAAAGATAAAGTCAAGAGAAGGTGTCTCTGATCTGCATTCAGGCTCTGCCGGTTCTCTCGCCCGAGATGGAGAGCACCTGTCACCATAAGCCCCACAGGCTTGCCTGGGATCATTGTGCTGCTGAGAAGAGCTAAGTTATTCATAGTAGAGCATCATACGATATTGTTGTTACTCTGTACAATGTTCTCCTGGTTCTGCTCATTTCACTTGGCATCGGTTCACATAAGTCTTTCCATGTTTTTCTGACAGCAAAGGATCTTACAATCTAATGGGGGAAAATAACACAAAAAAAGAAACCTGAAGGGGATGTGGGGGATGGAGGGGAAGAGAAGGTAACTGTCATGGGGGTATAATAGAATCTAGTCAGAATGCAACTAGTGGGAAACGAAAAGTTGGCTGGTCTGGGAGCCCACTTTCAAGGAACACTTTGGGAGTTCTTCACTCTGCCCTCCCTGAGTACCAAATCTGGTACAATCTTGCAGGATGAGCTTAGTGGTAAAGAGGTTTCCTAGATGCATGATGATGGTGGAGGCCAAGATCAGGGACTGCATGCAGCTCCTCTTCATTTAACCTACATTCTACACTCAGAACTAGTCTGTCCATCATTCCCTGAAGACATCTTTAACTTCTCTACAACCTCACCTTTGTTTGAACCATTTCTCATACCTGCAGTACATTCCACAACCACGTTGGCCTGTTGAAATCCTACTAGTTCTTCAGGACCCAGCCCAAATGCAGCCTCTTCCCTGAAGCCTTTCCTGATCCTCCCTCTTCACCCCCACAGCCCAGCCAGTGGTGAACTGTCCATCCTCTGAGTTGTCTTAGCACTTAGAGCAGTGGTTCTCAACCTTCTTAATGCCGCGACCCTTTAATACTCATATGTGGGCATATCTGCATGTGGGCAGACCCGCCTGGAGATGGATAGAGGAGCAATGTCTCTGTTCCTAAGACCATTGGAAATAATGTGATTTCTGATGTTCTTAGATGACACCTGTGAAAGGGGTCACCACCCACAGGTTGAGAACCACTGACTTAAAGGATCATGGGATCATAGGTCTGGAAACAGAAGGGACATCAGGAGACATCTAATCTAACTCCTTCATTTCCTACATAAGGAATCTAAGGCCTAGAGAGATTAAGAGATTTGCTCACACCAAGGGTTAAGCCTCCGGGGCAGCACCTGAAACTAGATCCTTTAACTCTTTCCACTTTACCAGAAGGCCTTCCTTCTTCTCATCTCTTAAGCTCCTTTGTTTTACACATATTTGCATACTGGTTTTATCTTCTTAATGACAGGAACTGTGTCATACAGATTTTCATGTACTGCTGACCACATAGAACAGTGTTTTGTATAGTGAGATCTTAAATTATGATGCATGAATGAGTACCAGAGCTACAGAGTTCTGAAATGCCGTCTGGTGATAACAGTGGTAGTAAACTCTGGACTATATAAAGCCTTTGGACTGCAACGGTAATTAATTTAGCAGGTACTCAGCCCTTAGTAACTAAGGCACACCTTCTGTTTCTTTCAAGAGGTACTTGGCCCTTAGTTACTGAGTAACTGAGCAGGCTGAGTACCTGCTAAATTAATTACCTTACATGGACTGATCTCCTTTTGCTCCCTAATTCCATCCCTTCCTCAACCCCCCCCCCCAAACCTTTAAGTATTACTGCAATTCCAAGGGGAAAACCCACTGCTTAGTGATGACAGTGGTATCTGTGGACAAACTTAGAGATTTTACTTGAAAAGTGATGATGGAGTGGAGGACTGGGTTGGAGGGAAGGCAGGGATTTTGGAAGCTAGATGTAGAGGACAGAATGACAAAATTTGAGTATCTGTATTGTAAATGCTTTTGAGAAAATTTGGTTTCCCACCAGTTGAACTTGGTTTCTCTTCCCCATACTCTCAATCCATGTTTATTTGTTCTGCATCAAAATTAGTCTTAGGGGAAAACGTCATCACTCCCTCTAGCTAGACTTGGAGGAGAAAAAAGGACAGGAACAGTCTGTTCCTAAATAAAAATGAAATTAATCTTTTTCTTACTGATCCTTTCTCCAAGTCCCCTGCAATTAAATCATGTGAATCTTTGCTTTCCCACTTATGGAGAAATACTGTTTGTCTCTTGTTGCTGAGTAGAGGCCTTATTCTCTAATGTGTCTCTTTCAGGCACTGTTTTAGACTGATAGGTGCAAAGAGACATAGTGACCAACAGGAAATTACAATCACCTTCTTCCCTTATTGCCTCCAAAGATTCTAGTAGACTTGTACCTGTGTGTGCTTGTTTGGGGGTCTGAAGGAGTTTAGTTAGAAATGAACATCAGTAAAGTTGAGTGCATGGGAATGGAGATGGGCAAAACCCTGGGAAGAGGTAAAGAACTCTACTTTGGAAGGCTTTTAAAGGCACAATTAGCTGAAGACTTGGCAAAAAGAACAAGGAAGAACAATTTCAACCAACCAAGGCTCTTGGTTCAAACACAACTAGAGGGTCTGAATGATTGTCTGAATGATGGAGTGCCCCGTTTAATTCCTTGCCTTTTCTTGTTTTTCTCTCTCTTGCCCTGCACCCTTTCTCCCATCTTCCCCTCTTTCTTACCCTCTACTTCACTTCTTCCTTTTCCCTTCCTTTCTCTCCAACACCCTTTTTTCTCACCGAATCCCCTTCACCATCATCCCTAATTCTACCTTCTGCATCCTGTCTTTTTTCACCTTCACACCTCCCCTACCTCATTACCCTTCTTCCTTCCCCACCCTCTCACTTTTCCCTCTATTCTTGTCTTTCCTGTCCCCTCCCTTCCTCTCCTTTTGACCCCCTATCCCTACCCTTACCCCACCCACAGCTCTCTGGAGGATGTGAGCTGACCGTGGTGCTCCAGGACTTCAATGCTGGCCACAGCAGTGAGTTGACCATTCAGGTGGGACAGACGGTGGAGCTATTGGAGAGACCCAGTGAACGACCTGGCTGGTGTCTAGTCCGAACCACTGAACGAAGCCCCCCGCAGGAGGGTCTGGTCCCCAGCAGTGCACTCTGCATATCCCATTCCCGAAGCAGTGTGGAGATGGACTGCTTCTTCCCCTTGGTGAAAGGTAGGGAGAATTGGGAGTCAAGGGAAAAATTGGGGAGTGGGGGATAGGGAGAAAGGATTAGAGAAAGACAGAGAGGAAAAATGAGGACTGCCCTCCTTGTGTGACCTGACCTCGGATTCACAGCTCAGTGGAAATTAATTGCCTCTGAAACCAGGAATCTATTGCATGTTAACTCCCCTGAATTCCTCCTTTTCCAGGCTCAGATTATGAAGGAAATGGCGTAGGAGTCCTCAAAAAAGTAGATGTAGCCAATGCTATGTTGGGAGTCAGTCTCTCTGTTCTGAGCTCAGTTCTGCTCCTAACTTGGGTGTGACTTGGAGTGAGTCTGGAACTCAGTTTTCTTGTCTGAAAAGATGAGATGAAACTTAGTTTTCTCTAAAGTCCTTTTATGCTCAAATGTCCAACAGTTCTGAATGAAGACGGTACAACATCTCTCCTTGGCCGCAGCTCACACACAAGCCCAGCTTGCTCATTTCCTCACCCTTGTCTCCCAAGGATTTGTCCCATAGTCAGTAACAAATTGTAGAGCTCATAGCCAGGTAAGGGTAAGAAAAGGGAGGAAAGCAACCCCTTTTCATCCTCCTCCTTGCCTCCCCCAAGGAGACTCTGAGACATTTCCATGGCCCTGGAAGGTTCTTTGGTCAGGACTGTTCTCCTTAGGATGGGTCTTTTCTGTAGCCCAAAGTGCTGATTGATTCCTTTTCTCTGTAGCTTCTGCTCTATATGAATCAGGGAAAGCCACAGGCATAGAACTTGGGGCTAAAAGGGCTAGACCAGTTAACCCGTCTAACCGCATCATTTTATGAATCAGTAATTCAATCACCATTTACTATGTGCCAGGCACCTTGCTGGGCATGAGGGATGCAAGTAAAAAGAATGAAACAATCCCTCCTTACAAAGGAACTTACATTCTAAGGGACAAGACAATAAATATGTATACAAAATCATACATAATACAATATCAAGAGAATGAATGCAAGGAAATGCAAAGTTATTAAATCCAAGATAGTTTGGGAAGGAGGCTTAAAGGGACACTTGAGATATGTCTTGAAAGAAGAGAGAGAGACTGGGAGGTGGAGAAGAGGAAGTGCTGCATTTCAGGCAATGCCAATACACAGAGCTGGGAAATGGAATGTCATATGTGAGGAACAGAAGGAAGGCTTGTTTGGCTAAACTGAATAATGCTAAGAGGGAAATAAATCTGTAATTCCAGTGAGACTGGAAATATAGATAGAGGTGAGGTTGTAAATGACTTTAAATTCTAAATAGGAGAATTTCTATTTTATTAGAGAAGCAATAGGAAGCCCCCATAGTGGATCCATTTGGGGAGTGCCTTAAGGAAGTTTGGGACCAGAGAAAGAAAGTTCCTTATTTAGCAAGTTAATGAATTAGGGGACCTTTCCACTACCCCCTGCTGCCTTGTAGACCAGGTCCTATTTATTAATATATCTGCAGCAGCCATCCCTTAAAAGTCACTTCCAGACTCGCTGCTCCTATTTTTATTCTGAATCTTATCTGCTTCAGTCACTTGGAACCCAGAACTCAGAAATACCCCTTGGACAGGAGGGGTGACATATGGCCATAGTTGTGGGCTATGTGGGTCAAGGGAAATGGCTTGTCGTAGGTAAATTTGAAATATGCAAAGATTTCTCATAAATTGTCTCATCTAAGTACTAAGAATAAAGTGCTAAGTGTTAAGGGTGGGGGCATGGTGGTAGAAATGTCCAAGCCAAGTATCAGGGATGATTAGGGCAGGGGGTAGCTTAAGAGGATTACTGAGTTCAATCCTGCGTAGGTGTCCCAGGAAGGTAAGGGAAGAGTCCTTTAATGAGAATGAATTCATAGGCAGAAGACACCAGAAATGACCAGAGATGAACAATAATCTATAAATGCAGAAACTGATTACTCTCTTGCCTCCTCTCCCTTATAATGAAAATGCAAGTATAACAGTATAAGACAGTGGTTCTCAACCTTCCTAATGCCATAACTCTTTAATACTCATATGTGGGCAGACCCACCTGGAGAGGATAGAGGAGCGGTGTCTCGGTTCCTAAAACCATCAGAAATATGTGTTTTCCAATGGTCTTAGGTGACCCCATTTGACCCCCAAAGAGGTCGCGACCCACAGGTTGAAAACCGCTGGTGTAGAATAACCAGAAGCAAGAAAGTCAAGGCTGAAGTTTTCTATTCTCAGATTCATTATGGATCGTACTGTGTCCTCTAAAAGGAGGCCCAACCTCCTCTTTCCAGGGAATTCTAACTAGATAATTCCCTCAACCACTGTCTGAACACACATACAATGGATCCACCTAAATTTCTGGCTAAGTTCAGTTCCTGCCTAAATTCCTGGCTATGAATTAGTCTCAACTCCAAGCTAAAAAGTGGTCATATTTTTAGCCCTGAAAGTTAGCATGGTGGGTTTAGTACCACTTTACAGACTAAATCAGTGGAGGCCTGAAGGAGGGAGGTACTGATGCTTCAGAATCCAGAGATGCATATAGGAAAGAACTCAGAACCCTTAACATCTCTAGGGCATCACAGCTGGGCAAGCCCTTTTCTCACTGGTCAAGCAGTCATTGATTCAGTGCCCGGGGTGTGTAGACTTGTACCAGGGAAAGGAGGAAGAGAAGGCTTAGCCCCTGTACAATGGCCACACTCACAGGGCTGCTGTGAGCAAGATCCTTATATAAATGTGACTGATTTGTGTTTGTCATCTTTATTATGGGAGGTCCTCGTGTGATGGAGGAGATAATGATACTGCCTTTAGAGAGCCCCCAGGTTGATGGGCAGAGACAGGAGGTCGACCCAATAGAGTTGATAGAAATTTCTGGAACGTGTTGAAACCTATGCTTATAGACCAACAAAGAATTTAGATCAAAGTTCCTTCACACACACACACACACACACACACGCACGCACGCACGCACGCACTTTGTCTTTCAAGAGAGTCACCAAGAACATCCTTGGTGTCATTAGGATCACAATAGACCTTGAAGCTAGACAAATTTAGAAATCATATAGTCTGTCACCTTCATTTTATGAATGAAGAAGCTGAATTCCAGAAAAATAACTTGCTGGGAGTGGGAGGGAGGGGGAGAAGGGAAAGTAGGGTAGGGTTCACTCAGGAAAGGAAGAAAGGAAACAAGCATTTATTAATCACCTACAGTGTGCAGAGCACTGTGCTAAGTACTATGCAATAATTACCTCGTTTGATCCTCACAGCAACCCTGGGAGGTAGGTACTATTATTATCCCCATTTTACAGATGGGGAAACTGAGGTGGATGGAGGTTAAGTGACTTGCCCAGGGTCACACCACTAGTCAGTGTCTGAACAGTGTCAGACACTGAGAGACCAGCATTGTGTCCACTGGTGCAGTGGAGAGCACCCTCTCTCTAAGGGAGTCAGTAGCAGGTAGTCAACCCAGATCCCCAGATCACAAACCCAATATATATTTTATACAACTCTACCAGGTGAAGAATCCTTTAAATTAGGAGTTCTTAACTTAGGTTCCACAGACCCATAATGGGTGGCTAGATAATTTTCAGAGGATCCATGAATTTAGATGAGAAAAAAAATAGATCTTTTTTTTCGTAGCTAGATGGTACAATAGATATAGCATTGAACCTAGTGTCAAATCCTAGAGTTCAAGTCCAGGCACAGACAGTAACTGCATGATTCTGGGCTTAACCACTTAACCTCTTTCACTTAACCTCAGTCAGTCAATTGTCATTGTTCTTTGTCCTTTGTTCTTGAAGAGGACCACAGCATCAGGAAGGTGATGCCATGATTTGCAGGTAAACAGGATTTAAGTGAGGCAGGGCTGTGCAAAGTCACCTGCCTCACTCTCTTCTCCAGAGCCATCTGGGTCCTGTGGCAAGATACGGATCAGGATGACTGGAGATGGCCCAGGATATAGTGGGAGACCTTGACCCTTTTAAGCTAATGTCTTTGCCAGGTCTCAATTTAACTGAGGCAGTGCCCATTATTAAGTACCTTCTATGAGGAACAAAATATCCAGAATATCAAGGAAATCAATTTTTTTTTAAATGTGAAGGAAGGGTGCCTAAAAGTAGTACCAGATCTTAAACTATATTACAGAGAGGTAATCATGAAAACAATTTGGGGCTGGATGAGAAATAAAGTGATTACTCAGTGGAATTGCTTAGATATTCAAATTATAGATGCAAAATGAGCACTGTAACTTAGTGTGTGATAAACCCAAAGATCCCCAATACTAGGGCAAGAATTCACTTTCTGCTAAAAAAAAAAAAAAGCACTACTGGGAAAACTGGAAAGTAGCCTGGCAGAAACGAGGCAGAGACTAATATCTCACGCCATATGCCAAGATAAACTTAAAATGGGTGCATAATTTAGAACTAAAGGGTGACATCACAAGTAAATTAGAGAAGCATGGAAGAATTACCTATCAGACATATGGATAAAGGAAGAGTCCATGAGAAAACAAAAGAAAGAGAGGTTCCCAGGTGGTAAAATGGATCATTTTGATTACATAAAATTAAACAGGGTTTGCTCAAACAAAACATATGCAGGCAAAATTAGACCAAAAAATAGGAAAATGGGGGGAAATTTTCACAGCAAATTTCTTTGATAAAGGTCTCAATTATCAAACATGTAGGGAACTGAGCCAAATTTATAAAATAAGAGCCATTCCCCAATTGATAAATGGCAAAAGGATATGAACAGGCAGTTTTCTATGGAAGAAATCAAAGTGATCAATAATCCTATGAAAAAATATTCTAGATCTCTGATAAGAATGTTCTATGTACCAGGCATTGTATTAAGTGCTGGGAATACAAAGAAAGGTAAAAGGCAATACCTGCTGTCAAGGAGGTCCCATTCTAATGGGGGGAGACAATAAGGAAATAAAGATGTACAAACTAGCTATATTCAGGATAAATGAGAAATTACAGAAGGAAGGCATTAAAATTAAGAAATACTGCCTGTAGTTTGGATTTTTGCTAGGACTTAAAAGCCAGGGAAGCCAGGATGAGGAGATGAAGAGAGAGCATTCCATGCAGAGGGGACACCCACTATGCCTGGAGTCAGGAGATAGAGTATCTTATATGAGGAATCAAAAGGAGTCCATACTCACTAAATCAAAGAGCATGTGGTGAGGTGTAAAGTATACAAACACTGGAGGGGGATGGGTGGGATGTGGACAAGTAATAGGGAGCCACTGGAGTTTATTGAGTAAGGGAGTGACATGGTAGGACCTGCCTTTTAAATCACTTTGGTAACCAAATGGAGGATGAAAGCAATTTGTGGCAGGCAGACCAACCAAGCCGTTATTTCAACAGTCTCAGGTGTGAGGAGATAAGTACCTTAGCCAGGGTGGTGGCAGTATCAGAGAGAGAAGGGGGAATATGTTAGAAATCTTAGAAAGGTAAATCCAACAGTCCTTGAAAACAGATTAGATATGGAGGGGTGAGAGAGAATGAGGAGTAAAGAATGATACCTAGGTTGTAAGTGTGGACTGGGGAAGGGGTTAGCACTTGATAGTTTTGAGGAAATGTGGAAGTCGGGAAGGTTTGGGGGGAAAGATGATTCCATTTTGAACATGTCATGTTTAAGATGTCCACAGGACATGGAGTTTGAAATGTCTGATAGATGGTTGGAGATGAAAGCCTAGAGATCATCAGAGGGCTTAGAGCTAGAGACAATAACTTAATCCAGAGGAGCTGGTGAGACGACCAAGGGAAATAGAGGGAGGAGAGAAGAGAGCCCAGGACAGAGCCTGGGACATCTAGAGTTGGGAGGCGTGACCTGAGTGAAGATCCAGTCAATGAAACCAAGAAGGAGCAGTCAGACAGAGAGCAGAACCAGGAGAATAGTGTCCTGAGAACTGGAGAAAAGAGAGTATCAAGAAGAGGGGGATCCAAAGTGTCAAAGGTTACAGGAAATTCAAGGATGAAAACTGAGGGAAAAGCCATGAAAGTTGGCAATTAAGAGAACACTGGGAACTTCGGTGAGAGCAGTTTAAATGATGAGTCAGATTGCAGAGAGTCAAAAAGAATGAGAGAAGAGAATTAAAGCCATCAAATGTATTCGGTGTTCTTAAAGAGTTAAGCTACAAAAGAGAGGAGAAATAGCAGGAAGGGATGGATCATCAGGGTTTTTTGAGGATGAAAATTTAAGGATGGACTTTTTTATAGGCAGTATTGAAGTAGTCAGTAGATAGGGAGTGATTGAAGATGAATGAGTGAGAAAGTAGAGATGATAGAGGAAGCAATACACTGGAGAAGACAGAGGTATTTTTGTAGGCAGCCAATAGATAAGGAAAGATTGAAGATGCGTGAGTTGATAAAAGGGGCAATCCACGGGAAAAGACAGTACTGAATGGGGTCATTTTTACACGGGGTGCCTCATAATGTGAGAAAGGGGTTTTCTCCTCTATAAAATGTGGTTGGTAATAACAGCGCCTATGTCCCAGGGTTGCTCTGAGGATCAAACGAGGTAATATTTGTGAAGCACTCGGCAAACCTCAAAGCGTTGCATAAATGTTCGTCTTTGTTACTAACGTCGAACTGAAATGGAGCATTTTCTACAATTATTTTTTTAAAAATACTATTCTAAGAAGGAACCCATAGGATTCATCAGACTGACGAAGAGATCCATGACACAAAAAAGGTGAAGAGCCCCTGATTCAAACCCTGCCTGTCCACACCAACCATCCAACACCATTGTTTGGGGAGGTACCTTGGGTTTCTTAGTTCTGTATTCTGAGAGCCTGACTTCCCTCTTTTCGCCACGAGATGGCGATAGTAAGTCGCAATGCTGTAATTACCCTCACAACTCTAACTTCTGCCTGCAGGAAAGATGAAGGCTGGGCGCTCCATTCTCATCCCTTAAACATCCCTCTCCTGAAAACTAAGAAGGGATTGGAACAAAACAAAACAAAACAGCAAATAATAGAAAAGGGAAGCAAGCAGGCTGGTGGCGAGGATCTGTTTACGAGATAGTACCTAAATGGAAGTGGGGTTTTTGTTTGTTTTGAGGCTTCAATTCAGTTCATTGGGAGGCAAGAATTGAAACAAGGTTATCCGTCCAGAGCTAGCGACCTGAGAAATCAGTTAGTCCAACTCCCCATTTTACAGATGCGGAAAGCGAGACCTACCTGTGGTGGGTTTAAAACGACTTGTCCAAGGCCAAACAGCTAATGAGTGCCTAAGGCAGGATTTGAACCCTAACTTTGTGTGGATGGAGCCAGGGTTCTTTCCATTGTACCACACTGAAATCGGGAAGGGTAGGGGAGCCTCCCTGGGCTCCGGGGTATTGAGGCATGATTCTGTCCCTGAATCGCCAGGCAGCGGGGGGATAGACTGAGGAGGAACCAGGCACAGACCGCGTGTGTGAAACTTTGCTTCTGGGCAATATGTGGTTCCTGATTCTCGTTACGACCCTCACCATTTTTGTAGTATTTCCTCGAACTTTTGGTGACCGTGTTCACGACAAAGAATCCCTCACTTTATTCTCTGGGTCTCAGCTTTCTTAGCCATAAAATGGGAGGGGGCGGGGTTATGAGTTCTAAGATGCCTCACTTTGCGATTCCATGATTAATTCTCATGTCAATCAATCAGCACGTATTTATTAAGAGGCTCCCGTGTGCCCCTCTCTAACCTCAGGCACACCTGCTATAGTTTACCCTTATTTCCTCTTGGTCTATCTTTTAAATGAGAAGAGAGATGCTTCTTGAGAGAATGTGGTCATCTTGCTACAGCCTTCCTTCTCGAAGGAAGTATTGAAGAAACCCCTCTTAGTTCAACTGAGGAAGCAGCAGCTTTGCTTAGCAGCTTGGGCTCAATTGTATCGGTGGGTGGGAAATTGAATCAAAACCTGGAATATTCAGCTTCAAGCAAATAGTGCCAGTGCTTGATAATGATGAGGACAGTGAGGTTGATGACTGGCATTTGCATTCTATTTTAAGGCTTTCACAGTGCTTTTACTGTAGATTAACTTCCATATAGTTGGAATTGAACTGCAGTAGCCACTCAAAGGATAACTGAGAACTGGACATGTGGGGCAGCTGTCAGGTCAGGAGACACCAGGACCAGGGAAGGGGCTCAGGACCAGATATAGCTCATCCAAGCTAGAGCTCAATGCCAAGACAGAAAAAAGCAAACGATCAGATGTGGGCGCAGGGGGACCAGGAAGGAACTGGGAGAGCAAGGTAGGGGCAAGGCCATTGAAGTAGGAATAAGTCAAGGCAACAAGTCTTTATTAAGGGTTAACTGTGCCAGGCACTAGTGATACAAAGAAAAACAAGAACAGAGCCTTTGTTCTCAAGAAGCTCACAGTTCGATGAGACGAGCCAACCTGCAAACAATTAAGTATGAACAAAATATATGTATAGGAAAGGTGTCTTTACTTGAGGCTTGAAGAACACTAGACAAGCAATGAGGTGAAGATGAGAGACAGAGTTTCAGATATAGGGGACAGGCAGGAAATGGAGTGTCTTGTTTGAGGAACAGTAGGAAGCCCAAGGTTTCAAGGCTTCAAGGTTCGTGGCAGGGGAAGGGGGCGGTATGAAGTGTAAGAAGAGTAGAAAGCTAGGAGGGGGCCCGGTGGCAAAGGGCTTTGAATGCCAAACAGAGGACTTTATATTTAATCCTGAAGGTGATAGGGAACCCCTGGTGTTTACTGAATTGGTGAGGGAGGGGAAGTGGCATGGTCCGATCTGTGCTTTAGGAAGATTAATTTGACAGTCAATTGGAGAATGGGCTGGAGCGGTGAAAGGTTTGAGGCAGAGAGACCAGCTAAAAGTTTCATTGTAATAGGCCAGGCATGAAGCGATGAGGGGCCTGCATCAGGGCAGTGCCATCTTCAGAGGTGAGAAAGGAGCACATACAGGAGGTGTCACAAAGGTAAAATCAACAGGACTTGGCAACAGACAGGCTAAGTTGGGGGTGGATAGATTGAGAAAGAGGGGAATCAAGTATAGCACTGAAAAGTATCTGTCCAGGAGCAGCTAGGTGGCGCAGTGAATAGAGCACAGACAGGCCCTGGAGTCAGGAGGACCTGAGTTCAAGTGCATCCTCAGACACTTGACACACTTACCAGCCTTGTGACCTTGGGCAAGTCATTTAACCCCAATTGCCCTCCAAAAAGCCAAAAAAAAATAAAAGTATCTGTCTAGAAATCCAAATCCTTAGTCAAATTAAGAAGGAAGCCCAAAATAGGAAAATTGGTGTATTCTTAGAGCTGGAATGACTTTAAAGGTATCATCGTGTGAAGTTCTTAACAGTCTGGGCTTCATGGCCTCCCAAGCAGACCGGTGACGCCCATGGGCCCCTTCCACAATCAGGCTTTTAAGGGCATATGCAGGACTGCAAAAGAAAGCAGAGCTTAGTGTATGTGGTTGGTGGCGGGTTTTTTAGATTACTGTATTTTTATTCACATTATTAAATATTTCTCAGTTGTATTTTCAGTGGGATTTAGGCCGTCCTCCCAGAATGGGGTGGACTGTATGTGGCCAGCAGACCATGATTCTGACAACTCTGACCCAGAGCGTTATTGTAGTACGGCCAGTCTCACAGAACAAAACCTTAGGGATTCCCTCTCACCCACCTATTCTATTCCATTCCAAGTTAATACTCCCATCTTCTTACTACTCTGGTCTGGCCAGACAACACCAAGGATCTCCTGCTCAAACAGGAGAAACTCTGGAAAAAAAACTCTGAAATTTAGCAAAAAGTGAATCTTCCATCAGTCTGATGCTTGAAATAATTTTAATATAAGTGATTTAACTGAAAATCACCCCTATATCTTTGTTTGTTTATTCAGGATTGACTCTGGAAGCATAATGAACTCTGGTCCTGGCATCAGAGGACCTGGGTTCAGGTCTTTACTCAAACTTTCTACCTGTATGACCTTTGTCAAGTCGCTTCTCTGGGTCTGTTTCCTTGGGTCTCTTCCAGATCTGCATCTGTGAACCTGTGACTTCTCTCTTCAAGAGGAGAGAAAATATGCAATTCCATTCGACAAACCCTGAGACAGCATTTTTCACATGCAAGGCTGGGGATACAAAGATAAAACATGGCATAGTGCAATTAAATCTTGCAATCCTACATAGTGCCTGCCCTCAAGAAGCATACAGTCTACTGGGAGGGGCACAATATGACATGTATATAAATTAGCAAGATACAAGATGAAATATGAGAGGCTGCTTGAGAAACAGACCCATGTAATGCCTCATTTGTGCTCTCATATATAAAAAAGGATGCTGAATAATAATTTACCGTTTTTTGAAAGCAAAAGCATATGCACCAAGACAAGCTCACGTGTGCATTCATATAACCTTAGCTTTCTCCTTGGTAACTCACATGGAGAGGGCACCCTCCACTTAATGCAGCCCAAACCTCCAAGCCAGACCCAGCCTTCTTTATAGGAGGGGAGAGAGTGTTGGACTGTGTGGCCAGCTCTGGAACTATGAAGCTATGAGCCTATAATATATGACTCTGACCTTACCTCCCTCATCAGTGGCTCCGCCTTAAATGGCTCACACTTCAACCTGGTTTTTTATTGCCTTAAGAAAATGGGGTGCTGCTGAGCTGGTGGCCCCCAGAAGAGTCCCAAGGGTGTCCAAGAAAGGAGTGTTCTCCTTCCGGAGTCTTAATACCTCTCTCAATAAATAGAAAGCAGCTGGCCCTCTTAACCTTTGTTAATCGTTAATCATATAAAGGGAAAACTTTGCTAACAATAATGATGGATCACATTTATTTATATAGGCAGTTAGATGGCTCAGTGAATAGAATGATGGCCTTGGAGTCGGGAAGACCTGAATTCAAATCCTGACTCAGATTCTCACTAGTTATATGGCCTGGGAGCAAGTCACTAAACCCTCTCAGCCTCTCCTGGAAAAAGGGGATAATGACAGTGTCCTTTTTCCATGGGGTTGTTATGAGGTTAGGATGTAAATATTAATGTGTAAAACCTTTGCTGGTTGGTGGTTGGTTGTTGTCTTTCATTCTCAAATATGACATCACTATGTTAGACTCAAGTTCCAGTGGGTCCAACTGATCAGAGCAGTGCGAGCTTGGAATGCTCGACCACAGGTTGGGCACATGTATGTGTGTGTGTATATACATATATATATATATATATATATATATATATATATATATATATATATATATATATATATATGTATAGTTCATGTGAACATTTGGGCTGGATTCTCTAAATCTGCTTATCTCATGGTTCTTCTGAAAAAGCCCTTTGCAAGTTTTAAAGCAATACGTACAAGCTATCCTTCATTATCGTTAGATAGCATTTTCAAGGGACTTTCAGATTTGTCGTTTCATTATTCATAACAATACAAAGTTCTTTGTTCCCATTTTGGAGAAGGGAAAACTAAGGTTCGAGGAGATTGGTAAGTGACTTTTTTCAAGGTTACATGGGATTAAGTGGTAGAAACCAGACTTAAACCTAGGTCTTATAGATACAGGATCTAATATTTCTTATACTGAATCATGCTGCCTCCTAACACTATTTCAGGGAGCAAGGAAATTATCTATATAATATATTAAGCACCTGGCAGAGTCAATTCCTTATGAAGAATCATAGAATATTGCCAATTGAAAAGAGTCTCAAAATTCAGTTAGTCAAGTATCCTCCTCAATGCAAGAAATCACATGTACAGTAACATTCCTGATAGATGACCATCCATTCTAAACTTGAATGCTTTGGGGAGCTGATTAGTTAACAGTGAGCTCTTTTTTGCCCATTTTTGGACAGTTTTAATTGTTAGAGAGTCTTTCCAATGACCAACCCATTTCTCTTGTGGGATTTTTCCCCCTCCCCTTTGGGGACTGCCTATGTTTGTTTCCTCCTGATACACTTGTGGCTTGACTGAAGATGTGGTTGGGCAAAGAAAGTGGGTTCTGAGTGACAAAAGAAAGAGCTTTTTGCCTTTGCATCACTTCTCGGCCAATACCCGAAGTCAGAGAGCACTGCCCTTCCTCCTAACTTCTCTTATATTCCCATCTCTGTTCCAGGTCATTGACTGCAATACCCCAGGCCAGTGGTCACCAATGCAACCAATGTTGCTGCGTACAGTGTGGGGCTTTATAAAGATCCATACTGCATTAAGATGAGAAGTTCCATAAAAAGAGTCTAAGCTTTGTCCAGTTGAGGACGTGTCTTGTTTAGAGATCTCTTAGCTCTCAAAGTTCAGCCTTGCTCTTATCCAGACTCTCCTCCTTCTGGCTGTCTGAGAAGCCTGTATTACAATCTCATTTCTATCCTGACTCATGCTAAATTATAAGATTAGAGTCAAGTCAATCATATGCCAACTATGTGCCAGAAGACAAGTAGGTGGCACAGTGCATAGAGTGCCCAGCCTGGAATTAAGAAGACTCATCTTCCTGAGTTCAAATACACACTCAGACATTTTGTGTGTGACCTTGGGCAAGTCACTTAACCCTGTTTGCCTCAATTTCCTCATCTGTAAAATGAGCTGGAGAAGGAAATGGCAAACCTCTCCAGTATCTCTGCTAAGGAAACCCCAAATGGGGCCATACAGAGTCAGACAAGACTGAAAAACAACCTGGCAACAATAGCAAATGTGGCAGTGCTACAAAGAAGGGGTGGTGGAAATAGTCGCTCCTGTCAAGGAGTTCAGAGTCTAATGAGGAAGACAGCATGCAAGCAACTATGTACAAACCAGAAATAGACAGTATAAGTTCAAGAGACTCTTAGAGGAAAGGCCCCAGCATTAAGAGGGATAGGAACAGGCTTCCTGCAAAAGGTGGGGTTTTACCTGGGACCTGAAGGAAGCCAGAGAAGCCAGGAGGCAGGATGAGGAGGGAGAGAATTTTAGGCCCAGGCAACAGAGAGAGAGAATTTGGTCCAAATCTCCCATTTTATAGATGAGGAAACTGAGACCCTGAAAAGACCTTGAGGCCATGTGGCTGGCAGTTAACAGGGCCAGCTTTTGAATACAGGTCTTCTTACTTCAAATCCAGCGCCCTTCCCCCCATGCCAACCCCAGGCATGGATCTCTTGGCCTTCCAAAGAAGCACCAGCTTTGTTCCAGTTCCACATTTCCAGCTCTCAGTGCCAGTAGATTGTGGCCCTATCCTAGCTCACCTGATCTGCCAAACCAAGGGTTGACTCTGGCTTGCTCCAGTTTCTACAGAACTCTGTGCGTGTGTGCACGCATGTGTGCATGTGTGTGTGTGTGTGCATGTACACACACATATATATGTGTATATATACACACACACACATATATATAGTTAAACTATAAATGTAACAAAATTTAAGGGTGTGAAATATTGTTAAATAGCTCTCTTAAATGTTTTATACGCTCTAAATTTCAGTACTCTGTACCAAATATATGTAGTCATATATATTTTTTTCTCTACCTCTTCCCTTCCTCCCTTCCTCTCAGAGGCCTTCTCTTTAATCTTTTGTTCACCTGAGGTCCCGTGAGTCTATAATCACTCCAGTCTGAAGGGTATGCATCTGAAAATCCAAACAGTCATTTAACATGTTAAATGCAGAAAGGTACCTCCTGACCTCACCAAAGGTTTAGCCTAGAAGGCACAAGTCAAGGGAAGCTTTCATTCGCACTGTTTTCTAAGGTTTCCCCACTCAATGAGAAAGAATAATTCCCTTTTCCTTTAGCCATCCCAGACAAACCATAAGATCATAGCTTTAGAACTGAGAAGTTCCTTAGAGTTCAACTAGACAAAGTCACGGTATTAGCAAAAGTGCCGACCGCAGTGCAACAGACAGGGGCTGGCCAGCCCAGCATTCAGTGGGACTGTCAGGCACACTTCTTCTGGACGCTGATTCAGCCTAAGGCTATACAGTTATCCCTTCCACACCATGGGGACTAGGGGTGCAGTCCCAAGATCTAGAAAATCTGTGTAAAGTGTTTGGCCCTCCCTTCATATCAGACAAGTCTGACTTTTTCTTCTATGGGGGGTTTATAGCACATAAAATTTGGGCTGATAATTATACAATACTTTACATATATTTTATGCATTTCTGAGTTTCTAAACTTCTTCTGTGTCATCTGCCGGCCTTTGCGAGTCTGCAGCTTCTACAAAACTCCTCCCAAATTCCTACTTAATTTCTTATGCTGCCCAGCTATATATTGAAACCACAATGGGGAAGGTTGCAATGTGGAAGGGAGAGCTGTAGAAGTTTTTGGAGGCTGCTGTGTTATACTGCTGATTCAAAATAAACTTTCTGTCCACTAAGGCCCTAAGATTTTTTTTTCATGTTAAACTACTGTCCAACCATGTCTCTTCATCCTATACCTGTGCAGTTGTCCTTAACTACACCGGCATCTGAGGTCCAGACTTCTCTTACATAGAAAATGGATGATTTCACAGTGGCTTCTATACCCCATATTGTCCAGAGACAAGGGGCGTACGAGGTAATAGACTCAGAGCCTTGAGTTTAAATTCATAGCAAAGGTTGACTGCTACCTCCAGCCATGGTGAAAGTAATGCCCAGCAGAAAATGTCTTTCCAAAAAGGCTTCCTTTTGCTAGGGCCTGACTAGAAACCCTGTCCTCCCCCAGAGTACAATGATCCAATGGCCCTGGTGACCCTACTGGTTAGTGTTTTCACAGCAGTGGCTTGAGGCCTGGGATACTCTGCCAAGTGGCCTAGCCCCTTGGATATGCACCCTACTTGTTTAGGACTTCTCATCTGTCCAGAACTGAAAATAAGTGAGGGAATTGGGCTGAGACACCAGCCCATGATCTGTGGTGCTTCTAGGAGCCTGATCCTACCTCACTCACTCACTGGGGGTGGACATTGGTCAGCATTTGTCTCATCCTTTCCCTGCCCTCTAGCTCTGTCATTTAGACTTGATTATAACTTCAAGCCAAAGTGAAATTGCAGTCTTATACATAAAAAGCTTTCAAATGAGTAGAAAAATTCTCCCAGCTCTTGATCTCCTTTTACCCCCCAGAGGGCTGCACACACAGGTTAGCTGGTGACCTGTCCCAGGCCAGGTCTGGGTCCTCTTGAGCCTGTGATCGAGCTACATTGTGCTGCCTTCCCTGCTCTGCTTCAGCCCCAGCCAATAATACTGAAAAATTAAGACTTACCTCAACAAGTGGACCAGGAGATAGTTAACATGTTGCTTCTCTCCAGGAAGAAGGAAGAGACCCTCACTTAACAATGAGAGGCACCAATTCTTTAATCACAAAGAGAACAGCAGCTTCTTGTGCTATCCCTGGGGAAACAGAAATTGATCTTCTATCTTCAGGTTTCTGCAGAGTTATTTGTGGAAGGCAGTGAACAGCTGTTTCTGATAGTCCCTCAGAGCCATAACTAAGGAGGGATAACTAGGGATTTGTCACAGAATACTGAAATTTAGAGGGTATAAAACATTTAAGAGAACTATTCAACAATATTTCACACTCTTAAATTTTGTTACATTTATAATTTGACCATATATATGTATATATATTCACTCTTTCAGCAGTATATGAACCAGTTAGCAAGAAAAGTTAACTAAGAAGGTACCAGCTGGTATTCTTAATTCTCAAGCAGTCACACACCAGGTGAGCTCCTCTGTAGCCCAGTTTTTCCTTGCTTCTCCCCAGCAGTGGCCTCAGGCTATTCCAGGGTCTTCTCCACAGGCCCAGAGTCTCTATCACTCTGTCCCTTGAGGTAAATGTCCTGGGGTCTCTTTCTCCTCCCACAAGGAGCCTCCCTTACTGGACCATCATTAAGGTTTCTCCCTTCACATGGCTGAAGACACTTTAACAATGCTTGTCCCAGACATCAAAATGACTAGATATGGTTCTGAAGTCATCTGGGAATGTTGGAAGAAACTACCTTAAACAGCAGCAAGAAATATTGAGGTTAGATGTTAGGAAGAATGTTTTAAGTGAAAAGGCTGTGGCTTAGGAAGGATGGAGAATTCCATGACCCCTTCCAGCTCCAAATACTATGACCCTATCTCTTTCTCTGGAGTCTGGATTCTCTGGTGTCTGATATATTTTCTGAGAAGTAAGAAGATGCAGAAGATGAGCTGCAAATCCACAGAACCACAGAACTATAGCATGTTCAAGCTGAAAAGGAGCTAAGCCATCCCCTCATTTGACCAGTGAAGAAACAGAGGCACAGAATAGGGAAGCAGGTTGCCTGAGGTCGTCACTAGAGCCCAGGCCCACTGACTTGTGGCCCAGCATTCTTTCCACTTCTGCTACTTCTGGCTCTTGGCACTTTTGCTTTGGCCACTGAATTCCTGGGTATGGATCTATAGTGAATTCTTAGCTACCCATATAAGTATATGATAAAATGACTCTCTGAATTTGCAGATTTGCCCTCTAGAGACCAGCTAGTTCCTTTTAGGTTCTGTACTTTTAATTCAAGTTACTACCACCGAGTTGATTAGAGTGTCCTTACACGTGGATCCCTAAAGAAGTAGAAGATCAGAGTAGGCAACTGATAAATGTGTGTCGCATGCTTGATCACTGCATATGATCCAGTCATTTTGCACTGAAGCTAATACCACTCTCTACTTAACACATCAGAAATTGGACAGTGATTGAATCTGATTTGCTGCTGGAAGTGGCCAACGTGAGAAGAGGCATCTGCTTCAGAATGCGTCTCTTCTGGCTCTTTGGTCTTTCTTTTTCTCCTCCTCGAGTCTCCCTGGCTTGTTTAGTGTGCCAACGTGATAGACTGTCGCTTCTCTCTGCCTGCCCCACTTTGGGAAAACTTTGACCTACTTAGAGGTAAACATTTTTGGAAATGGAGAAAACCTGGACTGGTTTGTTTTTAGAAACTCCAGATGCATTCATCTATCACTGTGACAAATAGCTCATCTCCTCCTGTGCTGAGGCCAGATCAGTCCCCTGCTTTATTTAGGACTCCTAAAACCATCTCTGCTGCCAACTTGGCCTGTCTAACCCTTTGGAATATGGAAATGATCCTGTAACTGTTCTATGAAGGCAGCCTCTGAAATGCCATCTTTCAACTTGCGTTCATTTCCCAGCTTGGGATCTAGCCTCGACCACAGAGTGGTCAGTGGGGCTTTTTTTTTCCCCTGGGGCATGGAGACAGTAGAGGAAAAAGTAGAGCAGAGCCTAGTTATGGAAGTATTTTTCACAGATATGTGAGGAAGAACTTAGGCAGTTGCAAAGTAATAACTCGGGAAAATCTAATACAAAATATATTCAGAGAATGGTGGGTTCTGTGATGGTTTAGGTGTTTAGTGCAACAGGGCTGCATTTGCAAAGTAAAGACTTTGGCAAGTCCAGTCTAGAGGATCATTCCTTCCCAGGCGGGGAGGGTGTCTTAGTGCACAGAGCGCTGGGCCTGGAGTCAAGAAGACTCATCTTTCCCAGTTCAAATCTGGCCCCAGACACTTACTAGCTGTGTGACCTTGGACTGAAGTGACTTCCCTTAACCTTGTTTGCCTCAGTTTCCTTACCTGTAAAATGGGATAGAGAAGGAAATGGCAAACCCCTCAGGGATCTTTGCCAAGAAAACCCGGCCTCAATATTTCTTGCTGTTTGTTAAGGTAGTTTCTTCCAACGTTCTCAAATGACTTCATTACCATTTGGGGTCACAAAGAGTCAGACACAACTAAAAAATAACTGAAAAATTCTTCTGGGGTTACTATGCTTACAATTCTGGTCACTGCCACTAGATGGTGCTAATTGGAGATGCACATAGGCAGTAGATATACCCGTACACACAAATAACTTAATTAAGTCTGCTATCCATATCCACGGGACAGCCAGGTACATGGGGAGGGCCTGAAACCAACTCTTTCCTATCTCTACCTGTTGAAATGCAGCTGAAACACAACCTCCCCCATGGTCCAAAGCAGACCCTTCCTTCCCAGTCTTTCTTCTCTCCGTTTGCCCTCTTCTACTCATTTAACGTTGTCTTTAGTTGTGTCACGGCTATTTGTGTACAGGCTTTAACCAAATCTTGGGGCATTGAGGCAGCATTGAAAATGTTGCTCTGGGGCGGAGAATGGGGTCTTGTCTTGGGAGTCTTGAACTCGATTTGTTTATTATCATTATCATTTTGACAATGGTTTTTTATATAATTGGATTCCTTTGTAATCCTTTTTTTTTTTAAAGTATGCATTTAGAAACATTCTAAGAAGGGATCCGTAGACTTAGCCAGACTGAAAGAAGGGCCCATGACACAGAAACAATTCAGAACCTCTAATTCAAGTTATGATTCATCTTTCAAGCTGCACATTTGTTTGCAGTAGATGGTTTAATGGGTATGTCAGTTGGACCTTCTGAAATGGGATGTAAAAAGCAGTCCCCAGTTTAGAAGATTGTTGGAGTGGTGAGGCAGTAGCAAGGCACAGTCCAACTGAACGCTTCTCCAGCATAAACTCATCTCGTCCAAAACTGAACTCACCAGGGTTTTTTTTTTGTTTTTTTTGTTTTTATCAAAACCAACCCTTCCTTTCAATTCACAAATTTCTTCCCAGTTATCCAAGTTCCAGGCCTGGAAACCATCTTTCTCTCACATTCCCCACATCTAAATTCTGTTCATTCTACGTCAACCCCTCTTACATCCATCCCCCCTTTTTAATTCTTACTGCTGCTACCACCTTAGTCTTAATCACTTCTCATCTAAACTGTTGTAATGGCCCCTGACTTAAGGCTCTCCTCTTTTCCAAGTCACCCTTCCCTCAGTTGCCAAATTAATATTCCTAATGCATAGGTCCAATCAAATCATTCACCTAAATAAAAAAACTTTCAATGGCTCTCTAAAACTTACAGAATAAAATCTTAGCTCCTTAGCCTGGGAAAGTCCACCAAAATCCAACCTCAATCTGCCTTTCCAGTCTTATTTCATCCTATTCCCCTTTATATACTATGAGTTTTAGTCAGACCAGACTACCAGCTGTTATCTCCTCTTACTTCATACGTTCACACAGGTTGTTTTCCATGTCTAAAATATGCCCCATCCTCATCTGTGCCTTGGCCCCCATTTCATTATACCTTATCAAAGTGTGGGGAACCTGCAGCCTTGAGGCCACACATAGCCCCTAAGGTCCTCAAGTGTGGCCCTTTGACTGAATCCAAACTTCACAGAACACATCTTTTTATAGGGCTTATGTTATACTTCCTTGCATACGTGTTCTTCTAGTTCTATCAGATTTTTCCTCCTTTGTATTTTGAGTGCCTAGCATGGTACCTGGCACACAGGACATTCTTATCATCTGTTTATGGTACAATTGTGTGGGTTTTAAGATGAACAAATTTCACAGACGATAAATATGACATAGTTGACATATGGATAGCTGCCTAAAGCATGGTATTTCTTCAGAGGACAGGGAGGTTTGTGATGAAATGAAGGTGCATGCTTGTCCAAAGACCTTGGGGCAAGAGGATGTCAACAGTGGCTGCTGTCAGGCTATCCCCAGGATTTTGGTCCACATTTTATTGTTACAGAACTGTCCAAGGTCCTCAGTATCTTGATGGATGGAGGGCTACCAGGAGAGGCAGGGACTGCCAGAGAGAATGCCCTTTGGAATCCCCAGCTATGGGAATGTCATAAGTAGGATACTAACCTTTCAACAGTATCTATATTTGGGAGTGACCATATATTATATATGTGTGTGCCGAGATATATATATATGTATATATATATATATATATATATACACATATACATATATATAATATATATGTACTATATAGTATATATATGCATACATGTATATGTATGTACATATACATGCATTATGCATCTATGTATGTATGTATGCATCTTCTGGTCAAATAAGAATCCCTGCTTAACCTGAAAGTCATATTACTTGGATCCTTGTCTCTGATAGTCCATGAGATTTGGGACTGTCCCAGCAACATGTATTGGAGGTGACTGAAGAAGTTGAATTTCTTGATCTATAGCTTCACTATAACAGAGGAAAGATGGTGGTGGGGAGTTTTTTTTTAAAACATAAGTCATATTGTGCATAGTCTGAGTTAGCCTTTTGAATGTAGGTGAGTGAGTGAGTGAATAAATGAATGAATGGATGGATGAATGAATGAAAAGGCTTTTATTAAGTGCTTACAATTGGCCAAGCTCTATGTTAGGCACAGAAGATTCGGGGGGAAAGAAGATGGTGTCTGCTGTCAAGAAGTTCACACTCTAGCTGGGGGAGATCATACACACATATACATATATACATATAAATGTACATATGTGTGTGTGTCTGCAATGCAGGGATCCTAAGAGTTTCAGCTGAAAGGCAGATGTCAAAACCCAGGAGTCTTCAGAATGCATGGGGTGACTACCCAACAGGGAAAGGGTCATGGTGGACAGCAGCTGGCCACTTTGGGGAAAGGGGGAGTCGGCCTAAGGGTTAGAGATGAAAGGGAATTCTGGACTTCCTCTTTCAGGGATGGAGATATAGAGGTTTAGGGTTAAGTCAAAAGGGGAAAAGAAGCAGTACGTTGGTAAAAAAAAAAAAGGATGGAAGGGTGGGGGTCAAAGCCAGGAGGAAGGGGGTCGTAGATTGTCCCAGTTGGTACCAGTCTCACTAGTACCCTCAAGGTACCTCATGGAGTCTGTGATGGGGGAGATAAAGGGGAATTCCTACTTAGATTCAGCTCTGGATAGGGCCCTTTCCCAAGTATGACATTCCCAGTGGTAGGGGAGGAGTTTCCCACTTAAAACTATCTTCAGATAGATTCTGTAGAAGCCTGCAATGGGAAGAGAAGGGGGAACAAGATTCCTGCTTGTGGGAAATAGATGAAGAGTGCAAAGAGAGGGCACAGATATTTCTGACAGATAATTTAGGGATGACAGGAAGCAGGGAGGGGGATAGTGTAGCTGGAAATGGGCCCATACTTGGCACTGAGAATGTTGAGTGAGCAGAACAAATGTACAGTTCAGTTGAGTTGAACACAGTAGTAAACCCAGTTGAGGCTGGGAGATGGAGTCTTGATTCTCCTCCTGTTTATGCCTCATTCTGCTGTGTGGTGGTATTCACAGATGTATGTGTTGTTATGAGATTGCGGCTTATGCTGTCCCAGAACCTGATACATGGCATGCATCAAAGAGAAGTCATTCCTAATGAAAGCTCTGGTCCCTTCCAGTCTGGTGTTACTTTTTTTATTTTTACCATCTGAGCTTACTCCCCATTTTCTGTCCCTAGAAAATAGTGCCAGCAGAGCAGCATTAACTCAAGAACAGCTTCTGTCTTGTCTTCAGCAGATATTTTGTCTTTGAGAGGTGCATCATTTCCCTTCCTACTGGGAGGCACTGGTTGGTAGGTCAGGAAAGGACAAAAATTTACAAGCTGTCCTGAAGCTTCAAGTGTTTCACAGAGATAGATAGACAGACAGACAAATAGATATGTAGGTAAACAGACAGACAGACAAATAGACATATGTAGGTAAGTACATGGTGGGGGGGGGAAGAGAGATTATAGATAGGGAGAGAGCATTTATTAAGTACTTTCTAAATACCCAGCATTGTAATAAGCACGGAGGCCACAAATACAAGCAAACAAGACTGTCCCTGCCTTCAAGGAGCTTACGTTCTAATGGTGAAAGACCATATAAAAAAAGGAGAGAGCTGGAAAAGTAGGGGAGTGAAAGGAGGGAGGTCCCTGGGGCATGATGAGGAGGCAGCAGTGGGGAAGTGGAGTGGAAGACTGGTCCCTAGCAAGATAAAGTCCCAGGAGCCCCAAGGGTGGAGTCCCAGTTTCCAGTAGGGTGAGGAGGGGTGGATAGGAAGCACTGGCGGTCCACTGGTATCAGAATAGAATGTTATATGTCATCCAACAGATGTCATCATTGATGGCCAGTAGCTTCCAATCCCAAATGTTATAATTTTGTAATTTTGTTCAGCTGGTTTTAGCCACCATTGAGAGAGTGCCGAGGTTGTGTGTGCCCTGGCATTGTGAGAAAATGGCTCTGATGGCCTAGCAGGTGGTTTTGGTGAGGAGTTGTCCTGGGTACAAATGAACTATGAATCTGTCAGAAATAAAATGTTTGTAGTTGTTTAGAAATAGTTTGGGCTATTGGTACCCACTGAAAGTAAGGTTTGTTTTTTATCAGTCTGGCAATGGGTACCACAACGTAAAATACTTGGATGAATACGTCAATCAATCTGTGATCTCATCAGTAAAAGTATGTCCTTCAGCCTATGTCCTCCCATAAATCTTCCACAGGAGATCCAACTACTATCCTTCCACTAGATAAGAAGTGATTAATCTGGGCTCCAAAGACAGCACTTCCCCCAAAGTGTCTGTGAACATGGATAAGAAAAGAAATTACACCCTGAATTCAATATAATTATTTTCTTTTGCAATCCTATGGATTTTGTTTTATGTATTTGGAAAAATAATTCTGAGAAGCGGTCTATAGGTTTCACCAGACTGTCAAAGGGTTCATGACATCAGTGAGGTTAAGAATTCTTCTTCTGATTCTATGGCATCAACATTCTGCTATTGCGAGCTCTTGCTACATGCCTGACCCTCCTTTTCTAATCATATATCCCTTTGATGATAGATCTTTAATGCCACTTCTGGGGTCTTAGTCCTTGATAATGGAGTCTTTTTACCCTCACTGGGCATCACTGCATTGCTTTTTGTGTGACCTTTAACCTTAATTCTTCCAAAACTATTTAAGATCCAATAATTCGTATCTATAGAGCTTTGTCAGAACAACATTGGTGTTATAATAATGAGCTTTTATTGAAGAGAGAAACGTGGGGTCAGTTAAAATCATTGCACAATTTCCCAAAGGTAATACAGTAAATACCCTTCCTCCTACTGAATTAGAGGCCCAGCCTGCTGTCTATGTGCACTTTTTACCCAAGATAGATGCACCAATGGACTAGTTTTTTGGTTCATCTCTGCAGCTGCCTATCATCGTCTGACTAATAAGTGTTCATCATCCATTTGGCTTCTCTGATGTATTTGGGGAGACTAAACTCTTTGGAATGACCGTGGATTTCATTTAATAGCTATTCTGGGCCTTAATGTAGTCTACACAAAGTCATCCTCAAAGGGGAGTGTCTGAGAGGCCTCATGTCCCATGGGGAATCCTTCCATTTGGATTCTGCACTGAACATCCTTCATGACAGTGGCAAACACCTTTGCTGAGCAATTTTATACTTCATGCTGGCTTGGAGATAACATGGTGTAGTGGAAAGTACATTGGCTCTTGAGTCATAGATCTTGGGTTCGGATCCCAGTTCTGATGTTTACTAGGCATATGACCTTAGGCAAGTAACTTATCCCTCCTAAACCTCAATTTCTTCATTTATAATATGAGGGGAGTTGGGTTGGATGAGCTCTGAGATCTGTTTCAATGCTGGTTCTGTTATTCTCACTGAATATTCACCATCAGAGAGTAGTCCAGTAAAGTTGTATCTTTCGAGGAGCCTTGAATGATTTTGGCATATGCAAGGAGATCTCTTATGAAAGGAGAGCCTTTATCAAATGCTCTTCGAGAGTCAATAAGCAGAAATCACAATATTTTCTGCATTTTTCGGCCAGGCATCTGACGGGATGTGATCTGGTCTAGAGTATCATTTGTGAAAGCCTGCTTTTCTTCTTTCTCATATCTTCCTCCAAGAGGTCCTTGGGATGTGTCTAGACTAATCTCTTAAAAATGTTTAGAGAGATACTAAAGGGAGCAACTTTCTCAGTCGCCATTTTTTGCCAGAGTGATGGCATATATGTTTTTCCTCCAACATTTGATATCCCTCCCTCTTTCAGATATCTTGAGAATCAGTCCCTAAACATCCTCAAAATTGTCCTCTGTGCACACTGGTCTTTTCAGGCTGATCTTCCTGTATTTGCTTATTTTAGTTCCGTTTCTACTTCCCTGTCATTAATAGAAAAAATATTTGTTATAGAAAATACCTGTTTTTCATTTTTTGTTTAATGTCTTTCCAGGCTCATTATTAGATGTTCCCAAGGTGATCACACCAAGCTTTCAATAAGCTTGTTTTCCCCTACGTGGTTTTTCTCTATTTTGTGAAATAATATTGGTCATAATCTTCCAACATCCTCATCTGTAAGATATTGCGAATGAGTTTTTATTCTATATATTGGTGGCCCTTGACTGTCATAGCTTTCCACTTCAAAAGAAGAGCAAGAATGTGATAGATGAGAAATTTAAAATTAGTTTGGCCTTCACACTGAGGCTGTGGGTTTCATTGGTCGTCTGTGTCAGTGACTGTCTCTTCATCCGTTTCACATTTGGTGAGGCATCAATGGCTTGTTTGAATAGGTCAGGTCGGAAATGTTTTCATTGTATGCCATGAATTCGTCTTAGTTTTAATCTCTTTTATAATTGGATTTTTCTTCTAATAAGTAAATAAATGGTGCATAGTCAACTGATTTGGAAATAACTTCCATGTTTGTAAATAAGTGTTTCTTATCTAAGACATAATCAGTTCACTTAGAAAGTGAACACTATGGTTGAAGTCTCATAACTCTTTATTCACAATACATAGTATGGAGACCTTTGAGTTATTTTTCCTTAATCCTAAATCACATTTTCCAATGCATTTTTCTACCACTTTGCTCCCTTCTGTATTGAAGACACTGCATATATGTTGATTTAATTCAGAAAATCAGAGTTTTTAATAGAATTTTTTTTCCAGTCCTTGGGCTTACCACACTGTCCCCTTCCTTCCTATGTCCCTGTTCTCCTGAGTTTATCAAAAGTCACTGAGTTCAGGGAGAAAGTTTTACTTTTGCATACAGGTGCTTTTCTTGGAGACTTTAGAAATATACTGTCTCGGGCACAGAAAGAATCAAGATATTCTCAATGTATGTTTCAATTCCTCAGTGGATCTTTGGTCCCATGTAGATATTCCTGCCTGAATGCATTTTGCAATCCATCCATGCCCACGCATCCTCTAGGACTCTCTCCATATCATCCAACAAGGTCATGGGAGATCTCCCAATGTGTGGATCCCCCCTTGCTTTCCAGTGACGTTGCAAGCATGCCGGTGGAGCCTGGGTGGTGGGTTATCTGTGATTCATCCAGCTTCCTTCACTGCATTTCTTTCCATTATTTCTTATTCGCAATGTGCTACAGGCTACTAACAGCCACCATGCCCTGAGTAATAATACTCGTTCTCAGTTCTTTGGAGAATGTGGTGCGTGGTGTCTGGCAGCTATACCAAAAACCCCAGAGGCCTTTGTTCGTAAGCTGCTGGAATATTGCAAAGGTATTAAAAGTCTAAATAGCAAGGACTGATGTCCACCATAATGCCTATATCAGCTACGGAAGGAAGCTTTTCATTTTTTTAATCAACTGTGACCTAGGTATTAATTTCTTCTTCTCACATTTCTTCCCTCACCCCAGTGAAGATTGGGACACCAGCTAGGAATGTGGAAGAGGTATTTAAACCAGCCATAAATTGTCATTCTAGAGGTATTCCTTTAAAACTGTCTAACTTCGGACTTAAAGAATAAATAGGGGTGCAGGGCTGTCTTGTTTTATTTTGGTTTTTTTTGCTGGTTTTTTTTTGTGGGGGGGGGGGGAGTCCTTGAAGACATACTGGGGTAATTTAGGTTTCTTCCTGGTACCAGAGTATTTGTGGCCATTCAACTCCTCAGATGATACCTTACCAGTAGAAACTTTCTTAAAAGGTCATTGATGTTGGCTGTCTGCTCCATTCTAGATAGAAAGACACCGTTTTTGGCAGCATAAAGACTGAAATTAAACAGAGCATCAGCTCCAAATGATATCAGAGATCCTTGGGCTGTATTCCCAGGATGGCCAAGAGTTATAACATCCTAATTTGCTCAAAATAGAGGAATTCCAAATGGCCTTGGGGCACTAAGACAAACAGAGGGATTACCATTCCAATGAAGCTTCTTCATCAATCAGGACCAAATCTGTCTGGTGGTAGAATGAAACACCTATTTCAGTTTAATGGGTCTGATTTCTCCTCCAAACGCCTGAATCAGTATCCTTTCATCAAGAAGGTTTCTTAGGTAAGGATAAGCAGCATTCAGAGGCCCAGAATGAAGCTGGGTTCTTTGCTTTCAAAGATTGTCCTGCAGATCAACTCTGAAACAACAGAACAGGCTGAGGTCAGAAAGTATAGTGCTTTAACCTAAGAGTCCAGTGATAAGAGGATCCAGCCAGAACTCCCAAGGCAATGAATAGGGCCAGATGCTAGGACAGGGCCAAGTGAGATGAATCAAGTAGCCAGAAGTGTAGGCGGAATGAATGGGAGAACTGGAGACCCAAGTAGATAAGCATGAAACAAACTTGGACAGGTGGAGAACAAATGGAATAGGTTATTTTACACGTGCCCATTGGAACTTCCTCTTAATGCCAATTTGAAGAATACAAATCTTACTTCCTATTCCTTAAAGGACCAAACTTTGCTAAAATTTGGGAACTAGACTCTAGCATCAATTCAAGCTGTCTCGTAGCTGGTGTCAAAATATCCTTTATAGTAACCCTTCCTCACGGAAGGGTCTGGATGTTAAAGGAGGTCTAGGAGCACCAACTTATCTCCTGGGTTATTTAGCATCTCAGCCCATGATTAAACAAATTCACCTTGGAAGACTTATCAGACTTGGGAGTCATAGGACCCAGGTCTATCATCAAAAGAGACCTCAGAGACCCCTAGTCCAGCCTCATCGCTTTACTGTTGAGGAAGCTGCATCTCAGGGAGGTTCAGTGACTTCTCTGAGGTCATATAGGGAGTAAGTAAAGCAGACAGCAGTACAGTGAAGAGAGCTCCGAGTCCAGAGTCAAGAACAGGAGTTCAAATCCAGCCTCACAAGCCGTGTGACTTTGCAGAAGTCATTTTACCTCTCTCTGCCACAGTTTCCTCAACTATAGAATGGGATAATAATAACACCTCCCAAGGTGGTTGTGAGGAGGAAATGAGATCTTCACACAATTTGAAAAGCATTTAGCACTACATAGCAGATACTTAATAAATGCTAGTGATGATGATGGTGGTGGAGTGGTAGTAGTAGTTGTAGTGGTAGTAGTAGTAGTTGTAGTGGCATGTTTTGAACCTAATCCATCTGACTGCCTAAGAAGTGTTCTTTCCATTTCACCACACTGCCCCATTTTGGGACCCTCTGTGGCCAAGGCCTGAGATGACCTCAGGGTATATACTGCTATGACAGGATGTCAGGTGACAGCCAAGAAAGGGTTACATGCCGATGTCAGAACCAGGGCGGCCCAGCAGTAGTAATGGTCACCAGAGGTCAGGAATCCAGGTAGGCATGCTGAGGGCTAATGGCTCTGCAGTTAGAAGGAGTCATTACAAGCAGTGGATTTGGATTTGGGACATGAAGGCAGCCAGGGTACCAGAAAATGAATCTGATACTAAGTTAGGGTTCTGGCTCAGCTAGAAGCATCTTAAATACTTTTTGTAGGGTGGGAATGAACCTCAGGAAACAGACAGCCCTGATCCCATAGGTAAGTGACTACATTCCAGAAAAGAACAGCCAAAAATAGAGGCTGACAGTAAGTCCTCACTTGAATGGATGTGCTGGACTCTTGTTATTCCAGTAAACCTGCTGCTCTATACTTAATTTATATCTAGCTCAAACTGAAAAAGCAAGCCCCAAATGATTGTCTTTCTCCTGAACTTAGGGAATTGATTAGCTCAGTGTCATATCTGCATCTCAGATATGGAGTCAGAGGTCCTTGGTTCAAATCTTGGCTCTATCACTTCCTACCCATGTGACTTTGGGCAGGAAGGCACTTCATGGCACTAGGTCTCAATTTTCTCACCTCTGAAATGGTGAGATGGGACCGGATGAGTTCTGACATGGGGTCCTTCCAGCTCTAAATCTATTATCTTACTGTCTTCTCCATGCTCCAAACTTACCCTCTTGTCCAATGGTTCAGTTTCCTATGGTGTGTGAATCTCTAAAGATTCTACAGATCCTTCTAAACCCAAGTTCAAGATATTAAATGTAATTAGGGGGAAAATAAAATATTCCACAAGAAAAAAATTATCCATATCCATAAAAAAAATGCCACACCCCCCGCAAAAATAGAAGCTCAGAAACTGCCATATTTTACCACACGATTGTCACAGATTTTATGCCAATTTTTTTGCAAAAAGTTGGGATGGGGTCATTATGTGAAGCTTCATTTGTGCTGGTGTTACTTAAAAATCGTTTATCACTAAACTTTCTTTAGGGCATGATTGGGATGCGCAGAATACTCATGAACATATGTTAAAACTGAATACTGACAAAGCGTGAGCATTCCGAATTCTAGGCTCATGGCTTGCAATGAGTGAGAGATGAATGAGTATCCATATGCCACTGGTGAATAGGTTGCTGCTCTGTTTATCTTTTTTGTTTTTTCTGGAGGAGAAGGCAGGGCAATTGGACTTGCCCAACGGCACATGGCTAGTAAGTATTAAGTGTCTTGAGGTCAGATTTGAACTCAGGTCCTCCTGACTCCAGGGTCGGTGCCCTATTCACGGCACCACCTAGCCTCCCCCATTTATCTTTTAAGCAGCGTGGCAAACAGAATCATACCATGCGACAATCATGTGATGAAAGGTTACAAACCAATGTTTGGACTGAAAAAACAGGGTGTGATGATTATGCGGTGGTGAGGATTATGTGATAAAATGTGATATCTCTAACCAGATAGTCCATTAAGTGAAGGTAGTAAGTTAGCAACCTTGAAAGCAGAGGTTGTGGGCTCAAATCCTACCTCTACCTGTCCTACCTTGGTGATCTTTGGCAAGGCATATGACCTTCCTAGCCTTCAGTTTCCTCATCTCTAATATGAAGGGCCATCTATAATTGAATGGGCTTAGGGGTCCCTTCTAAAATGATGATCCTATGTTAGGTTGAAGTAGAAGTTTTGTGTTGGTGACTAGTGAAAGGTAAACCAGGGATTAGCCCTGGATAGATTACAAAGAACTCTGAGTGCAGGGCTAAGGACTTTGGATTTTATGAAAGTTTTTGAGGAGGATACTGACAAGAAAGCAATATTTTAGGAATATTATTTTGACAGTCATGTGCAGAGTGGATGGGAAGGGGTCAGAGAGATGAGTCAGGATACCACTGATCCAGATTTGAGGGGATGAGGGAAGAACTAGGGGTGGTAGCAATGGCAAGAAATGGATGAAAAATATTTGGCAAGAAGAATTGACAGGATTTGACATCTATGCAAATAAGGGCTGATCAAGAGTGGGTTATGAGGACTGAAGTAAGGAATAAGTTAAGAAAATTCCAGAGCTTGGGAAATGATATTGGCAGTGCCAGCTAGACGGGAAGTTGAGAGAGGGAGCCAGCTTGGTGGGGGGAGGGGAGAAAAGGGGGAGAGAAATGGGCAGGGGAGTGTGCAAATAATAACTTTTACAAAATTCTTTATATATTGTGCCATTTGATCATCATAACAATTCTGGGAGGTAGATAATATTTGAACCTTTAAGTTGGCTATACTATGGGAGATTTGGAAGACTCATGTATGCAGTTTCTGTTCAAACAGAGCACTGGTTTTCTACAGTTATTTACAATATCAGGGTCTGATTGTTAGAGGCAAACTTTATTTATTTTGAAAATTCTATAGTTATCATACTACGTAAGTTGGATAAGTAAAGCTTCTATTAAACACATTTATTTATACATTTCATTTTATTATTTTATTTATTTCTATATTGTATTTTACTTATAAATTGTCTGTTATATGCTAGGAATTATGTTAGGTGATAGAGATACATGGTACTTATGGGAGGTAGTATAGTATAATGGATAGGACCCTGGACTCAGGGTCAAGAAGACTTGTGTTCAATTCCTGCCTCAGATTCTTATTAACTGTGTGACTCCATGCTGTAAAATGAAGGTGTTGGCATCTAGAGCCAACCATATCTAGCTTAGAATGCTGTAGACGATCCTATAAACGTGAGAAGTAGTATGTCATAATGGGCAGGACACTGGAGTCGAGGTCACGAGGACCTAGATTAAGTCCTGTCTCAGATAGTTGATGGGGTGTAGCTCTAAGAAAGTCACTTACCTTTCCTCTGTCTCAGTTTCTGCATCTACAAATCTGGAAAAGGGGTGGACTATATATAATATAGATCTATATAGAGATGATATATACAATATACAAATATATTTATATATACTTATATAAATATATTTATTTATGTATTAATATATAATATAAATAATATATATATATATATATATATATATATATATATATATATATATATATATATAAAATGAGATCTATATATAATGTTCCTAAAGTCTATGATCCAATGGTAAGGGGAGAAGGGACACTAGAAAGCTAGGGAGATCAGAAAAGCCTCTTAGAGAAAGTGGAGAGTCCTGAACTAAGGAGTCAAGGGGCTTGGATTCTGGCTGGACTACTTAAAGGCCTGTGACTCTGTGCCTCAGTTTCCTCTGCTGTAAATAAAGGAATGAGGTTTTCTAAGGGTCCTCCCTATGTTAAATCCTATAGCCCTAAGCGTGCTGGGATGGAGAACTGATCTGCTGCTCTCTAGCCTAACCCCTGCACTAGCAGATTATTGGGTTGGGGCTGGGCACAGGGTAAACGCAGAAAGGGCCTTGAATTAGCCAGATCCGCAGCAGTTCTCCACCGGCGCTGCTTCGTGCGGCCGCAGCCACAGCCAACGGTTGCATAAGGTTCAGTGCCCAGTCCCTGCAGAGGACGCCGGCACAGCTGGAACTGGAGCTCCTCCCCCTGCTCCCTTGGCCCTCCCCTTCTCTCTCCAGAGCCTCCTCCCCTTCTCGCCAAAGGTGGCTGGCTCACTTTCCCTGGAAGTCACTCCCCTGTAAGCCGGGGAGACTGGGAGAGAGGGAGTGCGAGCTGGCTCCCGGCCCGCCAGCCTTCCTCTGGGCCATCTCGGGCTGTGCACCCCGGGGCCTGACGAGCGGCCCCCTGCCATGCAGGCGCTCTAGGGGGTGGGGGGCAGCATGAAGGGGGGCGAGCGCTCTTATTCCCGAAGTCCCGCGGTGGCTTGGTTTCTTTCGAAGTGCTGCTGTTGCTGCCCGTGCAGAGGTGAGAGCAAGCGCCGGGCTCGAGAATGGGGGGGAGGGGGGAAGGGGGAGGGGGGCTGCTCTTGATTTTGCCAGCGGAGCTGAGCTGACTGCGCTGCTCTAGGGTCGTGGGACGAAGGTGCTTGGATAGTGGATCTGGGGAAGGGGCTGGGAAGGGGGAGGGGCCTGTCTAGCCCTCAGCCTCCCTGTGACTTCCTAACTGAATGCTCTCTAGGTGGCATTGAAACTTAGCTCCTTCCCCCCCCACCCCCAACTTTGGGAAGCTGCAGCTAGTGAAATGCGTTCCTCTCTGGATTTCTGGGGCCCAGTCTGCGAGGGGGGAGGGACTCCAGTAATGAGTGAAAGTGCTCATTTGCATGTGGATCCTAACTTCAAGATTTAGCATATGACTCTGGGCTGCAGGAATGTGCTTGACACTTGTCGCCTCACCGGGAACTATTTTTGCTCAAGCGACAGTTTTCTAAGGGGGCGCAGGTCCCGGTAGGGCTGCTGCTGTTGTGCGGTACCGGGGCTGAACTCGGCTTGTTAATTAACTTAAGAACTCTCCTAGCGCGCGATAGAGACTGTATTTAATTATCTTCTGTTCATTTGGGGGATGTTGAGAGGGCTTGAAGGAAGCTACGTGATATCACCTACCAAGTACTGCTGCAAAGTAGGAGAGTGGTCCTTGCGAGCCGCCTAGCCTGAAGGAAGGTTCTGGGTTTGTTTGTTTGTTTGGCCGTTTTGGTTTGCTACTATGAAACCAATTGCAACCTTCGTGGCCAATTAGAGCCAGTAAATATTGCCAACCGCTGGTCGCTTTCACTTTGTAACACCTAATCCAGGCAGTGATGAATTGAGGTGCGGTTGGGCGAGATACAAAATTTCCTTTTCTATTGATTTAGAATTCTTTAGATGAATAGTAATTGTTTTATTGATGCCTATTGGTTTTACGATACAGTCGTTTCTGCAAATACACTCTTGGCCGCTTCTTAATCCTCAAGATTGAACTCCCAGTTGTAACAAAGAAAAATAACTTTACACCAAAAAAATCCTATGAAGAGTTATTGGCATAAACTCTTTTTAAAAAGAACTATTCTTGGAGTATGTCTACCTCAGTGGTTTCATTCTCTTGTATTTCCAGGTTGCCTTTCCCTTTCCAAAGTCAGCCTAAGAATCTCTCCATCCTAGACAGTTGTAAGAGAAATAAGACAAATTCCAAGCATTCCCCTCCCCCCAGCCCCAGTTTGCCATTCACAGCCTCAGGGTCGCATCTGCCATTAACTCAATCAAAAGGGTCTAAAACAGGATGGTAAAGTCTAGAATTCAATAAAGGGAAAGAAACCTCAGAAAGATCCATTGTTGATTTAAGAGAGATTTAACAGTGTGAAAGTTTGAAAGGGAATTTGTGTTTTGGGGGAGGGGAAAGAATAGAGAATAGAAAAATAGAGAAACTCTTAGAAAATGTTGAGGGGTAGAGGAAGAAAGAATATCCATTGGAGCCTGAGTTGATCAGTTTCCTTCAGAAGCTGCCCTGCCAGTCTGAGAGCTTCCAAAACATGGTTTCTAGGGAGTTGGCTTCCTGTAAAAATCCAGAATGTAGATTTTTTTTCGTGGTTCTTATCTAAAGCCCTTACAGCTGCCCTCCTTCAGACCAGATGTATTCTATATGAGCAATCCTGACTGCTCAAAAGGAAAAGTGCCCTGTGCTCTCATCTACTCATTGAGTGTAAATTCTCTTTTTTTTCCCTTGCTTCCTTCCTTCCTTCTTTTCTTTTTTCTTTTTTGATGCTTCTTTAAGGGCCTCAAAAGAGTAGAAAGGTTGGGGTAGAGAGTAGGTGACAGGCCCATGGGAGTTCCTGCTACAAATGCCCTTTGTTAAGGGGAGACCTGGTCAAGCAGCTGATAAAGAGCTTTCTCCTGTTGGCTTTTGGCCCCTGTCTCCCAGTTCCTCAAATCAGTCCTCTAGGAAGTTTTGTGAGACAAAGGTCAGAGTCATTCAGGTTGCTGGGGAAGAGCCCTAGAAGAGGCTCTCTTTAGAAAGGGAAAGGAGAGATAAGGTGGCCTCCTCTTTGCCCTTCCCCCACCTCACTCCTGGTCATTTCCACAGCTTCTGGTTATTAGATTACAGGGTGCCTGTCTCCTTAGGGAAGGGGAAAACAGCCTTACTTAGTTAGATCACCACCTTGGGGAGGGCGGGGGGGAAATCCCATGTTGGCTAACTCAGTTCAGGTGGAGGGATGGGTGGGTGGGAAGGGGGAGGGCAGGAATACAAAGTCCTTGGATATTTCTTTGCATGGTCCTATGAGGAGGTTGAATACTTGCTATCAGTACATCATCTAAGATTCGATTTTGAAGCAGATTAAAGAGATAAGAAAGTCTTGCAAAGCTCAGTCCTCCTTCAAAATCCTGATGGTGTGTTACTGCCTTAGTACCAGAGCCTTAACGGGAAAGGCCAGTATGTTATCAGTCTATCAATCAAATATTTATTAAGTGCCTACTAAGTGCCAGACCCTGCCTCTTCCCCCAGGGAAAAGAAAAAGACAAACCAGCCCCTGCCCTCTCAAGCTGGAACTCTGTCAGAGAAACACTGGCCACACATAACAACATGCAGAACATTTATACAACACAAATAAGTATAAGGTCATTTATGTTGCAGTGGAAAGATCATAAAATAAGGAAGTTGAACTAGATGCCCTCTAAGGTCTCTTTCAGTTGTAAATCTATGATCCTAAAATTGCTAGGATTTCAGAGACCTGAGTTCTAATCCTGACTCTGCCATCAGTTTACCTGGTACAATGTTGGACATGCCACTTAACTTCAATTTCCTCATTTGAAAAATAAGGGGTTTGGACTGGATAGATCAGGGGTGGGGAACCTGCAGCCTCCAGGCCACACATGGCCTTCTAGGTCCTTGGGTTTGGCCTTTTGACAGAATCCAAGTTTTACAGAACAGATCCTTTTATTAAGGGGACTGTTAAGTTTGGATTCAGTCAAAGGGCCCCACCTGAGGACCTAGAGGGCCACATGTGACCTGGAGGCTGCAGATTCTCCACTCCTGGGATAGATGATCCCTTTCAGTGCTGACCTCAGTTAAGAGGTCTGTATATGACAGAGCCTGGGAAAAAGAGAAGATCAGGGAGGGTCATTCCAGTCCATCGGTTCTATTTGCATGAAGAGCTAGGTTTCTTCCCTTTTAGGTGAACCAGTTGTTCTAGTCTGACAGACTGAATTTGAAGGGCCTTTTAAAAAAGCAATAAATAAGTAAAGGGAGCACTGGAGACTCCAAGTCAAAGCAGGGAAGAGTGGGGTCTCTGGTCTCTGCTTGGCCATAGAAATCAATGACTCACTTTGCCTGCTCTAGGCCTGCCCCTGGAGGAACTTGATCATCAAGGTAGTGGGGCAGGTCCCCAGGCCAGGTGAATGGAGGGAAGAAGGGAGGTGGCTTCTTCTAGGGGAGGATTGCTGGACTAGCTCCTGACACCTGGGATTTAATTCTGTCTTCTCCTGAGCTTTTGTACAAAAGACAATAGAGTGATGAGAAAGAAGCTGGGCTGAGTTCCACACCCACCCTTGAGTTTGATTCACTTTCGTGACGTGTGTTCAGGGCTGCAGTAACTAATTCCCCTTGGATGATGGGGCTCCCATCCTGGTAACATGGTTCATTGGAAAGCAAGTGGACTCTGAAGTCAGAGAGAGGATCCAGATTTCGTTCTCATCTCTGACATCTGCTGTGTGACCTTGAGCAATTCACCTAACTTTGCCAGGCTACAAATAAAAGGAGGGGTCTGAATTAAATTACTTTTGAGGACCCTTTCAGCTCTAAATCTGTGATTCTAATCTGAAGGAAACTAGACATTGCAGTAGATAGAATGCTGGGCTTGGAGTCAGAAGGACCTGAGTTCAGATTTGTCCTTGGTTACTAGCTTGGTGCCTGGCATACAGCAGGCATTTAATCAGTATTTGTTTTCTTCCTTCTTTTCTTCCTTCTGCTGCTAAGGTAAACAAGGACAACATGTGGATGAGAGATTTTTAATGTTGCTTTTTTTTAAAAGCACATTAGTCTTATGTTATGTCTTTTGTTTTTACATCACCTTACTATCCTAAGATAGTCTTCTCCCCTTCCCTACCTAGTAAGCCATAACTTGGAATGAAGATTTTTTTTTTAGGGGGTAAGGGGTAGGGAGGAACAATTCAGAGAAATTGATCCATACATCAAAGGTGTCAGACGGTATTGCCATATCACACACCCATTCTGGTGTGTGATGCAGCAAGAGGAGTGTGAGGGCCTAATGCACGTCTGTAATGCCCGATAATTCTTCTTTCCTGGGCTCGCAGGTATTTATTTTGAGTTAGGTCAAGTGACCTGTTAGGGAAAGCTCAAAGCCTCTGATAACACAAGGGCTGGGGTTTGCAATCCTTGCCTTTTGTTGGAGACAGACTAGACCTGTGATTTCACCCTCTGGCCTTAGAGGATTGCTTGGGAAGCTGAGAGGTTAAGTGACTTGTCCTCAGTCACACATTTAGTATGTCTTTCATAGTTCTAGAGCTAAAAGAGACGATCTGATCCAACCACCTAATTTTACAGATGAGGAAACTGAGGCCCAGACTTGCCCAAGGTCACATAATTGGTAAATGACAGAGCCTGAAATTGAGTGTGTATTATCTGACCCAGACCCAGGACCCTTTCCCACTTCAGGATGCATCAGAGGCAGGATGTGAACTTGGATCTTTCTGAATCTGAGGCCACCCTTTATCCATTCTTTCTCTCCTTCCAACAGAGCTTAGGCCAGATACTGCCTTCTCCCAGTTCTGTAGTGCCATCACCCACAAGGGCTGTGAAGTGACAATTATGAGGAAAATAGAGATTTGCTTCAGTTGACCTTGAATGTCCAAGAAATTCCAAAAACAGTGAAAGGAGGATGGCACTTGGCTATATTTTTCTCCTCCTCCCTTCTAGGGTTTGGGTGAATAATCTCCTGGTAGAAGAGTTTGATAAAAGGTGAGAATTTCTACTTGGCTTTGGCAGAAAAGCTGACAGAGGGTTAGAGAGGGAACAGGTAATTGGGGGGGAAACAAATAAATGGGTTATAAAAGCCTCTGTTAGAAGCTGGACAAAAGGCCACATGAGTGTGATAATGGTAGGCCCATGTCTGAAGGCTGATTAATCATTGATATAGCACTCAGGGTTGGAGTTTTAGGGTCACTCTGCCTAGCTAGACTTTCAGATAAGCCAGGAGAAGTAGGTCACTCCTAGTTTCCATATTGGTCTTTATGAGAAAAATCCCAACAGTCTGGATATAACTGGAAAGACTTAAAGACAAGAGGCCAGGAGCACCCTGGGGGCAGCAGTCACAGCCCAGTAACATGGAGGGGACAGTCGAGACAGAGCTGAAGAGTCTGTCACCTTATTCTTGCACTCTGGCTCTGAAAGACAGTGCTCAGAGGTGTAGCTGGTCTAGCACACTTGTCATTAACTCCAGGGCAAAACTCATTTCTTCTAAGAAATGTTTCCTGGGGGTGGCTAGGTGGCACAGTGAATAGAGCACTAGCCCTGGAGTCAGGAGGACCTGAGTGCAAATGTGACCACAGACACTTAACACTTACTAGCCTTGTGACCTCGGGCAAGTCACTTAACCCCAATTGCCCTGCTTTCACCCTCCAACAAAAAGAAAAAAAAATGTTTCCTGAATAACACTGTCCAACCCTTACCACTATCTTTCTCAGCTTGCATGTATATGTTGCCTTATAAATACCTCTAAAACTTTGACATTTATACCTGTCCTGTCTTCCCTCCCACGTAAGTCATAAGCCCTGGTGGGGCAAGGTCCATTGTCAAGCCTCCAGTTGCCCAGGTAAGGACTCTGTACCTAGAGAGTGCTCAGTGGAACTGTGGGAAATGAGGGTTGTAATGGGAGTGGGGACCGCCCTGAGCCGAGATCGTTCAGCCGCTCGCAAAGAAGAACACTCGTTCCTGTGTCATCTCCTGTGGGTTCACAGTCACTCCCAATGTCATGGCTAGAGAGGCCAGGCGGCCTGGAGTCAGGAAATCTTCTCTGACACTGACCGCCCCCGGGGGACCCTGGCCACGTTTAGCTCCCTGAGCCTCAGGGTCTTCCTCTGTTCAATATGGTGGCCGGCGCCGGCGCCGCGTCCGCGCTCTGACGCCTTCCCTGCTTTTCAGTTAGACGGTTCGTCTGACTTTTAGGGATGTTTTTATTTCCATCGTTGTAGTGATGGGATATATCATTTTCTCCTGCCTTTTATTTTTACTGTTCTAGAAGAAGTCGCCTTTGTTGATGTAAGAAGCCAGTGAAAATGTATTTCATCTTATTTTAGCTCCAAAGTTCAGGAGGCTTGTTCATTCAAAAATGAGTATGTCCTAGTCAAGTCAAGTCAACAAGCATTTATTAAATGTCTACTGTGTACCAGGCAGGCAGCTAGATGGCCTAGCGGTTAGAGCTCTTGACCTGAAGTCAAGATCTGAGTTCAAATGTTGCCTCAGACGCTAGCTGTGTGATCCTGGACAAGTCACTTAACCTCTGTTTGCCACAATCTGCTAGAGGAGGAAATGGCAAACCACTCCAGTATCTTTGCCAAGAAAACTCTTGGACGGTATTGATGTGCTATGGTCCATAGGGTCACAAAAAGTTGGACGTTATTGAACATCAATTCTAGAAAGAAGGCACTAGTGTAAAAGGGATTCAGGAGAGGCTTTTTACAGAAAGTGGGTTTTTTTAGCTAAGACCTGAAGGAAACCAGGAGGTAGAGATGAGGAAGATGAGTATTTCAGGCATAGGGGACATCTCGGGGAAATGTATGGAGTTGAGAGATACAGTACCATGTTCATGGAATAGAAAGGGGGCCAGTGCCCTTGGGTCAAAGAGTAAACGGAGGAGAGTAAGGTGTAAGAAAAATGGACAGATAGGAAGGGACCAGGTTGTATGAGGGCACACAGAGGTCCCATCCCTGCCCACTAGGAGCTTACTGTCGAACCCACTACATCCTGCAGCCACTCATGGGACAGTTTCAAAGTCCCTAATCAGTGAAGTGGTCTCTGCTTCTCTGTCTGCCCCAAATGTGTCTCCAAGTTGTGGCAGTTGTCACTAGGGAGCCTAAGATCTGGGATTATGACAAGACAGGAGGAAGATGCCCTGTTCTGCCCCTCTGAGGCCAGCTACTTTTCTTCCTCCATGTTTTAGACAGGAGATACATGAGATTTTTTATACCCCTCTTGCAATGGCTGGCATTGGACTGACCAGGTTGGCCTTGCTTGCTTGTGTGTGTCTGCTTCTCTTTCTTTTAACCTGATTTAAAACCCTCATGTGCAATCCATCAGTAAATCAGCAGGCATTTAATAAACCCCTATTGTACCAGACAGGGATACGGAGACAGAAATTAAGCCAGTCCCTTCCTGAGCTTCCATCTATCATTATTATTGTTGTCATTCAGTCTTGTCTGACTCTTGGTGACCCCATTTGGGATTTTCTTGGCAAAGATACTGGAGTGGTTTGCCATTTCCTTCTCTAGCTCATTTTACAGATGAGGAAACTGAGGCAAACAGGGTTAAATGACTTACCCAGGGTCACACAGCTAGTAAGTGTCTGAGGTCAGATTTGAACTTGGGTCTTCCAACTCCGGGGCCAGTGTTCTATCCGCTTCACCACCTAGCTGCCCCCTTCCATCTATTAGGGGAACAGCATGAACACTGATAAAAAAAAAGATATGGGGGGGTGGGGAGAAAAATGCTTGCAATTAGGGAGATCAGGAAAGGATTTGTCTAGGAGTTGGGGCTTGAACCAAATTTTGAAGGAAGCTAGGGGATCTGAGGAAACTGAGGTAAGAAGGGAGTCCATTCCAGGGGTAGGGGACAGCCATAGTAGAGACATGGAACAAGGAGAAACAACGTTGCATTTATAATCAGTGAATAGGCCAGTGTGGCTGCCCCATAAAGTGCACGGAGGTCTGATGCTATGTAATAAGCCTGGAAAGGTAGGCTGGGGCCAGACTGGGAAGGGCTTTATGTTCTAAACAGAGGCTGGGTTTGATATTAGAGGTGATAGGGAGACACTGGAGCGTTTTGGGCAAGGCAGCAGCACGGCCAGCTCTGTGTTTGGCAGCTCCATGGAGGATAGTTTGGAGGGAGGAGGAGAAGGAAGACTTTGGGGTAGAGGAAACAACTGGGAGACTATTGCAGTAGTCCAGGAAAGAGGTAATGAAGGAATGGGCTAGGGAGGCAGCGGTGTGAACATACAGGGGAGGGAAAGGGGAAAGGAATAAGCATTTACATAATGCCTGTTATGTGGCAGGGGGCAGCTAGGTGGCGCCATAGTGCACAGAGCTCCAGGCCTCCAGTCGGGAAGACTCCTCTTCCTGAGTTCAAATGTGACCTCAGACGCTTACTAACTGTGTGACCCTGAGCAAGTCACTTTACCCTGTTTGCCTCAGTTCTTTTTCATCTGTAAAATGAGCTGGAGAAGGAAATGGCAAACCACTCCATTATCTTTGCCAAGAAAACCCCAAATGGGGTCACAAAGTGTTGGACACAGCTGATAAAAGACCCAACCCCTCCACCCCCCAAAATATTATGTGCTAGGCATTGTGCCGAGCACTTTATAAATATTATCTCTATTATATTATCTAAATCATTATCTTTTTAAAAATTAAATTATTTATTTTTAGTTTTCAACATTTACTTCCATAAGTTTTAAATTTTCTCCACCTTCTCTCCCCAAGATGGCTTGCAATCTGATATGGGCCCTACACACACATTCCTATTAAAAATATTTTAACTTTAGTCATGTTGCATAGAAGAATTACAATAAATAGGAAAAACCATGAGAAAGAAAATAATGTGCTTCATTCTGCATTGTGACTCCATAGTTCTTTCTCTGGATGTAGCTGGCATTTTTCACTGTGTGTCCTTTGGAATTGTTTTAGGTCCTAGCATTGCTGAGAGAGGCTAAGTCTATCAAAATCAGTCCTCGCACACTGTGGCTGTTACTGTTTACAGTGTTCTCCTGGTTCTGCTCACTTCAATCAGCATCAGTTCATATAAATCTTTCCAGGTTTCTCTGAAGTCCACCTGTTCATCATTTCTTATAGCACAATGGTATTCCATTACATTCATTATATCATTACCTTTATGAATATTATGCAAAGTAGGTGCCACTACTTTCCCTATTGTACAATCAAGGCAACTGAACCGATCAAAGGTTAAGTGACTTGCCCAGGGTTACACAGAAAATAAGTGTCTGAGGTCAGATTTGAACTCAGATGTTCCTGACTCTGGGGCCAGCACTCTATCCATTTTTCCCCCTCAGTGCCTTAGGGATAGATGTTGCCAATGTAGAGTTGGCAAGGCTTGGCAAATAGATGGATGGATGGGGAAAGAGCATGGAGTTAAGGCTAGCTCCCAGGAGGCCAACCACATGACTGAAAAGAAGGGTAGGCCCTTGACAGAAACAGGGAGAGGGTTGAGGTGTGATTTGGGGTGGGGGGAGAGAATGATTTCTGTTTTGCACATGTGAGTTTGAGGTGTCTGTGGGACATCCAGTAGGGAACGTTCAAATAGGAAGCTGGTCATACCCAGCTGACCATTCCTGAGCTGGATGGAGTTCAAGGGAGAGACTAGCCCTGGATATATAGATCTGAGTTTTCCAGAGAGAGATGATAATTGAATTCCTGGGAGCTGTGATGTCACCAAGAGCCAGAGTATATAGAGAGAGGAGGGCCCAGAATAGAACCTTAGGGTACACCCACAGTTAGGGGACAAGATACAGGAATAGGGTTTGAAAAGGAGTGTCCAAATCAGGGGAGAGTCTTTAGGAATAGCCAGAGAGGCTCCAACCCTGTTAAATACTGCAGTGAGATCAAAAAGGTTGATGGCTTAGGCAGAGGGCATTGGATTAGCAATTAAGAGATCATTGCTAATTTTGGAGACCATGATTTGTCCTGAGGGATGGGTTTGCAAGACAGACTGTGAGAGATTTAGAAGTAAAAGAAGAAGCGAAAGCAATGAATGGCTCCATTCCCGGCCCCCTCCCCATGAGGTGGTTTGTGATAGCAAGGAGAAAGGCAGGATGGTAAATCAAATTGCAAGTTCCATTTTTTTTTTGAAGGACAGGGCTTCAGGGAGAGAACCAATAGATGGCCACTGAAGTCTAGAAAAAGAACAGTGAGCCATGAATAGCTATAATAGAGTGACAGGATCAAAGGACCATATATTTAGAGCTGGAAGGGCCTCAGAAGTCAGTAAAGCCATTTTTATAAATGATGAAACTGAAACTCAGCACAGTTAAGTGACTTGTCCTGAGTCACACAGCTGGTGAGTGTGTGAGGCGGGATTCAAACCCAGGTCTTCCCCAAGTTCAGCGCCATACCCACTGTATACCATGAGGCCTCCCAAGAGATCTCTTGTGGCAGTGGTTCTCAACCTGTGGGTTGTGTTCAATTTGTAACAATGTATCCTGCATATCAGATATTTACATTATGATTCATAACAGTAGCAAAATTGCAGTTATGAAGTAGCAATGAAAATAATTTTATGGTTGGGGGTCACCACAACATGAGGAACTGTATTAAAGGGTCGTAGCATTAGGAAGGTTGAGAACCACGGTCTTATGGACCTTGTCTCATAAGAAAGGGCCTTCTGGGGGAGGCCCAAGAGCATGCCCTTACAACAAGGCTTCTTAATGTTTTGGGTTTCAGGTTTTTTGGGTTTTTTTTTTTTGGTTCTTATCCTCTTTTGCAGACTGGTAAATTCCTAAGACCCTTTCTCAGAATCATGTTTTTAAATGTATATAGTTATGTATATTATATATAAATGTATATTTAAATGTATATCCCTTCCCCCATCACAATTTTCCTCATTGTGGTTCTCATATATCGCAGGTCAGCATAAGAAATTAAATGGGAATTTGGGGGAGTTTTGTGGAAGCTGCCGACAATACACAAAGGCCAGAAGATGACACAGAAAACGTTTAGAAACTCAGAAATACATAAAATATGTGTGTAGTATTGTACAATATCAACATATTTCACATTTAATATCACAAATATACCTAATCTCTTCTTCTCTGGTAGAAGGGAGAACCAAAAAAGTTTACAAGGAAACCCCCACGATGTGCAAGGGACAACCGTATAATAAAACACATAGGATTTCCAAGGAATTCAATTATATTGAAAGACTATTGTCAAAATAGGTTTTGAAAAACAAGTTCTGAGACCCTTGTGTTAGAATCCTTGCTCTAGAAGATTAGAGGCAGAAGCTTGTTCCCTGCAGCTCGTCTAGTACATGGTCAGAATCAACAGGCTCTCAGGGATGCTTCCTGGAAGGAGAAAGAGCTGTGCTTACACCTGGAAGGTGAAGGAGCTGCCAAGTCAGCTCAGCAAGGGCAAAGGCCAAAGATCAAAGCCACCAAACAGGTTCCTTGGCATTCTTTGCACTTACCTGATGACATCCAGGAGGAAACAGCTAGTCTGGAAGGGAAACCCTTTCCAGCATGAGCCAGGTACCTTGTAAAACTCCCTTCCATTCCCAGACAGATGCCAGCCTCTCTGGGTGGCTGGCTTCGTTGCCCATCAGTGTGCTTTCAGTTTGCCTCTCTGAGGCTGTGTTCTAGTCAGAGGCCTTTCTGTCTCCCAGGAGTGGTGATGCCTTCCAGATCTTGACAACAGCTGAGAGCTGAGCCTCAATGCTAGAAAGCATTTCCAAACACTCTGCTCTTTCCTGATCTCTGCTGTGTCTTGTCTCAAACCCTGGGCAATGTTTCCTCTTTGTCCCCATGCCTGGCCCATTCATGTTCCCTGCTAAATGTCTTGATGAATTGGGTTCTGCCAAGGGGGATGGAGGAAAGGTGTGGAAACAGAAAAACATTCCCTCTCTGGTGTAATGGGGGCCTTTTATTAAAAAAGTGTCATTCATTTATGCTTTATCTCATGCCAGGCATCCTTTTGGCTTGGAAGGACTTTTGGCTTGAGTCAGTGTGGTCTATCTATGCTTCTCCATTCATCTGCCCTTAATTTCCCTCCCATCACCTGTGACCCACATGGAAATCAAGGATGAGGGGTAGGGAGAGTAGCAGCCACCTGCATTGCCCACCCTCCAGATCCCAAGCTCATGATACTAGTGAGAGTGCTGCGTCCCCACCTCACAGGCTCAAAGGGTTCAGATAGGAGGTCTTAGAGACCAGCAGGTTTCAGAGTGTCCTAGAGGCAGAGCTGGCAGAACCCCAGGGGTCACCTAGCCCAACCCTTTCATTTTACAGAAAGGTGACCTAAGGCCAGAGACATGAATTGAATTCTCCCCTACAGGTGCCTAGGTCGTCAGTGGTATTATTAGGACCTGAACTCTTGTCCTCTGATTATAAAGCCAGTGCTCTTTTCCATTGTACCCCTGCCACCCAACCATTTCATAGATGAGATCACTGAGATGAAATAACTTGTCCTCAGCAGCCTTGGGGGCTCAATGGATAGAGCATCAGGCCTGGAGTCAGGAGGACCTGAGTTCAAATGCGGATCAGACACTACTAGTTGTATGACCTTGGGCAAGTCACTTAACCCTGTTTGCCTCAGTTTCCTCATCTGTAAAATGAGCTGGAGAAGGAAACGGCAAACCATTCCATTGTCTTTGCGAAGAAGAAGAGCTGGACCTGAGTGAAATGGCTGAAGAGCATCTACAACAACTTCTTCTCCGATACACAGAGAGTGAGCATCAGAGGCAAGGGTAGGACCCACGTCTTCTTGACTGCCAAACGAAGGCCTTCCTCTGAACATCCTGCTGTGTGCCCAGATTTGCTTGGACCTCTATGAATAGGGCATGGCTGTGAATTGGATCTTAAGGTTCTGTGAAAAGCATCGCCCCTTCCAGACTCCTGCTTCCCAGGTTCTCAAAACTCAGCCTTTGTAATACAAATGTCCATCCTCTCATTTTTTTTTTTGAGGTAGGAAAGCAAGGCAACTGGGACCAAGTGACTTGCCCAAGGTTACACAGCCAGCAAGTGTGTCGAGTGTCCGAGGCAGGATTTGAACTCAGGTCCTCCTGACTCCAGGGCTGGTGCTCCATTCACTACACCACCTAGCTGCCCCTAATTTAAGACTTTTTAGGGGGGGAAGGCAAGGCAGTGGGTTTGAGTGACTTGCCCAAGGTCACACAGCTAATATGTGTCGAGTGTCTGAGGCCAAATTTGAACTCAGATCCTCTCGACTCCAGGGCCGGTACTCCATTCATGGGGCCACATAGCCTCCCCATCCTCTCAGTTTTAAGCACCCACTATGTGCTGAGCACTATGCTAAGCACTGCAGATACAAGGAAGGGTAAAAGGCAGTTGCCGCTCTCAGCGAGCTCATGGTCCAATGGAGCAGACAGCGTGCCAATGTGGCATTACCCTGTGCTGGGAGCTGCACTGATCCCCCACAAGCACGCTCCTACCAGCTGTATACAGGATGAATGAGCAGAAAAATCAGCAGAGGAAAAGCAGGAGAATCAAGTGGGATCAGAACAGGCTTCCTGTGAGAGCTGGGATTATCAGGAGGGACTCCAAGGGAACTGGGACCCCTGCGGCGGAGATGAGGAAGGAGAGCTCTGCCTGCAGAGGGGACAGGCAGTAAAAGTGCATGGTGGGAGTCACGGGACAGGATTCCTACTCCAAGACCAGCAAGGAGGCCTGGGTCACTGAATGGAGGAGGGCACGAGATATGGAAGGAGAGACTTCGGAGACCTCTCCCATTGCTCGATTCAGCTCTCGCTGTCATCCCATGTGAAAGTGTGGGTTTGAAAGTTTGTTAATCTCGTCAAGTTCCCTCGACTCTAATTCTTAGCCCTGAACTGGTGTTTGGGATGGAAATCATCTTATGTGGAGTGGTCAAGCGTTCTGCCCTGATAAGGGAGCACGCATCCGGCCTGTGTAGAGTCAAACATCAAATGAGAAAGTGAGTTGGACTAGACCACCTCCTAGGTCCCTTTTAGCTGTAGACTTTTGTTCCCCATCAGAGACCATGACTAAATCCCAGATCACAGAATCATAAAACTTTGGCACTGGAAGGGGCCTGGGAGGTGGCTTATTCATAAGAGGCAGGAGCAGGATTTGAACCTGGGCCATTTAACTCCAAATTCATTTGGAATTGCATTTTACCATCTTCTTTCATATGAGGCTTGGTCCTGAGGATCCCATACCTTAATCAGCCTTCCTGAGCACCCCCTCTATTTAAGCCACAACAGAGAGACATACAGAATTAACAAAAAAAAAAAAGCAGTCCCTCTTCTCAATGAACCTTTGGTCTAACTGGGGAGATGGCGTCACAAAAGAACCACTGGATTTAGATGACTGTCTGACTTTGCACCCCACCCCCAGCTTCAGTTCTCTCATTGGCACAATGAGAGGGTTGAAGTAGATGAACTCTGAGGGTCCTTCCAACTCCAAATCCTGTGATCCTACATAAACACGTGAAAACCTAGCAATGACAGATGTAAATAAGCCTGAGACAAAAATAGAATCCAAGAATGTTGGAGCTGAAATGATTTTTAGCAATTATGTCGCCCCACTCCCTCACTTTACAGCAAAAGTGCCCGACTTGGGGAGCCTGTGACTTGGTCAAGGTCATGTAGCTTCTTGAAGTCATCTCATAAGGCGGCACGTGACTGAGTAGTAAGTGAGGAGCGTCCTGAGAAGGGCCAGAATGTTCATGGGAAGAAAAGAGCATGGACAAGGTACTAAATCAACCTCAGAGCACAGTCTGGATTGAAATTGGTAGAGGAGTGAGGGCATCCCAGGCAAGTAGAACAGCATGAGCAAAAACCAGAGGGGCAGAAAATACACTGTGCAACTGTTCCTCTTTACATCCCAGGCCTTCCAGATGTCCGGAGTGTGCAGGGAGACAGAATAAAAAGTACTCTGGGGCATGGCTAGATGGCACAGTGAATAGAGCACTGGCCCTGGAGTCAGGAGGACCTGAATGCAAAACTGGCCTCAGACACTTAACATTGCTAGCCATGTGACCTTGGACAAATCACTTAACCCCAATTGCCCTGCCCTCCCCCCTCCAAAAAGCAAAAAAAAAAAAAAAGTGCTCGGCAGACCTTATGGCTACTCCTCTAGTAAGCAAGGGCATTTGAAATCCATCTAGGACTCCTCACCCTGCCCAACACTTTTCAACGAAATAGAAATAATGACTAATGTTTTTATAGTATCTATTAGGTGACAGGCACTGAGCTAAGAGCCCTACAGATACCATCTCATTTGAGTCTCACAACAACCCTGGAAGGCAGATGTTATTATCATCCTCATCTAACAGATTAGGAAACTGAGGCAGGCAGTGGTTAGGTGACATGTCCAAGGTCTTGCAGCTAGCCAGTCTCTGAGGTCAGATTTGGACTCCGATCTTCCTGACTCCAGGCCCAGCATTCTATCTGCTTCGAGTTGGCCTTCACATTTTGACATTGTAGGGTGCATATGGGCTATTCACTTATTCATTCTCACCATATGACCAACTCGCTTTCTTTTCTGATTCTCAATATCTCTGCCATCCTTCACCTGACTTCGCTTGTGTCTTTCTTCACTAGTAACGTATTATAGCACCCTCATACTTGCCGTCCATTTCTTCATTGCCTTTTTCTTAACCTACAGCACTAAGTCTTGGAAGACCAAAACATGTCATGACACACAGCATAACTCATTGGAAGAGAATCAGTGTTAATGAGGATAGACTTTGTTTTGGGGAGAAGCTTGGGGTCGTTAGAAGCACCACATAATTTGTCACACAATCTAACCTGCAACTCTCTTCCCTCTGTTTAGTTCTGGGTCTAGTTCATTATTGGTGTGTGTGTGTGTGTGTGTGTGTGTGTGTGTGTGTGTGTGTTATCCAGGTCTATGAGTTGTCACTTTCACATAATGCGGACAATAGTTTCATCCACTTGGTAGTTCTTATATGGATAGTTAGACCACACTCTTTTGACTGATTTCGTATCTTTAGTAATCTTCGGTGCTCTGAGGCTTGATTAAATTGTCATCTGAAGTCAGGAGTGTCTGGAGGACCTGGGATAGGATCATAGATCTAGAACTGGAAAGATCTCAGAAACCAGCTAGTCTGACCATGTCACTTCCCTACTCAATAGGCTTTGGCTCTCTATTGCCTCCAAATTCCAATACAAAATGCTCTGGCGTTCATAGTCCTCCATAGCTTAGCCCCTTACTACCTTTCTGATCTTCTCATACTTCACCCCCTGACACATATCTTCAATCCAGCAACACTGGACTTCTGACTGTTCCTTGAGCAAGATACTCCAATTCTTGGCTCCAGGCAGTTTCCCTGGCCATCCACCATGCCTACAGGCATGTTACAACACTCTCGCTCCTCTGCTCTCACTACTGACCTCCCTGGCTTTGAGTCCCAACTAAAATCCCTGCTTTTTCAGGATGCTTCCCCAACCCCTCTTAATCCCAGTGCCCTCCCTCTCCTCTTTATCTTGTATATAGTTTGTAGATACATATTTGCCCTTAGACTGCAAGCTCCTTGAGGGGAAGGATTGTCTTTTGTCTCTCTTGGTATTTCCCGCCCTTAGCACAGTGCCTGGTTATCATAGGAGGTGCTTAATAAATGTTTTTGGTTGATTGATACAGATAAGAAAATTGAGGCATAGGAGGAGAAGTGGTTTGCCCAGATTACCTTGTTAGCAGGATTTGAACCCAGATTCTCTGGCTCACAAGCCACTGCTCTTTTTACTCCCTTCTTTGATGACCCCTAAAGTCCCTGATGCTAAGTGTATCTCGCTAGAAGCTTTTGGAGATGAAATGAGGAAAAAAGGTGCTTAAAAAAAAGTCAGAACCCTCCAATGAGCAGAAAGAGAGCGAGAGGTAAGCTGATTACAAAGAACTGTCAGCCACTAGAGCTTTCAAACGCTGGAGTTCGTTGGGTAGTGAGTTCCCTGTCAACTGTAAGTATTTAAGCTGAATGTGGATGTCCTATCAGGACAGCTGCTAGATCCTGTTCAAGAGATTCCTGCGCTATGTGCGGAGGTGGACTAAATGTGACTTAATATCATTTCTAACACTAAACTCCACTAACTCCAGTGATCTAAACTGATCTAAATCCAAAAGCAGATTCTGCAAGTCACCATGTAAGATGCAGGGTGAGATGGAAAATGCTGTCTGCGTCCAGAGAAAGAGCTGAGGAATCTGAGGGCAGAGGGAAGCAGGCTCTTTGCTCTCTCTCTTTTTGTTTGTTTCATCTTTCTTGTTGTCCCTCCTGTTGCTTATAATTCTTCTTTACAACAGGACTAATGTGAAAATTTTAAAAATGCAGAACAAATAGCCACGAGGTGCCTTTAGAAATTTTCGTTCAGATTGAGTCCCATTTAAAGGCAAGGAAAGAGACAGGCTCTCGAGGTTTCTTGTATTATAGGGATTTCTTAACTTCTAGTTTCTTGATCTTTTCATGGCTTACAGCTTCTACTCTTCCTCTTCTCTTCCCATGTTGCTTCTCCCACCCCCCACCCCTGCAGCCCAGTCCCTTCCCGATTTAACTTTCTGCCTAACCACCAAGTAGCCCTTCCATCTGAGAGTTCTGGTGGCCAGAATGTCTGTGGCTATCCTGGAGCAGCTAGTTTCCCAGTCTCTCTTCCCTAGGAAGGTGGGAAGGACTAAATTTAGACCCTATCCTGCTGTTAGGAGACACCAGCCTGAACAGTGAGCTGATGAAATTGGAGTCGGGCTGTTTTCAGATATGTTTAGGGTAAAGAGGGGTGAGGATGGGCGGCCTCCCCGGGGATGAGATCTCCTAAGAGACCAGATCTAGTTAAAGGGAGGAGCAGCTAAGGGGTGGAATGGGATTCAACCCAGGAATACTCTGAAGATAGGCTTATTCCAGATCCGCTGGATAACTCCAAGAAAGCCACTCAGATTCCCCACCCTGCTGATTCTGACTGTAAAATGGGAGTGGCCTAGTCCTGCTTGAATTTATAATTGCTTGGAGACTCTCTTGACTGTCTAAGCCAGTTACTCCCTCGCCTTTGTCCCCGATTCTAGTGTCCTTCTCCTTGGAATGCACATCAAAGAGCCCATGATTTCCTAAGTGTGGAGGCCAAATTCTCCATTTCACAAAGTGGTTATCAAGTAGCCAACAATTTGCCAAGAGTTGTGCCATTTCTACATAGTAGATACGAGGGCAAAAAAAAAGTCTCTGCCCTCAGGAAGCTTATATTTTATTAGGAGGTAGATTTCAAGCTTTGTATGCCTTAGATATTGTCATGAGGCTGCTATGTCAGATCAACAAAATGTTAAAAAAAACAAAATCACCTGGTGGTCAGTCACTCCTCTGGCCATGAGCCATTATGGATTTGGCTGGACTGGGCCTGAGAAGAGATTGTTGCTAGACCTTCGCTCAGAGCTAGAATGTCATCAGAGTTTGTTCTCTGGCACTAGCACATTTGAGAGCCCAGAGTTACTAGCCGGATTTTAGTGGGAGGTCCAAGTATATGTGAGATAAATAGCACGGAGTGGGCTTCTGTATTTTGTCAGGACTTATTTAGCTGATAAAACAGTTGAACATTTTTCTGTGTCAACCTAAAAGGGAAGGGTTATTATTTTTAAGAAACAAGGCAGGAAACAATCAATCAGCATTTCAAAAGTGCCTACTCTTTCATAAGGCTCTGGGCTAGGTACTTGGGGATTCCCAAACAAAACTGAAAACAAGACTTCCTTTAAAGAGTTGACATTATATAGGGGGGAAGTAATTTCAGATGTGCATGTAACTATAAGGCAATTGGGCTAGAGAAGGTGGGAGGGCAGGAGAGTCTTCATATAAGAATGGCTCTTAAGCTGAGTTTGGAAGGAAACTAGGAATTTTGAGAGGTAAAGGTGAGAAGGGAGTACATTCTAAGATTGGAGGCAGCCTGGGCAAGGACATGAAGACAGGAAATTGAGTGTCCTGTTTGAGGAACAGCAAGACACTTAGTTTGGCTGGACCATAGAGACTGGAAGGGGAATAATTTACAATTATGCCTTCTGTATCATGACTTTCCCCAATGGGGTTATGGGTTGGCATAAGAAATTAAATAGGAATTTGGGGGGAGTTTTGTAGAAGTCACAAACAACATGCAAAGGCCAGCAGACAGCCCAGAGCCTGTGAACAAACACTTAAACCAGATTTTACAATAAGGTACTGTAAACACCTCATAAAAGAAAAAGAAAAAATTGAGACCTCTTCCCTAGTATGAAGGGAGGGCCAAATATTTTTACATGGATTTTTCCAGATTGTACCAGCAGCAGGAAACCATGCCTGTAACCTCCACAGTGTGGAAGGGATAACTGTGTAATAAGCCTGGCAAGGTGAGCCAGGGCCAGGTTTGATGTAGAGCTTGAAAGGCTAAACAGAACAGGCTGATTTTACTCCTAGGTGTAATGGGAAGTCAGTGGAGCTTCATGAGCAGTGAGGGATGTGGTCAGACCAGTGCTTTAGAAGGGGCCCTTTGGTAGCCATGTGGAGGACAGATGGGGGAGCAGAGAGGCTTGAGGCAGCAAGATTAAGAGGCCAGTGCTGTGGGCCGGGGGAGGAGTGACGAGGCCCTGTCCCGGGCATGGGTAAATGAACAAAGAAAGAGGGATGGATTTGAAAACGGTGCCTTTTTGTGATTGCTTCGTTCAGTCCAGGTGATAGAGCGAGCGTGAGCTCTTTGTGGATGGGGACTACTCTTCATTTTGACTTGATGTCTCCTTGCACACGGTAGATGTTTAATAGATGCTTAGTGGATAGAATGTAATTAGTTTGAATGCGGCATGTGGAATAGGTCTCTAGTCACACACACCCTTCCTGTGTGTTGTGTTGTTCAGTTGTTTTCAGTTGTTTCTAATTCTTTGTGACCTCATTTGGGGTTTTCTTGGCAAAGATACTGGAGTGGTTTACTATTTCCTTCTCCAGTTCACTTTACAGATGAGGAAACTAAGGCAAACAGGGTTAAGTGACTTGCCCAGGGTCACACAGCTAGTAAGTATCTCAGGTCAGACTTAACTCAGGTCCTCTTCACTCCAACGCTGGCATTTTATTCACTGCATCACATTGCAGTCAGCTAGGGAGGCAGTGTGGCTCAGTAGAAAGTATGCAGAGAATCTGTCTGGGTTTGAATCTAGACTGTGCCATTGACTGCTTTATGCGCCTTCAGCAGATCCATTCACTTGCCGGGGCTTCACTTTTTTCCTCCTCTGTAAAAATGAGAGAGGTTTGGACCAGGTAGTGGCTGGAGCTGATTCCAAGTCGAAGTCCTGTGGTTTTCCTAATTTAAAAATATATATGAAACCCTATGATCCCTAATGTCCCTGTTGTGCCAACAGCCTGTATTTCAGTGATTGTTTCAAAAGCATCTCTGTCTTTGGGGTTTTTTTCTGACTTGAACTTTTAACCAATCTTTAATATTAACACAGTTACTTTATAGGATAACAATTATATTTATTTGTACATATTTTATATTTAAAATTGTAATTATAACACATAATAATATTAATGGCATAGAGAGAGACTGCAGCGTGTGTGCATGTGCGTGTGTGCATGTGCGTGCACGCACACTTCTTCCAATAGAGCTCACCCTGCTGCTGGGAAGCACCAGGCCATGAGCCCTCCAGAGCCAGCCCTTTGTGTCTCTCTCTGGAGAGTTCTAACACAGTGTCACATTGAGACACTGAGATGAGGTCATTGGGTGAAGGACTGAGGTGTGTAGTTAAATGGGGAGCGTGACTTCTGTCCACGGCCATCTGGAGGGCTACTGTGTAAGGATGACAGCAGTCACAGTGATGGAGTCATATCTATGGAGCCCTTTTAGATTCAACAAGAGCTTTACTTAGATCATCTCCTTTCCTGCTCACAACAGCTCTGTGGTGTAAGTGTTACAATCAGTATTATCCCCCTTTCACAGATGAACAAACTGAGTGATTAAGTGGCTTCATCAAGCTAGCTCAGCCTGTACAAGTGTCCAAAATCTTCCTTATTCAGTGATCTATCCACTCTCCCTCTACCATTTCTCTGGAGTAATTCACTTCTTAAACTGTAGAAGAGAATGTCAGGATTCATGGACAGATGCTATGAGGAGGCAGATTTCAGCTCAGTGGGAAGCATCTTTGAATGTCTAGGACTATCCATGGCTACAAGAAACAGCTCGATGAGACAGTGAGTTCCCTGTCATTGGATGTATCCAAGAAAATCCTGGACAGTCATTTGCTAGAAATGTTACAGAAGAGATCCTTGTATAGGGCAGGGAGTTAAGCCTGATGACCTATGAGCTCTCTTCCTGCTCTAGAACACTATGAAATCCTATTTTGAGATGAATAGTATTGCAAGTGAACCAAGAAAGCTAGTAAATTGGGGGCTAGACAGATGGAAATAGAAACAGCTTCCAGTGATTCGCTAAAAGCCTATGAGGTGGGTAGCTAGGTGGTGCAGTGAATAGAGCCCTGGCCTTGGAGTCAGGAGGACCTGAGCTCAAATCTACCCTCAGACACTTAACACTTATTAGCCATGTGACCTTGGGCAAGTTACCAACCCCAATTGCCCTGCCTTCCCCCCTCCAAAAAAAAGCCTGTGAGGTTTAATTCCATTCCTTATACTTTCTTTCTCTTACTTCAGCCCTGGTTACCCTATGTTGTGAGTCCTAATCTCAACACCCCCATCAGGACACTCCATATTTATGGTTAATATGGCTGATTTACCTTCTTCATCCCTGCTTTAGTCTACCTACAGCAATTCATCCTCTGGAGAAATGACTATCCAGTGAAACACCTTACATCCTAGGTTCAGCCTCATTTGCCATTCTCAAATTTCCAACTTGAGCCCATTTTCTCTTTATCAGAATAGACACTGAGGTGTTGTGCCTGAGGGAATCCCTTTCCCTGGAAACCATCCCCTTAGTCTGCCCGTCTTTATAAAGAAATAGAAAGGGAGGCAGCATCAGTTTCCCCCTTTGTAGCTCTCTTCCTGTTATGTCTATAATTTTCTGAAAAGTGTGATGGGACATAGTGCCAGTAACTACGTACATCTCTGGGAACCTTTCATTTCAGTTTTCTCACTCCATGGCTTTTTAAGTCAACACTGTGGCACCTCTGGGCACTGTTCCAGCTGGGGTGGGAAGATTAGTGGATGCCAAAACACCAAAGAAAAAATGCTCTTCTGACTCTAAGCTCCTTGTCTCTTGCCCAACTCTTCACCTCCCTATAGCAGGATGTGAACGAGGTTCTTTCTTATTAGTCAATCGTACTCACAGTCCCTGAACTGACTAACCATCAGACAATGGTCGGTAAGATGACTGAAAAATCATTAAAGGTATAAACTGTTCAGTCATTTCAGTCATGTCCAATTCTCTGTGACCCCATTTTGGGTTTCCTTGGCAAAGATATCGGAGTGGTTTGCCATTTCCTTCTCAGGTTCATTTTACAGTTAAGGAAACTGAGGCCAATGGGGTTAAGTGAATTGCCCAGGGTCACACAGCTGGCATCTGAGGTCAAATTTGAACTCAGGCCTTAATGGCTCTAGGCCACTCAGCCCCCTAGCTGCCAAGGGCATGGATAGGATGATTGTGGATTTAGCATTATGGATTTATAGCTAGGAGAGACCTTGTAAGTCTTCTAGGCCAACCCCCTCATTTGTAGAATATGGGAATTGGAAGCCCAGATTGGTTAAGAGACTGGCCCAAATCACACAGGTAGGAAGTAATAGAGCCAGGTCTTCTGAATCAAAATCATCCTCCAGGAGGCACCTCTTAAATCTCACTTCCAAGTTCATTGTGTAACAGAAGGAAGCCTTTTAAATAGGAAAGAAGTATATGAACTTGGTGCAGATTGGTTCACTAAGAATTTAGATAAATCAATGGAATACAGACCATACATTTCCACAAAAGATCAATTCCTGAGATAACTGAAAGAGGAGGAAATGCCAAATGAACATCTCAATTGCACATCTTTATAGTTACCCAATTAACTGAAAGGGACAGAGGATACAAGGTCATTGGGCTTATTGTTCGACTTTAAAAAGCATTTGATTCAATAGGGCAAAATGCCACCCTACAGGCTGCCTTCCCATCTAGTGTCTTTGATGCCTAGTTTAAGTAAATGTAAGCTTCCTTGCTGCAGCGAGAAAGAACTTTATTCAACCTTCTGATTGTTCACATCAAACAAAACATACACCAGGGAGACGTGTGCTCCCTATAGCCATTGGTCACTGTCACTGAGAGTTCAGATTGAAGGGAAATTCCCTATTGATCGATTTTTCTGGATGCTCTTATCTATGGAGAAGAATATGTTGATCATATCAAGCCGTAGAACAGGGTGGGAACCTGGTGCCTCAGGCTAACCTGAGTTAGCCTGCCCCGGAATAATGTAGAACCTCCCAAATAAGATATTTAAAAATGGCTTAAGAATTTATCTAACATATATTTTGCACAACTGCCTATCCATTTGTTTTGTTTGGTCATTTTTCATCCACGTTTGACTCTTTGTGACCTCATTTAGGGTTTTCTTGGCAGGGATACTGGAGTGGTTTGCCATTTCTTCCTCTGGCTCATTTTACAGGTGAGGAAACCGAGGCAAACCACGTTAAGTAACTTGCTCAGGGTCACACAGCTGGGAAGCGTCTGAGGCCAGATTTGAACTCAGAAAGATGAGCCCTCTTGACTTTCAGGTCTGGCACTCTATCCACTGCCCAGCTACCTGCCCTGCACAGTTACTTGCTGTCTCAGGAAAAGAGGTGGGGAGGAATGGAGGGAAAGAATTTGGAACTCAAAATTTTTTTATGTTAAAAACTGTTTTTACCTATAATTGGAAAAAAAATATCAAGAATTTACCTTACAGTCCAGATAGTAAAAACCAATGGATAAAGGATACCTGTTGTCCAGACAATGGTAGCTATAAATAGGTGGTAGTATATTACCACTAATTAGTGGCACATAAGAATTATTATAAACTATGTCCTTTAAAAGATATATTAGTGTAAAGGAGGTCAGTTAGTAAACACAGAGTGTAAGAGCTGGATAGTCCTCTTGCTGCATCAGTACCCATGTAATGTTAAAGACCTAGGGCAGTTCTGCTAGCCTGTTGGATAGATTCCCACCTTACCCCCTTAGAATTTATGGGAAGAGAGGGGCAAGAGTCATACAAGCTAAGATGGAAGGATGGTGGGCAATCTGTGCTGCTGAAAGGAGTACCCACATTGATGAGATCACAAATCAGTGAAACGTTACCTCTTTAAAAATTAGAGAGTTTGTCATTGGATCATAGATTTAGAACCAGAATTAGACATGATCTAGTCCAACCCAGGCCCAAGGAGAAAGAGCAACTTGCCCAAAGTCACATAGGTGGTAAGTGATCGAGTCAAGATTTGATTCCAACTCCTCCCATTCCAAATCCATACCCCTTATCTTTTGAGAATGATGGCATGAAGGTATCTATCATACAGTGAGCCACGGGAGCATTGCTGTCTGGAGAGAGATCATCGGTTGACCCTAGATGCCATTAAGGCCCTTAAGAAGTCAAAAGGTCTAGGTCTGCATGAAGGGTCTTCCTACTCTACTCTTTCCAGACAGAGGCTAACTTAGTTCTAGAGCAAGACTACTGGGGGCAAAGGGACACATACCTAGGACCATGGAGGATATGTCATAACTGCCTTAATAGGACTGCCTATTAGTGAGGCTGTCTATAGTAGAAAAAAGCATTGATTGGGAAGTCACACATTCAGCATTCTAGTTTGGCTCTGCTGCTAGTAAGGAAGGAATTAAAGAAGGAAGAGAGGAAGGAGTAGCATTTAAGAATATTTTCCCATCTGATCCTCACCCCAGCCCTGGGATGCAGGTACTGTTATTATCCCCAGTTTATAGTGGAGGACACTGAAGCAGACAGATTAAATGACCTGCCCAGGTTCATGTAGCCACGCAGGGTCTGAGGCTATGTTTGAACTCAGGCTTTCTCAGCTCCCGGCCCAGGCTCGCTGCTCCACATCTCTTGGATAAATCCTTTCTCTGGGTCTTACTTTCCTCATCTGTGAAATAAAGAGGTGCACTGGATAATCTCTAAGGCCTGTTCGTATATAGATTAGATTATTGACTGTATTTCTAGCTCTTCCACTCACTCGCTCTTCTGACTAAGGCTTAGGAATACAGGGATTGGTTTACTTACTCAGCTAAAACATTTGTGCCAAGTGGCTTAGAGCAAGGCTCCCAGCTCCTAACTCTAGTGGCCCGTCTTGAAGACATCATATCAACGTGGAAAGAATATACATTTACCTAATTGGGGAGCTGGTGAAGGGAGCAGTCCCCTGGGCCCCAAAGAAGAATCCAGCCTCGCTTGAGTTGTCTGCTGTTACTGGGAAAGCACATGTTCTGTGTCTGGGCCTGCCCTAGGACCAGAGATGATACTCCCCAGACTTCTCCCCCTAGACAAAGGCAGCCAGGAACAGCAGCCTTGCCCCATCAGAGGAGGGACCATTTGTCAAAGGAAGTTGATAAGGTTCTTTCCTGTGTGGGGGTTTTCCTCCCCACTCCTAACAGGAGAAATGTCTGGCTTTGTCCGACCCGCGGCCGAGCCATCCAGCGTTTTGTCAGAGTCTGGCTCTTCCCTGTAAAACGTGTTGAAGAGCTTCGTCATCTGCAAATTTGTCTAAACTTTTCTTGAACGTCTTCATTTGTTCAGCCTGTCCCACCTCTTGGTGGGGCGATAATGAGCTCCACAAGTCTGCCTGCCTGCTGTGTAAAAGAAGCTTCCTTACTGCTCCCAAAGCGATTTCTTTCATATTCTGAGGGATGGCGCCCCCTATTCCTGTTATTTCAGGACTGAAGAATCAGTCTATGTTTGTGCTAGCCACACCCTACATAATCATGTAAATTGGATAAATACGATGTGGGGTTGAACTTGAGCTTTTTAGGGTTTGCTTTGGTTTTGGTTTTAGACTGAAGAGCCCCAACTCTGAGTTTATGCTCATAAAAAAACTGAAAAGAAATTACCCTGCATAGAAATGGCCAGCTATAAAAATAGTTGATGAACCTATGTGTGTGTGGGGGTGAATTTCAAAGGAGAATGTCTTCCTTTCCCATCAGTGCTCAACATAATGGAGAGGTAGACAGGTGATGGGGATGGGGTCAGCGCATGAGAGATAGGCGTGTGTGACATAAACACATATATGTGTTTATGGAGCTAGATATTTGTGTGTATGGAAATACATACTTGTATACAGAAATACATCTGTGAGTTTATAGGTATAGCAAAGTCCCTCCTGTGGACACAGTAGCCCAGGTTTGCCACTTTTATTGCTTGTTTTTTGACTGTCTTTGGATTCATGTTGAGTTTGGAGGCCTCGAGGTCATTTCCCGTGTCTCCCCCACGCTGTAATTGCATGTAGACCATTACACTTATTCCTCTTAGATTTCATCTTGTTAATATTAGCCCACATTTATCGCCCATCAACTAATGAATTGTCTAATGCTCCCAGCATCACGCTAGCCAAAGACGTTCTCGCTAATAATTCTTTGATTTCTGATAATTCCATTATTCTGTTCCCATAGCATAGGGTAAGGCATGATAGGCTAATTCTGTCCTGGCCCCTCAGACTCTGTTTCTTTCTGCCTCTTTGCTCCATCTACAGGAATTCTTCTTTCCCTCAGCTACCTCCCCTCAGGCTTCTGTCTTTAGGAAAGGGACTTCAGAACCGCCTGATCAAGAGCCAGTTCAGCTCTCAGTGGTGTGTCTTGTGTTTCTTTTTCTCATTTGTAAAGGAACTTGACTACAGCTGGTTGGAGAAAAGCCTGCCCTAGCTCCAGTATGTCCTTCCAAAGCTGGGCATTTGTTTCATATCCAGCAATAGCCTGGCTCTCCTCTGACGTTGCAGGAGTCTGCGTTTGGTTTCCTGCCCCTCTCTGGCCTTGGTTTCCGAAACCCCATCTCTGGTCTGGTCCCTTCGCACGCCTGAGGCTGGTGGGTGGGTTGGCTCTTCCCAAAGTGGTCTTTTCCAAGGTATATTTCTTTGATTTACATATCTAAAGTCCTCCTGGCCAGTTGACACCCTAAATAAGTGTCCCAGAAATAGATGTGCATATCATCTGCTAACATCTGGCTGTGATTAACTTAGCCAGTTAGATCCCCTTCTCTTCTGCTATAACCAGAGGATGGGGTGGGGGGTGGGGTCAGGAAGGGAGGGAGGTGTCAATCATCCCCCACCTCCTCAGCTCTGATTCTCTCTCTGGCTACTTTGCTGGTTTCCCCAGGTCTGTATTCTTATTTCAGCCTCTTTCATTAGGAGGCTGGTCCCGATGTCAGCACTCACTCCATGGAGATTATTGGGCATTGCTCCCTGAGCCTGCCTGGGACCTTCATGGTCCTTGAGGTTGTATCTGTCTCATTCAGGAAGCCAGTGGACAGGTTGTTATCTGGCCTATGTCAAGCATTTCTTCAAAGAACACACGATTTTATCAATGTGGCTTCTTCATCCCCAGAAACAGATACTGCCCATCCAGTCTTCTGGAGTTGTCGTTGCTGGGGAGGGAAAGCACCTTTTAGCCAACCTTCTGGTGACAAGTCATTCTGGGAAATTAGAGGGCTGATCCCTAGCCAGCAGACCCAAGGACCGGTCCAGATTGAAGTTTCTCCAGATGAGGGAGAACCTGCTTCTCTGACATAGCTTGTGAGGACCCACAGCATTTCCACACAACAATGACATGTTAAAATAGGATGTGAGTCTCAGGAGTGAATAAGGAATAAATAGTCTCCATTTATATGGTGGTCTAAAATGTGCTTGCCTTGCAACTGTCCCATGATGTAAGCAGTGCCACTGTTTATGTCCCTATTTCACAGATGAGAAAATAAAGGCTCTGAGAAGCTGACTTGCCCAGTATCACACAGCTAATAAGTAAAGAAACCTATTTCCTCATACACATGTGCCTGGCCTCCTGGGGATATACCCAGCCTGATTTGGGGAGTAGCACATCTCACCCAGTCTGCCTCGGAAGGAAACTTTTATTCCTTCCATTCCTGTTTTTGCCAAGGAATGAGGCAACGCCCCAAGTTATATGACCATAGATTTGCTTTCCTTTTGCTGTGGAGGTTTGTAGTTTGGGGTCTTTTATTTAGACTAGCCTGACATAGAATTTGACCTTGAACTGGATGGAAAAAGGAGGGAAGGAGTGGTGGCTTTCCCCACCCCAGCCCCTGCTGGGAGTACTTCCTTCTGTAATAATGCTTCCGGGATGGCCAGACAGGGTAGGGTTGCTGGGGGAGAGGCCTCTTTGGGAAGGACTGTTTACAGCCCTGAGGCTCAGGCTGATTCCCTCAGAGCCATCCCAAGGCCCAAGGACAAACGAGAAATTCAACATGTACGCAAGTCATCTCCGTGGCGCCATGTTGTGTAAGGAAGGTATTAAGGGTGAGAGATGTAAGCTGGAGCACCACCCTTAGCTGGATCCCAGTATGTGCCTGGTGACTCCTCCTGATATAGGGCACATGGATGCCAGAATGAGAATACTGAACGCTTGGGTGTATCATCCATCAGAAGGCAATTGAGTTTTCTTTTAAGTGAGTTCAAATCTTGCGCTTCTTGGAATTGAGAACTTGGAACCCTGTTTTCACAGAGGTAGTGAGGCATGATGGGTAGAGCACTGGATTCACATTTTGCCTCAGGCACTTAATAGGCACCATAGGCTCCTGGGTGAGTGGCTTGGCCTTTCTGTGTTCCCTTTTCTCAATAATATAATAGGGAAGGGGGAAGGGGAGGGGAGGATGGCCTGGAAAGGCCCTTCCAGCTCTGAATGTGTAATCCTGAGAGATTGAGAATGACAGCTCACCATGTAAATACCTGTGTGTGTACACACACACACACACACACACACACACGCACACACACACACACACTCACACACTCATACACTCACACTCACACACGCTCTCACACACACACTCACACATTCACACACTCACACTCACACATTCGCACAGACACACACACACACTCACACACACACTCACACACAGTCATACTCATACTCACACACACACTCACACACACATACACACTCTCACACTTTTCTAATATTCTTAAGCCTCCTATTTGAAATTCTGTGGCCAGCTTCTCTTACATATGTAGAGTGTGACATTGGCTGGCAAAAGGTGCCATTGCAGCCTGCTTCTAAGGCATGTCAGCAGAAAGCATCAGGATAGCCACTATGTAATGGAATTACTTCTGCTCTCACCAGTGGATGCGACAATCAACTATGATAGCTAGCATTTACATGGCCCTTCAAGGTTTGCCAGGTGCCTTATGTATATGCTCTCATCTAATCCCAACAGCACATTATCACCCCCATTTTACAGATGAGGAAACTGAGACTGAGAGAGTTCAGTGACTTGCCCAGGGTCATGTAGCTAAGTGTGTGAGGCAGGATTTGAACTCGGGCCTTTCCGACTTCAGTGTTAACTCTGTATACCTGTTGTCAGGTTTCTTTTTTTACATTTAAGGGTTCCCCTTAATTTCTGTCCATCCTAGAAGATGAGTTAAAGTAGGGTGTGGCAGGGAGTGTAACTTTTGCTCTTTGGGTAGAAAATAGCTCCATAAGACTTGGCGCCTGAAGATCTGCGCTGTTGGTAAATTCCATTGAAAGTCCGCATCACTGATTGGAGGTCTAATGTAAGCATAAGCCTGAGCCAGAGAGAATACACGCAGCGAGACATGAGCCCTGCCCTTGGGCGGCTTCCATTCTATTTGAGATCTGATGCCAAATTAAAACAACTTAGTAACTTGTATGTGTGTGTATATGTGTGTGTATAGGACTTTTGGAGTGGGGCGTGGGGGACTAAGCCAGGGTCTAGACTTGTGATTTCATCACTATAGGGGCCTCCCAGTGTGCACACTTGCACCACCAATGTAGATGAGTAACTCTCTTTTAACTTGAAGTATTAGAGAGTTGCTTAGGGCGCTGGAGGGCCAAGTACCTTGTCACTGGAGTTCCTTAGGCCTCAGCTTCCTCATCTCTTAAAAATCAGGGTGTTGGCCTCACTCCCCTCTCTGGTCTCTCCCGGCTCTGAATCTCTGGTCCTGTGTGATGAATCCCCAGCGAGTGCTTTCCAGATGTGGGTACAGACAGCTCCTCAATGGTGTTATACAAGAGGAGCACTGAGGCAGCCTCTTGTGTTGAGTAGAAGCAACTGAACTGGACCCGAGCTCCAGCAAGTCATTTGATCCTGTCTCTCATTTTGCTCATCTGTAAAATGGTGATAATATGACTATACTCTGCCTTGCAAGGTGTTCATGGGCATCTATACAAGGGAGTGTTTTGCAAACTTTAAAATGGTACATAGGGGCAGCTTGGTGGCGCAGCAAATAGAGCACCAGCCCTGGAGTCAGGAGGACCTGAGTTCAAATCATCCCTCAGACACTTAACACAAAAACTAGCTGTGTGACCTTGGGCAAGTCACTTAACCCCAATTGCCCTACCCTCCCAAAACAGCAAAAAAATAAAAAAAATTAAAATAAAATGGTACATAAATGCCAGCTATTTTACTCTTGTGGTTATTGTTTTTAAAGAAACAGTGAAGGGATGTGGAGGAAAGGGGAGTAAGAAGCATGGTGTAATGAGCCTGAAAGCTGGGAGGCCTGGATTCTCCCACCTCTTCTGTCTCCCATCTCAAACAGCTAGCTGTTTGACTTTAGGCAAATCACTTGAATCTCTCTGAGCTGCAATTTCTTCATCTGAAAGATGAATGAGTCTTAATGACCTTCAAGAGACCATCTAGACCTAACATGATTCTCGGGGCAGGGGGTGTCATAGAATGTCCCTCAGAACTAGGAAGGGACCCTAGAGACCGATGATGTATGCTCACATGCTACTATGAAAAGTTTTTCTTTTAAAAAACACAAAAATTACCATTTCTTTGGCATAGGGAGTGCCTAGTGAAGAAACTCCCTCTACCCAACCAAACCAGCACCTCCTCTGCAAGTCAGCCTCAGAGAGTTCCCTGGGACCCTGAGATGTTGTGACTTGTCCAGGGTCATACAATGTGTGTTAGAGGCGAGATATGAACCCAGATCTTCCAGAGCCTTCTGCCCACTGTGCAACACTTCCTCTCCATTTAGTGAGTCTCACGCAGATATTTAAAAACAGGTTTGAGGAAGGAATGGGAAACTGCTTCCCCAGACCTGTCTCTCCAGTAAAGAAGCCTAGGTACCAGCTGGCCTGGACTGAGGGAAGAGATTTTTTTTTTAACTATAAAGTTTATTTGGGAGAGAAAAAAATGACCTACATGAGTTTTAAAGCTTCCTTCTGTGGAATCACTCTTGTAGTTTCCAAAAGGATGTGGAGATTTTAGGTCTCCCCCCACTTGCTATCTTGACCCATCTTATCTCCCCAAAGAGAATCATGGCCATTAAGCTGAGTCTGTTTCCCCCAAGCAGATGGTTTTTAAGTTCTTGTAAGCATCTGGGCTGGAAGGCTCTGTGCCTCCTTCCCTCCTTCTGCTGGGCTGTGGGAGGTGCGTTCCAGCTCTTCTCCAGGGTGGCCTGGATAGCAGCTGTCAATTCCTCTTCTCTCCCCTGCATGCCTGCCTGGCTTCAGGAGCAGGAACCAAGGACCTGAGACACAGAGTCCAGAGGCAGCTCTGGAGCCTTTGCTCCAGGGATAGCTGATGGGCCTTTTTGGCTGGAAGAGAGTTTGTAAAGGCCTGTAGTAGGAAGTAAGTATTTATTACCAATAAGTGTTTATTAAATATGTGCCAGGCACTGTGCTGGCTACTCTGGAGGATGGTCAGATCTCCACTCACAAAGGAGGGCGCCACTTTCTGCATGAGGAGATAAAACATACAGTCCAACCACAGAGTGAATAAATACAAGTACCTACAGACTAGTCAGGTATAAGGCACTTAAGGAGGGAAGGGCACTAGGAGTAGGGGATCAAGAAAAGCCTCATGCAGAAGGAAGTTCTAAAGAAAGAGAAGGTCTCCATGAGTCAGAGGGAAGGTGGGAGAGAGGGAGGGAGGGAGTGCCTACCCAGGCCTGCCTGCCTGAAAGCCCATAAACAAGAGACGGACTATTGTGTGTAAGGGACAGAGGGAAGGCCAGTTTGGCTGGTCTCGGAGTGCAGGTGGAGGAGTAATGTCCTATAAACCTGGCTCTAGAGAATGAGCCCAGGTTAAAGAGTGAAGTGAAGTTACAGCTTATCCCAGGGGCAAAAGGAAGCCACTGGGTTTTATTGAGTAGGGAAGTCACAGAGACAAATCTGTGTCATAATTACTTTGGCAGCACCATGGATGATGACCTAGAGCTGCAAGTGGCTTGAAGCAGGGGAATCAATGGTGAGGCTGTTGTGATAACCTAGGGGGAGGGGATGAGGGCCTGATATAAGGGCCTGTATGAGAAGGGGAGGGGTCCAAGAGATGGTGGGCATAGAATCAAGACTGAGGCAGTGTCTTAGACTTAGGAAGACCTGGCTTCACCTCTTCACTCGGACGCATACTCTTCATCTCAGGGTCCCAGGCAATTGGTGGAGGGTCAAGGGGAAGGAAGAGTCCAGAATGAGTCTGATGTGGGTGAGTCTAAGGGCGATAGCACCCACCATAGAGAAGGAAGCAGGATTGGGTGTTGGAAGGATGATAAGTACTGTCAGGGGTTTTTTGAGTTTGACGTGCCTCTGGCACATCTAGGAGAGGGGAGGGAGTATCTAGCAAGTAGTTAATGATTCGTGACTAGATTTCTGGAGCAGGAGGAGGTTGTACGAGGTGTCTGTGTAGAGAGGAAGCTTTTAAGCCTGGGGGACCTGATGAGATCTCCACGAGATAGAAAGCAAAGAGAAGATTCAGTGCAGAGACCTGGGGAACACCTGCAAGAAAAGGCCGGTAGATGAATGACAGTCCAACAAAGAAGAGTTTGCAGAGAGGGAGAGAACTGGGAAGGAGCGACATTACAGAGGCCAAGGGAGAAATGCCCAGGCCCAGGAGAACTGGTGTGGTGCAGAGTGGCCAAAATGCTTTTTGGTTGATAATAATGATAGCATTATATAGAACTTTGAGAATTATAAAGTGTTTTACACATGTTAGCTCATTTTATCCTCATGATTTGGCTGGAATCTGGGGTAGATGATATTACTGTTCTGATTTTACAGATGGGGAAACTGAGGCCGAGAGCGGTCAAGTCCTTTGCTCAGGGTCACACAGCTGGTGAGTGACTGAGGTATTAACCCAGGCTTTCCAGATTATGAGCCCCTCTGTCTACTTTGCTGTACTGTTGCTGTCAAGGAGGAGAAAAGGCCTGAGAAAAGACCCCTGGGTTTGGCAGTTTAGAGATCTTGGGGAGTCTTTAGAGAAGTGATTTGCTGAATCAGGTAGAGCCGGCAGCTAGGTTGCAAGGGACTGAGAATGATGACGACAGTGTTAGCTGTTGTTATGGAGAAGTTTGTGAAGAACAAACACTTCAAGGGGTGGAGGAGTGACGAAATGGAGAGATAAAGGATGATAACTTGAGGGGGTGGCAAAGGCAGATGAGAGTTTTTCCATTTTTGATTTTTTTAATGTTTGGAGGAGACCTGAGCAAGCGTGTAGATAACTAAGGGAAAGATGGAAGATGAGGGAGAAGGAGGGAATGGTCCCTGGGAAAAGCTACCAGAGAGGGGATGGGCCTGAGGATGCAGGTTTCAGAAAGACAGAACCACGTCTTCCTCAGTGATGGAACAAATGAGGAGAGAAAGAATGACAGTAGAGGGTTTGTGGAATGCGGTGGAAGAAAAAAAGATGGCCAAATGGCCTCTACTTTCCAATATGGTGGGAGCCAAAGTCATATGCTGAAAGAGAAGAGTTAGATGAAGAAATGGGGCTTGAGAAGAGAATGTCAGTCAGTTTTGTAGTGAAGTACTTGAGAGCCCTGTATTAAGGAGGGAACGCTACAGCCCATTCATTGCAGTCTCCCAGATACCTGGGAGTTTCCAGCTTAGCCTGAGACCTCAGATACTCCTGGTCCCTCTCATGGCTTGCATCCCTCACAGGCTGTCTCATCTGCCCTGCAGCAAGTCCCGAGGCTGTTTCTAGGGACCCCAGAACTTGATCATTTGCATAACTTACCCAAGATCGTGGAAAAAACAGACTTTCAAGAGTCCTTCTGTTTCTTCTTCCCCAGGCACACCCACTCTGCCCCAGCCCAGGTCTGTTATAAAAGCCAGCCTTAGAGCCTTCTTGTTCAGTAGCTAGGCCTTGAGCACCTAAAGTTGTTCTTCCTGGTAATAATGAGCCTCTCATGGCACTTAAACCTTTCATTCCCTCCTCTACAAACTGAGGGGATTGCCCAAGGTCAGTAAGTCAGTCAGTAAACATTTATTTATAAGCTTGCTATGTGCTAGGAACTGGGCTAAGTGCTAGGAATGCAAAGAAAGCTACAAGCGAGTCCCTGCTCTCAGAGAACTCGCTCTAACTATGTACAAACAAGCCGTGTGCACGATAAATTGGAAATAATGAACAGAGGGAAGCACCAGAATTAAGGTGGGGGGGAGGAAAGGCTGTGGAAAGTGGGATTTTAGCTGGGTCTTGAAGGAAGCCAGAGCAATCCCTTTAGTCCCTTCTAGCTCTACATTCTATGCTGTCTTTGTCCGGCCCTTAGGATCATAGATTTACAGCTGGAAAAGACCTCAAGAGTCATCTAGTTCAGCCCTTTACTTTTACAGGAGGGGAAATTGTGTCCCCAGAGGTGAAGTGATTGGTCCAAAGTCACATTGTTGTCCATTCCACATTGTTTAGTAATTTTTCAGTCATTTCTGACTCTTCATGACCCCATTTGGGGTTTTCTTGGCAAAGATACTAGAGCAGTTGGCCATTTCCTTCTCCAGCTCATTTTACAGAAGAGGGCACTGAGGCAAGCAGGGTTAAGTCACTTGCCCAGGGTCATACAGTTAATAAGTGTCTGAGACCAGATTTGAACTCAAGATGAGTCTTCCTGACTCCAAGACCCATGCTTTATCCACTGCACCACCTATCTACATAGACATGGATGGACATGGACAGACATAGACATAGACATAGACACAGACACAGACACAGACACATAGACACAGGGACAGACAGAGACATAGACATGGACAGACACAGACATAGACACAGACATAGACTTATTTCTCCTCTGTGCCCCCTGAAGGTCACACAGGGTTCTCTCACTCCAAATCTCGCAGTCATCTCTACCCCACACTGCCTCTCTATCTTCACTTTGTCCCTACCTGTGAACGTGTTTGTTTGTTTGTTTAAACTTATAATTTTTATGTGGTGGGAATGTCTCACTATCCACTTCTGCCTTTGTTAGCACGTGTCTGTTCTGCTACCTATATGATGTCTCTTTCAGCCATAACCTCTATATAACACCCAACCAATTAATCAACACAAATTTATTAAGTTCTCCCTATGTGCCAGGCCCTAAACTGAGTACTGAGGATATCAGGATGAAAACAAATCAATCCCTGCCCTTAAGGAGCATACCTTATAAAGTGGGTCATGTGCAATTAGTCATTTTAACTGAAGCCTTTTGAAGGAAATAGTATTTTTCCCCCATCCTTGTTAATAATGTTGTATATGTGATCAGAGGACTTAAATGTTGAAAGAGATCTTGGTAAACATGATTCCTACCTCCCTCATTTTACAAAAGAGATCACCATGAGCCTATAAGGTGAAATCACTCACCAAAGGTTATATGAGTAGACATGGCAGAGGCAGGGTTCAAACCAAGATCATGTGACTCTAAGTCTAGAACTCTTTCCACTTGACCATGACCTCAACACAGCAAAACATGTTGTTGCCTCCTCTGGCATGTCCTAGGCCAGCGGTTCTCAACCTGTGGGTCGAGACCCCTTTGGGGGTTGAACAACCCTTTCACAGGGGTCACAGGGGTCGCCTGAGACCATCAGAAAACACATTTCCGATGGTCTTAGGAACTGAGACATGGCTCCTCTATCCTCTCCAGGAGGGTCCACCCACATGCAGATATGCCCACATACCAGTATTAAAGGGTGAAGGCATTAGGAAGGCTGAGAACCACTGTCCTAGGCTTCCCCAATACACAATCTGTTCCCAGGAGCCAGGAAGTGAGTTGCAGACAGATTGTGATTGTCCTTAAACTAGCTCTCTAAATCCTCATTTGTGTGTTTGTGATCTTTCTGCAAATTCAGACTTTTTTGTTGCTTTCTGTGCCAACTTTAGCCAAGATGTGAGAGCAGAATTCATTAAGTATTTGACAAAATTCCATTGCAAACTTTCAACAGTAATCACCAGCTGCTGTCATGTGGCGTGAGACCCAAATTTCCATCCCGTCAAAAACATTCTCTAGTGGCCTAGAGATTATTTCACAAATGACTTTGGGGAGCCTAATCCCGAGTTCCTACATGATGTGCCCAGAACTCATAGGGTTCTGCTTCATTTACAATTGACCTCCGTCATAATGACAGTCTGAATTGGTTGAGACTTTGTAAGACCTTAAAGCATTTGAGGATACAGGAATTTACCAGCGAGTTGAACTCTGAACTCTGTCCACAATAAGAAGACCAGAGACTTAAAGGCCATCTAATGCAACCCCCTAATTTTACAGATGAGAAAATGGAGGCTTATTGAGACTACTTGACCAAGGTCACACAGGTAGTAAATATAGAGCCAGGATTTGAATTCATGATTCCAGAGCAAGCATTCTTTCCATAGTTACAGGTAGCCAGTTCAGTTTCCATGTGGATCATGGTCACAGGTGGTAGCTCAAGCATGGCAATGTGTGCTCTTGGTCATAAGTACTGCTGAGGGGATCAGGGATAATCCAGAGAATCCCTGATCAATTTGATGAGACTTCTCCCAAAGGCCATAGAGGTATGCTGAATCTACTTGATGGAATTGGTGTGTGAACCTTTGTTAGAATGGGATGTAGATCTGGGATCTGAGACCTCTGTGGCCATCTAGTCTAAACCACTTCTTTTTACAGAGGAGGAAACTGAGGACCTGGTGAGTTTATATGACTACCCCAAGGTCACACAGGTACCCATCAGAGGTGGGACTGGGAGATGATTGAGTTAAGGAAAGTAAAGATAGCCTTTCAGTCTACAGAGAATATGGCCAAATAAAGCTTTTCCAAAGGCCTATGCTGTTAGGTGGTAGAAACTCTATCACTGTGGAAATGGTTCTTTTTACAAAAAAAGATAGTGAAAACATAGAAGCTGTGTTGTGCAAATGCAGGAAGATACCATCTGGAGAGGAAACATGTCAGGACAATAAGACAAGGAATCCTTTGGATTCCAGGGTGGGGGCCTGTGGCTCTCTAGGTCCTCAAGTGGAGCCCTTCGACTGAATCCTCAGGGTCACAGGTGGCCTCAAGGCTGCAGTTTCCCCAGCCCTGCCAGGCTAAATCTTCTTCCAATCCCTTTCAGATGAGGTCCCTGTCCTGGCTTGCTAGAGATTGTAGATTAATAATACACTGCCTTCTCCTTATTACCCTGCCATAAGTGGCTGTGGCTTAAAGCGTCTGGTTGTTTTACCCTAGATTTAAACACAGTAGGACACAACTAAAGCAGACACAAACATGCAGCTAATTCTCCCAAAGAATGAAAGTAAAGGAAATGTGCACTCTCTGACTCATGGTGTCATAAAGTTGAAGCTGGATGAGACCTTAGAAATAAGCTAGTTTGGGATTCTCGTTTTCAAAAGCTGTATTGATGCCTTTTGGGTTTTTTTTCAATACTACAATCCCTTTCTGATTTACTCCCTGCATCCCCATATACATACTGAACCCTCTTCTGCATCAGGAAAAAAAATAGTTAAAACCAGCCAATGAATCACCTACATCTGATGACATGTACAGCAGTCCACATCCATAGTCTCCCTCTTCTCTACTGAGAGGAACCTAGTATTACAGGTAGAAGGGGATTGAGAGGCCCTCGAATTCAACCCCCCAGCAGCTAGATGGTGCAGTGGATGGATCACTGGGCTGGGAATCAGGGAGACTCATCTTCATGAGTTCAAATCTGGCCTCAGACGCTTATTAATTATGTGACCCTGGGCAAGTCACTTAACCTTGTTTGCCTCAGTTTCCTTGTCTGTAAAATGAGCTGGAGAAGGAAATGACAAACCACTCCCGTATCTTTGCAAAGAAAACCCCGGCTGGGGTCACGAGAAGTTGGACACAACTTAACCACAACAGTCTGACTCCCTCATTTTACAGTTGAAGGAAGTGCATTTTGTCATCTCTTCTCCAGGGTCAGTAATGGTCACCTGCAATTAACCTGAGCTCAGCTGCCTTTGAGTGCTGCTTGTATCATTGTAGCCACTGCATATATCTTTCTTCTGGTCCTGTTCCCATCACTCTGCATCAGTTCATACAAGTCTTCCTAAGTCTTCCCCCAGTACCTTCACTTTACAGAGGAGGAACCGCAGGGCCCAAGAAACAAAAATGACTCCCCAAAGACAGAGCTGGTTAGTGGCGGAACCAGGCCTAATGGACACGGAAGTGAAATACATGTGAGGGTTCTCAAGGAAACTCCGGAAAGCCCAAACATGTAACTCCATCCTTTCAGAGTTCTAGAGGGAAGCAAAGGCTAATTTTTAATTTGAAGGCACCGCAGGGTGGTGGGCAGAGCTCTGGTCTGGACAGCTGCTTTCAAATCCTGCTGCAGGACGATCCCAGGGAAAGCCCAGTGCTCAGAGTGTGGGCTATCTCATGTGAGAAACAGGGTTAGTCGCACTTGCTTTGCTTCCTTCCCAGTGTTATTGTGAGGAAAGGGCTTAACAAGCCTTTTCCTACCTACAGCTACCACCCGCCTTCGTTCAGGTCTTCACTACTTCTCACCTGGATGATTACTCCAGACACTCCCAACAGCCAGGCAGCCCAGTAGGTGAGAGCACGGGCCTGGAGTCAGGAAGACCTGCTTCAGATCCCAGTCCAGAAGCTTCCTGGGTCTGTGACCCTGGGCAAGTCAATCAACCTCTCTCAGCCTCAGTTTCCCCCTCTGTAAGATGAGAACAGTAGCACCTGATGTGCAGGGTTGTGAGGATCCAACAAGATATCTGTGAAGTGCTTGGCAGACTTTAAAGTGCTGTAGAAATATTAGTTATCTCACCACTCCAGTTTGTTCTACCTCTTGCTGCCAGATTCATTTTCTTCAGCAAGAGTTGACTAGATAACTTCCCTACTCAGCCAGCCCCATGGCTTCCTCTTGCTTCTGTTTTGCCTTTTTGCTTTAGCCTCTTATGCATCCCGGTCCCAGCCAATCTTGGCAGCTTCTTGGCACTTTACTTCCCCTCCAGCCAAATGCCCCTCTGTGTTCTCCACAGAAAACCGTCCATTTCCCACCTCTGTGTCTTTGCACGGGGTGGCTCCAGGGCTTGCCATGCTCTCTCTCCCCACCTCTGCTTCACCAAGTGTCGGAGCTTTCTCACTCTCTCCCACACTGTCTTCTCTTGAACTGCTTTGTACATATTTTCATTTTGTCTTTTATATTTATGCTGCATGTTTTTAGTTTTTAATTTTAATTTAGTTATTTATTATTTTTTCTTAATAGTTTTTTTTCCCAAGTACATGTAAGTCAGGTGAATTTTTGTTACGATTTGTTATAGTTTAGTTCCCAGGATCCATAGCCATAGCAATCTCTTGTTCCCAGGTATTAGATATGAGTTCTCATGATTATGCTTCAAAACTCCTCTACCGTGCTTGTGCAGCATTATATAATGATAAATAATATAAAAATTTATGCTTAAATTGGAAATATCCACTGCAACTGCTCAGTGAGATGTAATGGTGAGATAATGTAAACCTGTGAAGCTATTGCTGCAATGTGCCTTCCCTGTCTGTTGCCCCATAAAGCAAGTGGGCTCTGGTCAAGGGGTGGGGAACCTTTAGAGTTGAATACACAAGCTGGAATGCTGTGTGTGCCTTGATGGGCCCCATCGAGGCTTGGGGGAGAACTGTGTTTGCCCCAGCTGGCTTGAGGGGATTTAGGGGGATGCACCAGCTTTGCCTGTCTTGATTGACCCCATGGAGACATAGGGTACTTGCCCCCTTTCTTGCCGGCCCCTGAGAGAAGGATGATTAGAGAGTGTTGCAGTAATTGTGCTCCCATCATCAACAATCTTCTTGTGAGAAGACTAGACTAGAATAAAGTAAGATTACTATGCCTTCTTAGTGTCCCTCCTGTCTGCCCAAATCAAGAGTGAACCTGTGCTAGCAGTCCTCCTGTGTGCTAGCATCATCTGTCTTACACACATAAAGATAGTTTTCAACATTCATTTTTGTAAAATTCTAAGTTCCAAATTTTCTCCTTCCTTTCCTCTCTCCCCTCCTCCCTCCCCCCTCCCCAAGACAGCAGGAAGTCTGACATAGATTGTACATTGCATATATTCCATATGCACTTGTCTCCCTAATCTAGGCCCCAAACTCTTAGAGAGTGAGAATTGTCTCTTTGTACTTTTACATCCGGTCACTAGCACAGTCCCTGAAATGTGGAAGGCCTTTAATACATGCCTGTTGAGTAACTGTTGGTAATAATGTAAGGTTCCTAAGTATGAGTAAATTCTGAAATAAGGACAATAGTTTTTTTGAGACAAACTTCACAATGGGAGAGAATCCCTCTAACTCACAAGAACATGAAAGGATTTGAAGCAGTTTTAGTTCAGACTTATTTAGGCTCCCATTGAAGCTTTTTTAAAAGAATTTTTAAAAATAAACAAGCATTTAGTTTTCTTGCTCCCATCTCCCTCCCACCCCCCTCCCACACCCCCACACCACCTTTTCACCCCCCACCCCCCACACCACCACCAGCATTGAAGGGGGAAAAAAAACTCTTCTGAGAACTAGCCAAGTCAGATGAAACACATTCCCTCATCAGCTGTGTCCAGAAATGTATGGTACATTCTGCATCTTGAGTCCTTCCTCTGTCTGTCTGTCAGGCAGTGAAGAGGTAGAATTTTTCATTCTTGGGCCTCTGGACTCCTGGTTGGCCTTTGCCTTGATCAGAGTTCTTAAGTCTTTCAAAGTCCTTTGTCTTTAAAATGCTGTTATCGTATTAATAGTTCTCGTGATTCTGTTCAGTTCACCCACTAGAGGATTCTTTGGAAACTTTAGGTTTTTCTACAGTCTTTTCCTCCATTTTGAGGCCTCGGCTTGTAGTTTCGTTACCCTTTACCATAGACTTAAGTTGTGTGGCTCCACAAGGCATAAAATAACCCTGTGCTCCTTTTCACATTTGCCAAACACACCTGCTCTTGGACCTGTCATTGAGAAGTGTGCCTCGGCCTCCCCAATCCCCTCCTGGTAGAAGGAGTCAGCTACTGTTCTCATCACCTTCCTCACTTCACTTCACCCCCTTTGTATGGGATGCCCAAGGCCCAGGCCAGGGGCTGTGAGGCCTCTTGTGGCCCTTAATAAAAGGATTTGTTCTGTGACGTTTGGATTCAGTCAAAGGGCTTCACTTGAGGGCCTCATGTGACCTCCAGGCTGCAAGTTCCCCACCCCTGCCCAGGCTGTCCTGGATTTCTGGTCGTCTGTAGGCGTGAGTAACTTCCACCGTAGATAAGTGGGTGCTGGCTTAACTTAAGCCAGTTCTATGTATAGCCCAGGACTGCAGTATTTTAATCACAGAATGTGAGAGCTAAAAGAAAACTTAAAAAGACCATCTTGTCCAGCTCTCTGCTTTTAAAGATGGAGAAACTGATGCCTTGGAAGATTTAAATAGGCTGCTGTTTCTCTCCTTCCCTCACCTCCCATCTAATCTCGCACCAGTTGGGAGGAAGGTGTTCCTGAATAGCTAGGCTGTGGGCACCACCTGCCAGAGAAGCAGGAAAGCCTAGTGACTGAGGAGAATGGGGATGGGGAGAGTCTCAGAGGACCTAAAAGTCACCTCCTGTTTTGCCTGGTAACCCTCTGGGCTGACTTCAGGAATCCTAACTCTTCTGGTGCAAACTCCTCTAAGTGCCTCTCCTGCTGCCCTTGTCCAGCTTCCACCCTGTTCCTTTGTTCTGGATTTGGGGCTGTGACTCAATGGGCAACCTTAGCCTGAGCTCTCTGCTGTGCCACACAATTATCCAGGGTGTGGACAAATCCATCTCCAGGTGTAGCCCCACCTGGGTAAGCACCACCAAGCCAGGAGGGCTTGCCCTGCCCCATGGGACCAGAACCATTCAGCTGAGCTATCAGTTTGGGGAAGTTTGTCTTTGGATCCTCCTACTTCCCTTTAATATCTCTGCAGAATAGTAAACATGTCAGTTTAACCTTCCCTGCTGAATTTCTGTTATTCTCTCTTATCCCCCATCCACCTTTCCTATAATTAAAAAAAAGAAAAGGGGCAGCTAGGTGGCGCACTGAATACAGCACCGGCCCTGGAGTCAAGAGGACCTGAGTTCAAGTGCGACCTCAGACACTTGACACTTACTAGCAGCCATGTGATCGTGGGCAAGTCACTTAACCCCAACTGTCCTGCCCACCCCCCTCCAAAAAGCAAAATTAAAATTAAAAAAAAAGAAAAGAAAAAAAGCAGATTTGTTGTAACAAACACATATGGTCAAGCTAAACAAAATCTGATAGAGGCACATGTAGGCAAATAGTCAGATGCTGCTCAGGCATTGCGCTGTGTCCGGCTCTCATGACCCTAGCCCTCCAATACCGTCCATGGGGTTTTCTTAGCAAAGAGACTGCATACAGGTCTGCCATCTTCTCCAGTTAATGAAGATAAACAGAGGTTAAGTGACTTGCCCAGGGTCACACAGCTGAACTTAGAAAATCAGTCTTCTCGACTCCGGGTCCAGCTACATAAACGTGAGCCTTTATTAAAATACAGCAAAGGCCTGTTGCCTTTTGTGTCCCTGGCTGGTGCGCTGTTTTTGTGGAAATCCCTGACTCTTAAAAAAAAAGCAGAGAGTCGAGAACTTGTTTAATTTTTCAAGAAAATGCTACTTTCCAGTAATTTATCGCTTATTTGCATATAAACTCACGGAAGAAAAATGTGCACTTCCTGTGAACATAACCCGGACTTTCTGGCCAGTCTTTTTTGCTGAAATTTGGCTTGATTGCCCCGTGTCTTCTGTCTTTAGCATTTCAGAAGGCTTTTGAGTCTGGTGGCGAAGGAGACCTGTGTAACTCCCGTGTTTTGCTCAGGACTGGCCAGCCTGGGAGACTAAGGGTTGCGAGTCCATGGCGATCATTTGTAATCAGTACTCAGGGACAGCTTACTGCTTTGGGGAAAGAACAGGGCCTTCTGCCCTTGTTGGAGCCTAATTTGAAGCAATTTAGACTGAAGGTTGAACTTTCCAGGGCTGAGCTCCTAAGGGACCAGAAAGTGAAAGAAATAGGTGTCATGATAATGAGCCTGTGTTTAGAGAGCGCTTATCTGGGGGAGCACAGGCCTCTACAAGACATCCTCCCTGTGTTTCTGGCTCCATCGGGATGTCCCCCCAGTGAGAGCCAGCACTATAGGAGGCCCTGAGGTCAGTGGTTCGGAAACGTCATGTTACCTTCTGCCTCAAAGGGAATCCGGACCTGGGAGGGGAAAAAGAGCAATCTCTTTGTTCTGGAAGAGTCCACAGAGATTTGAGGAGAGTCCTGAACTGAGCAAGAACTGGGAAGTTGGAGAAGTTTAATTTGGGCTGACACCTTTGACACGTAGGAAGATTGTCTATCCACCCATGAAACAGCCTGATACCAAGGGCCAAGCATTACGGTGGATTGAGAAGATGAAGGGGGTTCTCGTTCCCTTGGGATGAAGCTGGGTTTTCTAGCTTTGATCTCTTCACTGAGTGAGATCAGGCCCAGCACTGAAAGAGAGAAAGAGGAAAAAGATGGGCATGATTTCATTGAGGTGTTTAACAGGAGAAGGCAAGTAAAGGAGGTAGAGTCAACGCAACTTGCTAACTGATTAGATAAAAGAAGTGAGGGAGAGGGAAGAATCCGGTAACCCCAAGGTTTTTAATATGGCAGATGGCGTGAATGGATACACCAATGATGGGTAAAGAGAGTAGTGTCAAAGTGACTGGCATTTTGCTAGTATCTCTCTGTTCCCAAGATCAATGAATGCCATCCCTTAGGCAAGTATATTATGCCCTCATTAAAATCTTAGACTATCTGGGCGGTTAGGTGGCTCAGTGAATAGAGCACCAGCCCTGGAGTCAGGAGGACCTGAGTTCAAATCCAGCCTCAGACACTTAACATTTTCTAGCTGTGTGACCCTGGACAAGTCACTTAACCCCAATTGCCTTGCCTTCCCCTCTCCAAAAAGCAAAAAAAAAAAAAAATCTTAGAATATCACATCTGGAAGGGACCTTACAGATCACCTAGTCCAGCACTCTCATTTCCATAAATGAAGAAACTGAGACCCAAAGAGGTAAAGTTCCCAGCCTAAGGTCACAAAGTAAGAGAGACAATACCCACACCCATGTCTGCTTAAACTAGAAATGCATTCCTGGCTTCCTCAGAATTTCCTTTTATGATGCTGTGATAACATTGTAGTAATAACTAAGGGGCTATGTAGGGTTGGGGTTAAGTTCCTACAACTCTTAAGGAAGAGCTGTAAGAGGACTTCCATATTTCCTTGGTGTTCTCTTTGTTGGAAAATTTGCTTCCTGACTGAACCTGTTTCCCTGAGAATGTATTTAGTGGGGAAGGAAATAGATTCAAATGGGTTTTTCTCTGGAAATTTTTTATTTTCCGTGTGTAGTGATGGGTGAGTGGGAAAGTGGCTGTTTTCTGAAAAACATTCAGAATGTACAAAGATAGCTGGATAGTTTATGTGATACATTTTAGAATAATCCCAGACAGGACCCCCAGGGAATAAGATTACTCTAACTGGTCTGCAAAACCAACTAGCAGCGATGGCAGGAACGTTCCTAGCAGGCAACTTCCAAGCGTCCTTTAATGGACACATCGTAGACAATGAAGACGGTGAAATATCCTCTCTCTTTCTAGTATCTATTCCACAAAATTCATCGAGAGGCAGAATTGCATAGTGAATAGAGAGTTGGCCTCAAGACCGGGAAGACCCACCTGGGACACAACCTGCTATGTGACCCTGGGCAAGTCATTTCTTCTCTGTGCTCTAGGCCAGAGGTGTCAAGTGCTGCCTGAACTAGATTAAAATGTAAATTAGGAACTATTTACTAAAATAAATAAAAACACATTGGAATATAGATAGTGTTAATATGTGGTTTTCTAAGTGGATATGTGCTAGCAGGGATCTTTATGTATGGTTTAGTGGCACTTTGGATTCGACAATACTGCCCCAGGCAACCAACACTATGGATTGCAGACAAATTGGGAGAGGAAGTTTCCTCACCTGGGAGTTCCCTATGACAGTGAAATCACAGGTGCAATATCTCATCCCCTAATAGTCAGATTTGATTCTGTCACCACCCTATTCAAAACCCTTCAATCACTCCCTAGTGCCTACAAGATAAAGTCTAAACTCCTCTCCCTGCCATTCAAGACACTCTACAACTTGGTTTCCAGCCTACTTTTTCTTAACACATGGCTTCTCGTGTGACAAACTCTGAACAAAATGGACTACTCACCCACCATTCCCAGACATATCCTGTATTTTCCCCGTGCCTTTACTCATACCATCCGGCCCCCGTGCCTAAAATTGTCCCCTTCTCTACACTTGCCTGTCTGTTCCTAAAAATTCTCCTTAGCCTTCAAGGCTGAGACCAGACACCCCCTTTGAAGCCTTCCTTAATTTCTCTTCCACCTCCAGTCACTAGTGATTAATTCCGCCTCTGAACTCACAGCACATGCCCTTACCATGTTCTGACTGGTAGTTTCTATTGGAATCTCTACATTTCTGTACCTATCTCGCTACTTTACTTCCAATTTCCTTGAATTGGGGACTGTGTTGTTTCTTATCCTGATGGCATGTGTCCCGCTGTCTACTACCCTGTCTTCCCTGTAGTACGTTCTGAGTCAGTGAATGAATGAATGGGACCCAGGAGGCCTGGGTGCTGACCCTAATCCTGCCGCCCGCTCACTGTATCCATAGGATAGTCACTTCTACTTCCTTGACCCTTGTTTCCCTACCTATAAGATGAACATATTTCCACTAGAGGTTTTTTCTCTTAGAACATTCTAGGGTTCTTTCATCTGAAGCTGCTATTTGGGGGGGGAGGGAGGAGAACTGAAACCTAAACTGAGCATGTACCCTATCTTAACACTTTACTAAAATTTCACTACTTAAAGTAATATGGGAAGACCTGTGTGACCTTGTTAAGAAAAAAACAGTCCAGCTTAGAGCATTTCTCTCTGATGTCTCTGTATCACACAGAACCTGAGTCAATAGGAGCCTCAGAGGCCAGATTTTCCAACCCACACATGAAAAGAATCCAGAATTCCCACTATAGCATAGCCAAAAAGAGGTTAATCCAGCCCCCTGAAGACTTCCAATGAAGCATCACTTCCTCAAGAGGCAGCCCATTCCACCTTTGGATAGCTCTAATTGTTAGGAGATTTGCTGCCACAATCTTGTCTCTGCAACTTTTACGTACTAACTTCAGGGAAGAAAAGCAAAATCCAATTAAAACTGAGAATGAGGGGAATAGAATGGCAGAAAAGATCCCAGTTGTGACTCCAGGGAGCTACCTCCGTCCAGTCCAAGGCCTGAGGCTTGGTCGTTTGGCCAGTTAGTGAATATTTATAGATCTGAAGATCCCACAGCACAGACTCTCTACTGGGCTCTTGAGAAAAGCTGTTCATGGCTGACCCAGTTAGTGACTTTCTTTGATTAGCACAGCAGGTTCTGTTGATGAAGGAGGAGACAGATGAGAATTTTTCTAGACTTCAGTGATGCTTTGAATGTTCTGTTTTTTTCTTTTGACTGCCTCTGTAATTTCATTGACATACTTCTTCTACCCATTTAGATTGGAACCTTCTCTGAAACTTCTACTCTTAGAAAGTTACCTGGGGCACTGAGATTTTAAGTGACTTGACCAGGGCCACACGACCCATATGGGTCAAAGGTAGAATTTGAACTTAGGCCTTTGTGTCTCTAGGAATGGCTGTCTACCCACCACAATAAAAGATGTTGCTTCTTGATGCTCTCGTTTAAACTTCATAAATACCCTGAGTACCTACTATGTGCAGAACAACTTAGTAAGCCACAGGGAGACGTGGGTTAAAGAAGACCTTTTCCCTTCCCATTGGCCTCCCATTCTAGCAAGAAGGCATACCCAAATAGCGATGCCCAGAGAAGGTCTCAGAAGACTTGCCATCTGCTTACCACCCAGAGGGTTAATATAAGCAATGTGATTTCAAACCATGAAGCATTATTTAAAGCTACGCTATTACTACTCAATGAAGGAGAATAATTATGAAAGTCAAATCTGGTCTTCTTTCATTTCAGCATCATTTTTATTGCTACCTTGTTTTTTATGTCACATTCATTTCCACATCTGTCCCTCTTCCTTTCTGTACCCAGAAATCCATTCCTTATAAGAAAGATTTTTAAAGAAGGGAAAAAGACATTGTACCACACCCAGATTGTGTCTGACAACCTAGCCATATTCCCTGGCCACAGGCCCCTACGCTCTACAGCGGAAGGGAAGGACGGTGCATTCTCTTAACCCATTTAGCTTTGAGTGTTTTAATCTTTCTGTTTATGTTGTTAGCATCATTGTATACAGGATTTTCTTCCTTTATGCTCACTTCACTCTTCATCAGATTCTACATCTTCCCATGGGAAGGAAAGTCTATACTTGATGGGGCACAGTCAATAACCAGCGTCAAAGGGTGGAATCTTGGCCCTTTGGTTCTAGACTAGTACATTTATACTTGTCAAAGAAAAGGGTTTTCCCAAGTTTGACTTTCAGGCACATGCTCCAAGGTGTGGAACCTGGAAATCTGTCCAGGTGATTTGTGGGCACAGCCCAGCACTGGAATATCGGTGTTCTGGAATGTACAAAGTAGGTAGATTTGTAGAGATTTATCTGCAGGTCTGCATGAGAGATTACCAGAGACAACCATGGAACAGAGCAAAAGCAGCATAAGGAAATGAGGAGACTCATATCCAGGATAATCATTGATTGAGCCTCAGCTGAATTTTCAGCCTAAGCACTAGAAAAGTTAGGTTTCCTAAGGTTACTTTTCCTTGACTATCCTATTAGTACTCAGAGGACGAAGGGCTAATGAAGGGGTGGGGAACCTACGTCCTGGAGGCCACATGGGGCCCTCTACATCCTCAAGTGTGGCCCTTTGACTGAATCTAAACTTCACAGAACAAATCCCCTTCAAAAAAGAATTTGTTCTGTAAGGTCACATGTAGCCTCGAGGCCACAGGTTCCCCACCTCCGATAATGGTCACTAAGATTGATACGGTATTTTAAGGTTAGCCAAGCACTGTACATATGGTATCTCATTTTATCTTCGTAACAACCCTGGGAGTTAGAGGTTATTATTATGCCCACTTCATAGATGAGGAAACTGAGGCTAAGAAGGGTTAAATGCATTTTGCAAGGTCATGCAGCTAGTAAGTGTCAAAGGCAGTATTTGAACTCAGATCTTCGCTACTCCAAGTTTAGTGCTAATGACAGTGTTAACATTCATACCTCTATTAAAGTCTCATTAATTGAAACGATGAAGAAAGGCCAGTGAGATTCTTTACAAAATCTAAGATGGAGCCTCTATCTGTTTGATGCTGTTGTATCACAGAATCTGAACTGAAAGAGACCTCAGAGATCATCTGGTTCAATCTGGACATGCAAGATAATCCCCTGTAATGTGCCTAGCAGGTACCCAACAGCCTTCACTCAATGACTGTTAGTGAAGGGAGGTCCACTGACCAAGTCAATGGCCAACGAGTCATTTATGAAGCAGGCACTGCCCTAAGTGCTGGGACTACCAGGGCAGAAAACAGTCCCTGCTGTCCAGGAGCTCATGTTTTTAAAAATAAAATTTAATTCATTTTCATGTTATTTTAAAGTCCTCATTCACTCCCTCCTATCAACTTCTCCCCTCTTTGAGAAAGCAAGAGAAACAAACTCATTACAAACATTTATAGTGAAGCCTAAAAATGTCCCGCAGTAGCTATATGTGTGTGTGTTTGTAAATGTACGCATACAACTATACATGTATGTGTGTTGTGTGTGTGTAGATATGTCTGAGTCTACACTCTGAGGCTCTCACCGCTCTCTGTCTGGAGGCAGACAGCGTGGTTCATCATGAGCTCACGGGCTCCCGTTCTAATAAGGGAGATACCATGTGAATAATTAGGTACAAATAAGATTATATACAGGATAAGTCGGAGTTAAACAGCAGAGAGGAGGCACTGGCATTGGCAGGGCTTAGGAGAGGCTTCTGGGAGAAGGCAAGATTTGAACTGGGCCTTGAAGAAAGCCAGGAAGCCAAGAGGCAGAATGAGGAGGGAGAGAATTCCTGCATGGGGCCACCCTGGAAAAAGGTGCAGAGTTAGGAGACAGAGTATCTTATTTGAGGAACAGCGAGCCTGTGGAGGAGAATAAGATGTAAGAAGACTGGAAAGGTAGGAAGGGACAGGGTTAGGAAGGATTTAAAATTTGATCCTGGAAGCAATAAGGAACCACAGGAGTTCTATTGAATAGGGGAGTAATGAGGTCAGACCTCCAGTTAAGGAAGATCAATTGAGAAATGAGAGAGGACAGAACGGAATGGGGCATGACTAGAGCCAAGGGGTCCAAGCAGCAGATTGTTACAGCGGCCCTGGTGCAAGGGGATGAAGGCCTGCACCATGATGGTGGCGAGGTCACAGGAGAGGTGGTTTGAATGAGAGAAGCTGTGAAGGTAGAATTGGCAGGATTTTGATAACAAAGTGGTTATGAGAAGTAGGAGAGAGTAAAAAGTCGAGGAGGATGCCCAGATTTCAAGCCTACTTGACCTGTAGGGTGGTGATGCTCTGAACAGTAATAGAAAAGTTAGGAAGAGGGGAGGGACTGATTGGTAAGGAAGAGAATGAGTTGTTTTGGACACTGAAGACAGCCCACTCCACTTCTGAACAGCTCCAGTCATCAGGTGGTTTGGTGGTGTTTGTTTTAAAAACAAAAACCTCAAGGCAAACTCTCTACTGCTTTTCATCCATTGCTATGAGTTGTGCTTTATGAGACCAGTCCCTGGCTCTCTCCCTCTTCTCTTCTCACCTGCCATCTCTCTCCCCCCTTCCCCTCTCCCTCTTTCTCCATCTCCCCCTCTCTCCAGCGCTCCCTCTCCTCCTCTCCTCTCCCTTCCCCCATTCCCCTCTTCCTCTCCATCTCCCCTCCCTTCTCTCTCTCTTTCCTTCCCCCCTTACACACACACACACACACACACACACACACACACACACACACACATCTTCTCTTCTTCACACTAACCACCTCTCTTTCCTTCAGCTGATTCTTTTATGGCCCCCATCTTGAGACCCCTGCCCAATAACAACACAGGACAGGAGAAAAAACCCTTGAATTTAGAGTCAGGGAACTTAGATTTGAATTCTCTCTGGTTGTTGATGATTTATGTGACCTTGGGTAAGTTATTTATCCTTGCTGACTTTGGTTTTCTCATATCTAAAATGAAGAGGTTGGGTTCAGTGGCCTCTGAGGTCCCTTTGAGAGCTAAGTCAATGATCCTGTCACCCCTCACCATCTTGACTCCCCTCCTCTGGACAGTCTCTAGCTTGGCAGTACCTTTCCTAAGACGTGGTCCTTGGAACTAGATCTGAGACTCTAGGAGTGGTCAAGCAAAGGCAAGTAGACCAAGACTAACATCTCCTGTGCTCTCAGCACAGCCCAAGGTCACTCCTGCTTTTTTGTTTTCCATATCATGCATTATTGCCCCTCATTGAACTTGTCCATCCACTCAAAGCCTAGGAATCTTGTCCTTGTGAAGTTAATTTTTTGAGGCACAATCCTAGAAGAGGTCATTTTTTACTTATTTCACCCCATTGTTCAACAGATTAGAATCTTTTTGGATTTTATTTCGTATTTATTTTGGGAGTCTGTCATATAATAGGTCAGCTGTCCCCCCCCTAATCTCTGTCATCAGAAAACATGTGACCTATTCCTCTATCCAAGTCAGTGATAAAAACGTTGAATGGAACAGGAACTGGGACTGATTCTTAAGGCGCTACCTTCTATGTGAAAGACTTCCCTCCACTGAACCGCTAGGGACCAGTTTGTGAATGAGTTCTAAATCCACCTAATGGCACTCTTTTTTTTTAGCTTATTCACATGAAGAACAATGAGAGGCTTTGTCAGTTGTTTTGCTGAAATCTAGGTAAATCCTATCTATAGAATTCCCCTGATCTTCTCATTTAATAACTCTATCTATAAAGAAAATGGAGTTATTCTGCCGTGAATTGCTCGTGATGAAACCATGCTGGCTCTTAGTGATTGCCACATCGCTTTCTAGAGGTTCATAAAACATTCATTTCATAATATGGCCTCGAATTTTTCCAGGAAATGAAGTCAAGCTCACTGGCAGCTTTTCTCTCCTTTCCTCTCTTGTCTCTCTTCCCCTCCCTTCCCCTCTCGACTCCAATAGCATCTCTCTCATTCACCATCATCTTCAAAGATCGCTGGTCATAGTAATCAGTTCTTAGGGATAGGAAATTTGTTAAGCACTTTAGGCCCATAAATATAGTTAAGCCAATACCACTCTCATCCGTCCCCTTTTTTCCCTAACATCTCCTTACTTAGACTCATAACAACCTAAATTTAAAGCAGGAAAGAACTCTGTTCATCTAGTTACTTCTCTGATTTTTCTTGTGACTTTTGTAGTCTACAGATCAGTTTCCCTATAGTTAGTTTATATTAATGAGGGTACATGAAAGAATTTTATACATAATGAATGTGTAATATCCTAAGATATTGGGTGATGATGTGTCCAATATCACAGATCTTTAATGGTGAAGACGAGATTCTCTAACCACAACTTTAAGGCACTTTTTTGGAATTCTAAATGTCTGGGCCCTCATTTTTCAGTTTTTGCTCTTCCCTTAGCCCTGGATTCTCCTTAGAAAATGGGGTTTTAGGGGCAGCTAGGTGGCACAGTATATAGAGCACCAGCCCTGGAGTCAGGAGGACCTGAGTTCAAATCTGGCCTCAGATACTTAACACAAAACTAGCTGTGTGACCTTGGGTGAGTCACTTAACCCTGATTGCCCTGCCCTCACCCCTCCAAAAAGCAAAAAAAAAAAAAAGAAAGAAAGAAAATGAGGTTTTATCTAGAGAGTGAGCTTTGTCAGCTTTAGAGCACTCTCTAAATATTATTCTTGAGTAACATTCCACAATTTTACGTAGAGTGAATTGTTTAAGCTACTTTATTCTGTAAATGTCCGTGTGTCTCTAACGGGTGTGGTTACACATGCGTCTCATGGGCTGTTTGGCAGTTAGTGTTTACGAGGTGCATTAATTAAGCCTTGTGTATTTGAGCCGTTTGTGCAGCATTGTGATCAAGCGCAGTCTCTGGCGAGCTGCGACTCCTCCTGAATTTGCTCTTTCTCCCTTTTTCCCTCGGGTGCTTCCCTCCTCCCTGCACAGTGACAGGAAGTGCTCCACACAGGCCTGGAGAGACGACTTCCTGGGGAGGGCTCCCCCTTTCTGGCTCTGGCGGCACCGTGACTGTACCCAGGCGTTAACGGAGAATTTAAGGGTCTCAAGGGACGTTTTTTGTTTGTGTTTATTGGTATCATTAGCGTTTGTTCGAGGGCCTGGCGCGGGGTAAGCACTTAAATGCCTGTTGACTGACTGATATCACATGATTGGGGAGGCAACTGGACAGAACAGTGGATGGAGCAAGGAGTCTCGGGTCAGGAAGTCCTGAGTTCAAATTCAGGCTCAGAGGCTTACTAGCTGTGTGACCCTGGACAAGTCACTTAACTCTGCCTCAGTTTCCTCATCTGTAAAATGAGCCAGAGAAGGAAATAGCAAACCACTCCAGTATCTTTGTCAAGAAAACCCAAGTGGGGTCACGAAGAGTCAAGACGTGACTGAAATGACTGAACAGCAACAGCTTCATAATGGGAAGGAGGGCAGACTAGACGAACTCTAAAGTCCCTTTACAATTCAGGTTCAGGGATAGGAAAAGAAGTGTAAGTGCAGGAAAAGAGGACAAATGAAGAACTGTTTGTATGGAGTCATCCTTCCAGGCCCATCCCGAAGAACATTCACCAGGAAGGACAGTGGTGCCTGCTCTGCAGTTCCACTTCACAAGCCCATTACTCTGCACCTGCCCTGGCAAAGATATAAAGATGGGAAGCCATGCAGAGTCCTTTGGGAGCAAGGGCTGTCTCATGTGGGATAAGATGCATCATCAATGGAGCGAAAGGCAGGATGGACAAAGGAGGAGGCCAGCCAGGATGTCACTAGAAATGGCGGGGGGGGGGGGCACATCTGTATGCCTTCTCCCTGGGGGTGGTTGAGGATGACCAGTCGCTTGATAGGTAGTAGGATGTAGGACTGAAGCCAAGTGGGTAACTGTGTTCCATCCAGCACTAAGATAGAGAGGTCAGCGATTGAGAGGGGGAGGGTACTCAGCTATGTAAGAAGGGACAGATTGCGCCAGGTTAGAAAAATAGAGCGTGTTAAAGTTTCTGTGCCAGCTAGCACTGGACTTGAAACCTCTTGTGGATGCTGAACTTCCAGCCTGTGTGAGATAAGGAGAAGAAGGAAGGGAAGGGAATTAGGTATGGAAAGAGAAAGGAGGGAGGGAGGGAGAAGGAAAAGGAGGGAGAGAAGGGAAAGGAGAGAAGGAGGGAGGGAAAGGGGAAGAGAAAGGGAAGTGAGGGACAAGGGAAGTAATGGAGGAAAGGAAGAAGGAAGGGAGGAAAGAAGGAAAGAAGGAAGAAAGGAAAGAAGGATGGAAGGAAGGAAAGGAGAAGGAGGGAGGAAGGAAACATAAGGGTGGTGAAATGGAAAATCAAGCAAGGTGTCATGGAAGCTGCAGCTCCTAAAATGGCCTTGAAGGAAAAAGAGGGATTTTAGCAGGTGGAGATGTAGGAGGAAACGCATCCCAAGCACAGGGAGAGTCTATGTTAACGCCCAAGAGTCATAAAAAGCTGGATGCAATTTGGGAATTTGGCTGAAGCATGGCATGTGAAAAAGGTGAGTCTGTGACTCATCTTTATTAAGAATGAAAATACATAGATTGGAGCCAGATCATACCAGACCTTGGCCTTGACCTTCAGGCCAGAAACTTTATATTTGAAACCACTGAACTGGTTTGTGTTTCATCCTGTACGGCGTTTATCCTCAAAGCAACAAGCGAGCCGCTGGAGGGCTTTGAGCGTACATGGTAATGCAATTGCTAGGATACTCCCCTAAAGTAAAGCTTACTTGGTAAATTCCAAATCTTAGACTCTCTGATGTGCAGTCAGGCTTGAATTGCATCCTAGGACCCCAATTTTGAGCTGGAAGGGGCCTGAGAGTCCATCTGGCTCAGCCCCTCATTTTACGGATAAGGAAAGGCCTACGAAGTGAATTGACAGGTCCAAGGTCATACAAATAGAGATTGACAGAGGCAGGCTTTCTGTGGTACATAAAGTAGAACTTAAAATTTGGTGTGGGGGCAGCTAGGTGGCACAGTGAATAGATCAATGGCCCTGGAGTCAGGAGGGCCTGAGTTTAAATCTGGCCTCAGACACATTACATTTACACTGTGTGACCTTGGGCAATTCACTTAACCCCAATTGCCTTGCCTTCCCCCCTCAAAAAATTGGGGTATCCACATTTGAAAGGATAGAAGCAAGATCCTTTTGGAGTTCACACCGTTAATTTTGCACAGAAATTGTCCCAGTGGAAATAAATAAGGTAAAGGAGAAAGAAAAAGGCTGGGGTGGGGGGGGTGTCACAATCAAGGAGTGACTGAAGGTTGGGAGTCTTCCATCCAGGCTGTGATGTTCCATGGGACAGAGAACTTGGACAGCACATCCTCCACGACGCTTATCAACGCAGAAGCACAGTTAACAAGGCTGAGACCTTGGGCTTCGCTGAAACTGTGTGTGCTGATAAAGCGGAGTTGTTAAGGCTGGGGCTTCAGGGAGACATGTGGTAGTCCAGGAGGTCTGTGAATGGAAAGTGTCTGCAGATTATCACTGGGGAGATAGCAGAGAATCTCTGGTTCCTGCAACTGGCCCCGTGGAGATGTTTATCTCTTGGCCCCGGTGTACAGCAGGAGTTCTTCCCACACTGAACACCCAGAAAATAATGTCAAGACACACACATGCATGCACACACACCCCAAGACCAGGAAGGAATTTTCCAAAATAGAACCTTAGCTCTTCCCTTAAAGGGACAGCCACCAACCAACACAGCTCATTCCTCCTTGCTGTTTTTCCTCTTCGGAGCACCTTGTTCATCCTACATACCTGAGGAAGGAAGTTTGAGGGCTCAGCTCTAGGCCTCTTAATGACAGTGGTCAAAGGTTGATCTTTCTCAAAAACGTGAATGACACCTGGTCACTGGCTAACAAAGTACTTGAAATAACAAAGTGCTTGATGCCAGTTTGGTTTGTGGATAAACCAAAGATCTGTCATCATTCCAGGATGTGATAAGGCAACGTAGAACAGTGAAAAGAGTGCTGGATCTGGTGTTAAAGGACCTTTACAACATGCTGTGTCACCTTGGAAAAGTTATTTCACTTGTCTGGGCCTCAGTTTCCCTGTTTTGAAAATGAGGGGGTTAGACCATATGACCTCTAAAGGCCCTGTTAGTTCTAAACCAATGACCACGTGGCACTTTCATGTTGTCCTGGAGGTTGTCCAGACCAGGATTTAGATGGCACAGTGACTAGAAAATGTTGAATTTAGAGCCAGGAAGCCATGAGTTCAAATCCTGCCCAGGACACTTACTAACTGTGTGACCATGGGCTAATCACTTAGAGACCCTCTAGTCTAACTCCTTTATTTTGTAGATGAGGAAATTCACTCCCAGAGAGATGTGCTGACCCATAAAGTCGAGATTTAAGCCTAATCCAGTGATGTTTAGAGCTATACCATGGTAGTAGCCTAGAGTGGGCAAGGCCTCTTCACCTTGGGGGGAGGGGGACGGAGCAGAAGGAGGTAGGGGGTAGAGAGGTGATTGATCACTTTAAAGCATTTATTTTATCTTTTTAAATGTTGATACTCAGTTGTGACCTGTCAGAGAGACAAAGCAGGCTCAGCTCAGAAGTGGAGGCCATAGGAACGAGTCCTCAGGTTAAGTCCCTTAACTTCACTGGGCTTCCACTCCTCATCTGTAACATGGAGAAGCTGAACTCTGTGCTGCAAGGGTCCCCCTAGCTCCAAGTGTGTGATCCTTTGTAAATACATACAAGGTATGACTCGCACTTATTTCACAAAGTGCTTTTCTCACAACAATTCTCCAAGTGAGGTGGAGCAGTGGGTAGAGTGCCAGGCCTGGTATCAGGAAGACCTGAGTTCAGATCTAGCCTCAGACACTTAACTAGCTGCGTGACCCTGGGTAAATCACTTAACCCTGTTTGCCTCAGTTTCCTTATCTGTGAAAGAAACAGCAATCCACTCTCGTATCTTTGCCAAGAAAACCCCAAATGGGGTCATGAAGAGTTGGGCATGATTGAAATGACTGAACAACAATGAGAGATAATACAAGTATAGCTGGTAAGGACCGAGCTTGTGATTTAATTGGTGTAGGGAGCTCCCAAGTTTGGAAATGCCCACCACCAATGCAGGTCAGTCATTTCTTTGCAGCTTAGTTTTCCAGAGTTTCTGAGAGCCCTTTGGTTAAACAACTTGCCTGAAGTCTCGTAGGAAAGAGGGGTATGCTTCTGGGGGGTAAGGGTGTTATAGTAAAATCCTCAAATGGTGACAATGTAAGGATATCCCAGTGGTGGTCCACAGGGTTAATAGAATTTCCTTAGGGTTATGAGGCACTCAGCTGTCTCAAGGGTCTTTGGAGAACAGAATGTGTGGTCCCAAAGTTCTACTGAAACAAACTCATTTACTTTACAATCTATTCTGAACTGTCTCCTTGTGGATTATCCATAACCAATATCTAATCTCAAAATGGCTTGGCTTTGCCTCCCAGCATGGTTTTGGACCGCTTCCATGCACTGCTGGTGTGAGCTCAAGCAATTAGACCTCATTTTAATATCAGCTAAAACTTGGCATCCTTAGGAAGGGAAGTGGCCAAATCATATGATATAGGCCTAAGAAAGCAGAAACGATTTAAGAGTTCTCTGTGATACTACTCCCTTCCATCCATACATCCAGTAGAGAGTTGGGTATAATCATTTTCTTAGATCTAAAATATAACTTAGTTGTTGCTTGGTCTAGAGGTCGGAGAGCCCATGCACTATGGGGTGTTTGATACAATATAAGGCTTTTCCTTGAAGACAGTAAATCAAAAATCGGGAGTTGGGGCAGAAGGGACAAGGATAGGCATCATGGGATTGTGTATTTAGAGCTAGAAGGGTCCTTGGTTGCCATATGGTACAAATGCCTCCTTTTCTAACTGAGGAAGCTGAGGTCTGGACAGGCTGAGTGGTTTTCCCGTATCAAATGACTGATTTTTCACATAATTACAAGGGCCCTGGCAGAATTCAAATTCCAAAGCCTTTGCTCTCTTCAGTGCACCACAGCAGACTGGGCCTGTTTGTGTCTTCTTAGAGCAGCCCCCGCATGGACCCTGCTTGGTAGCCAGGCATCCTGAGAATGTGCCTGGTTTGCTCTAGGGATTGTAATGGGGTCTGTTGGCCTGCTTGACCCCTATTTGCATATTCTGTCCTCACTGTCTCCCTGCAGATGCTTACTCAGTCTCTTCGGGTGAAAATGGAGGCAAGTCAGAGTCTGTGGCTAATCTCCAGCCTCAGTCTTCCTTAAACTCCATCCAAAGCTCTCCAGGTCCCAAACGTTCCACCAACACCCTCAAGAAATGGTTGACCAGTCCTGTGCGCAGGCTCAACAGTGGCAAAGCCGAGAGCAACATCAAAAAGCAAAAGAAAGTACGAGATGGTCGGAAAAGTTTCGATCTGGGATCCCCCAAGACTGGTGATGAAACCACGCCACAGGGGGACAGTGCTGATGAGGTACTTACCCTGTGGGTCCTCGGTGGTGGTGGAAAGTAGCCCGCTAATGGGGAAGTAAGGGAGGTGTGATTTTGGGTCCCTCTTAGCTGAGCCTTCACATCCCCTCTGCCATAGCTTTTCATGGTTTTTTACCTCCTCTATAAGCTTCTCCTTCGAGTTAAGGAAATCCAGTTTTTTTCAGCCTTTCTGAAGCCTATCAGTCACAATCATGCCCAGGATTCACTAAAACAAGGAACCATATATTGACTCATATCTGAATGACTGATCAGACAGAGACTTTCTGGGACTGAAATCACAAACAAAGTCTTTGAACCAGAAGAGAAAGCCGCCGTTTAATCTGGTACCTTACTTCTCATCTGGACTTCATCTAAACAGCCCCAGTCACCTAGATAAAGGCTGTAACAAGTGGAATCCATAGTCACCTTTTTGGAGAGGAGAAGAGGTGGGGTAAAGACAGTTGGTGCCTCAATTTTCAACTTGGTCCTATAGTTTTTAGTTTTGAAAACTATCAAACCAAATATATTGTGTTTGCGTAAGGTTGTAGGTATCAGAGTACAGCAGAAAAGCTAAGAGTTGTGGAATCAGAAGGCATGGGTTCAAGTCCTGCCCCTGCCACTTAACTACCTGTATGATATTGGAAAAATCACTTAACTTCCCTAAGTCTGTTCCCTCATTGTTAAAAACAAGGGGGAGGGGGTAGCCCTAGGTGGCCTTTATACCCCCTTCCATCTCTAGAGAGAAAGACAGAACATTATTAAGCGCTTATTACACAGCAGGCTCTGTGCTAAGCTCTAGGTCCATCATGCTATGGTTCTGTGATTAATGGCACTTTATTGGTTGTAGAAGAGCAAGAAAGGTTGGGGTGAAGATGAGCCAGACGAAGAATCCCACACACCGCTTCCTCCTCCAATGAAAATCTTTGACAACGACCCCACACAAGACGAAATGGTAGGTTCTCTTGACCACCTCCATGCATGATGGAACGGGTCTTTGGTCTCCTGTGTGATGTTTGCTTGTAGCATCTTTTCCCCACCTTTGCCCCCTTTCCAGTATAAACTACAACCATTTTAGGTCCTGCCCTTTGATAGGTTCCAGGTTATACCTGTATTGGATTATAGGCTTGGTTCTCTCTTGACTAACCCAGTAGAAGAGTACTGACTTGACATCCCATGGTGTGGATTCTTCAGATAAGCCTCTATCAACCTTTTCCAGTAACCAGAGGGTGATGCTTCTGGATTTGTCAGCAACAGCAACTGAAATGACGAGGAGCTCTCTAGAGCAGAGGTGTCAGACATGAGACCCAAATGTGGCCCACCACTCTTCTGAGTGCAGCCCCAACCAGATTCAAACATAGTTCCTATCTCATTTCAACTTGGTGATTTATTAATTAAAAAAAGAGATATATAAACATGTGTGGTTTTCTAAGTCGGTGTGCAGCCCACAAGGATTCTTACGTAGGGCTCAGTGGCCCTGTTTCTCTTTGGGTTTGATAACACTGCTCCAGAGGAGAAAGCCCAAGGAAAGCCAGGTTGGAATGTATGTGGCCCTGAAAGGCCCAGAGACATGGATGTAGATTTCATTCCATGATGGTCTATTTCCTGGTGCAAACCCTAAATTCTCCTCCCTAGAAGACTGACCCATTCAGATGGTTTGGGGATTTTTTAATGGTTTTTGTGGGGTTTTGTTTTTGTTTTTAGCCGTAGAGGTTCCCAAAGATTATCTGACTGAGGCCTAGGGGGTTACTGTCCATATTGGTGAAGTGGAATATCCACACCAAGGAGTAACTCACTAATCTTTGAATGATGAAAGTGAACCCAACTTACAATAACAAAAACACCCACCACTCAGGACGAGTACCGTCACTGCACCCGCTCGTGCTCTGGAGGCCTTGCTTGGATGAGGAAAGAGGCCATGGGGGATGAAGGGGAAATTAATAGAAGGACCAGAATTTAAGAATTACTCAAAGGACCAAACTGATGTAGTGCACCTTTTAAAATCCACGAGGCAAATTAAATAGAGAGTATAGAATCAAAATTTTAACTTCAGAATAAAATTATGATTTCTACTTGTAATTATTTATATTTCAGGTCAGTTTGCACAGGTAGGAGAAGTTACAGTGAATTGTAAGTTACAGTAGATCACAAATAATGAAATCGTTATTTTATATTTTTCTATCAATTAACGTACCTGGTGCGTTAGGGCAGTGATGTTGATCCGAGATGGGGAGCTGAAATATTTTAAAGAAGAATTCTCCCTCTCCCCAAGGATCTTCCCTTTGCATAATTAATGGACCCATTCAGAGGGCAGAGACTCAGTGACAGCGGATAAGTCAACATCTACCTTTTGGGCTCCTCTTAGAGGCAGCCACCCCACATCAAGTGACTTAGCCATTAACAGTTGCTGAGACTTGAGGTGGCTGAAAGTCCGGGTATTAACACTGAGCCTGTGGGTAGCTTGGCTAGCGTTTCCTCATTGCTAGCCCTTGTACCGAGTGGTTTCACGTTGCTGCTGCCTCTCTCAATGTCATAAGCAGACTTCCAGATCCCCGACCTCTGGGAGAGAAGCATTGGTCCTAGGGGACCCTGGAATGGGACATTGTGACTTTGGTTTTGTTTTTCTGTTTGTTTTTTTTTTAACTTTCATTTCATTGTCTCACCTTACACAGTTTTGGTGACTTACTCCACCACGGTTCTCCTTTCACCCCACACATCTTACCTTCATGACTACTTGGTGGCTACCTGCCCTAACTGAGGTTATCTTATCTTGGGAGGACCAAACCCACAATCAGGCACTCATTGGTCTTGACCTCATTCCTGTGAGGCCACTTTAGGCTTACTGACAAAGGTCTTTTGGGTTTTCCTGGAATTCCCATCCTTGCTTTGATTCCTTCTGCTGTCGTTTTGTACTCCCCCCCCCCCCCCCCCCCCCGCTGCCCATTCACCCTTACTCTAATCAGTGGGACCCATCTTCTAGGGAAAGCATAGGTGTTTTTGTATTCAGCACATTTCCTAAGGAATTATTTTTCCAAGGTTGCAGGGATAAAACGTGTGTGATAAAGGGACAGGACTAAGAAGGCTAGATAATACTCCTGACTTCCCGTGCCCTCAGTCAAAACATTTCTCTTTTTGCTCTAGGCCTTGGACTCACACACTGACTTGACTTGCTTTGCTCTGACCTTTCCAAAGACTGGTCCTTGTAGAGTGTTCTATAAACAGTGTTAGAGATGGCGTCAGCTTTAATGTCCCATTATCTTCCATCCCAGACAATTAGCTACCAACTTGCATAAGAGAGCTAAAGTTCACCGGCCTGAACTCCCCCTTCCAATTCCCTCCAACATGGCTTGTTTGGAAGGGAGGGAGGTTTTGTTTCTAGGTAATATTTGACCAGGAACTGGAACTCTATCCTTTCCTCTGACCACAATGAACAACCGTGTGTGCGTCCTCTCTGAGAAGGTGGCCGCGGAGCAGGGCCTCCACAGGTGCCTGTTTCAGGGCCTGCTGACAGCCTTGGCTTCTAGATTCTGTGTAAAGAAAGTGACGGGAAGTGAAGCACGTTCAGGTGGTGTGGCCCCCTGGACAACACACCCACAGAGGGTTAGTCCTCTCTCTCCTCCTCAAGAATGAACAGAAATGAGGTAAAAAGCATATGTCTTCCCTCACGGAAAGCAAGAGTCCCCGAGGATGAGTGAGTTTCTCCAGACTGCCGGCGTGATAGATAACCAGACGCAGCCAATTTCTTTTGCATGTGGCTATTTTTTTTAATTGTTAAAGATAGTTTACGGATTTATTTGCTTTTAAATCACTTCTGTTTCCAAATCCATCCCTCGCTCCCTTCCCCCACCATCCTTCAAAGATAAAAGAGGAAAATAAACACATTTCAGCAAAACCCGCCAACATGTCAGCTGCATCCGATAGTATCGGTAGTATTCCACACTTGGTTTCCTCTCCTAGCAAAAAAGAGGGTGAAGGTACGTTGTCTTAGCTCTTCTCTGGGACCAGCCTTGGCTGTGGCTGCCCAGCATTCAGTTTGCTTTTCTTTAAACATGGCAGCAGCCTTTCCTGTAGTTGAGGAATGAGGTGGTCAGGGGCTCACAGTCAAACCTTCCTCCCTCCACCAGCAGCAGCCCAGCGTCTCTGCCTTCCTTTATTCCCACTGCGGGCTTTGGACCGTGCGTGGCCTAGGTGTGAGATGCCCTGGTGCTAAAATTCAGACTTTCTTCTCAAAGCTCAAGCTTAATTATAAGATGCCACCTTAGCCCTCTGCCCACCCCACTCAGCACTGAATGCTACAGAGAAAGGATGCAGACTCCCGAAGTCTAACAGATAAGTCAGCTGGGGACAAAAGGAAATTGGGAGCTGGGAGGGCAGCCCCCAGTTCTGCCAGATGATAATTGGTTTTGCTCGTGTAACGTCCCAGATCACGTCAGGACTGTTTGTGCACAGAACACTTTGCAAGGTGCTTCTTTCCAGGCAAGCCCTAGGTGCTGTTGGTGTTGTTGCAGAGGGCTGCAAAGATGGCCTTAGCATTCTCCTGGCTGCCCCCCTCCCAGAGACCTAATCAGTCACCAGGTCTGGGTTGCTGGGTCTTTGTTTTTCCTTCTTACGCCTTTTCCCCCTTCAGTCTCTCCTTTCCTTTGCCCTCTCATTGCTACCATGAGAGGTCAGCAGCATGTCACCTCTCACCTAGACTACCATAATCACCTCCTGTCTCTCTCTGCCTTACCTTCCCATCCATTTGGAACCCTGCTACTAGATTAATTTTGCTTAAGAAGAAAAATGCTACTTTGCCCGTGTTAGTCCCCTGAAGAGAGAATTTTACTGATTCCAATTGCCCATGATGAAGTTCAGACTTCTGGACATGACATTCAAGGCTGTCCACAGCCTGATTTCAGCCTACATTTCCAAGCTTATTTCCTGTTCTGCCTAATGCAGCTAGGCAGACATTTTGCTTTCCCGGGGCACATCTTGTACTCTCTTATCTAAAGATGCCCAGTTCTCGGGGCTGCTAGGTGGCACAGTGAATAGAGCACTGGATCTGGAGTCAGGAGGACCTGAGTTCAAATCCAGCCTCAGATACTTGACCCTTACTAGCTGTGTGACCTTGGACAAGTCATTTAACCCCAATTGCCCTGCCTTCCCCTTTCCAAAAAAAAAAAAAAAGAAAAGAAAAGAAAAAAAGTCCAGTTCTAGATATCAAGGAATAGAACTATGCAACCATATCCTCCTTAAATCTAAATCTACAGGGTTTATTGATGAGGGGCGATCCTGCACAGAGTGCAGAGAGCTGACCTCAGAGCCAGAAGGACCTGGGTCTGCATCCTGCCTCTCATATGCTTACTGGTAGAGCAATGCTGGGCAAATCACTTAAACTCTCCGAGCTCTGAGAAACACTCTAAGAGTATATTTCAGAGCAGGTGCTGCCCTGCACTGGTGGAGGGACTTTCCTCATCTGAGAATTCCCCACACCAGTTCACTCACCTGTCCTCATAGCCAAAGAGCCCACTTTTATTTGAGCTTTTTGGAAGAGGAGACAGTCCTTCAAGTGAGTTGCAGTTAGTCTGAGCCAGTTTGTAAGGTATTATACCTTCCATAGAAGAAGCTGGTGCAGTCTGCTTCATTTCTTTTCTGTCTGGAAGCCAGTAAGAATATAGACATTTTACCCATCTCCTTCTATGGAGGGACAGTGGAAAGAAAGATGGAGATGGGGAGGGAGCTGGCGTCCAGCACGTGTTTGCTCCTGCCGAGAGATTGGGCCGATATCTGTCTCCAAAGGCCTGGTGGAGTCCACCCAAAGCTCAGGCCAGGTCATAGAAACTTCCTCAGTGGCCATCTATCCCATCCCTTTCATTTTACAGAGTAGGAAACTGAGGCAAAAAGTTAAGTGATCTGTCAGAGGTTACACAGGCAGCAAGTATCAAAAGTGGGATTTGAACTTGGGTCCTCTGACTTCAGAGTTGGTGTTCCTCTCACTGCCCATGTCAGGGATATCAGGATGGGCACATCCCCAGAGTCCCAGGCTGCTGAGGTCACTGCTGCTCTTTCCTCCTGTAGTCACGGGGCTCATTGCCCTCTGAGGGAGTTCAGCCCCTAGTGACAGGCAGTGTGAAGGGCACTCCTGTACTACCAGGATAGCTCAGAACTCGGCTCCCTTGGCTCCTGCTGGAACCCTGTGTGAGGGACTGACAGTCCTTGCTTTTGCTGTTGCTGGTTGACTGAGGCAGCTGCTGTCAGACTTGCCTGACCTGTGAACTGGGCAGTGACCTAGCTCCGTGCCGTGCTGTGCTGTGCTGTGCCATGTGGTCTGTCTGTGGCTTGCTCTTGCCCCCTCCCTCTGTCCCTCTCCCTGCTCCTTCCTGCCTGATTGCTCTTCCTTGTTTCTTGCTAATTTGCTTTTCCTTTGCCACCCACTGTCTTGCAGTCCTCCTCTTTGCTAGCAGCCCGGCAGGGCTCTGCTGATGTGCCCACTGCTGCGGACCTTGTCAGTGCAATAGAAAAATTGGTCAAAAGTAAACTGGTAAGTGGGGGAGTCCTGGAAGCAGAGCTGAAGTGTGTGTGTGTGTGTGTGTGTGTGTGTGTGTGTGTGTGTGT